>OY728126.1:834794242-835994242 GCA_963277665.1 Viscum album | reverse complement strand
ATATCATCCCACGAAATTTGGGATTAATTGGGCATGTATGTGGGGCCTGACAGTCTCATCAGTGGGCTGGTGTCCAATCTGCCTTCTCCAGAATTGCTTCCTTTCATTGCCAAATATCTCCATCATCCTCCATGAATTCTCCATTGATCCCTGAATAAAACATGTTCATATTGGAGTGTAGATCAATTATCAAATTAAAATATGTATAATAAGATGAATCATTTGGTACTTTAAATGATGTTAAAAAATGTACCACATAATAGTGCATTTTAAGAAGGTATTGCAATCATAATGTGAAATGATGTTCAAAGTGTAAAATGCACTAAAATTGTGTTTATGAATAAGAAAGAACATGAATATTATATATATTACCAATGAATATTAGCCTCATTTAGGGGATAATCAGTTTTCAATTCTAATTATTGCAGCATGTTTCTCTCTTTATCTTTCTTGTCATGTTTCGTTAGATCTACTTATCCTATCTTCTAATATTTTGATATCTATTCCCATCATGGGTAGATCTAAGATTTTAGATTACTAATATGATGATATTTTTTCATTTTTTTATAGGATAAGATATATATGGTTGTTTCATGAATAATCATCCTGGTTTCATAATCCTTTTTCATCATTTGTTAGTTTTCATAAAAACTGTTGAGGTAGGTGGATTCAAATTCAAATTGTCTTAGTATAACTGAATTTCAAGTTTTGAAATTTCTTCGTTATGGTGTATTTGATTGTGAATTGTATGCTTTATGATTTCTAGAAACCCTCTTTGTGGATGGTTGTGGAAAATCTTGAAAATCATTGGTTTTAATTAAAATGTTTAACTCGTGATTTTAAAATGGGATTTATCTCGAATAATGGTGAATGGATTTTATATAAATACTTTCAATAAAAGGAATGATTTTATTTAATTGGAATGGGTGATTTAAATTTGATATATTTAAATGGATATCAATAAAAGAACTATTTTTTTGAAATGCTTTGAAATGGTTATTCCAAATGGTTTTTGCATAATAGTGATCTGTGTAGATCACATTTACAAGGCTTGGTTGGAATGTGAACTTTCCTTGGTACCAAATGTGTAACAGAATGTGGGGTGTAATTATCATGTGACAACATTGTAGATTTATTAGAGAATGATCATGAGTATTGAACAGTCATAATCAAGAATGCATTGTTTGACGTGTGAATAAGTGGAATGGAATGGATATGAAAAAATATTAATGATAAATGACCTTAAGGCCTAGTCTGGTTGTTTTTATAGTGACCTATGTTTTTGGAAATTTGATTAAAATAACATTTGTTTTTCTTTTGTTTGAAATGTTTTGAAGCTTTTTTATATTTAATTATAAACAGTTATGGGAAATTTCTTTATATATACTATTTTATATAAATGTTGCTAACCGTTCTATCATAATAGGCTGAGTAGGGAAGTCATTGGAGAAACCCTACAGAGTTTTATACTCACCCATGCTTTGGAAATTTGGTGATTTCGTAGATGATATCTTCTAGTACTTGCGAAAAAGGTAATATATCACACATTTTTAGCATAATCTCATGATACATGGGATGTTTAGTGATGTTGGATCTTGGAGCTTGTGGAGCTTGGAGTCTTGTTTTCACATATATTTTTTAGTTGTTCTTACATTATTTACCTTGTTTTATGTTTGGATTCAGCCATATCACTTTTGGGTTGGCTTTTTTAAATGTAATGGTTGAGTTGTCTTTCTGTTATTAATGCATCATATTGTGTGTTTTTTAGTTATGGTTTTTTGGGTTAATGGTGTTAGTTCCTAAAGGTTAAATCATCCCCACTTACATTTGAAACCATTAAAAAGTTATTGCCAGCCATTGGCATCTTGGGGATGTCGTCTCAGGCCTATTAGTGATTCATTGTATTCTCAAGCTAGTGAGAATAAATGGGTCCTTATAAATGGTATCATTTATTTTATTGAAAATATTGTTTCAGATAAGTGGTTTCATCTTGTTACTTATGTTGTGGAACAAGTATTCATCAATTTTCTTGCTCTTTGAGTTGAAATTTTGTTCTTGTCTATCCCTTGGGTTGTGATCTTAGAAAGAAGAAGGATTGTCGAGACTTGAAATGTAGAGCATAAAAATAAATAGCTAACCTTTTTGTGATGAACTTCAAGTGACCAGGGATTTTGGTACATAAGTGTTTTTGAAACACTAATATGATTATAGAAATATAATTTTCATGGGTTTAGTTAATGATATGAGCATGACATGCATTGTAGAAGAATGAATTCTCATTAGGATTGGATATTTCATTTGGATGAATGATTTTTGTTTCATGAAAAAGTGTTGTTTTTTGAAAATAATGATACTATTTTCATATGAAATACATTGAAAAGAGAATGGTTGATGTATATTAATAGTGGTATGATCTTAAAAAATAATTTTAAAAGTTTTATAAAATTGATTATTTTGGAAAGAAATTTTGTGATATTTAATGTGATAGAATTTAAAATGATAATCCATCTCTTACTATAGAGTGAGAATTATAGTTTTGGTTTTTTAGAAAATAGAATATGGTAGGAATTGTAGAAACAAACCAGATGAAGCTGTGGAGAATGTCATTTCTCCAGAGCCACAGGTGAACCAAGAGCTAGTTCAAAGTATTGTTCAAGTGATTCAAGCGGTGTATATGAGTAAATAGAGGGATCACCCAGAAATTAGGGATCATTCTATCCAGTTCATGAAGGAGAATACACATCTTCCTAGTGAATCTGAACTCTAAAGGGCTGATATGTGGCTGAATAGGATGAATTGTATCTCTAATCTCATCAGTACCCCATCTGAGTTGAATGTCAAGTCGGAAACTTATATGCTTAGGGATATTTCACAATAGTGGTGGAATCTAGTAGTGAAAGCTAAACTGGATCAAGGCCTTACAAGGGAGGATTTTGAGGAAAGTTTTATCGAACAATTCTATCTTCACATGTTTTGAATCCAGAGAATGATAGAAATATTTACCTTAAATATGGAAAATCACTTTTTCATAGAATATTCATGAAATTCAAGAATTTAGTGAACATTTCACTAGAAGTTGCGGTGTACGAAAGCATTTAAGGCATGAATTTTCAAATCAGGGATGAGATAAGAGATTTTCTAGAATATTGTGGTGCTCTATATTTCAAATTATAAAAAGATAGTGAATAGAGAGACCGTTTATATATGTGATATCTCATGATCTTTGGGAGGTGGAATTATGATGACACCTATGGGAAATGGTGGAACTCTAATGATGAGAGAAAGAAGAAAAGGGACACCTATTTCCAATGTGGGAGTGTGATGCAGAATCAGATGGATGGATCAGTGAATGTTCCTCCAAAACAAAAAGATCCAAGAGGGATGTCTCTAATGTGGATCATATGACAACATGAAGAGGCAATCTACCACACAAACTAGAGCATGCAATAATTGCAACATGATGGGACATCTTAAGTGTTGTTTTCATTTTTCTCCAAGGTCTGGTACTCGAGACACTTCTATAGCATCATAAGCATCTTATGCCTCGACGTGATGAGGACAGCTGAATCATAGTCATCCGTAGAGAAGATCTAGCCATGGTGATTTTAGGAATACCATGACTCATTAATAAGGGAAATACCCTCAATGGGATAAGAAGCAGAGTGCAGCGAGAAAGAAGTTATATTGAGATGAGAAGGTGATTGTAGATGATCTGGCATGACCATCTATAGTAAGAAGTACGATTCCTTTGAATTCTACCCTTATGAAATATCTTCTTGATACAGTTGAGTCACATTTCTTCATTTCTTCTCATGTTGTTGGTATTCTATGCCTAAAACTCATGATTATGTATTCTATGTTAAAAAAATTTAAAATCCTCTTAGGGAATGAGAATGTAGAGACTTCTTGTGAAGAGCATGATTTATAACTATTGATGTAGAAGAGATGAAATGGGATATACCAGTATTAGAGATAGATGTCTATGATGTAATCCTAGGTATAGAATGTTAAACAATGTTCATGGCTTGTATTCACTATTATAATAGAATGGTTAATTTCACAACTGAGGATGTAGTTGATTATATCTTCAAAGGGTATAGGTTTGTAATGAAAGGTGAAATGAGAATGTTGGAACTAGTGATGGGAAAAATCTCTTACCAATTAGAAGTGTTGACATTAGCATCAATAGAAGAGATTGAGGATATCAGTTTTCCAGTAGTCATCGATCAATTTATAGGTTTTATTCCTAAAATATTCTCAAGTTTACCACCTATACGGGAGGTAGAGATTATGATTTATCTCCTTCTAAGGACTAGTAATATTTTCATTCCATATTATGGGATGGAACTCACGGAATTAAAGAAATTAAAAGTACAATTAGAGGACGTATAATGAAAAGTTTTCATTTGGTCAAGTACGTATCTTTGGAAAAAACATGGCTTGTTCGTAAATAAAGAAGATGTAACTATTCGTTTGTGCATTTATTATCATAAGATTAACCAAGTTATGATAAATAACATATACCCACTTCCACATATTGATGATCTATTTGATCAATTAAGGGGAGATAAGTGTTCATCTAAAATTGACTTACGATCAGGATATCATCACTTGCAAGTTTGGAAGGAGGATATTCTGAAGACAACATTCAGAAGAATATATGGAAATTATGAATTCTTAGTCATGACTTTCAGTATAACAACTATACCAGTGGTATTTATGGTATTGATGAACTAGATATCTTATATATATCTCAATTATTTTGTTGTGGTGTTTGTGGATGACATATTAGTGTATTTGAGGAAAAGGGTTGAGCATGAGGATCACATAGGAAGAATGTTGGAAATCACAAGAGATCATATTCTAAAGTCCAAATTATCCAAGTTTGATTTTTGGATATTATAGGTATTCTTTTTTGGCCATATTATTTTTGAAAAGGGTGTTTCAGTCGATCTAGAGAATATATCATATGTTATCTCTTGGAAACCTCCAATGAACTTCCTTGAGATACAACTGTTTCTTAGTCTAGATAGTTATTACTAATTTTTTTCTGCATTAATTCACATGACTATCCTCACCAATGACAGCTTTGACAAAGAAGGATGTACAATTCCAATGGACAAATGAATTCTATAAGCCTTTTCTTGATCTCAAAGTTCACCTTAAAATACAACTTACCTTGATTTTTCTACAATCAGGATTGTGGTACGTGCTATACTATAATGCTTTTGGATCTAGGTTGGGATCTGTTCTAAGGAAAGGAGACTAAGGGGTTCCTTATGGTTCAAGGGAGTTGAGAGTGCATGGAAAAAAATACCCAACACATGATTTGGAGTTAGCTTCCATTTTCAATTCCTTGAAGTCTTCGTGTCATTATCAATTTAATAAAAAATAAACAATGTTTACATATCATATGAGCTTGAAACACATTTTCTCCCAATGAGATTTGAATATAAGGCAAAGGAGATGGATATAGTATCTTCATTTTTATGAATTTGAATTGATGTATACACCAATTAAAGGAAATATACTGAAAGATACATTATGAGGAAATTATATGATCATTTGGAAAAATAAGTTTCATATGAGTGGATGTTAATGTCACTTCTAGCCGACATGTACATGGAATGTGATAACTGAGGTGATATTGCAGTTTTGTTTTTAGTTTTAGTGGTTCTTAATTTAGTAATGATGGTTAAAGATTCCCAAAACTGTGATGGAAAATACTTGAATATGAGTTCAAAACACAATGGTGGGGAGATCATTGAGGGCTGAAAACATTAAGGTAATTCTTTGTTTTGGTTCAAATAACGGATTACATTACCTATGGATTTATAGGAAAAACTTCTTCATTCTTACTTCCATTCCATATAGACTATACAACCAGGTATACATAAGATATATAAGGCATTGAAGGTGAAGATTTGGTGGAGTGGCATGAAATGGAATGTGAATTAGTTTGTTTTAAGGCGCTTAACTTTTTAGAAAGTTAAGGTATAACATCAATGACCAGTGGGTATGTTGTAGTCTTTACCTATACTAGTGTAAAAATGGGAGTATATATCCATATATATCATTACAGGTCTCCAAAGAACGTTTTGGAAACATGATGTCATGTGGGTGATATTGGATAGACTCACAAAGTCGTCTCATTTTATCCTTTTTTGTGAAACTCATGCAGTGAAATATATATCCAAAATCTATATCCAAGAGGTTATAAAGAGACAAGGCATACCTGTTTCGATTGTCCCAGACAAAGATCTGAGGTACACATCTCATCTCAGGAAATCATTACAGAAATTCCTTGGGAATCAGTTGACTATGAGTATGGTGTGTCATCCTCAGATGGATGGGAAATCCGAAAGAATGATACAAAAATTGGAAGGCATGTTGTGGGGTTGCGTATTAGATTTTGGTGGATAATGGGAAGATCAAATTTCATTAGTGTAGTTCTCATATAATAACTTATATAAATACTCAATACATATTTATATTTTTGATGCTTTGTATGAGTGTCTCTGTCATTCTCCACTATGTTGGGTAGAAATAGCTGATACTTCACTATTTGGGCCGATCCTTGTCCAAGAAACAGCAGAAAATATTTTCAGATGATTTGAAGGAGAATGGAGATAGAGAATAGTCATCGAAAATCATTCATGGATCATCCTCAAATACTAGGTTAGTTCTCATTATGTGATCATGTGTTCTTGAGAATCTCTCCATGGCTTAGACATCTTTGTTTTGTGAAGTAGGATAAATTATCTCTTTGATACATTATACCTTTTTTGATACTGGATTTTTTTGGATAGGTGGAATATCAATTGGCATTTCCACTATGGTTTAGTTCGGTGGAAAATTTGTTTCACATATTTTAGTTGAAAAAGTATCAAACTGATCTTGACCATGAGATCATATGGGATCGTGTTGACCTAGAGTAAGGTTATTCATTAGTACATATCCCAGTACGAATTATTGAAAAAGCAATAGTCAAGAACTCATTCAGGATATCGATGGGTTTCCACTTTATAAGGATGGAATGACCAATGGTGTCGAGACTTTAGTTCCCCTAGTTTATAGTATATAACCCTTAATTTTTTGTTTTTATGTTGATAATGTTTAAGGGTAATGTATGGGAGAGTTGCATGAATTTTTGATATGTTTCTGTGGAAAAAGGGGATGCACATGGTCTGCACACGGTTTGTGTAAACTGTGCGAAATCCTAGAAGAAATATTATGATGTAGTAGTTTTGAGGCTTTAAAATCAGTATGGTGTATACATGGTTAGGGATAACATTAGAGGATGATGTGAAAGGGTTTTCATAAGTCTATAGGTAACACACAGTTATCACATAGTGTGGCTAACCGTGTGAACTAACCATGCACAGAGTTAAAGTTAGATCCTAAAAAATTGGATCTCACTCATTTTTCCACTACCTCACCCCATTTATATTCATTGGTGGACCTAAATAGGTATTCATATCCATTTAACAAGGGATAAACTTTCCCAATATATTTTGGAATCAAACTGGAGTCCTCCCTTGGTGTTTATGCCCGATTCTTACAGTAAGTAATGTACTTCATCATTCATGTCATGTTTCTTTACATCTACACAGATCTACTTATACTATCTTCTTATATTATCATAGATACACCATTTATGTATATATATATGATTTTGTTTCTATATATGATGAGAAATGGTCTTGGTGTTGGTTGAACAAGAGATCTACATCGATTTCATGAAGAATCAACTGGGATACTTAAGCGTTCTTTATCCGTTTTCAGTTTTCATCAAAATGGTTGAGGTGGGTAGATTAACTCTCAAATAATATTATAAGAAATGAATAGAATGTTTTAAAATTTATTTCTTGTTGTGGATTTCATTATGGAATGGATGCATTATGATTTCTTGAAACCCTCTTCGGTGATGGTTGTGGAAAATTTAGAAAATCCGTGATTTTGATTAATTTTTTTGATTATTCAGTTTAAAAGATATATTTTAAAATGGGATATATTTGGAATAATGGTGAGTATATTTGATAAAATGGTTTTCAATAAATTTAATTACTATATTTATATGGAATTTGTTATTAGAATTTGTTCTGGTTAAATGGGTTTCAATAAAAGAACAATTTTTTTTTCAAATGGTTTGAAATGGTTATTCGAAATGGTTTTGGCAAAATTGTGGTGTGTGTGTAGATCAAATTTATGAGTCATGGTTGAAATATGGTCTTGTGCTCAGTTCCAAAGTTTTAATGGAACATGTGGTTTAATATTCCTTTGACAACATGGTACATCGACAAGAGACCGCTCATGAGTATGGAACTATAATAATGAAGCATACATAGTTTCATGTGTGAATAAGTCTTATGGAATGGATATGACAAAAAGTGAATGAGAAATGGTCTTAAATAATTGTTAGGTTATTCTTCTAAAAATGTATCTTTTTGGAAATTGGTTGAAAATATAAATTGTTTACTATTTGTTTTAAATGGTTTTGAAGCTTGTTTATATTTAGTTATAAACTATTTTGGGAAATTGATTTATAGAAACTATTTTATATAAATGTTTCTAACCATTATATATTAGTAGAGTGTGTAGGGAAGACATTGGGAAAAGATTACTAAGTTTTATACTCACCACTTCTTTGGTGCTTTGGTTCTTTTGTTGATGATATCTTCTAGGACTTGAGAAAAGGCAACGTGTCACGCGTTTTTAGTACCACCTCGTCATACATGAGATGTTTGGTGATGTTGGAGTATGTATATTTTGGATAATGGAATCTGGTGTTAATATTAGTGTATTTATATGTTCTTTCCCTATTTACTTTTATTTTGAGTTGTCTTCCACGGTAGTACTTTGTAGTTGGATTTTTTTATAAAGTCAATGGTTGAGTTATCTTGCTTTTATTCATGCTTAATATTGTGAGTTGTTTGGTTATGGTTTGTTGGGTTAATGGTTCAATGTTATAAAGGTTAAATCCCTCCACACATGAATTTTATACCCTTAGGAATTTATTTCATGTCTTTGGCATCTTTGGGATGTCACCGGAGGCCTAGTAATGATTCATTGTATTCTCAAGTAAATAAGAATAAGCCATTCAATATGCCACCCCCCCAATTTCATCTCAAAAGATGTGTATATATTAAAATATATACCAAGCCATATCGTACTTAGTATATCCATATCATAGTGCTTATATTCTCAAAAAATGACCATATTCTTTCTCCTCATGGGTTTCTCAAGGAGGTGATATTCAAGAGTTAATTTTCACAAAGTACCTCTCTTAATTTTTTATTTTTTTGCAACATTCACCTCACCTTCTTCATCCATAAATATATGACAACATTAGAAACATTTATATACTGAATTTATATATTTATAATATAATATATCATATCCATTAATGTTCTCAGGTCCTCTTATATAAAAATAAAACTATTTTCTTGGGTTTTTGGTTAACCGCCTCCACGAATAATCATTTTGTTCATTTTCCATTACCACCTTCATTAATGGTCATAAAACAATCATTATGGTTAAATAATATTTTAATAATAATATTATAACATATTTCATGTTATAGAACTAATATATAAATACAATATTATATAAAATACATAGTTCTCAATGTTTAGAAAACCCCCCAAAATACACTAAATAACTATCATTATCAATTTATCTAATGAATCATCTTCATGCAAGGAACTAAACATATATTTATGGGAACATTATTGTTTATCGATGATAATTCATAAAATTCTATTCCACTTCTGGATTTATAATCCCATTTTATTTTAATATCCATAATAATACACAAATTTACTGATCATGAAACCATGAAAAAAACACAAAAAACTATTAAAGGAAATATTATTAATGAATTGGTCAAATGATTATATAAAATTATATCATGAGGTATTATAAATATTAATATAGTCATGGAATGAGTTAATAATATTATTTTAACTATTATAGGAGAAGTTAATGTAGCGTGGGGTGGGATATTTCTAAACCCAATTTCTATTAATTAGGTTAAACATTTACTTACTTTTTATATCCGGATAATATTAGGTGTGAAAATAATTTTGAATATATTATTTTATATTTATATATATTTTATGTTTATTTAAATTATATGACCATATTCGATTCTTTTAATTAATTACCATATCAATGATAAGAAATTTATAAGGGACTTCGTCTAATTATCCTTTTATTAAAGCATATTTGGATGTTATATACCAACCTTCTCTAATAAGGTGTGAATATAAAACCATTGAAATATCATATAAAAAATTTATGTATTTCTGTTCTATTAAATCTTTTTTAATTATATTCTTTAATATTTTTTATCATTTAAATAATTTAAAGTGCTTTGGGATACATTTATATACAAAATATCTTTTTAAATGTCTAAATTTATAATTTTAAAATCATTTATTAAATTAAAATATTATTGATATTAATTTATATTCTCATATAAATGGATTGAAAATGGAATATTATTCCTACATAATTTAATGGTTTTCAAAAATAATTCTTTTTTCATGTTTTGTACAATTTTTTTTTGAAAAATTACAAAAGAAATGTTCTTATCTTAATGTACATGGTGACAACGAATTTTTCCACAATGATGAATGTTATTTAATTTCTAAGTTCCTTTAAAATATTACATGTTTTCTTAAATGAAAATAAATATTTTTTAGGGTATTTTGGAATTTAATAAGGGGTTTCAAAAAAACGTATCGTAGTATTGATAATGGGATTTTAAAATAAATGGGTGTTTTTATTCAAAAGGGTTTTTCATTTGGGATTAAAAGATTTTTTTCAAAGGGTTTTATGAGGAATGAATTTTATTTATTAAATGGTACGTGAGAATTTTATGAGATAGAGTTTAGCCCAATACAGATTATACAATGGTTTGATCTCTATTATAGATCACAGTGGACCCCGATATAGCTTATATAAAGGGTTGATATCCACTATAACTCATGAGATACGAGCCAGCCTGATATAGCTTATACGATGTTTTTAGACCCATTATAGCTCACCAGTAAGCCTAATATATCTTATATAATTATTGATACCCATTAATGTATCTAATTCATTGATTAATAATAATATTTGATATTGGCCATAAGGTTATTCCAATTGAAGGGGTTTTAGAAGGGTTTTATGTAGATGATTCTCTAAGTCATATATAAAATTTTTAAATTAATTTCTTTGGGTTTTAAAGGCTTTGTTTTAGCGAAACATGTGTGAATGTTCTCTATTTAGTTTTCTCAAATAACATTAAATATCATTTCATGATTTTTATTGGACTAATGGTTTTCTTTATTGTTATGTATCTTACTTAGATTTTTGTTCCCATCCTAAGTTTTAAAAAGTTATTAACATGGTTAATGTTTTATTAGACACTATAATGAAGAAAAGATTAAAATTATGATGTTATATCATGTATATAAAACATTTTTTATTTTAAAATGTTTCATTTGAAAAAAATGGATCACGAGTACAAGTTTCAACTTGTAATACACGGGTTTACATTATAAAAGTATTTACTAATTATCAAAAACCATAAAACTAATAGATCTATGGAAAAAGAATGTGATATAATATTTCAAAATATCAATAATATGTTTTTTTAAGAATGATTCCTTATAGTGTGTATCATATAATGTCTTAGATAAATTCATTGGCTTGGATAATGTTGTTAACATTCCTTTAGAATATTTTACAATATGGTTAAATTGAAATTACTTATAGTTTTATTATTACCATGTTTCTTCATCCAGGATATATCTATTAAAAACCATTTTCTATAGATGAAACAATGTTTTTGTGTAGAGAATGAATTAAGAGGAAAAAATCCTTCAAGATCAATATCCTTTGATGGTGGGAATCAGAACAGAACAGTTTCTCACTATTATGTTTCAATATGTAGAAGCTATAAATTTTGTTGGTGTCTATTCTAGAGAGTAACATGGTGTGACATGAAAAAACATGTCTATATTGGATCATTTCACGAGACAACATCCCCCATAATTAAATGGATCATGTAAACCAATGGTAGCTTAAGGATGGATAAATTCCATATAAAATATATTTGAAGTCATTGGATGATCATATCATATAAAGGTAACTCTCAAAATATTTCACATTTAATGTAAATCATATCAATATTGGTATTTGGTTTAAAATACAAGAGGGAAATATTATAAAGATTCTATTTAATTGGGGAATTTAAGAATATTTTTTAAGAAATATTTCCAAAAGGTTTTTCGTATTAGGATGGGGAAATATTTTCCATACTTGTTGTAAAATATTGATGACTTTTTAGCTGCATATGAAGAAAATTTAAAAATTATAGATAGATATGTGCCATAATTTATTTAAGACATTGATATTAAAATTAAAATATTTTACTCAAGATTAAAAAAAATCTTATGAATATTAATGGATACAAGATAATTTAAATTTTATGATAATGTACTTCATTATTCTAGGAATATTGAGATGGAGTTTTTTTAATAATCATGAACCAAAAAATAAAAAGTGAAAGAAATGGTTGAGGGGGTGAAAATTTAGAAGAAACCAACTAATGATTTTTGAGGTATAATAAAATATTTTCCAAATTGTGGTATAATTAATTTTGGGTAGTTTTTGTGAGGATCTGGAAATTATTATCAGTATGGAATGTTTGGTCATAAGGTTCATGACTATAAAGAGAAGATTCCTATAAAAAATTAGAATTAGATGACAAACATCCAGTTAATAGTGATATGTTTTAGTTAAAAATATTTGGAGAATTGTGATAATATATTTTGTAATATACATACATATGGTGGAAATCATCATGATAAGAAAAAAATGGAGTGGGAAAATATCTTAATTCTATTGCAGTTGATATTAAGACATATGGTTATGTGATTAAAGATCTAGGGACTTGTTACATTTCAAATTATAACAATAAGTTCAAGGTTTTAGATACTCATTCTGAGGTTTAATGTGATGTGATCATAAAGTAATTTTAAGGACTTTCTGGGAAGTGTGTTGTTGGGTTTATGTTTTTGAAAGGATTTGGAATATTGAGAATTATTATTTTAATATTGGACATGAGTTGTAAGGTAATAATTACCTTTATGGTTTATATGATCTTCGATGAATAAAGAAATTTTATGGATATACATCTTAATTTTGGGAATATTTGGGGATGAAATTTCCATCAAAAATAGAAATAAATCACACAAGTATATTACCTTATATTACTGTACTTTAAAGAAATTAATTGAATCTTGGGAATTTATTTTTGAATAAAAAATATTAATTTTTTATATTTGTTACTAAGAAATCAATGAGCCTTTAACACATCAATGATTCATGGTATTGTGTTTTTTGAATTTCTCATAAGAATGATCTCTATGAATATATATTTTTCCATGAGTGTTATATTTTTTCTTCTATTTCCATATTTTCCTACATGGAAACCAAGTATGTTTCAAATCGTGTGACCTTATCACTTTCCTTTCACTCTTTTCAAATGGCATTTTTATTGATCACTGTTTCAATGTGGGATTTCGACTAATGTATTTTGAAAATTCAATCCCCTAATTTTATTATCCAGAGTTCAAATTAAAAAGGTCCAATTTATTAAGGGGGTGGAGAATGTAACACCCATAAATGTAAAATGGAAACACTATGCTCAATATCATATAAGATACACCTCATCAATCTTACACAAACTTCTAAATATTATTATTTTAATGTGACTATTATAACCTAGCCATTAGAATATAAAAATGAATAGGATTAAATAAATTAATAAAATATAGTTTAAATATTTTAATAATATTATTTCATAGATTACCAATTAATTATTAATACAAATTAAATCTAATTGAATGTAGAGTGTGTGCTTTAAAAAAATATATTTATGCAAAAAATAGAATTTTATATTAAAAAAGTAAACTAATCCTTTTTTGGGAAATATATTATTGAAATTAATATTTTATGTAAAGAATTATTTTTTTAAAAAAATTACTATTATATGTATTTTAGGATTAATATTAGAAAAAAAATTAATTTTATGATTAAAAAATATTTTTTTCTAAATGTTAAATTTTCCAACTTTTGATGGAGCATCTATCTTAAATATTTATTTTAGAATATTTATAAATTTATTTTTTAAAAAATCATCTTTAATTTTTAAATAATAAAATCAAATTTAGGTTAGGGTTAATATTATTATATATTTCAATTTTTTTTATTATTAGTGAAAAAATACAACGTTTTATCTGAAATCTACTTTTTCATATAATTTATTTATATAGACATATTATATTTTAAATTAATTTAAAAGTATAATTAGTTCAATTATATATCAATAAAATAAATTTAGTTAATTGTAATCTATTTCACATTAAATTTGGATACAAAAATAATTCAATCTTTTGACCATTTCACTTTAAAACCCTGCCTTTTAGATGTGTTTGTTGGATTAATTTTAAATATAATTTTTCAACTTATATGAATAAAATAAGTTAAAATTGATTCCATATTTATAATAAGTAGGTAATTTTTTCATAATTTCAATTTAATTTTTTGGTATAAAAATGCAACCATGGAAAAAAATATTATTTACAATAGTATAGGTAAAAAATGATATAGGTTAATGTTAAAAAGATATAGGCTTAAATTACAAAAAACCTACAACATTTAATGATAATTTGAGGTGTGGATAAACCATAACCAGACTAAAAAATTAATTGTCATCCAATTTCATGTAATTTAATTCCACATCAAAGTGGTTGGATTTAAATATTGAATATTCATTATTTTAATCACTTAAACCTACCTCTCCTCATGTATAAATACCACACCTCCCCGCCCCATTTCTAATATAAATCCTTATAGAGCCTAACATATATTCTCAACCCTCTCCTACTCTCTCTTCCACTTTATTATGCTGATGGTATCAATAGAAAAAAATTCAAAGGTTCTCAAGGTTCCCTTAAGGTGGTTATATTAGAGTGGTAATTTTCTCAAAGTCGCTCTCTTAATTTATTATCCTTTTCTAATTTCTCCTCAACTAATTAATCCATAAATTAATTATAAATATATAATCATGTATATATTGGGGTCTTTTTCTAATGGAATATCTGATATCCATTTTATCTCCCATTTATTCTTATAAAAAGAAACGAAAGTATTTTTCCTGTTAGGTCCATTAATCGCCTAAATGAATCATGATTTTGTTTCTTCTCCACTACCTCCATTATGATAGTAATTTAAATATATTTATGGTTAAATAATATTCTAATAGTAATATAATATTATCTTTATTTTTCTATAAATAATTTATACAGATGAAAATAAATTAAAGAAATATGTTCATGACGTTTAGAAAAATGTCTAAAATAAACTAGACATTTACCAGTAATGTTTTCCCTAATGATTAATTAACATGTAAGGAATAAAAATGAAATATGGAACCATTAATACTTATGTAATTTAATTAATACTATTCTATTTCACTTCTATATTTTTAATCCAATTCTACCATAAAATCCTTAATTATACACCAATGAACCAATCATGAAACCATGAAACAAACTCAACCTCAACCATAAAAATAATGATATATTACTAATGAATGGGTCATAATATTTTATAAAATCATCACATATAGTATTATAAAATATAATATAGTATTTTATTAAGTTACTAAAATTACTTAAATTTTTATATAGGATTTTAAATTATTCACCAGTAATGGGAAGCATATGGTAAGGGATTTCTTACCCCAATTTCCATTCTTTCGGTTAAACTTAAACTTATTGTTTATGTATTTCTAATATTATGTGTGAAATTAATTTTTAATAAATAATGACATATTTAAATTTTTTTATGTGGATATACATCAAATACACATATTTGATTCATTTTATTAATTCCCACTTCAACGATACAATATTTATAAGGGACATCATCCCAATATCCTTTCATTGAGACGTATTTTGATGTAAGGAACCCACCTTATTTTAGGAGATGTAAATAAATCGCCTTTGACATATCATATCATGAATTCATTTATTCTCATGATATTTATCGTTTGGTTAAATTTTATTCCTCTATAGGTTTTATGATTCAAATTATCCAATGTGATATTAGTCACCGTGATTTAAAAATGGTTTTAAATGTTTAAATAATTAATTCCAAAATATTTTCCTCAATATAAATATTCTTGATATTATACTACATGTCCATATAAAATGATTATAAAGGCATTTTTATTCTTTCCAAATTCAATGAATTTCAACTAGAATCTTTTTAATTGTTTTATTCTATATTTTTTCACAAACAATAAAAGGAATGTTCAATTTTAAACATTCACAGTTAAAATGAATTTCCCCACTACTATAACTATTATTTATTTTATATATTCCTTTTCATGAATACATGATTGCATAAATGAAACAATGTTTTTCCATTATTTCGGAATTTAAGAAAGGTTTTAATATAAAATAGTGTTTTTGTATTGAAAATAGGCTTCTAGAAAAATAGTTTTTTTATCAGAATGTGGTTTTCATGTGGGTTTAAATGAATTTTTTCTATGTGTTTTATGGTAAATTTCTCTTATTTCAAGAAATAGTAGTTGAGAAGTTTTGAGAAATGTTGAGTCCGATGTTTCTTATAAAAATTATTGAGCCCCGTTATATCTCACGGGTGAGCTTGATATAGATTATATGAAGGTTTGAGAGCCCTTATAGCTTATGAGAAATATATGATCCTGATAAAATTATAAAAAAAGTTTTAGAGCCACTATAGCTAATGGGTGAGGCCAATATAGATTATTTGAAGGTTGGTCCCCATTAAATATCACCAAAGCCTTGGGTAGGAATAATATAGTAATTCGTCCATATGCTGATTTCAATAGAATGGGTTTTGAAAGTGTTTTATGTAGATGATTCTCTACCTCAACTAAATAAGTCATAAATTTATTAATATGGGTTTTAAAGGCTTCCCTTTAGAAAAATGAGTGTGTGATTCATGTGAAAATGTTCTGTTTAATTTTACCAAATAAAATTAAATATGTTTTCATGATTTTTACTAGACTAATGGGTTTATTTAATTTTATGTACATTACTGATCTTTTTGTGGTCATCCCATGTTTTTTTTCAATTTAAAAGGATGAGTATGTAAAAGGATAATTAAAAAATGAATGTTGTGATGTTATATCATGGAAATAAACTATGTTTCATTTTAGAATGTTTAGTTTGGTGGAAAAATGGATACATAGAAAAATATTCCACTTTTAATGTATGAGTTTACATTATAATAATTTATCCTAATTCTATAAAACTATAGTCTTAATATATATTTGGGAAAATAATGTTATTTTTAGTTTTAAAATAACTAGAATATGTAATGTTTCATGCTGGGTCCTTATAGATAAAATGTATCACCTTCATTCTAATATTCCTACGATTATTTAAAATGATAAACAATATCTTTTAAATATGATTTTCACAATGTATTGAAACATAAATAAAACATTATTAAATTCCTGATTCATCATCCTCACTTAAACTCATTCGTGGGTCCTTAAACATACCCATAGTTATATGCACCAATATTTGATTTGTTCTATAATGAATATAACTACTTGGAATATATGAGAAATTAATATTTTTTATCCATTTCATATAGAATTGATAAAACTTAATATGATTTTGGATTATCTTATAATACATATAAATCCTCCCAATCCATTATGAACATATATTTTGTGGGAAGTGTGTGTCCACCATGATTTCCATTAAATTATTTTTTATCACCACTTAATATTGATATAATTTTTCTACTGCATTGTCAGTTATGTCGATCTAATGTATTGATATAAAATATAACATAAATAATCAATTGATACTTTAATTTTTCCTTTTCATTTTTTTCAATACATTGACTAATTTTTAAAATAATAAAATACTTTTAAAAACATTTTTTTCATATTTTAAACTAATTTTATATATTCATTACAAAAATTTCATCAAAATCATAAGTCTCCATATAAATTATAAAACCCTTTGGATATTCATTTTAGAACATACCATTCCATAATAAATTAATTATAAATCTTTATGTGATATTTTTATTTCTTCTATATATAACTTCTTAAACAATATCTTATATAATATATTTTGATGAAATGCATTAATTTTATCATATTTCTTGGGTAGGGGAAGCTGGATAGTCATCATCAACCTCAATTCCTATAATGGGTCATTTAGAAATAAATTTGTAAAAATATCTTATATTTTTTCAATTATATCCATGGAGTTATTATTTATTATTACATTTTCAGCATTCTCTCCACTAAAAATTTATTTCATATCAATATAATTTCTCTATAGTAATTCATATGGTTTTAGATTTAATTGATAGAGATTTATCATAACCACAATGACTCAAATAAGAATTAACTTTATCCTTTAACACATAACGTTTCTATTTCTTATAATTCATTTATATAGTATTTTTTAACAGCCACATAATTTTCCTTTGAAATTTTTAATTCCGTTGAATATTACATTTAAATTTTAACTCATAATTTTTTTCAATAATAAATATTCTAATGAATATAGATTTCTTATTACCCGCATTTCATATCCGTTAAACATCATTATAAAAAAATAAAAGATAATTATAATTTATATGATAGTAAAATACATGATTATTTTTTATCTCTATATAATAGATAATTATTTAATAAAAATGAATATGTGTTTCATTTTTATCAAAAAAAATTGACCAAAAAGTGTAATTGAAATTTAAAACACTATAATGACTCATAACTCATATCATTATTATTACAACCTTTTTAACACAATTCCATATAAAAAACACAACTAATGTCTATCAAGACTAATGTGTTCCTATGTATTGGGATATTCTTTAATCATAGTCCCATTAATCAGATCACGATATATTATGCATGTATTAGCCACATAGAAACAAAATAATAAACAAAATATCAATTTAAAAGGAACATTTGAGAAAAAATGAGTTATATTATAATTTATAAATGATTAGGACATTAATGAATCATGTTTATTAAAAATAATAAATTAAATTATTGAATATTGGTTATCTAGAAATTAATAAATAATCATAGGCTATAGAGATAGGACTCAAAGTGCAGGAAATATCATATAACAGAGATAAAAAAGAGTTTTTGGAATAATTAATTTATTAAAACAATATGTTATTACAAAAAACATTATGTATGAATAAATAAATATAAGAAATAAAATAATAGAGATGTTATTGTGAAATATATGTCTAAAAATTCATTTTATAATGAATAAAAAAATACATTATAGGATTGAAACATAAATACAAAGGGATAAATGGAATATCTTCCCTTAATTTTTTTTTCTTCATGTAGTCATTTAGCGGGCAGCACAAAGAAGTTTATATAAAAAAAGTGATATTGAAAAAGGACCTTGAAAAGTGATCTATATAGAAAAATGTAATTATATATTTGAGAGAGAGAGACAGAGAACATGACCTAATTAATAGGCAGATTTAAGGTACACTTACATGTTTATCCCATAAAAGACGATAGATGAATGTTCAAGATGGCGGTTGATTCGGAAAAATTTATAAAAATGTAAAATTATATCAGATTGAAATAACATAATTAGTGAAAAATAAAAAATTTGAAGACATTATTTTTTATAATAGTTAGAGTCATATTGATCCTATATTTACTATTCACAAAATCAATGTAAAGTTACAAATTCCTTTATAATGTTCCCTTAATTTTGAAAGGGATTCAAATCCCAATTAGAATATCATTTCATATTGGGGGAAAACCGACAATAACTTGATACTTAATGGGTTTCCCAAATCATTACAATGTATTTTCCAACCAAGAGTTACACACAACGCCTTTGTTTTTCACCATAGAGTCACAACTAAAATAGTCATTCTTTTTTTACATGGAGACACATCACGACATAACTTTACAGGTGGAATATATCCTAGACAAAAAATATTTTTTATTTAAAATTTTAAACCTAAATTATCACACACCGATGATTTATGGGAAGAATAATGTACTACATGAAATATTTTAGATTATTAATATTTTAATATCAAGGATGTGTCATCTTCGAACTCATTCACATTATGAAATTTATTAATTTAATTCATTGAATATGGAATCAGAAAAAAGTGTATTTTATATATATATAAATTTATAGATATTAGTCTAGGTGTTTCTATATTACATTAGTTTTATTCAACTATATTTATAGAGATTTTTATACAAAACAACATTAAAAAATAACAGATGCATGAATGGCCATTGAATTTTTTATTTTCACAAATATTAGTGGATATTTTCTATCTCAGTGATAATGAATTTATTTTGTGTTGAAGAGACAATTTCTATTTTTTAATAATAAAACCATTGTACAAATAAAATAAAAAGAATAATAATTGAACTAATAAAAAAAATACTTCCTTTAAATATGAAATAAAAATATTTAATTGGAACTATGAAAAAAATTATTTTATAATAACCATGGTAGTAAAATTTCTCTAAATATAATGAGATTTCATATTTTATATTTAATACAGTATATATGATCTCTAAATATTAAACAAGGATAATCAATTAATATATTCTTTTAATTATTAATAAATATATTGTAACATTATTTTATTATACAAATAATACGTACTAAATAATTATGAAAAAAAATAAATCAATAAATACATGTAACAAAAATTTATTATGAATCAAAAATACAAAAATATGAAAAATTGAGAATATTTTTATTTAAAAAAACACGAGTTATGAGAAATTTCTCTAATAAATCCACTTAAAAGAAAATAAATTACACAATACATTGATTTTCATTAAATTAAAACATCATTAGGCACAAAATAAATTTAATAGGATAAAAATTTACATAATATAGAAATTTTTAAGATAGAAATTTCATAAGATACAAATATTTCATAAGATATAGAAATTTGTTAAGATATTGATTTTCATAAGATTTTCATAGTTCTCATAATTCTTGATATTTTGTAAGACATCTATAACCATGTATAAATTTTTAATTTACTATAAATTCAATTTTCATGATATTACAAATGATAAGAAGACGTTATATAAATTATTTATGACTTTATATATTTTATATAATTTAATGTCAAGTGTAACAATCATTCATTTCAAAAAAACTGAAGAAATCTAAAATACTTCATAAGGATCTGATTCTTAGTGTAGGATTTATATAACAATTCTTATAGATATAAAAGTTTTCCTAATACCATTTCCCAAAAAACTTAATAAAATAGAGAAAAAATGAATAAAAAATTACTAGTAACTCAAAATCCGTCTTATATTTTATAATGAGTATAATAATTGACGAAGAAAAATTATATGATTCCTTTTGAAATTCATATAAACAAGGGAAAATAAATAAAAAACAATTATTAGAATTCTAATAAACTTTTGTGGTGTTACTCAAAAAATCTAACCCTTTTTAAGAATAAAAAATTCATGAATTATTTTATCCCTTTTTGAAATAGTAAAAGGGGGTTGAAATAATTGATTTTAATAAAAATTCCTCACACCAAGAATAAAATAATATGTGTTTAAATAAAAAAAATTATTTCTCATAATATAAAACATAACATCCTTATGTTGAAAAATATTACACTTTTGGTAAAAATTAAAAAATCAAATGAATTATAATTGAAAGTGGAATTTAAAAAACATTAATTTCTAATTTAAAATATCATCCTAAATTTATGTACTATAAAAATAGATTCCAAATAAATAATTAAATAAAAATATTAAAAGAGATAGAAAATAAATGAAGTAAGGCTCTCAAGGCATAATAAACATAATTTTGCAGATTTTAAAAACTACTTGTATGATACATTTATAATTACACCTATAAAAAAACTATAAGGACCCATGTTTTTTAAGGATATTCATGGAATCAATTTTTTTTTATAAATTAAATACTAACAAATAGTGATTTAATATTCAAGAAAATTAGAAAAATAAATTAGATCACATGCATATTGTCCTCTGGAATAGATCTATGGAGAATAATTTTATATTTCAACCATTCATCATAGAATGTTCATAATTTATTTTCATAAATATAGTTAAATCTATAGGTTTACTAGTTATATTATCTAATTATTAATCTATTGAAACATGTTATATAGAAATTTCACCCTTTTTAATAGGAAATTAAATAAAATGATATATTAAATCATCATGATTAGTTCAACAATTATGTTAAGGGTGTTTGAAATATAACTGGTAGATGTGTTATCCTAACAAAATAAGAAACAAATCAAAATAAATAAAAATAAGGTAATTTTTTCATGATCTAAAAATATTGATCATAAAAACTATTAGAATATATATGTTCTGTATCATAATTGAAAAGGTAATAAATTTTTTTTTCTTTACCTCTAATAAACAAAATTTTAACCTAGAAAATCACACATTTAATTTGTACTTTTTCTATCATATATAAAATCAACAAAATATGAATCATAATAACATATTTATTTATAAAAGGTTTTTTAATGATAAAAAAACATCAGTTAATAGAAAATTTGATATATGTAATAATTATTTTAATATCATTCAATTGAAATTATTTTTCTTAACATGAAATTTAATTTAGAGCATGTTAAATTAACCAAAATACCAATCACTCCAATAGAAATATTAATTTCTATATATTTTGTAGTTTTATCATACTTTAGTTTACAAGTAGTACTCATTTATATATTTGAAAATTTATAAGAATTAAGAGAAAATATTTTATCAATTTTTTAATATATTTAGATTCATTAAGAAAAATTCTATCTTCGTTTTTTAATATTTAAAATCCAACTATTTTTTGGAATTACTTCACTGGATTATTGTGAAATTTATATGTCATTAAATCTAAAAAATTCCCTACCAATAAATTTTCATGAATATAAAAAAATTATATCATCAAAATATATTTGAAAAATTAAAATAACTTTATATTTATTAGTTATAAATAATGTTATACATTCTAGAAAAATAAAAAAAATAGTTTTCGTAATAATATGGCAAAATCTTTCTTACCATGG
This sequence comes from Viscum album, assembly GCA_963277665.1. Lineage (NCBI taxonomy): Eukaryota > Viridiplantae > Streptophyta > Magnoliopsida > Santalales > Viscaceae > Viscum > Viscum album. The sequence continues at coordinate 835,971,073 of OY728126.1, read as the reverse complement.
TGAAGGTGATTATTTAAGTCTATAAAGTTCCATTTTATGTTTTAATACATCTTTAGGATTATTTTCATGGTAAAATAATTGCTCTAATTTTTATATACTTCTACAAAAATTAAACATTTTATAAAATTACTTTTAACATCCATTAGATATAATCTAAATCCGTGATATGTAGCATGATAAATAATAATATTAGTTTATAATCATGTAACAGGTGAAAATCCACATAATAATTGATGTTTTCTTCTTAAAAAATAACCATGGAAAACTAATATATCTTTTATTATTATAATTTGAAAAAATTCATTTATTTTATTTCTATATTTCCATTTTGATCAAATATATTATTTATAATTAGTTGCTTAAACAAAATTTTAACAATTATTTATAAAAAACCAGATCACATTCTTCATGTATAAGTAATAAATAATTTAAAATATTAAAATTTTTGTAAATATATTTATGGGAAATTGAAAAATAAATTCTTTTAGTTAAAACAAATTTCACAAATAATTGATTGTAGGAACTCATGATTGTAAATCTACAATAATTCTATCTATTAGATGATGATTATGTATTTTTGATGATATTTTAGGAGGGTATTCCTCAACTTCAATAGGTTGATTTAAATTGTAATTTATCTGTACTATAATGTTAAAATCTATAAATTATTATTTTATATATTTTAAATCACTATAATTTACATTTTATGATTTCTCATCAAACGTTAGAAAAACTTTTTATTCAAAAGAAAATGGTTCTTTTATTAAAGAATCACTAATCATTAATAATAAAAGAATGACATTATTCCGCTATTAGATTTAACATAAAAATTTTATAATTAGACTTTCATATTAATAATGAAAACATTAAAACTAACTGTTATAAATAACAATATTTTTCTTTCCATATCATATTTCATAATGAATTTTCTTCAAAATAGGCTATAGAATAATTATATTGGAAAAATATAATTTTTATTAACACCTTATTCCCAAAAATATTAAGTTGTTTTTTATTCATTATCAAAGTTTTAACCATTTATTATATAATTCTATATCTCATTTCAAATATACTATTATTTATAGGTTCTTTAGGAGATAGAAATTTATAAAAATAACTAGTTTCCTCATAAACATTTTTAGCTACCAGTTTTAGAAATTTTCCTCTTCTGTCACTTGATATTGTTAAAATAACATAAACACTTCATATTTGAAATAATTTAAATTTTCAATAAACATAGATATGGTTTCAGTATAATGTGTGAGGGAATAAACCTAATTAAATTTACTAAAGTAATGTACATTAAAAAGAATATACCTTTTTCAACACGAATATGAATTATTATATGTATGAATAAGTAAAATAAATAAGTTCAAGTGGTGTTATTGTTTAAACCTTTTAATAGATATGATATATTCCTTTTTATTATTATTCTTAATGAAATAATTATAAAAAATGATTGTTTTTTTATTTTAACATTGAAAGTTTTAGAATTTATTTGAACTTTGGTATTTTGTATATAAGATTAAAGTCTTAATTAATGAGTCTCATATTCCATAAAATAGTTCTTGATATAATAATATTCAGCCAGTTATCATTTTGTGCCTTTAATTGTTCAATAATATGGTAATAATTTTTTGGTTTAATAAACCAAAATACGTTAATATTTAATAATAATAAATTTTTATTTTGAACCCTAATAAGCATACCATCATCACATTAATGATAAATACTAATCAAATTATGTTTTAAACCAAAACATTTAAATAGATTATAAATTGATATTATGTTTTCAAATTAAAACTTCTCTAAACCATTTTACCTTATATTTTGGGTTGTCACCGGAAGTCACACCACCTCAAGTATCATTATGTTAATCTCATTTTTGAGAAATATAAGGAATATATCCTACAAAAAGATACATAATAAATTTTTTATTATGAAAATTTGGCCTAATCATGCTATAAAATAAGTTTTTTGAACTTAAATAGATTTCAAACATGAATTCACTAGTAATCTGGATGAAAATAAATTTTTTTTGTGAAAATTTTGTGTAAATCACAAGGTGGATTCACTTGCAAAATGACCTTTCATACTACATCTAAAACATATAAAAATTTATATATATTTCTTATAATTTTAACAAATAAGTTTTTACACATTCTAGGTAATTATTAATCATTTCCAAGTATAGTCTGATATATTTTCCTTTTGTTTATCAAAATCACTTTTTTATACCATTCTCAAATTTGAAAAAATGGGAAATTTTACATTAAAATTTCAAAATCATTTTTAGCATATCATTCTCTATGAAAACAATATTATATTTTCTTTATTCAATATACTTATTTATATAAACAAAATCCTTGAACTTATCATTTTCTTCTTTGAATTTCATATTCTTCTTGATAAAGAAAGTTATATTCTTAAACATTATTCTTATTCTTTTCATTATATTACTTAAATGTATTGGATATTTTAATAACATGATTTTGTAAAATTTTATATTATTTTATAACACATTAATAATTTGATTTTTAGAATCGAAATCATTGGAGTCATAATTAAAATCATTAAATAGATTTACTGAAACTATGGGACACAAGTTGGTTTATTATTTTTCAGTACTAGGTTCTTCACTTTAATATTAATGTCCTGTAAAATAGCAACCAGTTAAAGAACCTCTCAATTCATTCCTGTTTGTATTTTTATCCTTCCTTCATTTTTTTATCCTTGAAAATTCCATATTCATGTTTATTTTTCTTCTTTATTCATAATATATAGATTATAGAACATTATTAGAAACAATATTATTTTCCCTACTTCCTTTTTGATCATTTAAAAGATAATTGTTTCTATTAATTCTTGAAAATTCTTTCATTCATTGGTACACACCATACTCTACATGATCTACTTTATCAATTTCATTTTATTGTGACATTCATATTTCGTTTCAATGATTTTTTTTTTCAATTGGTAGATTATAAATCATCATTTTTTTAAATTCTAATTTATTCAACAATAATCCATTTTATTAGGTAAATATATTATAACTCTACCAATAAGAATAAAATTATCCAAGTATTTTCCCAACACACTCATTCCATTTAGATTAAAACTAAACAAATGAATAATTTTGTTAAATGTTTGAATACCACACATTTTAAAATATTGACATTAAACCCTTAACATTGCATAATTTTTATATTAACATATCATATCCACAATGAATATTTTGAAAAATTACCGACATACATTGGAATGTTTTATATGAAGAAATATGAATAAAAATGTCCAGCTAAGAGAATAATATAATATATTCATGGATTTATAGTTAACAACATATTTTATATCCTCAATATGGGTACATGAGTTATGATCATCTTTTAGAAGTTTTTAGGATTTTATCATAATAGTCCAATAATTAATACTTAATTTTTTATTATAATCATCAATTCCAGCCTTTCGGTAGCCATAATTATTTCCATGAAATAGTGATGGTCTTTTAGAAATCAAAACATTAATGAAATTTGAACATACCATCTCGAATTATATTTTCCTTATATGGTTATGTATCAGATATGGTTAGTAGAAAATTATATATTACTAAAATAGGTAATTACCCTTTTAATAGTATAGACTAATAAACTTTTTTATTCATAAATAGTGGGTTAAATGAATAGTTAAAAAGGTGTATGAATTGACCAATTTATAAAATTATTAGATTAGAAAAGTGTTAAATAAAATTATTTTAAAAAATTAAAAATATGAGAAAATGAATTTTTATAGTTTTTCTTATTGATTTTCCTTACATATACTTTGAAGCCAACTATAAAGTAACCTAACAATTTTTTATAGTAAAAAGACAATTAAAAAAATTATAATTGATCAACAACCAACAAAATATTATTTTAACATTGGATCACAACATATTATAATGACAATTTTAAATTGGAGTCAAAACCCAATACTTGACTTTTCACCATGGAGTCACAATGTTAACATTCATTCCTGTTTAATAAGGAGGCATGAATCAACAGATTTTTTAATCGATATTATAACCCAACCAAACTTTATTTGAATGAAAAAGAATAAAACAACCTTAATGAACACTAGAGTTATATGGTATGAAAAAAACACTATTGATTTTTTTATAGTGAACTATTGAAATTAAAGGAATTGGAGAAATTGATTATATAAGCAGTGTATACTTTAATGCCTGAGTTAAACAAAAAAGAATCATACAATAAGAGTATAATGTTATTATGTAAAACACTTGATGTTTTTTCATGGGGTTCCAATATTGATTTAGTTATTTCGACCCCAAAATTTGGATATCCTTCATGTGCATAATCTTTTAAAAATAATTGATATATGAATAGAAATTACAGTTTTTATTTTCTCAATCATCAACCAAAAATTGATATATTGTTGATAATGAACTACATTAGCTTTGGGATAAAATTGAACATTCTTTTAGAATGAAATATCTGTATAGGTAAAAGCATTTCAACAATAAATAAATGAACAAAAAATTTAATTTAAATATAACTTAATTAGTTTAATTTATACTTAATAATGTTGTATAGTTTCCTAAAAATTGCTCTCAAATTCTTTTGACAGATACAAATAAAATTTTAATATTGAATTAATTTGAGTACTTATGATGTCTGAATATTAAATATGATTAATCAAAGTTGATATTGATATAAATTTTCATAAATAAAATCCAATTTTATTTCCATATATTCAAAAAAATATTAAATAGTAATAGAAAAAATAAATATAGAAAATGCGGAAATATATATGGTGTCAATAAAAGTTAAAAATATTAGAAAAAGGGGGAAAATATTAACATGTTGAAAAAAACAATTGAGTTATAAAAAATCATATAATAATTACAGGTAAAGAGAAATTGAATTTGTAAATTATTAATTTTCTAAAGACTAAACTTTATAAGAAACAAAATTATACGATTGAAATTATCTTATAATGAGACTTTTATAAGAACATAATTTCAAAAGATACACAAATTTCATAAGATGTATAAATTTTATAAGATATATATTTTTTAAGAATTTCATTATTATCATATGATGTGTTATTCAATAAGACACACACACACACAGATATATATATATATATATGAATTAATTTTCTATTAATGATAAAAGAATTATAGTACTTTTTAGAAGATCATATGATATTATAAAAATATCATGTGGCTTTTTAAATTTTTTCTAAAATCATATCAGACATAAGACTCTATCTTGGATAAAAAATACAATATAAGACATTAAAGAATTTGTATGAATCTCCTACTTAATGTATTAGTTTTATAACCCCTAAGGATGAAGATTTTCTATAAAAATCAATTCAGTTCAAACATGATGAATACATAGATTAATGTATTAAAAAATGAATAATAAATCTACATCATTATTTTCATCTACAAGTAGTGAGAGTATCACATTATGAAAATAATATGTATGTTTTAAAAAAACATGTTTAAATAAAAAATTAAGTATGAGAATTGTTTAATTATCAAAACATAAATAAATTGGAATGGAACCACTCAAAAATATAGACATCTTATGATTTGAGCTTTGAATTTATAAGGAACATAAGGAGACCCGTAATAATTTAAAAAGTAAAGGGTAAATAATGAAGTACATATTTATGAATTTTTATATAGGAAAGTGAATATAGAAAAATAAATTCTGTATTTTATAGAGAAATCCATACCTGTAGACACAAATTGCTTTTAATATTGTTCCAACCTCACTAATAAAAAACTAAATGTGTTAATTACATAATAATAAAACCTTGTAAATTTTTATTTCATTTAATTATATCTATTTATTATCATCTATTATTCATTTATTCAATTAAATCTTTTTTATAGATGGTTTGGCGATATTCGGTCTGCAATTCCTAATAATCCTCGATACATTATTAACGATCAATAGAATTTCTTAATAATTCAATAAGATCTAGATTTTTTAAGGTATTGATTCATTTCATTACAATATTATAAAATTTCCATTATTCAATATATACTACAAGATGGCCATAAATCAATAAATAATTCTTTTGTAATCTCAGTTTAGTTGATTAAATCGACAATGGAGGTTTATTTTTAATAGCAATAATATCTTTTATTTTTTATCAATTTGGAATATGAAATATCTATTAATGTTATTATTGTGGTTATAATTATAGAAAAGTATACTCATAAAATATTCAATAAAGTTCGGAATAAAGAAGGATTATCATCATCCATTTATGTATTATATATCAATCATAGTGAATATGATGTTTTTATGATAAATAAAAAATAATTAAAATATTAAATATTTTATTTTTGAACTAAATTAATTTATAAATTTACTATTTATATAAACATATTATATTTAATAAATAAAATTTTAAATTGGAAATAACTAAATGTAAATAAAAAGTGTTTTTATAAGATAATTATTCCTTTTTTATAAAGCCTCATTTGGTATAGAAATTAAGACTTTGAATAATTGTATTTTGGTTAGATCATAGATACTCCAATGCTTATAGGGAGTTAAAAGATAGAATTTGGTAGATATCTTTCAGTTTTTGAAAAAAATATTGAAAAATATTCTATTTTTTATGAAAATTATGAATATTATTGATTATTTTGGCTATGTAGAGGCTTTTATTGATTTTATTTTGACTTAAAGAATTCATAAATCATTTAATATATAATAAATCCTGGAATTAAATAACAATAGAAAACATATTTTATCATATTTTACTATTTCCCCATATATTTCTTTATATGTGAGTATTTACAAAAGATAAACATTATTTGATTTTGAAATTAATATTCACAAAATGAAATCTATTTTACCAAAATAAAATTCTAATTTTATTCAATTATATCATTTAATTTTTAGTTAAAAATAATCAATTTTCAAAAGATTGTATCAATGTAACATCACTTCTCGACTGACCACTAAACTGGTACCCATGCCTATCACCACATGGCCTCATGGTCACCCCCATATATGCTAGAGACTGTAGAGTAGGAGTGAGGTTTAAATTGTTGTATTGTGGGGAGACTATACCATCAATATTAGAGAAGAACAATGGTATATTTGGTTTAGATCAATAAGCAATAGAAAAATAAATAATAATAAAAGATAAAAAATTGAAGAATAATATAATATTTAAATAAAACTGGACAAAGAATATTTTCAAAAATGCATGTATAAAAGATGATTCTATAAGTACAAGCAGTAACAATTTTAAAAACTATACAATATAATAAAATAAAAATTTCATAATGACTAGATTCACAAGAATCTCAAGTATATGCTTGGTCCTCTACCCCAAACTCCATCCTAAGGTAAAAAACCAATCAGGCATGAGATGTAACATGCTTCCCCTTATCGACATGTGATCATAATGTCTAATCGGATAACAAGTAGTGCCCGAAAAGGGTGTGAGATGTAAGAAACAATAATCCAGCACCTATAGTATCAAGCACAATCCATTTTTTGCAATAATAAATGATGATGTGATGAACATAAATTAAAGGAGAGAAATAAACAAATAAAACACTGACACCTTAGTTTGGATTCTTAAATAGTCACCCATCCCATCCCAACTCTTCATCCTTTTTTGTATATATGAAAAGTGGAACATATGAAATTAAAAATGTATAACAGGAAAATACCGAAGGATTCATCGAGATATATAGAGGAAGACCCCAATCATTTTTTTATCGTGGAGGTCACATTTCCATGTCATCATACAAACATACTCAAATTAACAATACCAACATTCCAATGAATAATACATACATTCCATAAATCTATCAAATCAAATGGTAGAGTCATGAGCATATCCAAGGAGATCTAAATAGAATCCCAAGGATCTATATGGGTATCTCAGAATATCCAAATTCATTTGGGTCTATCCAAGGAAACCCATATAACATCCATTTTATCACTCAATGAATCATGAATCTCAGACCAAACCATGTATCTCAGATAGGGGGTGGTATCACCTGATGCATCGTATATCCATATTTACTATGGGTCTATCCTCAATTTCTCCCCTTGGTAACCTGCCTCACTCACTATTATAATTAACTACACGAAGTGCATGTAATGGGAAACCCAAATTATCACACTTGGAAAGTCAAACAATTTCAACAGATCACATCGAGTCCAACAATAGTATACTTATCTCAGGACCCATTTTCTCTCTTAGACTAAATCAAGTGATCCATTTCAATCAAGGCGAATATAAGAAGGCAAATAATTTATATAATTATATGCCCTTAAATAAACATCTAATTACAAAATCAAACAATCAATTCCTCTATCAAAATTTAAACTATAAAAAGGAATAAGGAATTAATCACATGATTAAGCTCTAGGATATAACATAGGATCACTTGGAAACATTCCTCAAAATAATAAATGGAAATAAAAGCATAGGAACATGAAATTAACATGTCTCTAATCACATGTCAGCAATGACAATTAAATTATTCAAGCTAATAAGCTTGTCTAAGAATGGAATTTAACTCAATCCATCCAACCAACATGAATAAAAATTAATTATAAATCATCTGACATCTAATATGAATAATGAAACATAAGAAATCATGTATAAGGTGAGAGGCATCAATCTCAATACAAGAAACAATTTCATATGGCCAAAAGACCATCGGAACTACTCCCAAGAAAAAAGTACAAAACTACAAGGGCGTGAACATGTCATTTTTCAATTGAAGACAGTGCACCTCATTGAGAGATTTTATTATAAAAATGACAATTTTTTTACTCATTAATTTAGAATAATTAAACATCATTTAAAGAATCATATTCAAATCTTTTTAAAGAATATTTTTTTTACTAAGAAACAATAATCACCAATGAATATCCAATGAAGGTGTGAAAAGAAAAAATAATAATGCATTATTTAATTTTAAATTTAATATGGAAAGGTATCCTATTGTAAGATGAATAATTACAAGCCTAACACTTCATCACATTACATTTTCAATGGTGACCACTCGATGTAAAAATTCACATGGAAAAATATATGTACTAGGGTATCCGTACATATGTTATTATATATGAATATACTCATTTACACATACACACATAATCATTATTCATATATATACATAAGAACACCTAGACCCAATATATATATTAATGCAGAAATGAGAATATATATATGTATAATGGTGGAATATACATTCATATATATTCACACATGTGTATATAAAGGAAGTCTCTTTTGAATTAGGAAACCTGAACCCACCTCTAGGATGACCAAGAAGCACTATAAAATTTTTAGGTTCCCAAAATTTATAGAAAACATAATTAAAATTTGTCCAATATCAATGTCCTATAAAAACCTTTTTCAAATTAATGACAGGTGAACCCAAATGACCCAAATCACCTCACCTTCGGTGGAGGATGGTAAAAAACACAAGAAGGATCCCAAGGATACCAACTTCATAAAATAAAAATTGAACAAAACCAATAGAACTGGTTACCCTTGACCTTGGGTTCTGCTGATCAAAACAAGGTGACATGGAGAGGAAAAATCATCCCCCAAGTGAGTAGATGTGGGTGAGATGGAAAAAATCGATGAATCACTTGAGAAATCTAAAGAAAACATGTTGAAAATGGAATGAATAGAGGTTTTTGACGGGGTAGGTTTCATGGAAAATCAGATAAGGGTGGGGATACGCCTAGTGAATAGGGTGGCAGAAGAGTAGTTTAGGGTTATGTTTTATGTTATTTTATTTTAATTTAATTAATTAAATTTATTTAAATAAATTTCACAAGATTGTTTTTGTACAGTTATCTAAACCGTTCTCCAATTATGTAATGAATAGTTCATAGGTAGTTCTACGGTTTCACTACCAATGAAGGATAGGCACATAGTTTTGTTAAACCTAGAATAGCCCTTGTAAAACCTACTGTTCCTCTAAATCAGGACACACAATTTTCTACATGGGGTTCACGGTTTTAAAAAAAGACTTTTCCATTTTACAACCCTCCAAATTTTTGATTTATGGTGTTCAGTGCTCATGAAACTCAATAAGACACCAAAATTACCCCTTAAGGCCTTTACCCAAATCTATAAACAACACAGTAGGTTGTTTCAACATTCCCTTTTCCAATTCGAATTTCAGTTTTCAAAATTGACAGTCCACAAAATGATAAAATTCAAATTACATTGGAAATTAATTTGGTTGAAAAACATAGGACACTACAATCTCACAGGTTAGAAATTATCATCCCTATAAAACCTTGAAAAAATGAATAGAAGATCACTCGACTTACTAGGGTTGAGAAGTAACAATTCAAATGGAAGTGTTTCATTTCCAAATACCCAACACACCATTATATATCCATTAACCTCATGAGACATAAGTAGTTAAACCCCATTCCACATCTCAAATTCCATGTGAAACCCTGAAATGGATTATACCCAAGCCCGTATAACCAGAGACATGATCACTCCATTGTATATTTTTATCTTATGGCCAATGGTACTCCCCACCATAAGACTTATCATTAAAAGGGGCCTTATTTAGAGATACGATATCTTTATTGTAATAATTTCCTTAAAAATCACACCTATACACATTTTAATGATGCTACGATAAGATTAACTTTAACTGGGTGAACCTGATTACATATATAGACATAATAGACACCTTACTGTAAAGGAATGGTCAATCCTCAATCAACTAACTGAAACCAATCGTGCGAGATTTCCTCGAAAGGTATTTCGAAACCCTCAGATCAAACTCACCTTAACATGGATATGTAAAATTAAAAAATATCCCTCACTAACCTTATACATTAAACTAAAAGGATAAAAAGTCAAGCCACTATGTCTGATTTATCTCGAAAATAATAAGCATATATGAGCAACGTATTTCAAATAGAACAAAAATTCCTTATTCCATGGAATCTTTTATTTATAACGAACATGCTCATTGAAATCCATAACATCATTCCAGGGATCTTCCAATGTCAAACCATCACCAAACCCTTTTTAAACATCCATGAACAAAGAGGAATGAAGGTGTAACCCCGATCCAGGACACTATAATCATTACACCCTTTTAAACATCAACTTCATTCCTAACAACATGTCCATTGTAACCTCATATTCATCATATGGAGTTCACGTAACATACCCCAGACATCCTAAAATCCATGTTTATAATACTGAAATTAGGTAAAAATGGAATATGTCCATATAAGACCATTGAATGACCCTAGAGTGGCATCTGCCTAGCTGTCGAGTCATAAGTAATGGCATGTGTCCATGATTCCTTACTAGGAAGTTATACATGGGGTAAGTAGATATCACTCAGAAATAACCATTCATTTTTTAACCATAATGCTTTTATGGTTTTACTCTGATTGAAACCATCCAACTATCCCAATATATTTTAAAACATTAGCATGGTGTATGACCAACATGATATCAATGTTCCCATATGATACTATGATAGGTGACAAGGTCACAATAAATCTAAGATCACACTAAGAGGTTTCAATTATATCCGTAAAGTATTTCAGACACTGTATCCTTATAGGGGTATGAGTTCTCTGTATATTTTCAAACCAACCCATCTAAAAGTAAATGGTTGTATTGTTGAAACTTTTTTGGACGACATCCTTAGAAGATCTCAGCTACCTCTATTGATGCATCAAAAACCTGACCCCAATATTTTCACCACCCAAGGCATCCCACGGTTACCCAATCACACCCACCATTTCCCACTATCAACCAAAAGTGTTTATAAAGGTTGTGTATATAACCAATAACAACATCATCGTGCTCTCAAGAAGGCCCAATCTTGATCAAGAGAGATTATTGGCCATATGATATTTTAAGCAGGCCATCCATTTTGAAATGTTCTTCTAGGTTATGCACCTTCTACTTGGAAGGACACATTTAAGAAATGTCGATGTGATTTTTACCAACATATTAGTTTCCAAAACATCATATTAACCATTAAAACAGATCTCATTCCATGAAAAAGTTCCATCAACCACAGACCATAGGTCCTTTAGGTATCCATCACATAATAACAAGCATTAAAATAAGATAAGGGAACCATCCACTCAAGGTATCTCGATTAGACGTTCACTTATACATACACGCGATGCTTCTCTAAATTAAATTCCCACACATCATGAAATTAGGCTTCAAATCCAAAAAAATGACTAGTCTATCAAAAATTAATTCCCCTTATAACTTTATCCCAAACATTTGGATGAGAAATGACCTTTATCAATGCCAAGGTCACTTTAGTTAGGGGAAGAAGGATGTTAAATTCATACAAATAGTAGATTAAATTATTAGAACTAAACTCAAATGTTTTTATATATAGTTTAACAAGGTGATAGGTACCACATATATCGACAAATACCACCCCAATATTATATGAAAAATGACATATCCTTGATTCTATCCATAGTATTATCAGGAATATGCATTCATGTATCTGATGGAATACAAGAGGTTTAACCCAAATTCATGCTAATCCAGATGACTACAAACCTAACAGATGATGTATCAGGTTGATAGGCCCACGATGGAGTTCTTAATTTATTATGGTTCTATAAAAAATTTATAAAAACTCAAACTATGAAGCATGATTAAATTAAACATAGTATTAGTAATGTTTAAGGTCGAACGCACATGGACTGAGAAATTTGTTTGATTAGGTTTCCAAAAATATTTAATTTTATTAGATTGCAGAAAGAGGTGATGAAAATATTATTTCTATTGATTTTATAAAAGAATAATGAAAATAGAGTTTATTAATTTTATTGGATTGAAAACAGTTTTAAAAATCACGCTCGGGTTTTTTTTATTTCAGGGATTAAGTGTAATTGGATTTTTGAGAATTTCTTGATTAACACATGATTGGGGTTGGATTCGTGACAAGGAAGATACAATGATCTTGGTATCCAATCCTCAATTTGTAAATACCCTATTTCACTTGGTTATGTAATTTATGGTTTTCCAAATAGTGTTTCTATTGATACTATATTGAAATCCGATTTCCCCTAAATTCGACATTGGTCATACATCATTTAGGGATTGAAGATGTGATATTTTAATGTTCCATTTCAAATAAATCTACAATCGTCATGATAAAATTAAAATAAAGCGATTAGAAGATGAAGAATAAATTGATAAAAAATAAATACATGAATAAAATAAAATAATATAAATCTGACACACCTTCACCCTTCTATTAAATTTCCATAGAACACTTTGGGTTTACCCCCAAAAACTAACAATGAGAGAATAATAGGGAAGGAGAAAAAAACACAATGAAAAGAGAGATGGTCTCAGGGAGAGTGTAGTGTCTCCCTCAAAGCATTGGTGTATAATGGATTTTGATTTCAATTCCTTGAACAAAAGCAGTATATGCATCAATTTATAAGCTTTATATGGGATCTGATATTGATAAATATAATAAATATTTTGTCCATTGGCAGTTCGGGGTGGGTTCCCTATCACAAATTTCATCCGAAATCAAGGATATACGGAATCTAGGTGTTGAAATTCCATCTCGTGAATTTACAAATTGTGTAATGGATTTTCAAGTCGAATAATCCACAAGATTAGTGACTTTTTATGAAATTTTTATCATGAATAATTATGATGTGTATTTGATTGCATGATTTATAACTGAATTTCAGATCAGGTATCTTTCCTGGCTTCCCCTAGTGGTGATGCTTCCCCTAATGAAGTCACAACATATAAATGAATTATATGTCGTTCAATTTTTTCCCTAGTTATCCAACTCTATAATATCCACAAAATTTTGGAGTAAAACCACTTCACTTATCACATAGCAAGAAGTTTATTTTAGATCCAATATTAACCCACTTTTATTCCTTTTCCATAACTTCATTTTTTTCTCCCCAAAATCCGAAATCAAGTCAATAAGTTACAAAATTGGAAATATTCATAATTTAATAACATAAATCAATACAATAGAAAAGTATAAATTTATGCAGGAAATACACTTATCAAATACCCCACAATTGAATTCATACTTTTCTTCAAGGATGGAATCTCAACATTCTAAAAAGGATATTCACCTTACTGTGAATCAAATTTAATTTCAATAAGAACAATTGATCAAATGGAAAATTAAATGTTTGAGCATCACATTGTAAAATTATTCAATGCCTCATTTTTGAATGAATAAAAATCAACCATGTATTTTAATTTTCCTCTTTTAAAATATCTAATCCTCTCTAATAATCTATTTTCATTTTTTAATTGATTATCAGTATTCATTCCACTTTCAATTTACCTGACAAGAATTTTTCCTATCATCATCAGGGTACACATTGTATATATAGTAAACCACATTCTTCAAGAACATTTCACTTAACATAGGATTATAAGGAATCTATCATCTATAATGTGTAAAGAAAAATATCACAATTAATCATGACAACAACACCATTTAAAATCAACAGAAAATGTAGCATTGGGTAAGAAGGTAACAGATGTAAATCATGTATGTCTAAAAAATGTTGTTCAACTCTAATTTAATTTTCATTATAATAAAATATATCTCATTGAATTTATCTTTTCTGAAGTATCTCAGAATTGGATTATAAAGAGATCAAATGAAATAAATGAAACGCCCTGTATTATTATTATTTTTCATTTCTTTTTTAGATTTTTACAATGTAAAATTTTAAAGTCCACCATCCAACCCCTAATGATCTTTCCATAACACTATTTTTAATAATTATAACAAGATTATTGGTCATGTAAATGGTGTTTTTTAAATTTCCCTACACATGACCCATTTTATTCATATTCTTTTTTCTCATTTTTAAAAGGGTGAGAAATAAATACAATGAATTTTTCTTCCCCAAATCTCATTAAATTTACCCCCAATCTTCTTCATTAAAAAATATCCATCCCTTCAATCGATGGTTATTTTCCACAATCTAATGTTTGATATGTATGAAAAATATTTTGAAGAATGTAGGAATAGACAAAATATGATTATAATATAGATCATTTACTGAAAAGGATGTTCATCGATTTTATGGGCTTACAAGGATTAATGTAAGGTGGGTATCATGATTAGAGATAAAAAATATAATTCTTTAATCATTTTAAAAGGGATTCTGTTCATTCATTGCTTCAGTTAGAAGAAAATAAATTAATAGAAGAAAGTATTCCTGAGTTTTTAATGAAATATATGATTGGTTGAACGGGAAATATAAGGCTTGTAGGATGACTTGGAAATGAGATGATTGGTTGGGACAATCAATCATGGAAATTATTACAAATAATATAATCAATTAATGAAAATATTATAATTTCAATGTAAGGAGAAATTTTAGAAAAAATTCATAAAAAATGGTCAACAAGCTCCACTAAATCCTGATTTTCCAAATCATAACCTAAAATATTATCTCTACGAATTCTGTTCACCATTTTTTTCATTCAAATTTATTGATAAAGAAATTTAAACTCATGAAATGGTAGTTATCCTCAGTAGTTTATGTCTCATTGTTTAGTTGATTAAAGAATGAATCAAATATAGGGAATGCGATGGAAAGTTTACAATTTCTAAATAAATTTTGGGAGTATGGTATAAATATTTTTGTAATTAAAACACTTATTCACCTTATGAATTATTCATTGATAATTTATTATCAGGTTCTTCCTACTGCTGATTCACGATATGTTAATGCCCTTCACAATGTGTAATATTACTGTTCCCTATTCTTTTGATTCTTATTTATTTCTACCACCATGGGTCTTGAAATTCCCCCAAATTAAATATAAATAGTGAAATAACATTCCATTATCGATGAATTTTATTATTTTTGGAAAGAGAGAATGTTCCCTACTAAACAATGAGAATAAATACATACACAAAAAAAACCCAATTTTCCTCATAGAAGCGCTTTTGTCTAACATAATTGGATCAACCTTACATTCTTCCTATACAACTCCCATGCCTAATGAATGAAATTTTTTATACCTCTTTGGGGTCTATAAATTATCATAGTTGTTTCATATCCACATAGTGCGGTCACTACCTTTCTTCTCTTAACAACTTAATTCTTTCGAATAGTATTACTTGCTTGTTTGGTATTGGACTGACACAGCTTGTATTCCTCAATCCCGATGAACTAAATTAAAGTTCATGTATCATCCACACAAGTTTTCCTTTCTGAAATGCAGTGTAGTCAATCACTACTCTAGTGTCAGTTGTCTTTTTCTTTAGGTTCTCTTTCTCTAGTTGATCATCCTCTTTCACAATAGTATCTAACACATTTAACTATTAAATTTCCGTGACATATTCAACTTCATGTGTGTTTCCTTATCCAAAATTCATTTTACACTTTCAAAACATTGTTCTTCATATCTTGATCATTGTTGAAACATACTTGATCACTTCAAAATCATAGAACGATTTATCCACCTTGATCATATATTAACACACATGCAATGGGTACAGGTAGCCTCTCTAGAAGGAATTGATTTTTCTCTTATTCTATATCTAACACTAGAAAGTTGATAGGGAAGTATAATTTTTTGAATTTAATCAGGATGTCCTAAATTATTCCTTAGGGATGCTTCATATTTGATTCTACTAATTTTAATGAAACTATTATGCGATTCAGGCCTTCTAGTACAAAAATATTGAATGTCGTGTATGAAATGATACTCACACTTGCACCGTAGTCACAAAAATAATTTCCACAGTTGTTATCTCTGATATATATGGGGATTGAAAAGATAATTTTATCTCTTGGCTTCTTAGGTATGTCCTTAGATGCCACGTCCAAACACTCCCTTTTGAGTGCAATAGTGCCAATCTCTTCCAGCTTCTTCATATTAGTTACCATCTATTTCAAGAATTCTTCATATTTATATATGATCATAAGAACATCTATAAAAGGTGTATTAATATTAATTTTTTAATGTCATCTAAAAACAAACCTTTATGCACATTGTTCATCACTTGTACCATTCATTCTATAAAATGAAGACTTGGCTTATACAAAGGTAGTTCTTCTTCTTTTACAGTTACTTGTTCCTTGATACTCTCAGCTTCTATTTATCCTTCTCATACTAGTGGTTTTCCTAAAAATTCTATTCCACTTACTTATATTAACAGCCCATTTAAATGTTTTATTGGTTTCAAATTTTCACATAGGAATACATTAGGGTTTGATGGAAGTGTTCATATGGGTGTCTCTCTAAGATGATCAGCAATTTGGCCAACATGATGGTCCATAATCTACAACACGGCCTTTTGGTTTGATGATTCATCATTTATTTATTTGAATACAACCCTGGAATTGGTTATAAATGTTTCAAGTGTGTCTTGAAATGTATGGACATAGCTAATTAGTGTGGGTCCTTGAGGGTATTTTGGTTTGTATCCTTTATGTTATTATTGAAGTCCTTCTAACTATTATTGTGGTATCCATCCATGAAATTGATTACCCCAAATGTATTCAAAATAATTTTCATCTTTAATGCACAAACTTGGGTTGTTTTCTATTGTCCCATCATGATGCCGATCTTCTTGGTTAATGAATCTATTAATGCTTCCATCCAGTCATTTTAGCTAAATATATTCATGCCTTTTTACTATATTTTATCTCCATGCCACTAGAAACTATTTCTCTCTATATCATATGACAAGTTGTAGCTTGGTTTAGGATATTTCTTTATTAATTATCCCCCAACTACAACATCAAGAATGGGAATATTTTGTTGTGACAAACCATTATAGACTATTTTTTAGCATCCCTAACATTATTCCATGATGAGGTAATTTTAGTGTCATATCATTAAAATATTCCCTAGAAGAATAATATTATTCTTTTTAAAATTGAAAAAGATTATAATGTTTACCCATATTTCCATTGAAATATATGTTGGAAATAATTAGGTGAGGAAATTTCATTCCATATCATCCAGTACAGTGATGGAATGTTCTTATAGGCTTTCAATGCAATCTCGACCTCAATCACATAATTAAAATCAGAAAAGATGAAGTCTTTCCACATATCATCAAACATTTTGGATCTAAAATGTATCAGAGAGATCAAGGATGTTTTTTAAATGCTTCTTTGGTTCTTCATAGGGATGTCGGGTGAATAGAACACAATTTTTTGGTCATTAAAATTATTGTAGGCTTTATCTCGAAGTGTTTTTCTTCAAATGGTTCCACTAATATGATTAATTGTAACCTTGTGTTTGATGACCTCCTATAGTATGTGAGCGTTCGCAACCCCTTCTCTGTTGGAAGAACCCCATCATTTGGTTTTGTTCTACACCCACTACTGTAATATTGACTTTAATATCTAGGCTAGGATCAAAATGGTCTGCTGATTCAATGATGTACTTTTATTTTTATATAGTGTTGTAAATGGGTATTAATGATTAAAAATATAAAATTCACATTATTAACACACCTAAGTTAAAAATTGGAATTGAAATAAATCGATAAAATTAAAATTATAAAAATAAAATCCTAAAAATTAAACATCAACTGTCCATAGAAATTGTACCAATTGGAAAAGCCAGTGAGGGTGTCGTTAATTCCCTACGAGTCTTTATGAAAGAAAAGGATATAAAAACACTAACCATTCAATTTTGATAAATTATAACATATTATTAAGGAGGTCCAATGTCTAACCCACATGGATGGAGAAAATAGTTCGATTATTTTTCCAAAAATATTTAATTTTATTATATTGGCGAAACATGTGATGAAATGATGGTTTTGATTGATTTCAGGAAATAAGTACGAAAACATAATATAATTATTGATTGGTTTGAACATTGTTTTTTAAATCATTCCAGGGTTTTGTAATTTTAGGGTTCAAGTGAAATTTGATTTTGGAGAATATATTGAATAAATCATGATTGGTGTTAGAGTTTAGATAATTAAAATCCAATGGCCATGGTATCCCCTCATCGATGATGCAATACCATATTTCCAATGGTCTGGTAATTTAGGTTTTCTTTGAATCATGTTTGTCTCAATACCATATTTAAAACTGATTTCCCTAATTTTGATAATGGTAATGCATCATCTAGGGTTGTCAATTTTATAATTGTATTGTTGTTTGTAAATTCAATTATCAATGGTCATGATAAATGTAAAAGATATAGATTGTAATAGTAATATTCAATTATAGAAAACCAAATACATGAATAAAATAAAATAAACAAAATCCAATGTGTTTTCCATATTATATTACATTACCCCAGTACTAAGAGGTATTACCCCTACATTCCAGTGATGAGAGAATAAGAGTGAAGCATAAACGAAAAAATAAAACCTAAATAAAATGGATATGAACTCATGGAGAGCCCAGAATCTTGCTCCAAGCATTTGTCTCCATAGGATTTGGATCTAAATGCCTCCAACAGTAGTTCCCTAGACCACCTTTTATTAGCTTTACATGGATCCTTTTATTAATGAATATCACAAATATTTGGTTAATATGTGGTAAGAGGAAGTTCCCCTATCATAGATTCTATAAAAAATAAATTATACACTAATTTTTGGGCATTGAAATTCTGTCATGTGAATTTACATGATGTTTAATGGATATTCACATCATGTAATCGAAAATCAAAACAACTTTTTAAGATCTTTACATCTTGAATCTTCATGATTTGTATTCGATTACATGATGTTTAACTAACTTCCACACTAAGTACCTTTTATAAATTGTCCTAGTAGAACTACGTCTTTAGATGAAGTCATGATGTGTAAATTAATTACACGTTGAATAATTGATTTTCTCTAGTTTTCCAACTCCACAACATCCCCAAAAATCTGTTGTTGTACTACTTCCCTTTATCCCTGGATTGAAATGTATTCTAGATCCATCATACCCCCTTTGCATTATTTTTTTATAAATTCATTATTTCCTTCCAAACATCATAAAACATGTCAATACGTTAAAAAATGTGAATGATTTATCATTTACTTAGATAAACTAATACAATTAATCATTATAAAATGTATGCATAAAATACACTCATCACGGGTCTTCCATCATTGTAGGGGAGGATGTGGGGTCACGTGTTCTACTTAAGTGGTTTACCATGCCTTTGGCATGTCAATACCACTATAACTGAGCATTTCATAATGCTCAAACCTAAAGAATGGGTCATACAACGCACAACCTCCCATAAAAAAAAGTTTTCAATTTTAGAACCCCAGAGTCCTACACTGGACTATGGCACTCAAACAGTACCACACCAAAGGGATTGTTCACAAGCAACCAAAATTGTATTCAATGAGTCTGAGGGTGCTACCAATGATGTCTAGACCCTAACTAAGAAAGAAAGTGTTTACCGTAACAAGGGATAATGTTGGATAAGGTCACTATCAAAAGTGCAGAAAATAATTAGCACATCTGCATTTTTTACATCAATTATATATAACCGACATGTAAAGCTGTAAAAGTTGATTTATCATGTAAGTTATTATATAACTGATGTAGAAAATTCCAATATTTTATTTATCACATATTTTAAATTATAACTGATGTGAAAAATAAACTATCATGATTTATCACGTCGATAATTTTATAAATGATGTGTTAAAACAGATTTGTAATGTCAGTTATTATATAATTGACTTAAAAGATCTGATTTATAACATCGATTATAAGATAACATATGTAAAACTTTTTTTATCAATTTGGTTACATAATAACCTATGTGGTAAATGTAATAATTTTTTCATCACGTTAGTTATTAAATAACCGAAGTGATAAACCTTTTAAAAAATTTATCAAGTGATGTATCGTGTCAGTGTTTATTTTCTGATTGGGCGACCTGCGACTCATCTCTCTCATGTGGAAAACCTAGAAAAGTTTCATTAAAATCGTTCCCTCCATCCTCATTTTGTGAACATTATTCTTCATATTTTTTATCACCAGATCTATTAGATCGACTCACTACATTCATATAAGCCACACACATCTCGATTTTGTTCATTATTTTTCAAAGATGACCTATATTTATGTTTTGCGATTTATTTTTCAAAAATATCATAATATCATGGATTATTTCCTAATTTTATTATTATATAACACATTTTTCCTTATCCTTGATCTAAAATCATTGCACATTATGATCTATGTTACTTGGATTAGGTACATCCATATTTAAATATGAAATCCCCATATAGATATCATGGATACATTGGTTATATACCATATCACCCTTGTCATTTTATATAACACATTAATGTTTTTGGTTATTCTGAGTTAGAAAAAAGAATATATATTTACCCGGGTGTTTTGTGAAGAATTGGTACACTATCTTCCTATAAGAGTTGGGTAATTTGTTTATTTAATTATTTTCTTATATGATCATGTTATATGTAGTACATATATTATGCTGACTACTAGTATATATTATAACATAGTATATTGATGCATTATTGCTTATTTATTTAGAACTACATCTATTAACTATATATTATTATTTAATTATCGCCCAAATCAACATGTCAAAATACCTTGAATAAGATATTTTTAACACCTTCCAAAGACAATCTATGTTACCCTCAAGGGCTATACTTTGAGTCTAATATAAATCCATTTAAAAAAGTGGATCAGAGCCTAACAATGTTGACTTACCACTCCAATCAATTTTGACCATACACAATATCATTTTCCTAAAAAAACTCAGTAATAATGATAAAACTCAAATATGTGACCATGAAAATTACATGAAATGAAGAAAATATTTTATTTCTCAAAACAAATATCTTTATAATTTTCAAATACACATATATTTGTTTTATATTATATTAGGGAATTTTTTTACTTTCAAATTATGTCATATTTCATATAAATATAAATTTTTTTTATCTAACTATATTTTATTTTTAAAATTATTTCCATGCATATCTTTTTCGAATATACATATAATTGTTTTACATATCAAAATTTTTTTACATTAAAATTGTGATATATTACAAATAAAAATAAAATTGTCTTATCATAATAAGATGTATAATTTTGATATTTGTTATAGGTAATAATGATTCGATGTTTGGTTATGGAACATTAAAGGAGTAATTAATACAAGGAAGGTATTGGTGGATTTTTTGAATATTCTAAATGAAATGTTCCAAACAACGACATATTTTCATGTCTATGCGTGAAATGTTTGAATATGAAAAAGTTAAATATAATGAGATCAAATATCATCAGTTTTTTCATGGTTTTAATCAAATTTTAAGCCCTTGGATTTGGCATAGTGAAACTGGATAGAATGTCAGATATACTGATGATGATGATTTGTAATATGGTAACTCTGATAAAATGGAGAAAATGATTCACGATATTGCAGAAAAACAAATTGAATTAGAACTGAATGTGGAGAATCTATATATTGATGCAGAAATACCATTGTATCATAGTTTTATGGATTTTGTGGTTTTATCAGCAGTGTTGTGATTGATTAAACTAGAAGGAAAACATAGATGGAGTGATAGGAGTTTTACAGAGCGACTGCAACTGTTAAAAGACATTCTTCCAGAAGACAATGATATTCCATATTCACATTATAAGGCCAAGAAAATATTATGTCTAATGGGATTGGGATATATGAAAATATATGCATATTCAATTGAATATATAATATATAGGATGGAATATGAATTTCTGTAAGAATGTCGTAAATGTGGGACATCATGGTATAAGTTGAATGAAAAATCATAGGCTGATGTAGAGATTATATAAATTCATGCCAAGGTATTTTGGTATCATATAATAATTCCTCATTTGCAATGTTTATTTACGAATGCACATGATGGAAAAAGATTATGATGGCATGTTTTTGATTAGTTATGTGATGGAAAAATATGTCAACAGGATGGTTGTACATAATGGAAGAAAAATGATGACCAATATCCTACATTCGGAAATGAAATTAGAAATATTAGACTTGGGTTGTGCACAGATGGAATGAATCCTTATTGAATCCTCAGTAGTACACATAGTTCATGGCCTGTTTTATTATTAATTTACAACCTATATTTTGAATTTTGTATAAAACACAAATATTTATATGGAGTATAATGATCTCTGGTCCAAAGAAACCCGATAATGATATTGATGTTTTCTTGTCACCATTGATTGGTGATTTGAGAGTTTTATGGGAGGATGGTATTAGGGTGTATGATTCTTAAAAAATGAAATATTTTCAACTACATGATGTGTTAATGTTCATTGTAAATTACTTCCCAGTGTATGTAAATTTGTCTGGATACACTATATAGGGGCATAGAGGATGCCCAATTTTTTAATAACAAACATTACATTGTCAATTGCATCATGGGGGAAAATAGTATACATGGGTCATTGAAAGTTTGTTCCTATGGAATACTCTTATAGAGGACTAAAAAAGGAATTCAATGGATCACATGAATTTTATATTTCTACAAAACCATTTTCCACAAATGACTATTTGGAGAGGGTAGGAAACCATGATGTTGAATTGGGAGAGACACAAAATTCTGGTAATTATAATCATATTTTGAAGAAAAGGTCAATATTGTTTGAGCCACCATATTGGAGATATCATGAAGTGAATCATAATATTCATGTCATGCATGTAGAGAAGAATATCTATGATGGTTTGATTAGAACATTATAAGATATTAAAAGAAAGACTAAATATGGGTTGAGTGAAAGATTAAACATACTATCAATGAGAATACATTTGGAGTTATCTCCCACTCCTGATGAAAGGCGACCATTTCTTTCCCTATCTTGACATACATTATCCAAGAGGGATAAAGATACACTTTTCGGTGTCCTCATGATATCAATGTGACGTATGGTTATTATTTGAATTTTAAAAAAATTGTCTCTTTGAAGGATTTGAAGGTTATAGGTATGAAATCACATGATTTTTACGTCATAATGCAATAAGTTCTACTAGTTCCATTGTGTGGAATATTGCCCATTTGTGTCAGAAATACAATCATGATGGTTTATTTTTTTTCAATTAAATTTTTAATAAGGTGATCGATTTGGGTGATTTCAATATTTGGGAAAAGGATGCAATTTTAATACTTTTTCAATTGTAAATGTATTTTCCTTCATATTTTTTTGATAATATGGTGCATTTAATAGTTCATATGGTTCAAGAAATAAAGCTATGTGGACCTTTATATCTTCGTTGGATATATTATTTTGAAAGGTATATGAAAATATTGAAGGGGTATGTTAAGAATACATATTGACCTGAAGCCTCCATTATTGAAAATTATATTTCTAAGGAGGTTTTAGAGATTTTTACGAGCTACTTTTCTACGGCGGAGCACATTGATTTACCTCTATCTCACAATGAACAAGTTAATAATGAGGGAAAGGGGATTCGTGGATTAAAAGTGAAATCATTGTAAGCTGAATAGACAAAGTAGGTACATTTATACATCTTGAATAACATTTTCGATTCTCAACTATATTTCACATTACATATTAATGATTTGAAACAATGTCATCCAATGAAGAAAGAAATGTGGATTTTGAATAAGAATAACAAAACATTTTTTGCAAGGTTTAAAAACACCTTTCTTGTTAAATTGGATGAATCAGAGAAATTAATATGGGTAGTGGGTGGTCCATGTTTAAAGGTGATAACATGGTCTATGTATGAAATTAATGGCTATACATTTAATATGAAAGCTCAGGAAAACAAAATAAAAGTTCAGAATAGTGGGGGTATTGGTGTTTATAGAAGTAATGAATTTTTCAAGTTCTAAAGACAAAAACTCAATTTCTAAACCAAGTGCATATTAGGGAGTCATTGATGAAATATGGGAGGTTGATTACTTTAAATTTAATGTTCTTGTTTTTAACTTCAAACTGTTTAACAGCAACAACATTGTCCTACACAATCAATTGGGAATGACAGTTGTTAATCTGCATAGATTGGATGAAAGAACAGATTATTTTATAACGATAACACATGAAAAACCGATTTTCTATATTCTTGATCAATAAGATATGTAGTGGTCTATTATTTTACAAGGAATAAACAATATGATGGTGATTATCAACTTGATGAGGATGATGATTTATTTGATATACCTACTTCCATTGAAATATTATAAGAAAATAATGATGAGCATGTTATTGACAAGGTTTGTGCTATAAAGAACAATCATGAAGAAGTAATTTGGAAAAAAAAATCCATTTGTACATTCCTAATATTATAGGTAGCATATTTTTATTTCTCATTTACATTTTTTAATTTTATAAAATGTTAGATATTATAATTTTTTCATTATTAAAATGCGTATTAAAACTAATAAGTAGGAAGGTTTGTTTATTTTAGTTATTCTTTGTTTACTAACCCATTTTTACCATTACGTAACTTATATATTTATTGATTTTTTGAATGAAAATTACTATACTATATTTACCATGATTACCATGCTTACCATAGTTTACTATGTTTACATTACGTAACTTATATATTTATTAATTTTTTTGAATGATAATAACTTTACCTTGTTTACCATGTTTACCATGTTTACCATAGTTTAACATGATTACCATTAGACACATTATATATTTATTTATTTTGTTGAATGAAAATTACTTTACCATGTTTACCATATACAATACATTACCATTCTTACCATGTTAACCATGTTTACTATTATATGACTTAGTTCAGTTTTTCATTTTTTGTTTACATTAGTATTGTAATATTCATATTTGTATATTTGTGAACTAATGTTTGAGTTTTTTATTTGAAGTATAATGATCTATCAATAAATTGATTAACAACATAATTTTGGAGATGAGGATCATGATCATACATCTAGGGAAGAACATTCACATGCTCTTCATGATGTTCCCCTATCTTCTTCATGTGCTCCAACAATGACAAAGAAGAGTTAAAGAGTTGGTAAATATTGTAACACATGTTTACGAAAAATATAACTTGCTTAAGCTATGACCAGATTATAGTCGCAGATTTTGATGACAATGATATTACTAGAGGTCCAAATGAAAAATATTTTATGAGTTTTTTATCAACTCAAGTTAAAAGAAAAGAAATCATTTTTTATAATGATTGGAAAAGTGTGGAAAAATAGAAACTATCTCAATAATGGGAAAAATGTTTTCTAAGATATTTCGGAATTATTTTTCTAATCTTGAAATATATATTGTATAATATGTTTTCATTCTATATTATCAGATGAAATTTGATATTACTTACAATGGAGTTGTTAGGAAGAAATGTTTATTGATGGATTCTAGGAGAATGAGGGATTTCAAATCAACCCTTACATCTGATTATATTATTGGTTCTAGGAAATATGACAATCCATGTCATATATATCCTTCTATAGATGAAGACATATGGAAAGAATTTGTTTAAAGTAGAAGAAAAGAATCATTTTTGGTATGTTCAATGTAAACTTTTATAATTTTTCTTATATTAATAATATTATAAATGATTTCTAATGATTTATTATTCTTAATTTATATAAAACAGGGAGATATCATCAAGAGATCAAATCTAATAATTTATATCCTCATAATTTATCTCAGAGATAATATAATTTATTTGAAGAAAAAATGATGGCGGAACAATTACAAAAACATAGAGCTGAGTCTTCAAGATCTAGAAAGGTTAGCCCTCCATCCCCTCCATCTAGAAATAACAAATAGAAGAGGGCTTAAATGGAAAAAATGGAAATATCTTATGGATGAATCGAGGATCATAGCTGAGAATATTATAAGATATTTATTTTATTTATTTAAGTTAATTCTATTATTTAGATGCTTTGAAACATTATAGAATTTTTCAATTAATTAATATAGGATTCTCTTTAGGAGGAGAACACACAAGGGATATTTACAACTGCTTGGATGCAAGATATTTTATATTCATAATTGAGAAATTCCGAACACAAGGATCGTGTATGAGGATACCTGACGGGTGTATCAGTATGAAAAGTGTTTCCATGTTCTTAAGCCTCTTATGTTGAGGGTATTTATAAAAAAAACGAATCATTGGAGGAATAATTTCATAATATTAATGAGACGATAAAGGAAAAGTTAAGAGGTTTAGTACAATCTATGTTTGCAGACATACAAAGAAAATTTCAGACTGCTACTCCCACTCCTCCACCTCTACATGCATGCCCCATTTTTAAACCTCCACCTCCACTTGCATCTCCCACTCCCCCACCTTCATACCCCATTATTTATCTCCAACTAAACATACAGACCCCATTTTTATCCTACTCCTACTCCCCCTCTTACAAAACATCCTAGATATTGTTAGTTGTATTTTTTTGATACTCACCATCATATAGTTGAATATGGGATGATATATTATATAAGAAATAAAATTCATCATCAACAGATAATGGTATAGAAGCATAGGGTCACTATAAAATATATTATAGATAGATCAACTAGAGTACCATTACCTACAGATGAGGTGATTACAAATGGACAAAGAATCAAACACTTTTTAGTTTAGCCATCCAGACTTCTACGACCCATTACGATAGAGGTATGTTTATGTTATATATTTAATTTTAGTTTTGTATTAATTTTTTTTCACATTTTAAAGTTAATTCATTTATCTATTTATTTATAGGAATACTTCAATGGTAATGAATTACTGTATAGGAAACAACAAAGAAAAATGTCCATGACATCATATATATATTCTAGCAGTCTTGAGAGATTGTCGAGATATTCAACATTTTTGGCGGCTCAACATACATTCCTAATGGAATCTTGTGTTTTTGGACATGTAATAGATGTGAGGATTATGAACAATGATATCATGGAGCTTGTAACTAGAGGTAATTTGGGCATCAACATGGTGCAAATTTTTTCAACATATGTCTTAACACAATTCTTTCCCTATGTTGTAGTTATTAAAAATGTATAAATATGTCTGTTTGGTATTAGTTATCTTTATATAATATGTGATAAGAATTAGTAGAAATATGTATATGGATTCATGGACCCACAATTTATTTCACCTAAAGTGCATGCATTGGATGAGGGACAAAGAACAATTTATCTAGCTTAATGATTTTAACAAAATATAATCACATAGTGTTGGTAGATTCTTTTTTATGAGATGTAGGAAACATATATCCCATAAAGTGTTCTTTATTGAATGGGTCAAAATATTTTATAAAATCATCACATAAAGTATTATAAAATATAATATAGTATTTTATTAAGTTACTAAAATTCCTTAAATTCTTATATAAGATTTTAAAATTTTCACCAGTAATGGGAAGCATGTGGTAAGGGATTTATTACCCCAATTTCCATTATTTCGGTTAAACTTCAACTTATTGTTTATGTATTTATAATATTATGTGTGAAATGAATTTTTAGTAAATAATGACGTATTTAAAATTTTGTATGTGGATATACATCAAATACACATATTTGATTCATTTTATTAATTCCCACTTCAATGATACGATATATATAAGGGACATCATCCCGATATCCTTTCATTGAGACATATTTTGATGTTAGGAACCCACCTTATATCAGGATATGTATATAAATCCACTTTGACATATCATATAATGAATTCATTTATTCTCATGATATTTACGGTTTTGTTATATTTTATTCCTCTATAGGATTTATGATTCAAATTATCCAATGTGATATGAGACACTGTGATTTAAAAATATTTTTAAATGTTCAAATAATTAATTCCAAAATATTTCACTCAATAAAAATATTATTGATATTATATTATATTTTCATATAAAATGATTATAAAGGCATTTTTATTCTTTCCAAATTCAATAAATTTCAATTGGAATCTTTTTACTTGTTTTATTCTATATTTTTTCACAAACAATAAATGGAATGTTCAATTTTAAACAAACACAATGAAAATAAATTTCCCCACTGCCATAACTATTATTTATTTTCTAGATTCATTTTCATGAATACATGATTGCATAAATGAAACAACTTTTTTCTAGTATTTTGGAATTGAAGAAAGGTTTTAATATAGAATAGTGTTTTTGTATTGAAACCAGGGTTTTAGAAAAGTAGTTTATTTATCAGAATGTGGTTTTCATGTGGGATTAAATGACTTTGTTCTAAGTGTTTTATGGTAAATTTCTCTTATTTCAAGAAATGGTAGTTCAAATGTTTTGGGAAATGGGTGAGCCCAATGTTTATTATACAAATTATTGAGCCCCATTATATCTCACGGGTGAGCCTGATATAGATTATATGAAGGTTTGAGAGCCATTATAGCTTAGGAAAAATAGATGATCCCAATAAAATTATAAAAAAAGTTTTAGAGCCACTATAACTAATGGGTGATCCCAATATAGATTATATGAAGGTTGGTCCCCATTAAATA
This sequence comes from Viscum album, assembly GCA_963277665.1. Taxonomy (NCBI): domain Eukaryota; kingdom Viridiplantae; phylum Streptophyta; class Magnoliopsida; order Santalales; family Viscaceae; genus Viscum; species Viscum album. The sequence goes on along the minus strand of OY728126.1, from coordinate 835,941,592 downwards.
TCACCAAAGCCTTGGGTAGAAATAATATAGTAATTCGACCATATGGTGATTTCAATAGAATGGGTTGTGAATGTGTTTTATATAGATGATTCTCTACCTCACCTAAATAAGATATAAATTTATCAATATGGGTTTTAAAGGCTTCTGTTTTGAAGAATGAGTTTATGATTCATGTGAAAATGTTCTGTTTAATTTTACAAAAAAAATTATATATGTTTTCATGATTTTTACAAGACTAATGGTTTTATTTAATTTTATGTACATTACTGATCTTTTTGTGGTCATCCCATGTTTATTTTTCAATTTCAAAGGATGAGTAGGTAAAAGAATAATTAAAAAATGAATTTTGAGATGTTATATCATGGAGATAAACTATGTTTTATTTTCAAATGTTTAGTTTGGTGGAAAATTGGATACATAGAAAAATATTCCATTTTAATGTATGAGTTTACAGTATATTAATTTGTCCTGATTCTATAAAACTCTAGTCTTAATATATATTTGGGAAAATAATGTTATTTCTAGTTTTAAAATAATTATAATACTTATTGTTTCATGCTGGGTCCTTATTGATAAACTGTATCACCTTCATTCTAATCTTCCTACGATTCCTTCAAAGGATAAACAATATCTTCTAAATATGATTTCCACAATGTATTGACACTTAAATAAAACATTATTAAATTCCTCATTCATCAACCTTACTTAAACTCATTCATGGGTCCTTAAACATACCCATAGTTATATGAACCAATATTTTATTTGTTCTATACTGAATATAACTACTTGGAATATATGATAAATTAATATTTTGTATCCATTTAATATAGAATTGATAAACCTTCATATGATTTCAGATTATCTTATAATAAATATAAATCCTCCCAATCCATCATGAACATATATATTTTGGGAAGTGTGTGTCCACCATGATTTCCATTAAATTATTTTATATCATCACTTCATATTGATATAATTTTTCTACTGCATTGTCAGTTATGTTGATCTAATGTATTGATATAAAATATAACATAAACAATCAATTGATACTTTAATTTTTCCTTTTAATTTTTTCAATACATTGACTAATTTTTAAAATAATAAAATACTTTTTAAAACATTTTTTCATATTTTAATCTAATTTCATATATTCAATACGAAAATTTCATCAAAATCATAAGTCACCATATAAATTATAAAACGCTTGGGATATTCATTTTAGAACATACCTTTCCATAATAAATTTATTATAAATTTTTATGTGATATTTTTATTTCTTCTATATACAACTTCTTAAATAATATCGTATATAATATATTTTGATGAAATGCATATATCTTATCATATTTCTTAGGTAGGGGAAGATGGATAGTCATCATCAACCTCAATTCCTATAACAGGTCATTTAAAAATAAATTGGTAAAAATATCTTATATTTTTCCATTTATATCCATGGAGTTATTATTCATTATAACATTTTCAGCATTCTCTCTACTAAAATTTTATTTAATATCAATATATTTTTTCTATAGTAATTCATACGGTTTAGATTTAATTGATATATATTTATCATAACTACAATGACTCAAATAAAAATTAACTTTATTCTATAACAAATAACGTTTCTATTTCATTAATTCATTTATATAGTATTTTTTTAACAGCCACATAATTTTTCTTTGCATTTTATAATTCCGTTGAATATTACATTTAAATTTTAACTCATAATTATTTTCAAGAATAAATCTTCTAATGAATATAGATTTCTTATTATCTCCATTTCATATCCATTCATCATCATTATAAAAAAAATAGAAGATAATTGTTATTTATATGATAGTAAAATAAATGATTAATTTTTATCTCTATATAATAGAGAATTATTTAATAAAAATGAATATGTGTTTCCTTTTTATCAATAAAAAATATACCAAAGAGTGTAATTGAAATTAAAAAATCTATAATGAATCGTAACTCATATCATTATTATTACATCATTTTTAACATAATGCCATATAAAAAACATAACTAATGTCTATCAAGACTAATGTGTTCCTATGTATTAGAATGTTTTTTAATCATAGTCCCATTCATTAGATCACAATATATTATGCATGTATTAGCCACATAGAAACAAAATAATAAACAAAATATAAATAGAAAAGGAACATATGAGAAAAAATGAGTTATATTATAATGTATAAATGATTAGTACATTAATGAATCATGTTCATTAAAAATAATAAATTAAATTATTGAATATTGGTTATCTGGAAATTAATAAATAATCATAGGCTATAGAGATAGGACTCAAAGTGCATGAAATATCATATAACAAAGATAAAAAATATTTTTTGGAATAATTAATTTATTAAAACTCTATGTTATTACAAAAAACATTATGTATGAATAAATAAATATAATGAATCAAAAAATAGAGTTTTTATTGTGAAAATAATGTCTAAAAAATGCAGTTTATAATGAATAAAAAAATACATTATAGGATTGAAACATAAAAAAGAAGGGATAAATGGAATATCTTCCCTTAACTTTTTTTCCTTTATGTAGTCATTTAGCGAGAAGTACAAAGAAGTTTATATAACAAAAGTGAGATTAAAAAAGGACCTTTAAAAGTGATCTATATAGAAAAATGTAATTATATATTTGAGAGAGAGAGAAAGAGAACATGACCTTATTAATAAAGAGCTTTAAGGTACACTTACATGTTTATCCCATAAAATACAATAGATAAATGTTCATGATGGTGGTTGATTCGGAAAAATTAATAAAAATTTAAAATTATATCAGATTGAAATAACATAATTAGGGAAAAATAAAAAATTTGAAGACATTATTTTTTATAATAGTTAGAGTCATAGTGATCCTATATTTACTATTCACAAAATCAATTTAAAAGTACAAAAACATTTATAAGGTGCCCTTAATTTTGAAAGGGATTCAAATCCCAATTAGAATATCATTTCATATTGGGGGAAAACCGAAAATAACCTGATATTTAATGGGTTTCCCAACTCATTACAATGTATTTTCCAACCTAGAATTACACACAAGGCCTTTGTTTTTCACCATAGACTCACAACTGAAATAATCATTCTTTTTTACTTGGAGACACATCACGGAATAAATTTACATATGGAATATATCCTAGACAAAAAATATTTTTTATTTAAAATTTTAAACCTACATTATCACAAACCAATGATTTATGGTAATAATAATGTACTACATGAAATATTTTAGATTATGAATATTTTAATATCAAGGATGTGTCATCTTTGAAGTCATTCACATTATGAAATTGATTAATTTAATTCATCGAATATGGAATCAGAAAAAATTGTATTTTATATATATAAAAATTTATAGATATTAGTCTAGGTGTCTCTATATTACACTAGTATTATTCAACTCTCTATACAGAGTTTTTTATACACAACAACATTTAAAAATAATAGATGCATGAATGGCCATTGAATTTTTTATTTTCACAAATATTAGTGGATATTTTCTATCTCAGTGATAATGAATTTATTTTGTGTCGAAGAGACAATTTCTATTTTGTAATAATAAAACTGTTGTACAAATAAAATCATTATAATAATAATTGAACTAATAAAAAAAATACTTCATTTAAATATGAAATAAAAATATTTAATTGGCAATATGAAAAAAAATATTTTATAATAACTATGGTAGTAAAATTTCTATAAATATAATAAGATTTTATATTTTATATTTAATACAGTATATATGATGTCTAAATATTAAAGAAGGATAATCCATTAATATATTCTTTTAATTATTAATAAATATATTGTAATCTAATTTTATTATAAAAATAATACTTACTAAATAATTATGGAAAAAATAAATCAACAAATACATGTAACATAAGTTTATTACGAATCATAAATACAAAAATATAAAAAATTGAGAATATTTTTGATTTAAAAAAACACGAGTTATGAGAAATTGCACTAAAAAATCCACTTAAAAGGAAATAAATTACACAATACATTGATTTTCATGATATTAAAAAATCATTGGGAATAAAATAAATTTAATAGGATAAAAATTTATAAAATATAGAAATTATTAAGATAGAAATTTCATAAGATACAAATATTTCATAAGATATAGAAATTTTTTAGGATATTGATTTTCATAATATATTCGTATTTCTCATAATACTTGATATTTTTAAGACATCTATAACCATGTATAAATTTTCAATTTTATATAAATTCAATTTTCATGATATTACGAATGATAAAAAGACATTATATAAATTATTTATGACTTTATATATTTTATATGATTTAATGTCAAGTGTAACAATCATTCATTTCAAAAAACTGAAGAAATCTAAAATACATCATAAGGATCTGATTCTCAGTGTAGGATTTATATAACAATTCTTATAGATATTAATTTTCCCCCAATATAATTTCCCAAAAAACATAATAAAATAGAGAAAAAATGAAGAAAAAATTACAAGTAACTCAAAATCCTTCTTCTATTTTATAATGAGTGTAATAATTGATGAAGAAAAATTATATGATTCCTTTGTAAATTCATATAAACAAGGGAAAATAAATAAAAAAACAATTATAAAAATTGGAATAAAGTTTTGCGGCGTTACATAAAAAATCTAACCCTTTTTAATAATAAAAAAATAATGAATTATTTTATCCCTTTTTGCAATAGTAAAAGGGGGTTGAAATAATTGATTTTAAAAAAAATTCCTCACACTGAGAATAAAAAAATACGTGTTTAAATAAAAAAAATTATTTCTCATAATATAAAATATAACATCATTATGTTGAAAAATATTACACTTTTGGAAAAAATTAAAAAATCAAATGAATTATAATTGAAAGTGGAATTTAAAAAACATTTATTTCTAATTTAAAATATCATCCTAAATTTATGTTTTGTAAAAATAGATACCAAATAAATAATTAAATAAAAATATTAAAAGAGATAGAAAATAAATGAAGTAAGGCTCCCGAGGCATAATAAACATATTTTTGAAGATTTTAAAAGCTACTTCTATGATACGTTTATAATTACTCCTGTAAAACAACTATAAGGACCCATGATTTTTTAAAGATATTCATGGAATCAATTTTTTTTAATAAATTAGATACTAACAAATAGTGAGTTAATATTCTAGAAAATTCAAAAAATAAATTAGATCACATGTATATTGTCCTCTAGAATATATCGATGGAGAATAATTTTTTATTTCAACCATTCATCATAGAATGTTCATAATTTATTTTCATAAAGATAGTTAGATCTATAGGTTTACTAGTTATATCATCTAATTCTTAATCTATTGAAACTTGTTATATATAAATTTTACACTTTTTAATATGAAATTAAATAAAATGATATATTACATCATTATTATTAGTTCAAAAATTATGTGAAGGGTGTTTAGAAATATAACTGATAGATGTGTTATCCCAAAAAAATAGGAAACAAATCAAAATAAATAAAAATAAGGTACTTTTTTCATGATCTATAAATATTTATCATAAAAACTATTATAATATATATGTTCTTTATCATAATTGAAAAGGTAATAAAAAGATGTTTATTTACCTCTAATAAACTAAAATTTAACCTAGAAAATTACACCTTTAATTTGTACTTTTTCTATCATATTTTAAATCAATAAAATATGAATAATAATAAAATTTTTATTTATAAAAGGATTTTCAATGATAAAAAACATTAGTTAATAGAAAATTTAATATATGTAATAATTCTTTTAATATAATTCAAGTGATATTATTTTTCCCAACATGAAATTTAATTTAGAGCATGTTAAATTAACCAAAATACTAATCATTCTAATAAAAAAATTAATTTATATATATTTTGTAGTTTTATCATACTTTAGTTTACAAGTATTACTCATTTATATATTTGAAAAATTATAAGAATTAAGAGAAAATATTTTATCAATTTTTTAAATATATTTAGATTTATTAAGAAAAATTCTATCTTTTTTTGTAATATTTAAAATCCAATTATTTTTTGGAATTCCTCTATAAGATTATTGTGAAATTTATATGTCATTAAATATAAAAAATTCCCATCCAATAAATTTTTATGAATATAAAAAAATTATATCATCAAAATATATTTGAAAAATGAAAATAACTTTATATTTATTAGTAATAAATAATGTTATACATTCTAGAAAAAAATAATTTTCATAATAATGTGGTAAAATCATTCTTACCATGGTAAAGGTGATTATTTAAGTCTATAATGTTCCGTTTTATGTTTTAATACATATTTAGGATTATTTTCATAGTAAAATAATTGATCTAATTTTTATATACTTCTCCAAAAATTAAACAATTTATAAAATTACTTTTAACATCCATTAGATGTAACCTAAATCCATGATAAGTAGCATGATAAAAAATAATATTAGATTATAATCACGTAACAGGTGAAAATTCCTCATAATAATTGATTTTTTCTTCTAAAAAAATAACCATGTCCAACTAATATATATTTTATTCTTATAATTTGAAAAAATTAAATAATTTTATTTCTATATTTCCATTTTGATCAAATATATTATTTATCATTAGTTGCTTCAACAAAAGTTTAACTATTATTTCTAGAAAACCAGATCACATTCTTCATGTATAATAAATAAATAATTTAAAATATTAAAATTTTTGTAAATATATTTAGGGGAATTTGAAAAATAAATGCTTTTAGTTAACAAAAATTTCAGAAATAATTGATTGTAGGAACTCATGAATGTAAATCTCCATTAATTATATCTATTAGATGATGATTATATATTTTTGATGATATTTTAGGAGGGTATTCCACCACTTCAATAGGTTGATTTAAATTGTAATTTATTTTTTCCCTAATGTTAAAATCTATAAATTATTATTTTATATATTTTAAATCACCATTATTTACATTTTATGATTTCTCATTAAATGTTACAAAAATTGTTTATTCAAAAGAAAATGGTTCTTTTATTAAAGAATCATTAATCATTAATAATAAAAGAATAACATTATTCCTCTATTAGATTTAACATAAAAATTTTATAATTAGACTTTCATATTAATAATAAAATAATTAAAACTAAAACTTATAAATAACAATATTTTTCTTTGTATATCATAGTTCATAATGACTTTTCTTCAAAATAGGCATAGAATAATTATATTAGAAAAATATAATTTTTATTAACACCTTATTCCCAAATATATTAAGGTGTTTTTTATTCATTATCATAGTTTTAACCATTTCATGTATAATTCTATATCTCATTTGAAATATACTATTATTTATAGGTTCTATAAGTGATGAAAATTTATAAAAATAACCAGTTTCCTCCTAAAATTTTTTAGCTACCAGTGTTAGAAATTTTCCTCTTCTATCACTTGATATTGTTAAAATAACATAAACACTTCATATTTGAATTAATTTAAATTTTCAATAAACATATATATGGTTTCAGTATAATGTGTAAGGGAATAAACCTAATTAAATTTACTAAAGTAATGTACATTAACAAGAATGTATCTTGTTCAACATGAATATGAATTATTACATGTATGAATAAATAAAACGAATAAGTTAAAGTGGTGTTGTTGTTTAAACCTTTTCACAGATATGATATATTCCCGTTTATTATTATTCTTAATTAAATAATTACAAAAATTATTGTTTTTTTATTTTAACATCGACAGTTATAGAATTTATTTGAACTTTGGTATCTTCTATATAAGATTAAAGTCATAATTAATGAGTCTCATATTTCATAAAATATTTTTTTAGATAATAATATTCAGTTAGTTATCATTTGGAGCCTTTAATTTTTCAATATTATTGTAATAATTTTTTTGTTTAATAATCCAAAATACGTTAATATTTAATAATAATAAATTTTTATTTTGAATTCTAATAAGCATACCATTATCACATTAATGATAAATACTAATAAAACTATGTTTTAAACCACAAAATTTAAATATATTATAAATTGATATTATATTTTCAAATTAATACTTCTCTAAACCATTTTACCTTATATTTTGAGTTGTCACCAGAAGTCACATCACCTCAAGTATCATTATTTTAATCTTTTTTTTGAGAAAGATATGGAATATATCCTACAAAATATACATAAAAAAATTTTTCTTATGAAAATTTGGTCTAATATTACTATAAAATAAGTTTTCATAACATAAATAGATTTTAAACATGTATTCACTAGTAATCTGGATGAAAATAATTTTTTTGTTGTAAAAATTTTGTGTAAATCACAAGGTCGATTCACTTGCAACATGACCTTTCATACTACATCTAAAACATTTAAAAATTGATATATATTCATTATAACTTTTAACAAATAATGTTTTTCACATTCTTGGTAATTATTAATCATATCCAAGTATAGTTTGATATATTTTCCTTTTGTTTATCAAAATAACTTTTTTATAGCATTCTCAAATTCGAAAAAATGGGATATTTTACATTAAAATTTTAAAATCATTTTTAGCATCTCATTCTCTAGGAAAATAATATTATATTTTCTTTATTCAATATAATTATTTATATAAACCAAATCCTTGAACTTATCATTTTCTTCTTTAAATTTCATTTTCTTTTGATAAATTTAGTTATATTCTTAAACATTATTCTTATTATTTTCATTATATTACTTAAATGTATTATATATTTTAATAACATGATTTTGTAATATTTTTCTATTATTTTATAACACATTAATAATTTGTTTTTTAGAATCGGAATGATTAGTGTCATAATTAAAATCATTAACTAGATTTACTGAAACTATGGGACACAAGTTGGTTTATTATTTTTCAATACTAGGTTCATCACTTCAAAATTAATTCTTGTAAAATAGAAACGAGTTACAAAACCTCTCAATTCATTATTGTTTGTATTTTTATTCTTCCTTCATTTTTTTATCCTTGAGAATTCTAGATTCATATTTATTTTTCTTCTTTATTCATAATATATAGATTCTAGAACATTATTAGAAACAATATTATGTTCCCTACTTCCTTAATGATCATTTAAAAGATAATTGTTTCTATAAATTCTTGAAAATTATTTCATTCATTGGTACACACCATAATCTACATGATGTACTTTATCAATTTCATTTCCTTGTGACATTAATATTTTGTTTTAATGATTTTCTTTTCAATTGGTAGAGTATAAATCATCACTGTTTTTAAATTCTAATTTATTCAATAATAATGCATTTTATTAGGTAAATATCTTAGAACTCTACCAATAAGAATAAAATTATCCAAGGATTATCCCAAAAAACTCATTCCATTTACATTAAAACTAAACAAATGAATCATTTTGTTAAACATTTTACTACCACACATTTTAAAATATTGATATTAAACCCTTAACATTCCATAATTTCTATATTAACATATCATATCCAAAATGACTATTTTGAAAAATTACCCACATACAATGGAATGTTTTATATGAATAAATCTGACTAAAAATGTTCAGCTAAGAGAATAATATAAAATATTCATGGATTTATAGTTAACAACATATTTTATATCCTCAACGTGGGTACATGAGTTATGACCATCTTTTAGAAGTATTTAGGATTTTATCATAATAGTCCAATAATTAATACTTAATTAATATGATAATAATTAATTCTAGCCTTTTGATAGCCGTAATTATTTCTATGAAATAGTAATGGTCTCTTAGAAATCCAAAAATTAATGGAAGTTGAATATACCATCTCAAATTATATTTTCTTTATATGGTTATGTATCAGATATGTTTAGTATAAAATTATATATTACTAAAATATGTAATTATCCTTTTAATAGAATACTCTAATAAACTTTTTTATTCTTAAATAATGGGTTAAATGAATGGTTAAAAAGGTGTATGAATTGAACAATTTATAAAATTATTAGATTAGACAAGAGTTAAATAAAATTATTTTAAAAAATAAAAAATATGAGAAAATGAATTTTTATAGTTTGTCTTATTAATTTGTTCTTATATATACATTGAACCCAACCATAAAGTAACATAAATTTTTTTATAGTCAAAATAAAATTAAAAAATTATATTTGATCAACAACCAAAAAAATATTATTTTAACATTAGAACACAACATATTATAATGAAAATTTCAAATTGGAGTCAAAACCCAAAACTTGACTTTTCACTGTAGAGTCACAATGTTAACAGTCATTCCTTTTTAATGAGGCATAAATAAACAGATTTTTTAATCAATATTATAACCCAACCAAACCTTATTTGAATGAAAAAGAAAAAACCAACCATAATGATTACAAGAATTATATGATATTAACAAAACACTTTTGATTTTTTTTGATAGTGAACTATTGAAATTAAAGGAATTAGAGAAATTGATTATATTAGTAGTGTAGACTTTAATGCTTGTGTTAAACAAAAAAATAATCATACAATAAGAGTCTAGTGTTATTATGTAAAACAATTGATGTTTATCATGGGGTTCCAATATTGATTAAGTTATTTCGACCCCAAAATTTGGATATCCTTAATGTGTATAATCTTTAAAAAATAATTGATATATGTATAAATATTACAGTTTTCTTTTCCCAATCATCAACCTTAAATTTATATATTATTTATAATTAACTACATTAGTTTTGGGATAAAATTGAACATTTTTTAGAACGAAATACCTGTATAGATAAAATCATTACAAACATAAATAAATGAACAAAAAATTTAATGTAAGTCCAACTTAATTATTTTAATTTATACTTAATAATGTTGTATAGTTTCTTAAAAATTGCTCTCAATTTCTATTGACAGATACAAATAAAATTTTAATATTGAATTAATTTTAGTAGTTATGATGTTTGAATATTAAATATAATTAATCATACATGATATTGATGTAAATTTTCATATTTAAAATCCAATTTTATTTCCATATATTCAAAAAAAAATATTAAATAGTAATGGAAAAAATAAATATAGAAAATGAAAAAATATATATGGTGTCAATAAAAATTAAAAATATTAGTTAAAGGGGGTATATATTAACATGTTGAAAAAAACAATTGAGTCATGAAAAATAATATAATAATTGCAGGTAAAGAGAAATTGAATTTGTAAATTATTAATTTTATAATGAGTAAACTTTATAAGAAAAAAAATTATATGATGGAAATTATTTTATAATGAGAATTTTATAAGAACAGAATTTTAAAAGATATATAAATTTCATAATATGTATAAATTTCATAAGATAAAGATTTTTTTAAGAATTTCATAATTATCATATGATGTGTTATTCAATAAGACACACACACACACATATATATACATATGAATGAATTTTCCATTAATGATAAAAAATTATAGGACTTTTTAGAAGATCATATGATATTATAAAAATATCATGTGGCTTTTTAATTTTTTTATAAAATCATATCACGCATAAGACTCTATCTTGGATAAAAAATACAATATAATACATTAAATAATTTGTAAGACTCTCCTACTTAATGTATCAGTTATCTAAACCCTAATGATAAGGATTTTCTATAAAAAGCAGTTCAGTTCAAACATGATGAATACTTAGATTAATTTATTAAAAAATAAATAATAAATCTATATCATTATTTTCATCTACATGTATTGAAAGTATCACATTAAGAAAATAATATGTATGTTTTAAAAAAACATGTTTATATAAAAAACTAAGTATGAGAATTTTTTAATTATCAAAACATAAATAACGAGGAATAGAACCACTCAACAATATAGATATCTTATGATATGATCTTTGAATTTGTAAGGAACGTAAGGAGACACATAAAAATTCAAAAAGTAAAGGGTAAATAATGAAGTACATATTTATGAATTTTTATATAAGAAAGTGAATATAGAAAAATAAATTATGTATTTGATTGAGAACTCCTTACTTGTAGACACAAATTGATTTTAATATTATAGGAATATCCCTAATAAAAAACTAAATGTGTTAATTACATACTAAGGAAGATTGTAAATTTTTATTCCATTTAATTATATCTATTTATTATCATCTATTATTCATTTATTCAATTAAATCTTTTTTATAGATGGTTTGGGGATATTCGGTCTTAAATAAGATATAGTTTTTTTAAGGTATTGATTCATTTCATTACAATATTATTAAATTTCCATTATTCAATATATACTACAAGATGGCCATAAATCAATAAATAATTATTTTGTAATATCATTTTCGTTGATTAAATCAGAAATGCCGGTTTATTTTTAATATCATTAATATCTTTTATATTTTATCAATTTTGAATATGAAATATTTATTAATTTTATTATTTTGGTTATAATTATAGAAACGTTTACTCATAAAATATTCAATAAATTTTGGAATAAAGAAGGATTATCATCATCCATTTATGTATTATATATCAATAATAGTGAACATGATGTTTTTATGATAAATACAAAAGAATTAAAATATTAAATATTTTATTTTTGAACTAAATTAATTTAGAAATTTACTATTTATATAAACATGTTATATTTATAAAATAAAATTTTAAATTGGAAATAACTAAATGTAAATAAAAAGTGTTTTTATAAGATAGTTATACCTTTTTTATAAATCCTCATTTTGTATACATATTAAGACTTTCAATAATGGTATTTTGGTTATATCATAGATAATCCAATGCTTCTAGGGAGTTTAAAGATATAAATTTGGTAGATATTTTTCAATTTTTGAAAAAAATATTGGATAATATTTTATTTTTTATGAAAATTATGAAAATTATTGATTATTTTGGATATATAGAGGATTTTATTGATTTTATTTTGACTTAAATAATTCGTAAATCATTCAATATATAATAAATGCTGAAATAAAATAACAATAAAAATCATATTTTATCATATTTTACAATTTTCCTCCATATTTCTTTATGTGTGAAAATTTCCAAAAGATGAACATTATTTGATTTTGAAATTAATATACCCAAAATGAAATCCATTTTACCAAAATAAAATTATAATTTTATTTAATTATATTATTTAATTTTTAGTTAAAAATAATCAATTTTCAAATGATTGTATCAATGTAACATCACTGCCCGACTGACCACTAAACTGGTACCCATGTCTATCACCACATGGCCTCATTCCCACACCCATATATGCTAGATACTATAGGGTAAGAGTGAGGTTTAAATTCTTGTATTGTGGGGATACTATAACCTCAATATTAGAGAAGAAAAATGGTATATTAGGTTTAGATCAATAAGAAATAGAAAATTAAATAATAATAAAAGACAAAACAATTGAAGAATAATATAATATTTAAATAAAACTGGATAAGTAATATTTTCAACAATGCATGTATAAAAGATGATTCTACAATTAAAAGCAGTAAGAATTACAATAACTATACAATATAATAATATAAGAATTTCATAATGACTAGATCCACAAGAATCTCGAGCATATTCTTGGTCCTCTACCCCAACCTCTATCCTCAGGTAGAAAACCAATCAAGCATCATAAGTAATATGCTTCCCCTTATCGACATGTGATCATAACGTCTAATCCACTACCAAGTAGTGCCCGAAATGGGTGTGTGATGTAAGACACAATAATCCAGCACCCATAGTGTCAAGCCCAATACATTTTGTGCAATAATAAATGACAGTGAGATGAACATAAACTAAAGGAGAGAAATAAACAAATAAAACACTAACACCTTAGTTTGGATTCCTAAATGGTCACCCATCCCATTCCAACTTCTTCAGCCTATGTTGTATATATGAAAAGTGGAACATATGAAATTCATAATGTATAACAGAAAAATACTAAAGGATTCATCGAGATATATAGAGGAAGACCCCAATATTTTTCTTTATCATGGAGGTCACATTTCCATGTCATCATACAAACATGCTCAAATTAACAATAACAACATTCCAAAGAAGAATACATACATTCCATAAATATATAAAATAAAATGGTGGAGTCTTGATAATATCCAAGGAGATATAAATAGAATTCCAAGGATCTATATGGTATCTCAAAATATCCAAATTCCTTTGGGTATATCCAAGGAAACACATATAACATCCATTTTATCACTCAATGTATCATGACTCTTAGACCAAACCATGTATCTCAGATAGGGGGTGGTATCAACCAATGCATGGTATATCCATATTTACTATGGGTCTCTCTTCAATTTCTCCCCTTGGTAACCAGCCTCACTCATGATTATAATAAACTACACGGAGGGCATGTAATGGGAAATCCAAAATATAACTCTTGGAATGTCAAAACAATTTAAACAGATCACATCGAGTCCAACAATAGTATACTTATCTCAGGACCCATGTTCTCTCTTAGACTAAATCAAGTGATCCATTTCAGTCAAGGCACATATTAGAAGGCAAGGAATTTATATAATTATATGCCCTTAAATAAACATCTAATTAGAAAATCAAACAAGCCATTCCTCTATCACAATATAAAATATAAAAAGGAATAAGGAATTAAATACATGCATAAGCTCTAGGATATAACATAGGATCACTTGGAAACATTCCTCAAAATAATAAATGGAAATAAAAGAATAGGAACATGAAATTTACATGTCTCTAGTCACATGTCATCAATTATAATTAAATGATTCAAACTAACAGGATTATTTAATTATGGAATTTAACTCAATCCATCCAACCAACATGACTAAAAATTAATTATAAATCATCTGACAACTAATATGAATCATGAAACATAAGAAATCTTGTATAAGTTTAGAGGCATCAATCTCAAGCTAAAAAACAATTTAATATATCCAAAAGACCATCGAAACTACTCTTAAGAAAAAGTACAAAACTACAAGGGAGTGAACTTGTCATTTTTCAATTGAAGACAGTGAACCTCATTGATGGATTCTATTATAAAAATGACATTTTTTATACTCATTCATTTAGAATAATTAAACATCATTTAAATAATCATATTCAATTATTTTTAAATAATATTTTCTTACTAAGAAACAACAAGCACTAATGAATATCCAATGAAGGTGTGAAAAGAAAAAATAATAATGCATTATTTAATTTTAAATTGAATATGGAAAGGTATCCTAATGTAAGATGAATAATTCCAATCCAAACACTTCATCACATGACATTTTCAGTGGTGACCACTCGATGTTTCTCTTTCTCACCTCGAAGAAAATAAATCTTCATATATATATAAGGACACCTATCCCCTATGTAAAAATTCACATGGCAAAATATATGTACTAGGGTATCTGTATATATGTTATTATATATTAACATACTCATTTACACATACACACATAATCATTTTTCATATATATACCTAATAACACCTAGACCCAATATATATATATATATTAATGAAGAAATGAGAATATATATATATATAATGGTGGAATATACATACATATATATTCACACCAGTGCATATAAAGGTAAGTCTCTTTTGACTTAGGAAACCCGAACCCACCTCTAGGATGACCAAGAAGCACTATAAAATTTTTAAGTTCCCAAAATTTATATAAAACCTAATTAAATTTTTTTCTAATAGCAATGGAATATAAAAACCTTTCTCAAATTGATGACGGGTGAACCCAAATGACCCAAAACACTACACCATCATTGGAGGATGGTAAAAAAAACAAGATGGATCCCAACTATACCAACTTCATAAAATAAAAATTGAAGAAAACCAATAGAAATGGTTACCCTTGACCTTGGGTTCTGCTAATCGAAACAAGGGGACATGGAGAGGAAAAATCATCCCCCAAGTGAGTAGATGTAGGTGATATGGAAACACTCGATGAATCACTTGAGAAATCTAATGAAAAATTGTTGAAAATGGAATGAATAGAGGTTTTTGACCTGGTAGGTTGCATAGAACATTAGAGAAGGGTTGGGATATGCTTGGTGAATAGGGTGGCAGAAGAGCAGTTTAGGGTTATGTTTTATATTATATTATTTTAATTTAATTAATTAAATTTATTTAAATAAATATCCCAAGATATTTTTCATAAAATTATCTAAATTGTACTCCAAATATATAATGAATAGTTCATAGGTAGTCCAGAGGTGTCAATACCAATGAAGGTTAGGCACATAGTTTTGTTAAACGAAGCATATCCCATGCGAAACCTACCGCTCCTGTGAATCAGGTCACACAATTTGCTACATGGGGATGCACGGTTTTAGAAAAACACTTTTCCATTTTACGACCCTTCAAAATTTTGATTTATGGGGTTCAGTGATCATGAAACTCAACAAGACACCCAAATTACCCCTTAAGGCCTTTACCCAAATCTAAAAACAACACAGTAGGTTGTTTCAACATTCAATTTTCCAATTAGAATTTCGGTTTTCAAAATGGACAGTCCACAAAATGATGAAATTCAAATTACATTGGAAATTCATTTGGTCAAAATACATAGGACACTACAATCTGACAGCTTATAAATTATCATCCCTATAAAACATTGATAAAAGGAATAAAAGATCACTCAACTTACTAGGTTCGAGAAGTAACAATTCAAATGGAAGTGTTTCATTTCCAAATACCCAACACACCATTATATATCTATCAAAATCATGGGATGTAAGTAGTTAAACCCCATTCCACCACTCAAATTCCATCTAAAACCCTAAAATGGATTATACCCAAGCCCGTATAACCAGAGACATGATCACTCAATTGTATATTTAATCTTATGGCCAATTGTACTTCCCACTATAAGCTTTATCATTAAAAGGAGCCTAATTTAGAGATATGATATCTCTATAGTCATAATTTCCTTACAAATCACACCTATACACATTCTAATGATGATACAATAAGATTACCTTTAACTGGGTGAACCTGATTACATATATGGACATAATAGACACCTCACTATAAAGGAATGGTCAATCCTCAATCAACCAACTGTAACCTATCATGCAAGATTTCCTCGAAAGGTATTTCCAAACCCTCAGATCAGAGTCACCTTAATATGGATATGTAAAATTAAAAAATATCCCTCACCAAACATATAAATTGAACTAAAAGGATAACAAGTCAAGCCACTATGGATGATTTATCTCGAAAATAATCAGTATATATGAGCATCGTACTTCAAATAGAACAAAAATTCCTTATTCCATGGAATCTTGTATTTATAATGAACATGCTCATTGAAATCTATAATATCATTCCAGTGATGTTCCAATGTCAAAATATCACCTAACCCTTTTTAAACAACAGTGACCCAACAAGAATGAAGGTGTAACCCTGATCCAGGATACTATAATCATTACACCCTTTTAAACATCAACTTCGTTACTAACAACATGTCTAGTGTAACCTCAGATACATCGAACTGGAGTTCATGTAACACACCCTAGAAATCTTATTGTAAATGTTTATAATAATGTAATTAGGTAAAAATGGAATATGTCCACATAAGACCTTTGACTGACCCTAGAGTGGCGTCTGCCTAGCTCTCGAGTCAGAAGTAATGACATGTGTCCATGATTCCTTCCTAGGAATTTATACATGGGGTAAATAGATATCACTCAGGAATAACCATTCATTTTTGAACCATCATGATTTTAAGGTTTTACTCTGATTGAAACCTTCCAACTAGACCAATATATTTTACAACATTAGCATGGTGTATGACCAACATGATCTCAATGTTCCCAAATGATACTATGATAGGTGACATGGTCACCATAAATCTAAGATCACACTAAGAGGTTTCAATTATATCCATAAAGTATTTCAGACACTGTATCCTTATAGGGGGATGAGTTCTCCGTATGTTTTCAAACTAACCCATGTAAAAGTAAATGGTAGTATTGTTGAACCTTTTTAGGACGACGTCCATAGAAGATCTCGGCTACCTCTATCGATGCATCAAAAACCTGACGCCGATATTTTCACCACCGAAGGCATCCCACGGTCACCCAAGCACACCCAAAATTTCCCATTATCAACCAAAAGTGTTTATAAAGTTTGTGTATATATCCAATAACAACATCTTTGTGCTCTCAATAAGGCTCTATCTTGAACAGAAGAGATTATTGGCCATATGATATGTTAAGCAGGCCATCCATTTTGAAATGTTCTTCCAGGTCATGTACCTTCTACTTGGAAAGAAACATTTAAGAAATGTCGATGTGATTCTAACCACCATATTAGTTTCCAAAACATCATGTTAACCATTAAAACAGATCTCATTCCATGACAAAGTTCCATCATACATAGACCATAGGTCCTTAAGGTAGCCATCACATAATTACAAGCATTAAAAATGAGATAAGGGAAACATCCACTCAAGGTTTCTTGATTAGATGTTCACTTATACGTATAGGTGATGCTTCTCTAAATTACATTCCCACACATCATGGAATTAGGCTTCAAATCCAAAAAAAATGACTAGTCTATCAAAAATTAATTCCCCTTAAAACTTCATCCCGAACATTTGGATGAGCAATGACCTTTATCAATGCCAAGGACACTCTAGTTAGGGGCGGAACGGTGTTAAATGCATAAAAACAGTAGATTAAATGATTATAACAGAACTAAAATGTTTTTATGTGTATATTAACAAGGTGATAGGTACCGCATATACCGACACATACCACCCCAATATTATCTAACAAAACGACAAATCCTTGATTCTATCCATAGTATTATCATAAATATGCATTCATGTATCTGATAGACTACAAGAGGTTTAACCCGAAGTCATGATAATCCAGATGACTACGAACCCAACAGATGACGTATTAGGTTGATAGGCCCATGATGGAATTCTTAATTTATTATGGTTCTACAACAAAATTATAAAAATTAAAACAATGAAACATGATTAATTAAAACATAGTATTAGTAAAGTTCAAGGTCAAACCCACATGGACTGAGAAATTTGTTTAATTAGGTTTCCAAAAATATTTAATTTTATTATATTATAGATAGAGGTGATGAAAATATTATTTCTATTGATTGTATAAAATAATAATGAAAATAGAGTTGATTAACTGGATTGGATTGGAAACAGTTTTAAAAATCACACTCCGGTTTTGTTATTTCAAGGATTAGGTGTAATTGGATTTTTGAGAATTTATTGATTAACACGTGATTGGGGTTGGAGTCGTGACAAGGAAGATACAATGAACATGGTATCCCATCCTCAATTTGGAAATACCCTATTTCACTTGGCCAGGTAATTTAGGGTTTTATAAATCGAGTTTCTATTGATACTATATTGAAATATGATTTCCCCTAAATTCGACAATGGTCATGCATCATTTTGGGGTTGAATATGTGATATTTTAATGTTCATTTTAATTAAATTAACAATCGTGATGATAAAATAAAAATAAAGCTATTAGAAGATGAAGAATAAATTGATACAAAATAAATACATGAATAAAATAAAATAATATAAATATGACACACCTTCACCCTTATATTAAATTTCCATAGAACATGTTGGGTTTACCCCCACAACCAACTAATGAGAGAATAATAGGGAAGGAGAAAAAAACACAATGAAAAGAGAGATGGTCTCAGGGAGGGTGTAATGTATCGCTCAAAGCATTGGTGTATAATGGATTTGGATTTCAATTCCTTGAACAAAAGTATTATATAACTCAATTGATAAGCTTTATATGGGATCTGATATTGATAAATATAATAAATATTTCTTCCATTGCCAGTTTGGGGTGGGTTACCTATCACAAATTTCATCCGAACTCAAGGATATACAGAATCTAGGTGTTGAAATTCCATCTCGTGAATTTAAAAATTTTGTAATGGATTTTCATGTCGAATAATCCACAAGATTAGTGACTTTTTATGAAATTTTTATCATGAATATTTATGATGTGTATTTGATTACATGATTTATAATTGAATTTCAGATAAGGTATCTTTCCTAGATCCCCCTAGTGGTGATGCTTCCCCTAATGAAGTCATAACATGTAAATGAATTACATGTCGTGTAATTATCTTCCCCCAGTTATCAAACTCTATAATATCCAAAAAAAAAATTGGAGTAAAACCACTTCACTTCTCACATAGCATGAAGTGTATTTTAGCTCCATTATTAACCAACTTTTATTCCTTTTCCATAACTTCATTGTTTTCTACCCAAAATCCGAAATCAAGTCAATAAGATCCAAAATTGGAAATATTCATAATTTAATCACATAAATCAATACAATAGAAAAGTCTAAAATTTATATAGGAAATACACTTATCAAATACCCCAAGATTGAATTCATACTTTTCTTCAAGGATGGAATCTCAACATTCTAAAATGGACATTCACCTTACTGTGAATCAAATTAAATTTCAATAAGAACAATTTATCAAATGGACAATTAAATGTTTGAGAATCACATAGTAAAATTATTCAATGCCACATTTTTGAATGAATAAAAATCAACCATGTATTTTAATTTTACACTTTCAAAATATCTAATCCTATTGAATAATCTATTTTCATTTTTTAATTGATTATTAGTATGCATTATACTTTCAATTTACCTCACAAGAATTTTTACTATCATCATCAGGGTACACATTGTATATATAGTTATCCACATTCCTTAAGAACATTTAACTTAACATAGGCTTATAAGGAATCTATCATCTCTACCGTGTAAAGAAAAATATCACAATTAATCATGACAACAACACCGTTTGAAATCAACAGAAAATGTAGCATTGGGTAGGAAAGTAAGTGATGTAAATCAGGTATGTCTGAAAAATGTTTTTCAACTCTAATTTAATTTGCATTATAATAAAAAATATCTCATTGAATGTATCTTTTCCGAAGTATCTCAGAATTGGATTATAAAGAGATCAAATGAAATAAATGAAACACCCTGTATTATTATTATTTTTCATTTCTTTTTTTAGATTTTTGCAATGGAAAAATTTAACATCCACCATCGAACCCCTAATGATCTTCCCATAAAAATATTTTTAATAATTATAACAAGATTATTGGTCTTGTAAATGGTGTTTTTTAAATTTCCCTACACATAAACCGTTTTATTCATCTTCTTTTTTCTCATTATTAAGAGGGTGCAAAATAAATACAATGAATTTTTCTTCCCCAAATCTCATTAAATTTACCTCCAAACATCTTCATTAAAAAATATCCATCCCTTCCATTGATGGTTGTTTCCCAAACTCTAATTCTTGATAAGTATGAAAAATATTTCAAAGAATGTAGGAATGGACAAAATATGATTTTATTTCTAACACAAATGGGAAATATTCCTCACAATGAAACTAGTAGAACTTGTTGCATCATGACGTGAAAATCATGAGATTTCATACCTCTCGCCTTCGAATCCTTCAAAGAGACAATTTTTTTTTAAATTTGAATAATAACCATACGTCACTTTGAAATCATGAAGACACTGAATTTTTTTTCTTTATCCCTCTTGGATAATGTATGTCAAGAAAGGGAAAGAAATGATCAACTTTCTTCAAGAGTGGGAGCTAACTCCAAATGTATTATCATTGATAGTATGCCTAATATTTCACTCAATCCATATTTAGTCTTTATTATAATATCTTATAATGTTCAAATAAAAATGTCATAGATATGCTTATCCACGTGCATGACATGAATATTGTGATTCACTTCATGATATCTCCAATATGGTAGCTAAAACAATATTGACCTTTTCTTCCAAATATTATTATCATTACCAGAATTTTGTGTTTGTCCCAATTCAGCATCATGGTTTCATACCCTCTCCAAATAGTCATTTGTGGATAATGATTTTGGAGAAATATGAAATTCATGTGAGCCATTGTCCACAAATGAATATTTGGAGAGGGTAATAAACCATGATATTGAATTGGTAGAGACACAAAATTCTGGTAATGATAATAATATTTTGAAGAAAAGGTTAATATTGTTTGAGATACCATATTGGAGATATCATGAAGTGAATCATAATATTCATGTCATGCATGTGGAGAAGAATATCTTTGACAGTTTGATTGGAACATTATTAGATATTAAAAGAAAGACTAAATATGGGTTGAGTGATAGATTAGACATACTATCAATGAGAATACTTTTGGAGTTAGCTCCCACTCCTGATGAAAGGCGATCATTTCTTTCACTATATTGACATACATTATCAAAGAGGGATAAAGATAACTTTTTTAGTGTCTTCATGATATCAAAGTGATGTATGGTTATTATTCGACTTTAAAAAATTGTCTCTTTGAAGGATTTGACGGTGACAGGTATGAAATCTCATGATTTCCATGTCAGGATGAAACAAGTTCTACTAGTTTAATTGTGAGGAATATTGGCCATTTTTGTCAGAAATACAATCATGAAGGTTTATTTTTTTCAATTCAATTTGTAATAAGGTGATTGATTTGGTTGCTTTGAATATTTGGGAAAAGGATGAAATTTTAATACTTTTTCAATTGTAAATGTATTTTCCTACATCTTTTTTTGATACTGTGGTGAATTTAATAGTTCATCTGTTTTAAGAAATAATGCTATGTGGACCTTTATATCTTCGTTGGATGTATTATTTTTAAAGGTATATGAACACATTGAAGGGGTATGTTAAGAATACATATTGAACTGAAGCCTCAGTTATTGAAACCGATATTTCTAAGGATGTTTTTGAGTTTTGTACGAGATACTTCTCTACGGTGGAGCACATTGACTTTCCTCTATCTCACCATGAACAAGTTAATAATGAGGGATGGGGATTCGTGGCTTGAAAGTGAAATAATTGTCAGCTGAATAGATAAAGTAGGTAAATTTATACATCTTTAATAACATTGTTGATTATCAACTATATATCCCATTACATATTAATGATTTGAAACAATGTCATCTAATGAAGAAAGAAATGTGGATTTTGAATAAGAATAACAAAACATTTTTTGCATGGTTTAAAAAAACCTTTCTTGTTAAATTAGATGCATTAGAGAAATTAATATGGTTAATGGGTGGTCTAAGTTTAAAGGTGGTAACATGGTCTGGGTATGAAATTAATGGCCAAACATTTAATACAAAAGATCAGGAAAACAAGAGTAAAGTTCAGAATAGTGGGGGTATTGGTGTTTGTAGAAGTAATTCATTTTTCGAGTTCTAAAGACAAAAACCCAATTTCTACACCAAGTGCATATTATGGAGTCATTGAAGAAATATGGGAGGTTGATTACTTTAAATTTAATGTTATTGTTTTTAACTTCAAATTGTTTAACAGTTACAATATTTTCATACATAATGAATTTGGAATGACAGTTGTTAATCTGAATAGATTGGATAAAAGAACAGATTCTTTTATAACGATAACACATGAAAAATAGATTTCCTATATTGTTGATCAATCATATATGTAGTGGTCTATTGTTTTAAAAGGAATAAACAATATGATGGTGATGATCAACTTGATGAAGATGCTGATTTATTTGATATACCTACTTCCATTCAATGATTATAAGAAAATAATTATGAGCATGTTGTTGACAAGGTTTTTGATATAAGGAACAATCATGAAGAAGTAATTTGGGGAAAAAAATCCATTTTTACATTCCTAATATTATAGGTAACATATGTTTATTTCTCATTTACATTTAATAGTTTTATAATATGTTAGATATTATAATTTTTTCATTATTAAAATGTGTATTAAAACTAATAAGTAGGAATGTTTGTTTATTTTAGCTATTATTTATTTACAAACCCATTTTTACCATTATGTAACTTATATATTTATTGATTTTTTGAATAAAAATTACTATACCATATTTACCATGATTACCATGCTTACCATAGTTTACTATGTTTACATTACGTAACTTATATATTAATTAATTTCTTTGAATGACAATAACTTTTCCTTGTTTACCATGTTTACCATGTTTACCATAGTTTAACATGATTACCATTACACAAATTATATATTTATTTTTTTTTAATAAAAATCACTTTATCATGTTTACCATGTACCATACTTTACCATTCTTACCATGTTAACCATGTTTACTATTACACGACTTAGTTCGGTTTTTCATTATTTGTTTACATTAGTATTGTAATATTCATATTTGTATATTTGTGAACTAATGTTTTATTTTTTGATTTCAAGGATAATGACCTATCAATAAATTGTTCAAAAACATAATTTTGGAGATGAGCATCATGATCATACATCTAGGGAAGAACATTCACTTTCTCTTCGTGATGTTCCCGTATCTTCTTCATGTGATCCAACAATGAAAAAGAAGAGTTAAAGAGTTTGTAAATATGGTAACACACGTTTACCAAAAATATCACTTTCTTATAGCTAGGACCAGATGATAGTCGTAGAGTTTGATGAGAATGATATTACTAGAGGTCCAAATGCAAAAGATTTTAAGAGTTTTTTATCAACTCAAGGTAAAATCAAAGTAATAATTTTTTTATAATGATTGGAAAAGTGTGGAAAAATAGACACTATCTCAATTGTGGGAGAAATTGTTTGTAAGATATTTTACAATTTTATTTCAAATCTTGAAATATATATTGTATAATATGTTTTAATTCTTCATTATTAGATCACATTTGATATTCCTTAAACTGGAGGAGTTATGAAGAAATGTTTATTAATGGATTCTAGGAGAATGAGGGATTTCAAATCAACCCTTCAATATGATTACATTTTTGGTCCTAAAAAATATGACCATCTATGTCACATATATCCTTCTATAGATGAAGACATATGGAAAGAATTTGTTTAAAGTAGAAGAAAAGAATCATTTTGGGTATGTTCAATATAAACTTTTATAATTTTTCTTATATTAATAATCTTATCAATGACTTTTAATGATTTATTATTCTTAATTTATAGAAAACAGGAAGATATCATCAGGAGATCAAATCTAATAATATATACCCTCATAATTTATCTCAGAGATAGTATAATTTATTTGATGAAAAAATGATGGTGGAATAATTAAAAAAACATAGAGTCGTGTCTTCAAGATCTAGAAAGCTTATCCCTCCACCCCCTCCATCTATAAATGAAAAATAGGAGGGGGATTAAATGGGAAAAAATGGAAATATCTTATGGATGAATCGAGGATCATAACTGAGAATATTATAAGATATCTATTTTATTTATTTAAGTTAATTATATTCTTTATATGATTTGAAACATTATAGAATTTTTCAATTAATTCATACAGGATTATTTTTAGGAGGATAACACAGAAGGGCTATTTACAATTACTTGGATGCAAGATATTTTATATGCATAATTGGGAAATCCTGAACACTAGGTTTGTGTACGAGGATACCCAACGAGTGCATCAGTAAGAAAAGTGTTTCCATGTTCTTCAGCCTCTTCTATTGAGGGTATTTATAAAAAAAATAGAATCTTTGGAGGTTGAATGTCATAATATTAATGAGACTATAAAGGAAAATTTAATAGTGTCAGTACAATCTATGTTTGCAGACATACAAAGGAAATTTCAAACTACTGCTCCCACTCCTCCACCTCTACATGCATGCCCCATTTTTAAACCTCCATCTCCACTTGCATCTCCTACTCCCCCACCTCCATACCCCATTATTTATCTCCACCTCATCATACAGACCCCATTTTTATCCTACTCCTACTCCCCCTCCTCCAAAACATCCTAGATATTGTTAGTTGTATGTTTTTGATACTCACCGTCATATAGTTGAATATGGGATGATATATTATATAAGAAATAAAATTTATCATCAAAAGATAGAGGTAGAGTAGCATAGGTTCATTGTACAATATATTATAGATGGATTAGCTCGAGTACTATTACCTATAGATGAGGTGATAACAATTGGAAAAAGTATCAACCAATTGTTAGTTTGGCCATCCAGACTTCTATGACCCATTACGATAGAGGTATGTTTATGTTATATCTATTATTTTATTTTTGTATTAATTTTGTTTTCACATTTTAAATTTAATATATTTATCTATTTATTTATAGGAATACCTCAATGGTAATGAAATACTGTATAGGAAACAACAAAGAAAAATGTATATGACATTATATATATATTCTAGTAGTCTTGATAGATTATCGAGATATTCAACATTGTTTGCAGATCATCATACGTTCCCAATGAAAGCTTGTGTTTTTGGACCTATAATAGATGTGAGGATTATGAACAATGATATCATGGAGCTTGTAACTAGAGGTAATTTGGGCATCAACATGGTGCAATGTTTTTCCACGTATGCCTTAACACAATTCTTTCCCTATGTTGTAGTTATTAAAAATGTATACATATGTATGTTTGGTATTAGTTATCTATATATAATTTCTGAGAAGAATTATTAGAAATATGTATATGTATTCATGGAACCACATTTGATTTCCCCTAAAGTGAATTCATTAGATGAGGGACAAAGAACAATTTATATAGCTGAACGATTTGAACAAAATATAATCACACAGTGTTGGTAGATTATTTTTTATGAGAGGTAGGAAAAATATATCACAGAATGTGTTCTTTATATTTTTTCATAAAACCAATAATCTTAAATTTTGTTTTATACCATAGACCATTTGATGTTATGTGTTTTTGTCCAAGGGAGAAGACACTTTTTTGGATATTCTCTCTCTATGGGGAACTGCATGAAAATTTTAAAAATATGTTATAAAATTAGGTTTCAATTTCTTAATAGTTTTTTATATTATAATGAATATTAAAATTTTTTCATTCATATTATTTTCTAATAGGGGATAGGGCTACCTTCGAAAAACCACAATGAAAAAGAGTACCAAGATCAAATATGTAAAAGTATGGGTAAATATCCATTTATAATTTCTACATTTTGGATGTATTACGTGAAAATAATATTTTTAATCAACAAAATAATTTAAATAGAAATATCATAAACAACAAGGCATCATATAATGTAGATATTATATGTTAAGATTTTTGTATGAAATAATTATAACTGGAACAATTTTGATGCTTGAAGAGGTTAGATTTCATAATAAACCATTCCATAATATTTAATTTGATTGATTCATTATACATATTACCTAAATTCATTCTAATTTGTAGCTATTTTATGACCATATACCTTATAGTTCTCAAGATTTCAAACACATATACATGTAATGGTCAAATTATTTTACAGGTTTGATTTGATTTTAGTTTTTTTGTAATGTAAAATGTAATTTTGAATGTTTAATTGTAAATGTGTATTTGGTAGTTTTTTGGTTGGATTTAGTTATTTTAGTTGATATTTTCTATTTTAAAATGATATAAATGTGAATGTTTAATTTTCCTACTGGTTCTTCATTTTTTATTATAGTTCAACTTGTTTTTGTAGTCTGGTTCTGCTTGTTTCAGGTCTACACCGACAATGAAGAGGAATGGTTTAACTGTTATTCAAAAAAAAGGTTTTTATATCATTTATTTTATGTACTACATAAAAATTATTGGGATAATGTTTTTTTCACATCGGTTATATAAAAACTGACTTGGTGTAATGCTTTTTACGCCTATTATTAAGTAAACAATGTAAAAAATGCTTCGGAATCCTGATTTTTTATGTCAGTTATTTAATAACCAATGTTTTATATGTTGTTTTACGTTAGTTATTAAATAAATAACCTAAAAAATTTCTCACAATTGTGCTTTTTTACATTGGTTATTTAATAACTAACGTGGTAAATTTGTTTAGGGCGGTTATTAAATAACTAATTTAAAAAATGCTTCGAAATCATGCTTTTTTACGTCTGTTATTTAATAATGGACATAGTATATAGTTCCTTACATCTATTATTAAATAATTGAAGTAAAAAATTGGTTCTATTGTAGATTTAAAACATCATTTTTTTATTACCGAAGAAAAAAATATTTATAACGTCGCCTTTATTAACATCATCTAAAAACCGGCGTAAAAAAACCAATGTTAAATATGTTTTTTTACTAGTTTATGCTTGAGAGACAACAATTCATAAGCCAAACCCATATTAATATAGGAATATGGGTAATTTTCATGAACATGTTTTAATTTGGAATGAATGAATGATGGATTTAAGCAACCCTTACATTAGGGTTAGGCTAAAACACCACTTAAGGTTCCATACTTAGGCATTTAAACAATTCTCATTTGATTATTTTAACATTTAATGGTTTATCCTTAAGAAAAACTATTACGATCCATAAAAAAAATTATTAGAACCATGTTTCGAAAAACGAAAATGAAAAGTAGGAAATCTACGTTAATATTCTAGTTAATTGTTTTTATATACCAATTTAATTGGGTCATTATATAACATAACCCCATTTTAAAGAACACTAAATTAGTGATAATTCCTCACACAAAAATAGATCATGGAGGAGAAAAAGGTCTCCTATCAACAAATGTGGTAAAATTCAAAAAGATAAAACACACTATGTTTACATTAAAATCCATATAGATGGATATATAAACTTCTATAGTCACCCAATGCATAAAATAATAACACCCCTATGGGTTTAGGAACCAAGGAATATGAAAGGAATGATGGAATATTGGGGTCTAATTAAAAAATCTTATTTAAAATTAAAAGAAGTTTGAGCACTTTTAAAAATTTAATAACTAAAAAACCCTTATGGTTCAATACACAATTTTTTCCCCAACTGACCTACTTGGGTCGGTTTGTGCATTTAATAATTTTCCCATATTTTTCATTTGGACAATTAAAAATCAGAAAAAGATTTAATAAGGTAATTAAAACAATGATGTAAAAGTATTTAATTTTAAACCTCAGTTTCTAATGAAAATCCCATAGCTAATTGTTAAGTTTTATGGGTTACGAGAAATCAAATTACAAAGCCACAATACATCTTACAATTTGGGGGTGACTAACATCTAACCACAAGTAGGTTTTATGAACATATAAGAAGGATTAAATCTTTGTACATTTACTAAAAAACAAATTAAATATAAAAGTTTCATCACTATAATTCATTTATATTGGTCACCCTATTCCAATCCATAAATCTCCCATACACTTTAGAAATTGGAAATTTGATCTTATTTAACCATATCCAATTCATTTAGGATAAATGGAAATTTTAGCATCATAAAAATTTATACAACAATCCTTATGTATATAAAGCACATAAAAATGGTTCTTTTATAAGTATAACCACATTTTGTCTTATAATGTGACCATTCACCTTATGAATTGGATGTTGAATCCCATTTGATTCCAACCATAAAATTTCATCCTATGAAAAAAAGTATGAAAACATGTAAATTTAAATAAGAACATTAATTACTCAGCTTACATGGAATTAAATTTTAATTGTTACACGAATAACTAGTTTTTCTAAATAATAAAAATCACGAAAATTAAACATTAATGGTTTTAATGTAAGAAAGAAAAATTCAAACATGGAATACAAGAAAGACATGCCATATTAAATTACTATATCATGATTTCAAAATAGCTAATAATCTAAAAAAAGCATCTTAGTGAAATTTATAAAATGGAATGTAAAATACATTCTAATAAACACATGAATGAAACACCATCAATTTTCAAAAATCCTAGTAGCGTAATCTACAATGAATCAAATATGCATGGAATGTGAATTATTACATGCCTATAATAATTCCTGCAATGATTAATCCTTACCATTCTAGGTGAGGGGGAATTACTATAAATCAAATAAATTAGTAGTATCATAAATACTTCAATCGTTCAAGATGAAATCATAGCTAATGGTAATAACATTCAATGTAAACACCAATACTTGCCCTGGACACTTGGTATTTCCCCAAACATGGTTTCATCAGTCCCAAACACAAATATTTACCATGAAATGACAAGTTCCTAGTCACATTTCTACCATCCCAATTTATTAAGAAAAAATTAAAATAATCTCTGATACAACATTGTAATATCCCAGCCCAACTGACCACTAAACCGGTAGCCAAACCAGTCATCACATAACATTGTGTGCCTTCCCATATGCTAGAGGCTGTCGAATATTAGTGAGAATTGCATGGGGGTCTTTTTGGGAGACTATACCATCATGAATATAGTATCATTATTATATATTAGGAGCATATCAATAAATAACCAAAAATTAAATAATAATAATAAAAGATAGAAAAATGGATGAATAATATAATATCTGAATAACCTTGGCCAACACCACTTTATAATAATGCTTGTATGAATGATTATTCTACAAGTTCAAGTAGTAATAATTATAATTGAAATATCGTTTAATAAAATAATGACTACCATGTGATTAGATACATCAATATCTTCGGCATAGGCTTGGTCCTATGCCCCCAACCTCGATCCTAAGAAAAAAAATTAATCCAGCATTAGAAGGAGCACATTTCCATTTATCCGCCTATAATCATAATGTCTACTCTGGTACAAAATGGTGACTAAGAAGAATTTTACATATAAATATTTAGTAGAACGGAACCCATGTTATTATGACCAATCCATTACATGAAATAATAAACAATAATGTTCCCAAAATAAATAAAAGTAGATAAATAAAAAAATAAAACACTAACACATTAGTTCATGTTCTTAAATGGACACTCGTCCCATACCACCAGCTTCGGCTTATGTTGGATATCTAAAAAGAGTAACATGTGCAATTTATAATGTATAACATTCCAATATATAAGAATCTATTATGATATAGAGAGGAAGACCTTGATCTTGTGATTTAGCTTGGATGTCACATTCATGTGTCATTATACAAGATTTCTCTAGAAAACCACATGTGCATTACAGAGGACAGACATATATTTCATCAATACATCAAATCCAATGGTTGATTCTTGATCCCATCATATGAAATAGAGAAAAAAAATCCCACATGTCTCTATGGGTGTCACTGACTAACCCAATACATCAATGTTTGTCCAAGGAAAGCCATATAGTGTCCCGTGTATCACTCATGGTGTGCTGACTCTGAGGCCATGCCATTTATCTCACATAGGGGATGAGTATCACATGATTAATGGAATAACTATCTATCCATTGCATCCATCCTCGGTTTCTCCTATAGGGAACTGATCTCACTCATGATTATAAGAAACCTCCCAAAGAGCACATTCATGGAATCCCGAACTATCACTCCAGGTGCGTCATGCAATTCCAACTGAGCGCGACAAGTCCATCCATCGAATCCTTCATTTAGGACCCAGGTTCTCTCCATGTCCATATCAACCGATCCATAGTAATCAATGCACATATCATAAGGCAACACAATTATGTAATTTCATATTAACAAATAAACATATCAAGCCTAAATAAAATAATCTATTAATATATCAAAATTCAATATACAAAATGGAATAATCCATTAAACACAAACATAATCTCTAGGCTACATTATATGATAATTATGAAACCTGAATTAAGTATAAATAATAGAAATAAAAACATAGGAAAAAAATTAATATGCCACTAATAAAATGTCATGATTGACAATTAAATGATTCAAGTTAAGAATATTGTCCAATCATGTAATTCTATTTAATATATCTAACCAACCTTCATAAAAATTAATTATAAATAACGTGACATATATGATGAAGAATCAAGAATATGCATTCAAAAATAAAGTAAGAGGCATCAAGCTCAATCCAACCAAATATGGCATATAACCAAAGACCATTAGCACAAGAATAATCAGAAACACAAAACAATAAGGAATTAAACATTAATTTTTTAATTGAAGACAATGAACCTCATAGAGGTGTTTTTTTAAAAATAGATGACATGTTTTTCCAATAATTCATTTAGCATAATTAAACATCATTTCAACAGTCATACTCAATTATCATTACAGAATAATTATTTTTAGAAAAATGAAACTACAAAGAAATTAAAATCCATGGTGAAAAAAGTGATCAATTAATACATTCATAAAGATTAATGTTAAATTAGAAAGGGATCCTACCACAAGAAGAAAAATTCCAATATGAACACTTTGGCACTTTAGGTTTTCATTATTAACGAGTCAAATTTTTTCTTTCCCACCTCTAAGTTTATGTACCTTTTCATATACATTAGGAAACATAGCCCATATGTACATATTCTCATGGCCATGAATATGTACAATGGGATCCTTACATATATACTTATATATGAATATACCAATTTAAACAAAAACATGTATGATTTTTTCATATATATATAAAGAACACTTATCCCCAATATATATATTCATGCTTCCTTGGGTGAATATATATATATATATATATATATATATATATTGGAGGAAATTACACACACAAACTTATATATATGCTTACCTATGTATATGTAGAGAAGTTATATTTTGATATTTTGACTCAAACCCACCTCAAGGATGACAAACACACACTAAGAACTTATTAAGAAGGATAAAATTATATGAATGACAATTAAAATTTTTGAAAAATAAGAGGCCGGGGAAAACCTACCTCAAATCGATGAAGAGTGAATCCCAATGACCCAAAGTGATTTTCCATTAGTGGTGGATGCCATAACACACAAGAATGAGCCATGGGAGACCCACAACATACCCTCGATTGGATGAAAACCCAATGATCTAGTTAACCATTGACCTAGGATTTGGTTGATCAAATCTAGGTGACAGGGTGAGAAAAAATCATCCACAAAGTGGGAGAAGGAATCTATGGGCCTTACCTTGAAGAATCACATGATAATTCCAAATAAAAATAGGTACAAATGGCATGTAGATAGGAGGTCAAAAAGGTATCTCACACATTCCATGGGATATATGATAGGATTTAGTGCGATGCACATGGTTGAGAAAGTGTAATTTGGGTTTATGATTTATTTTATTTTAATTTAAATTTAATTAATTTAAATTCTTTTAAAAAAGAACACAATTTTGGTTGAATGGTTATCCAAACGATGCACCAACCAAGTAATTAACATTACATAGTTACTACCTAAGTTGAACTACTAATGTGGGATTGATGCATCATTTGGGAAAACCATTCATAGCCTGTGGGGAATCTGTTGCTCCACTACTTCATGCTTTACAGTTTGCTGTTGGGGTCCACATAGTTTCAATCAAACTATGTTCTCTATGCAGACCCTCCAAACAAAATATTTATAGGGTCTGACACTTGAAAAACACAAGGAGACACTTAAGGGACCCCTAATTACATTACCCAAGTCTAAAAACAACACATAATGGTGTTTCAACTTTCAAAATTCCATTCTGAAACCCAGTCTAAAAAAACACCATCCACCAAACGATAAAATTCAAATTACATTCGAATTTCATATGGTCCCAAAACATGGTATTCTACATAAAACACGTTGGAATAATAATGTATGGTAATATTACTTATATTTAATGAATTAATACATGGTAATACCTAATTATTATGTAACTTTTTCAAATTCAAAATTAGTAATTTTTATATTATAATATTCATGGTATAATTCTAGTGGTCATATATATATTATTATGGTAATATCTATAATAATTATTTTCCCATTTATAATTTCCACATTTACAATTTATATCCTATATATACAACTAAATTCCTTCAATATTTATATATTTATTTTTTCTATAAAGGTTCCCTATATTACATTTAAAAAATTTAAATCTTATTTTAATTCAATTTCATTCGAAGTACAATTTTTATAGCTATTGTATTTCTTAGAAGTTATTGTCCAATATATTTTGAAGTTATTTTAATTAAATTAACTTTATATTTTACCTTTGTAATTTTATTTATCATATGAAAATAAATAAAAGATTTTTTTGTAATTATATGTTATGAAACAATATAATGTTTTTTTCTTCATAATGGATATGATAATATAATCTATTATATATATATATAATTTAAATATGAGAAATAAACATTTATGTTAGGTATTTTCATAAAAAACATTTTATGTTACATTCTACGAAAATTTTGAAATTTTAACCTTTAAATAATAAATGAAATTATAAGAAAAAGAAAAAGGAGGGTACATTTGTTTCATGAAACCACTTGGATACCATGTCTCATATTCAGAAATATTATTTCATAATATTACCTTAAACATAACAGTTTTCCTATTTTTTAACACCTTATATCTATAATTTATGTTCTACACCATCTTCTACTTTTCAGAGAGAATATAATCTAACCGAAACACCTCAAGATTTAGTATAAAAGAAGTATTTACTATATTCTTCTTTAGAAGAGTCATTGTGAACACATTTTTTAATTGATAAAAGTTTAGTGGAAACTCTAATTTATAGTCCACAACTCTTATAGGATCCAAAATCTTGAAGGGCACAATATACCAAGGGCATAGAATTTACTTTATCTATAATCTTATGACTTCTCTTGATTGATGTATTTAATGAAATAATTTAACCATAAAATTAAACTATACGACTCATTTAATGTTGTTATCAAATCTATTCTTTCAACTCTGTACTAGTTTAATGTGTTTCGAAATTTCATAGGCCCTCTTCATCATTTCTTCCATTACATTTTCTATAATTAGTTTTCATTCAATAGTTTCATCTCTACATGTTTTAGTTTATTAATACATCAAAAAATTAATTAAATGGGGTTTTTAATTTTTTTAAGTTATTTATATTTATTTATGAGATATTGATTAATTGAATATGTTGATAAAAACGTTCTTTGATGACCATTATCATATTTTTAATAATATATTCATGTTTTCGAATGGTCCTTTTAGATTAAATATATATATGAAGATAATATGTAATATGGATTTACAATTCAGTGTTCAATGTCCATTATTATCATTTCAAAAACAATTATGTGGAACTTAGATCCTAGTAAAATAAAATCAATAGTGGTGATGTTTTATCACTATTCTATATAGCCTCACCACATATCAGATATAAATATCATACCATGTTTATGTATGGAGATGTATTTTTAACAGATAACGAATAATGAAGTATTTGTAATCAATTCCACAAAAAATATGTCTTTTCTTTCTGTTTATGTATTTGGAATACCATTAGAAAAATACAAGATGAATTTATATTATTTATATTGGAGTATATGTAATGATAAAATAATCTAATTGAAATTAATGTATTCATACTTCACCTACCAGTCCACTAAGATCCATTATACATATTTAATGAAAACTTTCTTCATGTCATATCACTATATGAATTCTTAGATATATATATTCCTCATCATGGATTCTTGGTGTTATATACCACTGAGTTATGAGAATATTCTAATACATGATTTTAATTTTTCATAGATGGTGTAACACCTGGATTTTTTATTCCTTTGAAAAAATAAATAGCCTATTTCATTTGAAATATTGAACTAAAATGATAAAATTCCATATTTTTTTGAGATAAAATATTTTCCAATATATAATAAAAATTAATATATTATCATAATTTAATATGAGAGATTATTATGAATATAACAAGAGTAATAAAAAATATATAAATACACATATCATTAATATTAAATCTTCAACCTCATTGTTCTCATTGAAGACCAATATTAAAATTAAAAATATTTAATAAGGTAATAAAATTAGAAATAAAATGTAAATTTCATAAAAAAAGTTAAAAAAATAGAAAAAATTAATTTTATATAAGTATATTTGGTTAGATATAAAATAAAAAATGGGTAATATGACCATTGGAAATATATTTAACTGTGGGAAATATGTAAGACATTTGAGACTGTATATCAATATATATATAAATATATTGAAAATTTTATAATGGGTGTCTCATACTGTTTAAAAAATAATAATATATTAAATATCATATATTTAACAAATATTATTTATATTTAAATTTAATAATGTAAATAAGGAATTATGTAAGTGATATATAACTGAACATTACATAAGAAATTGAATATATTTGAGAAAAAATATTTTCGAATCATATTGTGGATTTTTATTTAATTGTAAAATTTTATAGATATATATATTAAGAATGATATAATTTATTTCATTTTTTGAATCATATCATTGAAAATATCTAAAAATCATATTTTTAATTTTTTTAAAAAATAAGTTGTCTAGGTGAATAGTGAATGCCCTCGAAAAATAGTAAAATCTATAAACAATAGTATGTTCCTAAAAAATGTATAAAGAATATAATAAATATATAATTAATTAATTAAATGATGATCATTTGTTTCCAGTTATGTTCCACCATTCATTAAAAATTAACTTCATTATCAATTAATTTATTAAAATTAATAAAAATTACACCCAATGTGATCTATTAAAGAATACATCCAATTACCCTTAAAAACAAAAATATCCATCATTTATCTATTGAATAAACAAAAATTTTTCCCCTCTTAATTTCATCTTCTGTGCAGGGTAGATTATGGTCCCAAGAAGGAGGCATAAATGGTTCATTATGAAGTTAGTTGTTTTCTAAGGGAGTGAAATCATCAATGTATCTAGTTCTGCAAATTCATTTTTATTTATATCCCATATAAATTATTTATAAATATTTTTTTACACTCTAAAAATATTTTGGTAAAATAATTATACTCATTTAAACATTATTTTACCAAAAATAACATTATAATCTGAATTTTTCATCAGTATAACAAGTTATTCTTTTGGTCAATTAATTAACGGGCAAAAAAAATGTTATACCATATTCACAATTTTCAACATTAATTGGTATTAGAGCTATAATTATGACCATATATCATGTTAATTAATAATTTTGTTTTTGATTATGGTTTTGTAATGGTGGAAATAAAATTAATTATCATGATAAGATATCCTTTTCTTTTGATAAAATAAACTAAATTTTAGGGTTTATGTATTCCTTTATTATGAACCATAACTATATCATTGATAAAAAATGGGAATGTATAAAACCTAAAAATACAATTTTTCCACTACCATTAATTTTATTTTACATAAGAAATTGTTATCAAATAAAAAGGTTCAATATTCCTATTAGAAAATTATTATGAGAAACTCAAAATTACTAACCGGTGATGATGAAATTATACTATTAGGAAAAAATATATATTTTATAATCAAACATAATTGAATAATATAAAATAAAATAAATATTAATAAGGGTGTGATATAATAAATAATGATTGTTATGTTTATTATAGATGAGGATAAATCATTATCATGGATGTCAAGA
The DNA here is from genome assembly GCA_963277665.1 of Viscum album. NCBI lineage: Eukaryota > Viridiplantae > Streptophyta > Magnoliopsida > Santalales > Viscaceae > Viscum > Viscum album. The sequence goes on along the minus strand of OY728126.1, from coordinate 835,904,292 downwards.
GTAAAGGTAAGGGTTTATTTTCTAACCGTAGTTTAAAATCAATATTCTATATGATTAAATTTATATTTGCGGAAATTTTACATAACTTCTCTTTAAATCCCCAGATATATTTTTTAATATCATACTAAATTTTTTATATTTCTTCTTACCATTCTCCTTACATTAGTTTATAATACATATAAAATGATTATTTTAAGCGGATTCAACCTCATATCTTCATTCTAATCCCAAATATTACGCCCCGATATTAATTTTTGCATATATTTTTTGGATTTCCTTTTCATTAATTCTATGTTTGATTAATGTATATTTATAAAGGCTTCGAATTTCTTATACAATGTTATAAAATAAATCCTTGAAACTATCATCTCTAATTTTTTTCACATTTTTTCTTTTATTTAATTAATTTGTATAATTCATAAAGTAACCATTTAATTTTTCAGAATCCTATGATGTTCTAAAGTATTTTAACTTTCCTTTATTTTGTTAATCCATTTTCTCATAATCATTGTTTTCAATTAAAAATGGCCTAAAATTGAATGGTTAATTTATTTATAATCATTCAACATTTTTTATCATTATTTAATGGGTTTTTATCAATTTAATTTTATAATAATTAAAATGTTAACATGACTCCATGGGGATATATTTTGATGATACCATCCAACATTTTCTTAGGATGACTAATATTTAGGTATTTTGGACATTTTAATTAAATTGATTTATTTTTAATTGGTTATTTTTACTATATTGGTTTTGTTATTATTATTTCATTTGGATGACATATATATTTAAATTCATTATATAATGATTCCATCAAATATACCCTTACAATGCCATGGGTAATGTTTTTATATCTCATGATATTGCATATACAGGTCTATTCCATGAATTCAATCCACTATGTTTATGGAAATGATGAGTTAACTCAATATACTATATTGTGGGACTCTATCCTTATGTGATGATGGAATTTGTAGTGTTTTATGACCTATAAAATAATTTTTTTGTTATTTTTCAAGAAATCATTCTTTGGTATACCACATTACCATGTTATGTTTCCATGGATTATGTTAATTGTCTCATGTTTCTATAGATAGATGTTTAATTTTTTTGGCATGTCAAATTCTTCCTCCCATGATTCATATTTTATGATCTATGTTTTATTGGTTATGAATACACATATTATGATAATATATCTTGATTATGATCTAATACCAACATATTTTTCTTAGGATCATATATAAATTTTTTTATTACCGTCTATGCTTGATTGATATATCTTATGTTTACTTTTACCATGAATATGATCCTACACCTTTTAATATATTTTCATTATACATTTTAAGAATAAGAGTATAACATATGATATTTTTATAATTACAGTTAATTATTATTTAATTTTTGATAAATCATCTTTGGAGTGCACAATAAGCAATCTATGTATCTAACATCCAGTGAAACTAAACCTATTTTTTCTAGGGGTGTGTAATATTGTGAATTGTAATGTAAAATACTATCTATTGATGTCATAAGTATGTTTCCAATTATTCAGTCATCTTAGTATCTTTCATAGTGGGGTTTAATTAATTTTTTTCAGATTGGTATTAAGGTTATTAAACATAAATCATCCTATTTTTCGCCATAAGTGATATAGGAAGAACCAAGGTTGTCATAAGTTGAACTGGATATATCACAATTTGAAATGATTGTTTCATAATTTATGGATCCTATATTTATTTTCCTTATCATATGATAATTTAATATAGGTATTATTATTTGATACTCACCCACCTTTTTGATTTAATGGAAGAAACTATGGGGAACTATGTGAATAATGAATGCACTAGAAAAGGAAATGATTGTTTTAATGAGAATGAAAATTGATTGTAGGTTTGGGTACTAAATATTATTGTAATAATTAATAAGTGTCTCAAATTATGATGAATAACTTAAACCACTGAAAAATCCCAAAAACACATCAAGAAACGAAAAAATCACCATCGAGTCACTCCTATGACATCATTTACCATCATATAAATAGTGTTACAATTCTCAAATTTCGGAGTAATATATGAAAAAATGGAAAAGATATCATATGTTATTCAGGTCCCAATGAATGAAATAGTTATTATATATCATTATCATTAAGAAGGGGAATATGATTAATTATATAATCTAATCAAGAACCCATTGAAAAATAAATAAAATGACTTCAAGAAATTCAAAGATTCCAAAAGGTTATTTGTCAATAAATGGGCTCCTATAAACCATCGCACAAAATGAAAAAATAATTTATTGAGAATAAACTTATGGAGTAAAAATACATTGTTACATCTGAAGAAAACCTCACAATAATTTAAGTATATTCCTGTTATTTTTTCATTGAACCAAAAATAAAAATCAATCATTATATTAGTTGATTAAAACCATCTATTCAGAAAGAATTAATTATAATAAAAATTCATAGATATGAGGGAATTGTTCTATATTCTTGTAATGTAGAAATAATAATTGGGGAATCATATAAATCTCATGGTTTTCATGAAAAAAAATATAAAAATGTATTTTCTACGAAACTAAAAAATAAAACCCATAGATGAAAGAATATTTAGATTTCAAAATGCTATAAATATTTAAAGAAACATATTAGAATTTACCTCAGAAGATAGAAGAAATAATTTAATTGTGTATGATAATTACCTGATGCACATGAATACTAATGATACATTAAGATTTCAACCAATGGAATATATGAAATAAAGGCTTAAATAAATAAACAACCACACTAAAATTCATCATTTATGAGGATTATGAATATTATGCCAAATAGTGTAATAGTATAAGTATTAATACTAATTTGATTTTATAAATCTCCGAATACAAGGGAGAAAGGTAAAAAAATACAATCACAATACTTTTATTGGGGCACAAAAAGATAATGGTGATTGTTATAAATAAAATCTACTCAAGAAATGTAAACATATTATTTTAATATAATTCCACTCAGTCATTTATATCAAGAAGTTTTTATAAGAGAATCATTTATCTATCCAAATTACTATAAATTAATGTTTTAGTGAAAAATATCAGTGGTATGATGAGTTCATCTTAGGCCAACATCTCTTCCAGTATTGATTTTAATGGTAATGTTCTTCCTATTAATATTTTTATTCTTTGTGGTATATTTTTGTCAGATTTTGAGCATGGATTGACAATATATATATAGAGTCTATATTAATTTCTATGATATGGAAATTTAATTTCTTGTATCATATCACGCAATGATCATTTATTAGTATAATTTTAACAATGAACCTCTTATAGATGTTTATTACCTTATACGGGTCATAATTAAAATCATTATGATTATATAGCTAAAATTATTGAGGAGAAACTCAACATCTATGATAGTTAAATTTTGAATGAATATGTTGACGTATTTTCATAGAAGATTCAACGTCTTCAAAAAAACATGATTTCATGTTTTATATAATGTTAATACCCAATTTTATTTTAATATCAATGAGTCAATATATACTAACCCCTATTTAAAAAAAGGAATTGAAATATACACTAAACTAGAATATAATAAATGATTTCATATACACATTTGTGGTGCACCAGCCAATTTATTTGAGAATAAGGTTGAATTATAACACATTTTCATTTATTAACATGAACATGAAAATATTATGATTAAGAACAAGTTTCATCTACCTTGTATATATTATATTTTCACTCGACTATTAGGGGCTCAATTCATCTCAATGATTTTCTTGCAACCATTATATCAATATTTAACGGTGAATGGGGAGGATATAGATTAGAAATCCTTTCACAAAAGGAATGGACACTATAAATTCAATTCAATAACATTTATACAAAAAAATACCACTTTGAACTTTCGGGATTTGATAAATATTGTATTTATAGATTACCTAGTTCATTTTGTTCCATTATTCATATATGATATTCTCATATATTCTATGTGTGGAGAAAACAATTATGGGAATTTAATGATTATTTTGAAAACCTTTAAAAAGTGTAAATTTTGTAATAAATTTAGAAAATTGTAATTTTCGTGATAGAATATATCATTATTGGTTCATATTATATCAAATTTCGGTATATCTATAGACCATTCAAATATAGAGGTGAATTAAGTATGGTATATACTGGACATTATTATAGAGCGTTTTAGTTTTAATGGTTTATTCAAATACTATTGCTGCTTTGTGATAAATTTCTCATGACATTCAAATCGACTGACCAAGGTAAATTAAATGGTATTCATGTTCCTCTGGATAAAGTAAAATTAATACATTTTCAAGTGTCTTACTTGAATTTTGTTTAATGAACTTATACTAATGAAAACTTGTAGTAGAGAGTGGTTAATGATGTTTAGTATTTGATAGAGAAGGGATTATGGTCTGTCCTTATGAAAAATGAAATGCATGTACCTTATTCCTTAATTTAATTAAACATCCATGAGAAAAATAACCTGATGTAATATCTAGAAGTATGAGTTACAATTTTTTAATAAAATATTTAAATTCATTATCTATATTTTTCAATGTTTTATATATATACTTTTCATAAGATAATACAATATATATTCAAATAGAAAGAGGTCAAGAATCACTAAAGGAAACAATTTGAGTTAATTAAGGACTATTTATATTCATTACATTTCTACTATGGGAAGAAAGACATGTGGGTTGATGATTTGAGTATGAGACATCATTCTATATTATCCCTGATAAAGATTGAAAGTGAAATGATAATCAGGGAATTTCAAAGGATACACTTATATACCACGTAATGGAATGGTAGAAACCCTATCTTTGCCAAATTATTACTGAAGTGTCTACCTAATTGATGATTAAGTTGGAACAAAAGGTTGATATTATGAAAAAGAATATGATTGGAAATATTATAAAATTTAACATGATAATGATTGAATTATAAAATTTTGGAAATTAATACTTATATATTAAATAATATATTAAAATATGAATCACTTGGATGATACCCGTATCTCATCATCATTTATATTTCCTAGAATCAAAATGATATATAGTGATCTTAAAAAGATTTTTTAGTGAGATAAGATAATGAGGGAGATTATGGATTAATAAATACAATACTCAATCTATCAGCAACATGAGGATGAATAATGAAGGTATAAGGGTGTGATGAAATAAATTCCCTTTCCAATATGTTATTGGGATAAAATTTCCATAGAAATCATTTAACGTCTTATAAAGACATTAAAATTTTGTAATTCTAATTAGATTGTGGTTAGTCATGTCATAATGTTATAACATTTCAATTCTATTAGAGATTATTTATTTCATGATCAACATGGAAATACATGGATAAATGATGTTATGAGGATAAATATAATATAAATTTTATTTGACCCTAATCAGGATTTCAGTTTCACCTCAATAATTTGAAAATTTTATTCATAAATAATTAGATATAGTGATAAGATTTAGAAAAAGTTCAAATCCAAAAATACCAAGTCAATAAAAATAGACAATTCAAAACCCAAATGATATTCTAAGATCTTACCCAATGTATTTCATTGGATGTGAGGATTAATATCATCATATAGTAGTGCTTTCATAAAAAAATAGTTTAACTTATATATTTTAAATTGTACTATTGAGGCCCTATTTAGGGGGTGGTGTAGAACACCAATATCATAGATGATGTTAGAGAGTAGAGGATACTATGAAAATATCAATACAATGAGATTTCAGAGAATACATATGTTATTCAATAACATATCAATGTTATAAAATTTTGATATAATAGTCATGATGGTATTCATCGGTGAGATTTGTAATTTAAAGGTAGATACAAGGTATTGATTTTAATATCACCATGGATGAGGGTTTCTATAATTAGGAAGAATTTATGTTAATCTCAAGATAAATTATCCCCTTTGATATAAATTATTTCATTGGGACTATAGTAAAAAATTCACTCCCTTTGTTTCTGGCCACTATGAGATGCAAAAAATGGGGTGTTTTTACTGGAAGTCAACTTTTCCTTCCCCTTACACTATAGGGCACCAGAAAATAGTGGGTGTAAAGGGTGGTATCATGGGGATAATATTCCCTCATATAATATTTCACAATAAGTGATAGAAAGAAACCAACAATAACTTAAAGTGTGTATAATTAGAGTATGAGGAATCAAGAAACATATAATCTATCAATATAAAAATGAAATACAAAATAATAAAGTTATACAGGATAACTCGATAAATACTGAGATAACCAAATATACAATGAAAATGAGGCAATAAATGAATTTATAAATATACTACCATCCCTAAGCTATACTTCATGTATTTCACCAAACATGTCTGAGGAATCTAACTTGATCAAGAAATGTGAGGCCTCCTCCTAACCCGAACCTAAAAACAATTGGATCTACTTAGGTACCCATGTGTAATGGCCACCAAAGTATGGTGTGGGTAGAACATAGTAGGGAACAAAAATTGTAGTCAGATTCATAACAAATAAATTTAGTGTATATGTTTGACATTATTATTGGAATAAATGAATAAAACTATGGATGTATAATATATAACTATAGTCAATCCTTGGGTTATACAATTTAATATATTATTATCCCAAACCTTCTTCCATATATATTATGGTGTCTCTTCACATATGATGTAATTACTCCAACTAAATATCATGCCAATCAAAAAGTACTACTCCAAGGAAACCCAAAACAATGAGGGGATCTGTTTCCAATTCTAGAGGCAATTTTATCTCAACTGAAAAGATAAATTCAATTATAGACCAAATAATAGAATATCATATTGACATTGAGGTAGAAATCCAAAACGAACCAAATAATTGTATAATAGCTTTAAATAAATTGAATTTTAAATTTTGGTACAACCAATATTAAATTAATTTTAACGCAAATCATTATATATCCTCTCACATTAGAGAATAAAATCGTAGAAAAAATGTTACTTCATTATCTAATTAAAGAAATTCCAAATCAAGATATCTCAGAATACTATGTATCCCAAAATATAGATCCATGGACCTTGTCTCACTTATTTCTACCTGGGTGTTTGAATATGGATGAATAACCAGATAATATGTCCATATTCATATCATCATATATATATGAAATAAATTATATTGGTTTGGGCCCACACAAAAATAACACTATCAAAATCATAATGATGGATTGACCATTTATCAAAAACCATCTTACAAAATGAGAATGACCTCTCTAGTACATGGCATACTATGTTCACAATAATCATATGATCAAATCATCAAGTTGGGTTCAATGGTGAAACCTAAAATCTTCTTTACACATTTCCCACACAAAAAAACTAAGAGGGTGAACATGTCACTAGGGAACCCACTAGGGTCTCCAAGGTCATATCACATATAAGACACCCCATATAGATTCAAATAGTCTCAACACATCTCTCTGATCAAAAATAATAACACCGAAAGAACAATTTCCCTTGACATCATCAAGTCTCATAGAGGCTACCCATGGCTATTTTGAAATACCCACAAAGTATATGGACTAAAACCTATCCCTCTCCCAATTCACACATGGTTGGTTCTAACACCTAACATGACCAAAATATATCTAGGGCATAACCTCCAAGGAAATAACATCATAGTGGGGGAGAAACACATGACCCATGCGCATCTCACTAGCTGAAATTCCTAAAATCATTTAATGGTTATCAAAAGACTAACCCATATTCCATCCACCCAATTCGTCACTAACCTCCACGTAGTGATCACTATGGTAATCTATCACTAGGAAAACTATGTATCATAAATTTTATTTTCAACCACATGGTTTATGTTTTGTTTAGATCACGTAATCATAATCAGGTCCATGACCATTAACAGTCGAGGGAATAAAGAAAGTGAAAAAGGGTATAATGTGGTATTTAGAACAATATCAAGTTTCTCTGAGAGGTTTCTTATAAATAAATATTATAACTAAATTAAAATTTCCAGTTTCACTAAATAATGTGGTCACATATCACATGAAATGAAAAAATAAATAAATTCCAATACCATTACTCATGCATACATGGCCACTTACCTAAAAATAATCAATTTTCTTTTTAATTCAACATTTATTATCTCCTACCCTCTCTCATATATATTTTTATCAACATCCAAGGAACCTATACTAAGGGAAAACACCATATAATTAATTATATCAAATTATAATTTATTCAGTAAAAAATTTTATTTTATGTTAAATTGGGATAAATTTCAATAAATCAGAAATCAACATACTTACACATAATCTATTAATAAAAGCACGTGGGAGCTCCATGAGAAAAACCTAACATCATTCTATGAAAAATATGTAACCATCGGAACCAATCCAAATTTAAAAATTAAAATAATTTATGACAAAGGATTTGAAAAAAATTTAAATAGTAACGTACCTCCACAAAAAAGATATAAAATTGCATAAAAAAATAAACTATTCACATCCTATCTCTTGGATGTATGAAATCCACATCATTTAATTAATGTTTTACCATTATCATGTTGAATAAATTCCAAACCCATGAATGGTTCATCCAAAATCATGGATAAATTTCAATGAGGGAGTATGAGGAATAACATACCTATAAAATCAATTGAATTGCATACATAATCACCCTAATACAAGCTGAAATGAAAGAAGAAATGGGTAATTATGTCCTTTCCAAAATGGCCTCCTCAAATCATGGGAAACTTTGTAAAAACACATAGGATTAAAGAACCAAAAATATGAATTCACCCCATCTAAAATAATCAACAAAAAAATTTCAAGATTTTATTAAATGATTTAAATTGTTATCTATTAGGCCAAGGACCCCCACCCCCTCTTCGAATAACCCCATATTATTCCTAAAACCACATCATGAATCCATTTAATTGTTTGAATTCCCATTCACACAATGAATATAATTTCACTAAAATCTTTCATCATCAAACCCCCAACGATTCTATGATGTTTTCGTGAACACCCATGGTGTCTATCAATGCTTAACTCAGATAAACAAATATGATTTAAATACATATAAATTCTCTACTTCCCAAACTGATTAGATGATTAAAAAAACCTACCACCAAAGAAATATTCATGTTCTTTTTAAATTACATAAATCATTTAGATATGGGTTATTAAAATATCCCCACTATGGTAATTATCACCCTTGAGGATTTCCAAAAACAATTAAACCAACAATGTTTACCCACTTATATCACTAATTGATGATCATATCATCATTTTCCATTGTAGAACATCAAAATAACTTTCATAGAGAAAATCTAAATGTGATGGGTGTTATCCATCAATGTCAATCCTCTCATCACTAGAATTATAAAAATATCAAGATGACGCTTACCAATTCATTTCTATCTTGAGAAAACATATTTGCATAAAAAATATCATCATATAGTTTATGGTTCTTTAAAATATACGTCTTAGATCAAAATAGAATATCCAAATCCATGATTCTTATTACCATTAAACTTTCTGATCAAAACGATTTCTTAGTGGTTAAACCACATGCTCATCCTCGTGTTGATCTCTTAATAATCCACTAGTTACTAATACACACATAAAATTTTTTCTATACATATATTCTTCGATTCTAAACTAAACTAGAATGTCTTTACCACCCATGCATACAAGAGACATATATTATCCATTTTGTGAAATGTATTATCCAAACCTCTAAATTTCATTGTAGTATTATATGTGATACACATAAAACCATGGTAAAAAATTCTATTTCTTACCCAATAACTGAATCTATAAACCAACACTTCACAACATTTATTCACATGATTCACTCCTCGAATCATGTCACAATTCATGTTTCACAATTAGAATCATCTCTCAAAAAAAAGTTTCACCCCTATAATATGTCACACAATAGGGTCCGCCTTCTAGAACATTTTCAAAACTATTTTTTACCCTTGAAACATGACATAAAAAAATTACATTTTAACCATGTCATAAAAATGGATTCTCACCTTGAAAAATGTCGTGAATCAAAATTCATTCATTGAAACATGTCACTAATCATTTTTCACCCCAGGAATCTACATCAAATAACATAAAGATCACCCTGAGTCTAATGGAAATATAAAAACACTATTCAATATCTCATATTAATCTCAAGTATAAGATTCTCACAATATTAGGTAAATTATATTCACCTAATAATATAAAAAAATCCTTTTGACCATCCAATGATTGATCTGATTACACATCCATGACCTTATACACATGGCGTTATACATGTTCTTGCATGCTCTGCCCGTTACCAAATATAATGGTTTACGATAGTTGACATATATATGTTTTAGAAAAAATTAAAAAAAAATAATCCACTACTCAATCATGGATAGAAAACTTCACCCTCTAAATTGGAAAAAATTTCATCGATAAAAAAGTTCACATAGTCTAATAGCCTATGTTAGACTCCCCATTATATGTATATCCTTATACAACTCATAGAGTGAACCCTAAATGGTCTCAATCATCAAATTCATGTTACTATTATTAAACCATGCTCACACATTATCATTTTTTACATCATGATATAATTTTAGTAAATGTCAAGGTAAATATTGAGGTTGGTCATGCCACAATAACTGTTCTACATCTAAAGTCAACCCACATAATAGGGGAAATTATTATTTCATCAAAATCATAGAAAACCAATTTTTCAAGCACTTAATAGAACCTCCATTCCTTATAGTATAAATAAATTATTACCAATCCATCATTATTTTATCCAAACATAACAAGAATACACTCCCATAACACAAAATTCAAAAACCTATCTCATGATCCCCCAAGTTGTATACTATCAATCCTTGGTTTATGTTCCTAATACATTGGCCATTACCACATGAATTTTAATCTAATATACTAAAATTAACCCTTGAATCATATCTTCAAAAAAGGGAATTTCTCCAATTATATGGTTGATATTATAACTTCCCACCTACCATCATCATTTAAAAAACACAAGAATCTACTCATGCTGTCACCGCACCCTGGAAAATGCATAACTCAATAGAGTCCAAAAATCAAGGGGTATTACCATCAAACTTATAGTTTAGATACCAATGAAATAGACATGAATTTCATATATATATATATATTATTTTATTTTAATACATATATTTCTAAAATTTAAAGTGTATTATTTATAATTTCTGAGCTATTTAACCTATTTTTTTGATTTATGGTTGAAATTTATAAATATTTGGAAAATAGAAAAAAGGGATTATTTTATAGAGTTAAAAGAAAAGTAATAACACTGAGAAATGTTTTAATACAACATTTTAATTTTTATACCAATACATATTTGGAATCAAGAGTGTAGATGAGATGAACTGAAGTTGCAGAGATAGAGATTCTGGAGACATACACATTTACATCGTATGAGATTTCTAAATTATATGATAGAATGAGGGAATTATTTAACAATAATTCACATAAAATCATGAAAAGGACTTATGATGATAAAATAATTCACACCATAAGATTATAATTCCATAAAAGGAGACCACAAAAATGTACACTATAAAATTTACACTTGCGGTATATGTTCATCGGGAGAAGTAGATTTAAGAGATAGGCCACACATTTCAAGATGTCGAATCCCGATTTATATTGTACATGCCTAGTAAAAAGTGATTCTAAAATTACATATAAATTTTAATGTTTTATAATTCATGTAACACCCCGAGCTTCCACGACACGCTTCACTTTAAATAATGCAATAGCTTGTATTGTACGCAAGTTCGAGATTCTAACACACCACGACCAATCAAAATAGCCATTATGAATAGTAATACCCACCTTTTGAAATTATATATATTTATATTTCAAAATGGACTTCATTTTTGGATTCGGAATATCGAAATTATCCTAAGTTGAATTTTTGGTATTTTTCTGAGAACTTCCAATTTTTTATGAATAATGAAAAATACTTAAAAACAACTTTTTTAATCAAAATAATTTATAGTCATAAATTATACTATTTAGTGGTTTAAAATTATAATTAGAATATATTTTTACCATTTTATTCAATGGTGTTCATTATAATTAATTTCACTTTGAAATTGGACATAAACAATTGTCAATCATTTGATATATATTGTTTCTTAAAAACACGCTATTTGTTGTGACAACAGAAATTAATTATAAAGTTAATTAATGAAAATTATATTTTTGGAATTTTTTAAAATAGAAATCATTTTTGAATTCGGAATATCAATTATAGCTTAGGGTGAAATTTTGGCATTGTTCTGAAAAACTTTAATTTTTGATGAATTGTGAAACCACTAAGTGGTAGTCAAAAAACTGATTTTTCATTTAAATGAAACATTACCACTTATGTGATTTGATTTTCGAAAATCCAACATACATGGTTGTCATGAGGAAGTAAAATGTGGTTCAATGGGATTAAAATAAATTTTTGGTGAACAGTAACTTTTAAGTTTAATTAATCTTGATTAAAGGTACTTAGTGAAATTTAAGGTAAAAATGATATTATAAAAATATGAAAATACACTTAAACTTGTCCTAACCTTATTGGATGAGTCATGGACGTACAATAAAGTCCATGGGTAAACTTGGGGACCCCATGGAGCCACTTGGGTAAGAAAATGACATTACTAACTATTTATTTAAAGTAAAAATAAAATTGTCACAAACATCTGTTGTTTTACTAAACAATTATTACATGGGGTTAAATAAGTTAAAATTTCAACTATAAATATTAATTGGAAATATAAAAATATTTCCTAAATCATGATATATTTTATATAATTTTTAGACATTAAATAAATTAAAATTTTTATGACACCATGACGATGTAGCGATTACCTCATTAATTAACGATTTAAATAAAATTAAAAAATAATGTAAAATCTAAGACTTACACTTGTCAAAAACCTATTGGATGGGTATATTTATAACCCTTATCACATTATCCTTGAAATATATAATTTTGGGACCTCTAAAATCCGAAAATCATTTCATAATAATGTAATATTTCATGACTTTCCAAGAGTGTCCCTCCAATCCTCTTATAAAAGGCCCCCACCTATACGACCTTATTCACACCTTAAAGCCATTTGGATCCGCCAATCTCTGCCAAAATACTCTCTCAACTTCCCTTTATGACTCCTAGAAGCCTCACTTTGGGCAGAAGTCTTCCCAAGGAAGCCTTTGGCTCAAATCAAAAAGAGTTACCTGATTTTATGGTAATGTCTTCTCTTATGTTGTTTTGTTTTATTTTGCTTCTCCAACCCCCTAAACTCTTTTTATTCCTTTATTTTCAAAAAAAAAAACAGTATCTTTAATATACTATTATGTTGGTATGATAAGGATTTTATTTACACTTATACACACCTTCGTCAAATGGTTAAAGAACATACTGTTTCTGTGGGTGGCGAATTACAGCCTCACGAAACGATGATTGTTCAATCTTCTTTTAACACCTATCATGGTGGCCATTATGATGAAAATATATTTTATATATGATATATATTATGTTTATGTTTTCCTTATACTTATTTAGTTTTCATTTATGGCATACTATTATGATTTCCATTATGGATAAACGCGATAATTTCATTTTAGGAAGTGCAGACTACCGCCCCATCAAAGTAATTTGAATTGTTAATGCCGTATGTGGGATGTATAAAGGATGGAGTAAATGATATTATATATGATATTATACTAGAATTATCATATACCTTTATATCATTATGATTTCATTACATTAAATACGAAATAGGAATGAAAGTATTATTCATGCGTACGTACGGCTTACCATCTCCATGAAAGGTGCATTTCATTTCATACCTCTAAATGTTATGTAATATTATAAAGGAAAGTATATACTAGATATATATGATATATATGATATCTACATCATGAATATAATTCTGGATATAATGGATATTTTACCACATGAACAACTTGTAATTATAAGAAGTTTATTTTTGATTCAAGTACCAAGGATCGAAAAAACGACCGTTATTAACATAAATAATTACATAATGTTCATAACATGGTAATAAGTGATATAAAAGGAATAATAAACATGAAAAAGGTTCTTAAGAAATTATAAATTAACTCTAGTTTAATATTCAGGAGGTTAAATAACGATCGAGTCAAGTCGGACATGAGGTAAGGGAACTTCTTAACCCAATTTTCGTTCTTTGGGTTAATCTCTTACTTTCAAATTATGTCATTATATTATAATGTCCTATATTGTATTTGTACTTTATTTATGTGTACTTATAGTTAATACACATAATATATCTATTTTATTTGAGAAATGATCTTTTTAAGGTACTTCGTCTCAATCTCCATTCATTGAGCCATATTTTGTTTTATACACTAATTTATTTTATACGGTGTATAAACCCCTTTGATTTTTAGTTTTATTCCACAGGAATCTTTTTTATACAAAGATTTTTACAAAATAAAAAATGGGAATGTTTTTTTTCCATACGTATGCGACGACAACAACTTCTTCGCCGTCGTGACCATTATTTGAGTTTCGGATTCCTCTACAAGCTATAACTTTTTTGAAATGAAAAATAAATACCAAGTTTTAATTTTATTTTATTTTGGTATTGAAAATGGGTTTGTAAGTGTTTTTTTATAATATCAATGTGTTATGTTGATATATTGTGATTGGAATGTGGAAATGTTATGTTTCATTTATGCATGTTTTATGTGATACAATTATGTTATGGTTTATGATATGTTTAAACCTGTTCATATGATGAATGCATTGGACTTAATAAGTTACTGGGGGAGCCCGCTACAGCTCCTCGATGCATCGGTAGGTCTTCTGAGACAAACTAGTGTCTTGGCACGAGGCCTTGAAAAAATATTATTTGTATTCTTGGAACGAGGCCTTGGATACGTGGTTATGATAGTCTGGCATTATGCATTCCATCATTATGAAAGTGGTTATTGATATTGAATGGGATTATTCGACCAGTAGAATATCCATGTGAATAAGTAAATGGCATTATCTCATTTTAATTTTTCCATCTTATTTTTATGTTCAAGTTTAAAATGCGTTTGTTTTAGTTATACATTTCCTTAAATGTTGTTTTTATTTATGAAATCTTCCGCTATATTGTAATCCTTACTGAGCATTTGAGCTCACCCCTTTCAATGTTTTAATTTTTCCAGGATATGAAGAAGTATATTATGAATGACCTGGAGGGATAGTATGAAGGGATATGAAGACAATATGTTGTTGTAGTTTTGTTTTACTTTATGATGTAATGTAAGAATTATGAATGTATCTAGTATTTCCAAGGCTACTAAACTAATCGGTCATTCGATACTTTATCTTTTGTGATCATGCCAATGTTACACAATAATGCACCAACTCTGGGTAACTTGGGTCAGGGCGTTACAGTTGGTATCAGAGGAAGTTTAGTACTAACCTTGGAAGCCACATTTAGATAAACTCTGATTAGAGCACATATCCCAAAGATATAATTTGAGGATTAGTATAGAATAACTTCCTAGAATTTTGGTACTATAGAGATTTTGTGAGTTTTCCAAGCAATACATCCCTATCTAGATACGAGCAGGTAGAGGCAGCTCTGGCACAGATGTACCTAGGGGTAAAACCTGAAAACACCGCTTTGAGCTAGACTCAAATGTGAACTGGTGCACGACAACGGGCCTTGTTTCACTCTTGGTTATGACACTCCGGGGGGATATTCTTAGGATAATTCTCATTTTTTTACAAACCATTATGAAGGGTTTATGAGTATATACTTCCTCAAAGAAAACATTTTTTATGATTATGGATTATATCCATAAACCATTCAATTTACATTAAGTATTTTACAAGTTTGGAATTATTCATTGTAATTTATAAACTAACCTAGTTTATGTCATTGTATAGAAATGGCACCCAGTAGAAGGAATTTGAACTCCATCAATACTTATGATCCATAGAGTAAGAAGGATCATATCTTTCACAGTATTAAGCCAACATTTAGAAGGGAAATAGTCTCCCATGTGTTCTCAACATATGATGAAATAGTATCATGTGTTAATAAAATAAGTAAAGAATTCTCTGAGTCTTATGGCTTTGAATGGAAGAAAGAGAAGAAAAGGATGGAAGAGAGAATGATGGATAAAGGGACGAGGGAAAAGAAGAATTTTCCAATATGTGATAATTGTGGGAAGAAACACCTTGGAACTTGCAAGAAGGGAATGAGAGTTTGTTATAAGTGTAGAGAAAAAGGACACCAAGTGCGTGACTACAGGAGTAAGAAAAAGGTTTCAAATGTACAATTCTTCATCTGCAAGGAGTGGGGACACTATGCAAAGCAATGTTCAAATCATAAGAGTATGCCACAAATGATGTTATTGGATAATAATCAAGTTATAATACTACCACAGATGAGGAGGAATGATTAGAGTTCTTATGTTGTTATTATAGAATTTTGTCTTTTGAGTGTTGTATCAATGATGTACTGGTTATAATAATTATGGAGTATATAAGGATTGTACTGTAGTACCATTTAATCAAGGACTTGAGATTGAGTGGAACCAAGAAAAGTGACTCCACAACAGGTTAAATTTTTGGAAAATATATGGTTGAGAGAAAGATAAACCATAATATGGTTCTGATACCGAGATAGTGGTTTTGGAATAATACATGATTGATTTGGATAAATTATATTGGATATTCTTAACTTCCTTGAAACTGATTAATGATTTGTATATATTTTTGGATAGAAGGAGTATATCTAGTATTCTATAAGGAATAAGGGATCATGAATGTAATCAATAAGGATTTATGGTAATTCAGGATGTTGTAGTGTTTTGAAAGAATACAAGATGAAGGTGTTCACATGTTGTTACGTGGAAAAAAGGATCTTCATTATGTTTACCTTCCTTATAAAATTTGGACTGTGAGTTGGAAAGAAGTATTTTGGATAACTATAAAGGTTGGAATGGATTAAGTTGAACCTTGGATATTATTTTTTAAGGTTAAAACATTTCTGAATATTATTTTTGGAATATTATAATACTATAGTTTTAGGAAAAGAACAACATATACGTCGGGGGATAACCCGTCGCGTCGGACACAACTATAGGAATCGAACCCACAACCATAGTTCGACGGGCCTTTATTACCTACCTATAGCCTAGAGGAAGTCCCTGGTTATTAAAAAATAGTTTTCCTAATCTAAATGGTATGTGTTCATATTTTTAACCTTGTACGATTAGGATATATATAATATTTTTGAGTTCTATTATCTTTTTGAGTGAAAGATGAGTTTGTGGTAGAAATTAGTTGAAGGTTGAAACTCTACTTGTCAAGCATAAATATATATATACATATCTCTTATTCTATGAATAAATTAATTCTTAAACATTAGTAAAGGTATATTAAAACAAAAAATGTGTTATCCTAATACCTTATGTCTTGTTGAACTGATAATATTTTAAATCATCATAGATTGAAGGCTTTGTGGCCCTCAATTTTACACTTGTTTCTGATTGATGACCTCAATAACTCCCTACAAATATTTACATTTTTCCTCTAATTATATATCTCTAATTTCCACCAATGTTCTCCTTATCGAGATCATAATTTTGTGGTGAATTTTTCATTTCCATTTCCCTCTTATTAAGGCTAAATTTTATTAACCTTATTTTCGACGTGGGTTTTCCACAAAGGTATTTTATTTTTTCAACATTATATTTTCAAAGAAAAATTTCAAATTGTGAGGATGCAATTTATTGAAGTAGGGTAGAATGTAACACCCCGAGCTTCCATGATACGCTTCTCTTTCAATAATGCAATAGCTTGCATTGTACGCAAGTTCGAGATTCTAACACGCCACGACCAATCAAAATAGCCATTATGAATAGTAATACCCACTTTTTGAAATTATATATATTTTATATTTCAAAATAGACTTCATTTTTGGATTCGGAATATCGAAATTATCCTAAGATGAATTTTTGGTATTTTTTTGAGAACTTCCAATTTTTTAAGAATAGTGAAAAATACTTAAAATATTTTATTTAATCAAAATAATTTATAGTGATAAATTATGCTATTGAGTGTTTTTAATGTATAATTAGAATATATTTTTTCCATTTTATCCAATGGTTTTCATTATAATTAATTTCACTTTGAAATTGGACATAAACAATTGTCAATCTTTTGATATATATTGTTTCTTAAAAACACGCTATTTGTTGTGACAACGGGAATTAATTATAACGTAAATTAATGCAACTTATATGTTTGTAATTTTGTATAATAGACATAATTTTTGAATTTTGAATATCAATTATAGCTTAAGGAGAAATTTTGGCATTGTTCTGACAAACTTCAATTTTTGATGAATAGTGAAACCACTAAGTGGTAGTTAAAAAACTGATTTTTCATTTAAATGAAACATTACCACTTCTATGATTTGATTTTTCAAAAATATGAAAAACATGGTTGTCATTAGAAAGTAAAATTGTGTTCAATGGGATTAAAATAATTTTTTTGGTGAATAGTAACTTTTATGTTTAATTAAACGCGATTAAAGGTAATTAGTGAAATTTAAGGTAAAATTGATATTATAAAAATATGAAAATACCCTTACACTTATCCTACCATTATTGGACGACTCATGGACAACCAATAAAATACATGGGTCAACTTGGGGACCCCATGGAGCCACTAGGGTAAGAAAATGACATTAATAACTTTTTATTTAAAGTAAAAATAAAATTGTCACAAACATGTGTTGTTTTTATAAAACAATTATTACATGGGGTTATATAAGTTACAATTTTGACTATAAATATTCATTGGAAATATAAAGAGATTTAATAAATCATGATATTTTTTATATAATTTTTAGACATTAAATAAATTCAAATTTTTATGACACAATGATGATGCAACGATTACCTCATTAATTAACGATTTAAATAAAATAAAAAGATAATGTAAAATATAAGATGTAAATTTGTCAAAAACCTATTATATGGGTAGATTTAGAACCCTTATCACCTTATCCTATAAATATATAATTTTTTGACATCTAAAATCCGAAATTCATTTCATAATAATGTAATATTTTATGACTTTCCAGGAGTGCCCCTCATCTCCTCTTATTAAAGGCCCCCACCTATACCACTTTATTCACACTTTCAAGCCATTTGGCTCGGCCAACCTCTACCCAAATACTCTCTTAACTTCTCTCTCTTACTCCTAGAAGCCTAACTTTGGGCAGAAGTCTTCCCAAGGAAGCCTTTGGCTCAAATCAAAAAGAGTTACCTGATTTTAAGGTAATGTCTTCTCTTATGTTGTTTTGTTTTATTTTTCTTCTCCAACCCCTAAAATCTTTTTATTCTTTTCGTTTTTAACAACACCGGTATCTTAAATATACTATGATTTTTTTTATGAGAAGTATTTTATTTACACTTACACACACCTTCGTCAAATGGTTAAAGAAAATACTGTTTCTGTGGGTAGTGAATTACTGCCTCACGAAACGATGATTGTTCAATCTTCTTTTAACACCTCTCATGGTGGCCATTATGATGAAAATATTTTTTATATATGATATATATTATTTTTATGTTTTCCTCATGATTATGTATTTTTCATTTATGGCATACCTTTATGATTTCCATTATGGGTAATCACGATAATTTCATTTTAGGATGTGCGGACTACCGCCCCCTCAGAGTGATTTGAATCGTTAATTCTATATGTGGGATTTATAAAGGATGGATTAAATGGAATTATATATGATATTATACTGGAATTATAATATACCTTTATATAATTATTATTTCATTTCATTAAATATGAAATAGAAATGAAAGTAGCGTTCATGCGTACGTACGGCTTACCGTCTCAATGAACGGTGCATTTCGTTTCTTACCTCTAAATGTTATGTAATATTATAAAGGCAAGTATATACTAGGTATATATGATATATATGATATCTAAAACATGAATATAATTCTGTATATAATTTATATTTTACCATATGAACAACTTGTAATTATAAGAATTTTATTTTTGACTCAAGTACCAAAGATCGACAAAACGACCGTAATTAACATAAATAATTACATAATGTTCATAAAATGGAAATAAGTGAAATAAAGGGAATAATAAACATGAAAAATGTTCTTAAGAAATTAAAAATTAACTCTAGTTTATTATTCAGAAGGTTAAAGAATGATCGAGTCAAGTTGAACATGAGGTAAGGGAACTTCTTAACCCAATTTTCGTTCTTTGGGTTAATCTCCTACTTTAAAATTATGTCATTATATTATAATGTCATATCATGTATTTGTAATTTCCTTATGTGTAATTATAGTTAATAAACATAATAAATCTATTTTATTTAAAAAATGATCTTTGTAAGGGACTTCGTCTCAATCTCCATTCATTGAGGAATATTTTGTTTTATACACAAATTTCTTTTATACGGTGTATAAACCCATTTTAATTTTACGTTTATTCAAAATGAATCTTTTTTATACGAAGCGTTTTACTAAACAAAAAATGAGAATGTTTTTTTTCCGTATGTATGCGGTGACAACGACTTCTCCACCACCGTGACCATTATTTGAGTTTCGGCTTCCTCGACAAGCTATAACTTTTTTTAAATGAAAAATAAATACCAAGTTTCAATTTTCTTTTATTTTGGTATTGAAAATGATTTTGAAAGTGTTTTTTTATTATATGAATGTGTTGTGTTGATATCTTGTGATTAAAATGTGTAAAAGTTATGTTTCCTTTATGCATGTTTTATGTGATACGATTATGTTATGGTTTATGATATGTTTAAACCTGTTCATATGAGGAATTCATTGGACTTAATAAATAACGGGTGGAGCCCGCTATAGATCCTCGATGCATCGGAAGGTCTCATGAGACAAACTAGTGTCTTGGCACGAGGCTTTGAAAAAATCTTATTTTTAGTCTTGGCACGAGGCCTTGGCTACGTGGTTATGATAGTATGGCATTATGCATTCCATCATTATGAAAGTGGTTATTGATTTTTCATGTGATTATTCGACCAGTAGAATATTCATGTGAATAAGTAAATGCCTTTATATCATTTTAATTTTTCCATATTATGTAGAAGTTCATGTTTAGAATGCTTTTGTTTTAGTTATACATTGCCTTAAATGTTTTTGTTTATTTATGAAAGCTTCCGCTATATTGTTTTCATTACTGAGCATCTGGGCTCACCCCTTTCAATGTTTTAATATTTCCAGGATGTGAAGAAGTATATTGTAAATGACCTGTAGGGATATTATGAGGGGATATGAATACAAGGTTTTTTTAGTTTTGTTTTACTTTATGATGTAATGTAAGACTTATGAATGTATCTAGTGTTTCCAAGGCTACTAAACTAATCGGTCTTTTGAGACTTGATATTTTGTGATCATGACAATTTTATGCAATAATGCACGACTCTGGGTAACTGGGGTTGGGGCGTTACAATTCATATGTAAATAAAAGCAGTTACACAATAATGGGAGACTAGAGACACCAAACTCATGGGGATGACCATACAACTGGGGAAAATTGTCGTAGAGACCTATTAATAATACAAATATTAATTTTTAACCATTTTTTATTCTTCATCATGATTGGAAAAAAAGAGAAGATATATAGTGATGAGTTATGTGATTATAGCTGGGAATATACGTATGGATTATATTTATTTTCATATTATTTTTTGGGTTATGTCAATTCTATTTAAAAATTATTAATAACATTATTTTTTATTCTATGATAAATTCTATGTTATTTGAATAGTTCCTTCTGTTTCACCCATCAATTTCCCAATTATGTGCAATACCACTTTGAAATCAAGAATAAATATTATTAAACATGGTTATAGGTCACCCAATTCAATGATCAAACCTAGTAGATGACTGTTCAAACAGTGCGATTATGAGAATAGTTAAGGGTACCCACAACCAAGATCCCCAAATACCTAATTCTGAAAAAAATACATGTGTTAATAAGTAAATAATTGAATCCCTAAGAACCAAAACTGAAAAAAAAACATTGAACATTGATGGATTCTCATATTTAAATGAAAAATCTATATTCTCTTTACTCATTCTCACTATTTTAAATCCATCAATCAATCAACAACATTATAAATTTCTAAATTTAATCTAGATTATACCAACCATTCTTTTGGGTTCAACATTTAGAATTTTCAATTACATCATTTTAATAGTAATTTTGTTTTGGTTTTTTTAAAAGAAAATTAATTATTATTTCCCTCTATAGGAATAATGATGTATGGAGTGATTTTAAATTATGTCCACATTGTAAGGGATTATTTTAGTTATGCTTAATTTAGAAACAAGATATGACGGTTGTTTTATTTTTCAATTAAATATCTTAATTTTGTATTTTCATGTTGTAGTTTTAGGTAATAATTAATTATATGACTTAACCACTAGAGGGAAATAACTGAAAATGATCTTGCATATGAACCTAAGCTAGAGAGGACTTTGTTCCAGAAAATAAAATATAACAATTCAGGTATAAAATAATAGGTATAGTACATAATGGATAGATGAGAACAAAAAAGACCACCTATGATATGTACATTCAAGGATTATGTGATTCCATCAGACATGGGAATTCAGCCCAATATTATATTACCCCTAGTAATTTCACATTATTTTGACATAAATATAGAAAACATCAAGATGATATCAAACATGATCAAATTTGTTAGGTTACATCATGTGTAATGACCCAAAATTTTGTAAATAAAATTTATTTTATTATTGAATTAAAATCCATATTATGGTAATACAAAACATCTTCATATCATTAAGATACTATATCCTATCAGATTTAAAATACTATTAAGAATCCTACCCATTGATAATATTTTTATTGAACACTGATCTTATGAGTATATAAATATAGGGTTTTGATAACCTGAGAAAAGGAAACATAAGAATGGGTGTGCTCAAATGCATTGTAATTCTAAACATAAGTGATATAAATCAGTGATCATAAGTGATAAAAATTTAAGCATAAGGGTATTAGATTATCATCATTATTTAAAATAATCATACCAAATAAATTAAATATAATTAATCATTAATCATAGAATAAGGGTATTTCCCAACAAAAGAGATAATTCATAAGTGTAAAGAATATTTAATAATTAATCATGATCCATGAGAAAATATTATAACCACAATAAATATGTTTTATGGATACACATAAGCAAATAAAATAAATATTATTAGTCATGGAGCATAGTCAAGGTTTTCATAGTGGATTGTGTTCACTCTATATTCCATCATTTCCTTAGACAAAGTTAACTCCTTCTGTTATCATCATTGATATGGTACCTTACTAGACTTTGTTCACTACCAATTATAATATTTACCATCTCATAAGATATCCATAATTACCAAATTCATTGGATGGCTATATAATTTCAGGACAACAAATATCATATTGAAAATCATAAATTTGTGTACCACAAGATAACAAAAAATTAATCATACCATCATATAAAAACTCATGTAATTGAAATGGGTTTTTTGAACAACTTATCATTCCATCATTGGATAAGCTATGAAAAAGAAATGGGGTTCATAAATGTTTTTTCATAAAATAATTAAACCCTGAGAATGAAATGGGTTTCATATAATTGAACATAAATATTTATCATAATAAGCTAGAAAGAGAAAGAAATAGTACGATATCATGTGATCATATCCAATTTGACACATAAATATATATAAATAAATATAGCATAAATCAAAAATACCATTAAAATAACTCTCAAACCATTCTTTGAAAACATGAAAAAATATATTTTAATTTTGCAGATATACAATGTAGAAATTCAAAAAAATAGTGAGAAAATAATTTTATATAAAAATAAAAAAGAAAACCTATAAATTAATATTCAAAGAAAATAATGGTCATAATTCTTTGAAAATAATTTTATTTCATATTTCTTAAATGAAAACATTCCTTTCATGCCTTGGTAAAATTTGAAAAACGACATGTTAGCAAAAAAACTCAATAAAATGATTACATTTTAAACTGTTATAATTAAATTGAAAGGTAGTTAGAATTTATATTTGAAAAAAATTTCATTATAGGTAATAATGTTTATAAGTCAATTATTTTGTGTTTGGACATCAAAGAAATAGTTCATTCACCAAAGTGAAAATATGATCAGTTTTTCCTTAAAAATTATATGTCAAGCATATTAATTACCAATGAGAGTAAAATGATATTAATACATAAAAAATATATAAATAATAAGAGGGTAATAAAATTTATGGGATTTAAATAAAATTATTTATATAATTTTCATTAATGTTAATTCAAGCTTAATGAATCTTGGTTAAGAGTATATTGCAACATAAATCCCTTACCTCATATTCAATATTTCTATATATGAGTTAAAATGTCAAATATAATAAATATTGTTTTATTAAAAATAATTTTTTGAACCATATTAATATAAAAATTTAAATTTATCTATCATTTAAAATATCTCATTATCCTTTTATTAATAATTTATTCATTAAAATTTCCATTTGGGTGAAAACTGGTTCGTTTTCCAAGCATACACCATGACAAATATGACATTTATTAGTGATAGAAATGGTAATTAACAGTTCTAGAAAATCATTGTTAATTGAGGTGAAGATAAAGGGTGGCCCCTTCAATTAACACTAAAAAAAAGTGATGATAAAAGGGGTCTTTTATCAGTGCTAAAAGAAATGATAAAAATGCCATTTTTCAGGGCTTTTTTTAGCCCAGATAAAGCACACCTTTTATATGCTCTTTTTTAATCACTGATAAAAGACCAAAAAATTATAAATTTTTAAAAATAATATATAACGATGCGGAGATTTTAAAAGCACTTTACCTGTCACAACCCGCCTTCACTAAAAGGAGGGAAGAGTCCACAGATTTCCACGCCCTTATTTAAGTTGAAGAAGATATAATGACCCCCGAAACCCGCCTTCAATAGGTCTCAGAGTGGCGACTAGCACCACGGGTATGGAAATCACACACGAATGGAAGGCATTACCATTTTTTGTTTTATAGGATCGGGAGATAAGATAATGGAACCCAACAACACCAAAACTGGAAGAAAAGTAAAGACAAAAATGTAAACCATTCCCACATGCATGTTCAAACTAAATGATACAAGACACAAAAACCCCAAGGTAAAAAGATACCAAGAAAAAGGAAAAATCCAACAGAAAATTTAATGATCCACCATAAGGTTTGAGCTAGTAAGGCCCATCACGATCCCCGAAGTCCTCCTGGAAACATGAAAACAGTTTTATATATGCAGGGTGAGCATACAAGTATACTCAGGAGGGAAAACCAAAGACTCTCGTGCACAAGTGGGGAGGCATACTAATGCCCTGTGAGAAAAGAGACAAAACTAAGCACCTAGCAAGGAAACTAACCACCAAATCCTCACCAAGGAACACTCCCCAAATAATGCAAGTCATGTAATGTATAGTAATAGCACATCGATGTTTGGGTACCCCACACCACTTTCCCACTGGTTATTGAAGACATCATACGCATCGAACCCATCCCGCCATTCTCATCGCAGTCCCACTACCATTCCCCACCTGCACACACCTGGGCCACAACCTCACCATAGTCCCACTACCAAACCCCGCCCACAGACACCTGGGCCACAACCACTAACCCGACCGCAGACACCTAGGCCACAACTGTCACACGTAACCATGCCTGCAAACTCCTAGGCCAGAACAACCACTGCCACGCCCGAAGACACCTGAGCTAGAAGAACTACTGCCACGCCTGAAGACTCCGGGGCCTCATCCCAAAGATACTTGGGAAACCACATGCCCGTACACACCTAGGCTAACTACCACACTACCCTGCCCAAAGATTCTTGGGATAATAATGGACATCAGGCCATCACAGCCTGCCCGAAGGTACTTGGGCTATCCAGGAAAGGGAGCAGAAAGGAACTAATAACCAGCCACTAGTAGAAGTGTTGGGAAAAACACCCTCCCCCGTGAAATGGGTTTGTTTGGTACTAAGTGATCTACTTGTTTTGGGCGCGAATAAGAAACAAAAAAACTACAAGTATATGTATAGGTAACAAGAACTCACCCAATCTAGGTTTTTATTCAGACAGCCTACAGAACACAATCATCACCCATGACCATGTCAAAACTCATACCAAACTAAAACCATTGTCCCATCGTCGTTTTTCATGTTCAGTAATAATGTTTAAATAAGTTTCTACACCTACTTGGGAAACTAGCAATCATAAGCACAAGCCAAGGAGAGAGTACAGTCAAACATCAACTTAAACGTTCACACCTGGTTATCTTGTAAAGTCACAACCACAAAAATAAGAGATATGTGAGATCCCTAAAAGTACTGGGACCAAGGAAAACCGCAAGATACTACCCCATGTTCCCAAAATTCCAGAAGCAAACATTTTCTCGTCAACAGAGGATCCCACCCCAATTCGCGATATAGGCAAGAAACCACCTGGCCTTAAATTCACAAACACTGAAAGAAAATCAATTGGGGATCCCATCCCCACCCACATCACCCAACAATCAGCCAGTGAAGGAAAAAAAACCAACCACTACCACCAACACATAGCAGGTCCATGCCAGTATTTTCAGATTTATAAGATTTAACACACTCTATGACTCCAAATTTGTTGTTCTTTAGCCGGGGTTATCACAGAAGGGATTTATTCTGGTTCATTCAATCTATTTTTGCGAATATACGTAATTAACCAAATACATTTACACAACCAACACAAGAATTAAGGGTTTATTAGTGCATAGAGAAATACCACCAATAGCCATGATTTTTAGTGGGCAGAAGCCCATATAATTCACAACATATATCAACATGAACGAGTACAACAAAACATCGATCGCACCCCCCATTCTTTAATGTTTATTTATTATCTTCATTATCTTTGGGATTCATCAATCCCCTCACAAGGAAAAAGTATACCCACCCCGCATGATACATAGAGAGGAGAGATGAAGGTGAAACCCTACCTGGTTGATCAATGATCGAAGTTTATCTTTACTCCACCAGGAACAGGGGATGTGCGATTTGAAGGGGTGGGGCCTCGGGAACTCAAGAACAAGCAGATGAATCGATGGAAGGGTGATCGGGAAACGAAACCCAAGGAGTACCCTTTATTTTTGAAAGGCCTGGGAAGGTTGAGATAAGAATGTGAAACCATGTAAGGAGCAGGGTCAATGGTTGACCACATGGCCCCATACGTCATTAAAAGGTCCCCGCCCTTTGGGGCGGTTTAAAATGATGCACACATCAGGGCACCTCATTAAACATTTAGTTAAACTCCATTCAGGGGCGTTAATGGGAATTTAAACAAACTTAATGAGATAAATATATGGTTTATAACTCAATTACCGTAAAAAGGAGGTGCTACTGGAAAAACCCCGACAAGGCTGGGTGACACCGATCTGTCTCACCGATCGGTCAGTCTCACCGATTGGTGGCGCCGATTAGTCTCACGCCGAGACGATACCCTTAGGATCGTGATTTTATAATAGAAAAGGACCCTGGGGGTCTGGGTCATCACATAAGATACCTCTCAAAATATTCTCACCCTCGAGAATCAAAACAACTCAGAAGGAAAGAGAGGGTCTGAATAGCCATCCTGAATGATACATCTCAGGAGTGAACCCCATTGTCATCCAGAAACACTGACGCATGAGTCAGGAAGTCCCTTCTTACATGTAAGGATATTATCCGGTTTGGGGTGCACTGACTTGCCCGCACGGGTTTAATCGCATCCACATTAATGCGTCCTGATTAGCTGTCAGGTTTTTCCATCATCACACATTCAGACACACACACAGGGACATGGAACAGATCATTTTATGGCTAAGAAAAACAAGCATTCCACATATATTCGAGAACTAGGTAAAACATCTCAACAATGTCAGAAAAAAACAACAAGGGAGTCAAAACAGCTCTGGGTACTGGGTTCACATCTGTGCTTCCCTCTCCGATGTACTCTCCTCAAGACCACCATGTCTCCATAACACATGAACCAAGGGAATAGTTTGACCAGGAAACACCTTATACTCACGATCCTCGATCATCACTGGTCTCTCCAAGAAGGTCACATCATCCTCGATGTATAGATCTCCCCAGTCGAGGATGTGTGAATCATCGTGCAGATACCGACGGAGCTGGGACACATGGAAAACGTCATGTATCCTTAGTAGCAGCGGTGGTAATGCTAGATGATAAGCCACTTCGCCGACCCGCCCCAACACTTTGAAGGGACCAATGAACCTGGGAGAAAGCTTACTCCCTTTTCCAAACCTCCGTTGTCCACACCGAGGGGAGACCTTCAAGAACACGTGGTCTCCAACCTCAAACTTCAAGGGTCTTCTCCTGTTATTAGCATACAACTTCTTCCGATCCTGGGAAGCCTTCATCCTTTCTCATATGAGTTGGACCTTCTCTGTTGTGCTCTGCACCACCTCCAGGCCAAGGATTCCTGCCTCTCCTACTTCGGTCCAACACAGAGGTGAGCAGCATCATCTCCCACACAAGGCTCTAAATGAGGCCATACCAATGGTAGAGTGATAGCTATTATTGTAGGAAAACTCTACCAGAGGCAAGTGTCGCACCCATGATCCTCCTGAGTTCAGAACACATGCCTGCAGCATATCCTCCAAGGTATGGATGGTGCGCTCTATCTGTCCATCTGTCTGGGGATGGGAAGCTGTACTAAGACGTAGCTGGATGCCAAAAGCATGCTTCAATCATCTCTAGACTCGTGAGGTAAATCACACATCCCTATCCGAGACCACAGACCTCAGAACCCCATACAACCGCACCACCTCATCCACGTACCTTCGTGCTAAAGTATCCACTACACATGACTCCTTTGTCGCCAGAAAGTGAGCCAATTTTGTCAACCGGTCCACTAATACCCAGATGGAATCAGATCCCCCTTGATCCTTGGGTAGTCCCGTGATGTAATCCACCGAGATGTCACCCCACTTCCACTCAGAGACATCCAGAGACTCTAGTAGGCCACCTGGAACACAGTGCTCAGCCTTCACCTGTTGACACACTAGGAACTTGGCTACAAACTCTGCAACTGCTTACTTTACTCCGGGACACCAAAACTGTCTCCTCAGACCCTAGTACATCTTGGAAACTCCTGGTTGTACCACTAGGGGTGAGTTGTGGAACTCACTGAGAACCTTTCCATGCATCGCCTCTAGAACAAATAGCTTTCCCTAGAAAATCATCTGGTTTTGACCGTCCTCCTTCCATCCTTCCAGGGAATTGCTCTGGTCAACTCGGTCACACATCACTTCGCACTCTGGGTCTCCCAACTGAGACTCCTCCACTTACTGCAACAGAGAATACTACACTATCATCTGGTAAATGCAGCCTCTACCGCTATCCATCCTCGCATCCAAGTGCAAGGAAGCCAACTCTTCCATTGCCTTCCAGGCGTCTGACGACTCTCGGACCGCATCCTTCTATGATCACCTTCTCAAGGCATCGATCACTACATTCCCCTTCCCTAAAGTGTAGGAAATATCGAAGTTGTCATCCTGGAGGAACTCCATCCACCTTCGCTGCCGCAAGTTTAGGTCCCACTGGGAGAAGATATACCTCAAGATTTTGTGACCTGTGAAGACCACAAAGAATTCTTCAATGAGGTAATGTCACTATAACTTTAGCACAAAAATGACTACTTCAAGCTCCAGGTCATGGGTGGCATAATTTCACTCATGAGGGCGTAGCTACCTATACCCATAAGAGATCAGTCCTTGTTGCTGCATCAACACACATCCAAGGCCCTGCCCTGAAGCATCACAGAACACCTCATATGCTACCCCTCCTTCTGGTAATCTCAGCACTGGGGAACTAACCAACTTCTCATTCAGATAACTAATGGCTATCTCGCACTACTCACTCCACACGAAAACCTGATCCCTCTTGGTCAAGGCCGTCAAAGGGGATGCAACTCGAGATAAGTTGGGTACGTACCTCTGATAGTAACCTGCTAGCCCGAGGAAACTGCGAACCTCTGCCACATTCTTGGGTGCTGCCCACGAAACAACTACCTCAACCTTTGTTGGGTCTAACGCTACCCCCTACTCGGACACTACGTGCCTAAGGAAGTGCACTTATCTTCTCAAGAACTTGCATTTCAAAAACTTCCCATAGAGCTGGTGCTGTTGAAGGACCTCTAAAACCATCATCAGATGCTCTGCGTGGTCCTCCAATGATCTTGAATAGATCAGGATTTCTTCGATGAACACGACTACGAACCGATCCAAATACTCCCAAAAGACGGAGTTCATAAGCCCCATGAACACAACCGGGGCATTCGTAACACCGAAAGGCATGACTAAAAACTCAAAGTGCCTATATCTGCACCTGAAGGCCGTCTTCGAGATGTCTCCCTCCTTCACCCTCAACTGGTGATATCTAGAACATAGGTCAATCTTTGAGAACCATCCTGCCCCTTTCAGCTGGTCAAAAATATCGTCTGTCCTCGGGAGAGGGTAGCGATTCTTAATCGTCACCTAATTCAGCCTCCTGTAGTCTATGCATAGCCTGAGACCACCATATTCCCTCTTTTTCGAATAGAACTGGAGCACCCCATGGCGACGCACTCGGTCGAACATAACCCCTTTTCATCAGACCGTCAATCTGAATTCGCAACTCCCGGAGCTCCAAAGGTGCCATCCGGTAAGGAACCATCAAAATTGGGTGAGCACCAGGCTGCAAGTATATCCCAAACTCGATATCATGTCGAGGGGGTAGAGTCATCACCTTCTTAGGGAAGACGTCTATAAACTCACTGACGATTCCCGACACCTCCACCATCTCAGCATCCACTGACTCTACTGACAGCTCAGCTAAAAAGGAGAGGAGGGGTTCCTCTCGCCTGTTAACCTTCTGAATGCTCCGCTCACCGGTGAAAGTAACAAACTGGCCACCCAGGTCCGAGAACACAACCCTTACTCAGAAGCAGTCAATGATGGCACCCACAAAGAATAGCCAGTCGATGACTAGGATGACATCGTACGACTGTATCTATAGCAGTTGTAAATACCTGCCCGACTGATGTGGACCTATCATCAGTCTGCATCCTCGACAAACATATAACAAGTCGGTCTGACATCTGACTGGTGTGCTCAACACCACTGGAACTGGAAGTCTCTTGGCATCTAGACCCAAGGAACATGCAAGACTGGGTGCAACGAAGGAGTGCGATGCTCTGGTATCGAACAAGGCATAAGAAAGGGTGCTAAACAAACTTATCATACCACGAACAACCTCTGGCCCCGCTGGAACTACTGCCTTTGCGGCGTGCAACTTTCCATTCCCAGTTCCTCTACCCCTCGGCTGTCAGATGCCTCCTCGACCATGCCCTGGTCAGGGTCCTGAGGAGCACCCCGAGGTCGGCCTCCCCCTGCAATGTCTGCCCTAGAAGGAGCGGGAGCTCGCTTCCCCTACTGCTGCTGCTGGAAGGGCCTAGCTGGAAGCTGCTGCTGAGGCAGGTGCTGAGCCTATCCACCACTAACATACTAAAATTGGTCCAGGCACTGATTCTGGAGATTCTTATGGCTCCCACAGATGAAGAACCTCGGTCCTGGTCCCAAAGCGAAAGGGAGAGGACCGGGGGACCAGAACTAAAACTGTTGCGGCCTGCTCCCTACTGGTCGGAACCTAGAGGGTCTAGATACTGGAGGTATGGTGCTGACAGCCTTTCCCTTCGATGATCCCAGCTGGATCCCCTCTCGTGACACATCGCCCAATGTGTGCATCCTCTCTACCACCTCGGCCTTCTTCTGGACCTCCATGTATGTCGGCAGGGTGAACGGGGTAACAACATACTAGAAGAAGGGTCAGAGCACCTCCTCTAAACGTCTTTCCCAAGACTCATCGTCTGGAAAGAGGTCTAGAGAAAAATGTAGGAGGTCCTTGAACTTGATTCCCAGCCCCCTTACTGACATACTCCCCTGCTGGAGGGAGAGTATCTCTTACCGCTTCTCCGCCTTCATCGTAGAAGAGATGAATTCCGCCCGGAACTCCTTCTCGAAATCAGCCCATGCCACCTCAGCCTCTCCCCTCTATCCCAGGTAAAGTCTCCACCACTAACGCGACACACCCCACATCTGGATAATGGATATAGAAACCCAGTACTCGGTCGGGGCCCGAATCAGGTAGATGGCTATCACCAGCTCCTCTAGCCAGTTCTCCATCTTTATGTCAGAGGTACTTCCCTCATACTTCTCGAGGGTCTGTCGTTGGAAGGCCCGAAGTTTCTTCTGCCATTGGTCGTCCTCTTCCTCTCGATCAGCTCTCTGGCGATCGGCCAAGGTAATCTCTGGGGCCTCAATCACCCACACCACATATGGTCGCCTCCCAAGTTCCATAGATGCATGGTAAACAAGGAATGCCTAAACCCAAGTAGTGTAGAATATTGTTCTTGAAAATTTATTAAAATTCTTATTGATTTAATTTCCTATAACACCCATGAAACACGAGAACACAAGTCATTATGATGCATGTACCTTTCCTAGGGTCTCTACCCTAGAATCAGTGTGGTTTCACTTGGTCTTTCGGTAGGTTCAGAGTCCTTGCATCAGATCACGGGGGGCCTTAAAATCCCATGTCCTAGCCGGTCTTCCCTGGCCTAATTCACGCACCAAGGTCACCCAACAATTTTTCCCTACCATGCCATGCAATCCTCACTGTGCCTAACTCCAGAATCCATCCTATCTCTCAACTTCCCTCTGATACGATTCTGTCATGACCCTCCTTCACCAAAAGGAGGGAAGGGTCAACAGAATTCCACGCCCTTCCTTCTTTAAGTTGAATAAGAGAGAATGACCCCCTGAAATCCGCCTTCAATAGGTCTCGGAGTGGAAACTAGCACCAAGGGTATGGAAATCACACACAAATGGAAGGAATTACACTTTTTTGTTTTATAGGATTGGGAGATAAGATCATGGAACCCAACAACACCAAAACTGGAAGAAAATTAAAGCCAAAAAGGTAAACCATTCCCACATGCATGTTAAAAGTAAATGATACAAGCCATAAAAACCCCATGGTAAAAAGATACCAAGAAAAAGGAAAACAGCAACAACAACTGTAATGATCCGCCACAAGGTCTGAGCTATTATGTCCCAACACGATCCCCGAAGTCCTCCTAAAAACCTGAAAATAGTTTTATATACGTAGGGTGAGCATACAAGTATACTCAGTAGGGAAAACCAAAGACTTCCGTGCACAAGTGGGGAGGAATAGCAATGCCCTGTGAGAAAAGAGATAGAACCAAGAACCTAGCAAGGAAACTAACCACCCAAGCCTCACCAAGGAACACTCCCCAAATAACGCAAGTAAAGTAATGTATAGTAATAGCACATCGATGTTTGGGTACCCCGTGCCACTTTCCCACTAGTTATTGATGACATCCTACGCATTGAACCAATCCCGCCATTCCCATCACAGTCCCACTGCCATACCCTCCCCGCACACACCTGGGCCACAACCTCACCGTAGTCCCACCGCCAAACCCCACCCGCAGACACCTTGGCCACAACCACTAACCCGCCCGCAGACACCTGGGCCACAACTATCACATGTAACCATGCCTGCAAACACCCAAGCCAGAACAACCACTGCCACGCCCGAAGACACCTGGGATAGAAGAACTACTGCCAATTCTGAAGACACCTGGGCCTCATCCCGATGATACTTTGGAAACCACCTGCCCGCACACACCTTGGATAACCACAACACTACCCTGCCTAAAGATTCATGGTCTAATAATGGACTTTAGTCCATCACAGCCTGCCCGAAGGTACTTGGGATATCCGGGAAAGGGAGAAAAAAGGATTTAATAACCAGCCACTAGTAGAAGTGTTGGAAAAAACACCCCCCCATCGTGAAATGGGGGTGTTTGACACTAAGTTCTCGACTTGGGTGGGTAGAGAATAAGAAACACAAAAACTACAAGTATATGTATAGGTAACAAGCACTCACCCAATCTAGGTTTTTCATTAGACATCCTACAGAACACAATCAGCACCCATGCCCAAGTCACAACTCATACCTAACCAAAACCAATATCCCATCCCCGTTTTCATGTTCAGTAATAATGTATAAATAAGTTTTTGCACCTACTTGGGCAACTAGCAAGCATAAGCACGAACCAAGGAGAGAGTACAGTCAAACATAAACTTAAACATTCACACCCAGTTCTCTTGTAAAGTCACAACCACAAAAAGAAGGGATATGTGAGATCCCTCAAAGTACTGGGACTATGGAAAACACCAAGATACTACCCCATGTTCCCAAAATTCCAGAAGAAAACCATTTCTCGTCAACAGAGGATCCCACCCCAATTTGTGATATAGGAAAGCAACCACCCGACCTTAAATTCACAACCACTGAAAGCAAATCAACAGGGGATCCCATCCCCACCCACATCACCCAGGAATTGTCCAGTGAAGGAAAAACAACCAACCACTACCACCAACACATAGTAGGGCCATGCCGGTATTTTCAGATTTATAAGATTTTACACACTCCATGATTTCAAATTCGCTGTGCTTTAGCCAGGGTTATCATAGAAGGGATTTATCATGGTGCTTTCAATCTATTTGGCTGAATATACGTAATTAACCAAATTCATTTACACAACCAACACAAGAAGTAAGGGTTTATTAGCGCACAGATAAAGACCACCAACGACCATGATTTTCAGTGGGCAGAAGCCCATATAATTCACAACGTATATCAACACAAACGAGTACAGAAGAACATCGATCACACCCCCCATTCTGTAAAGTTCATTTATTATCTTCATTAACTTTGGGCTTCATCAATCCCCTCACAAGGAAAAAGCATACCCACCCTGCATGATACACAGAGAGGAGAGACGAAGGTGAAACCCTACCTGGTTGATTAACGATCGAAGTTTATCTTTACACTGTCAGGAACAGGGGATGTGAAAGTTGTAGGGGTGGGGCCTCATGAACTCAAGCACGAGCAGATAGATCGATGGGATGGTGATCGGGAAAAGAAACCCAAGGAGTACCCTTTAGTTTATAAAGGTCGGGGATGGTTGAGATAAGAATGCGAAACTGCGTAAGGAGCGTGGTCGTGGGTTGACCACATGGCCCCATACGTCATTAAAAGGTCCCCTCCCTTTGGGGCGGTTTAAACCGACGCACACACTAGGGTACCTCATTAAAAATTTAGTTAAACGCCATTCATGGGCATTACTGGGAATTTAAACAAACTTTAAGGGGTCAATATATGGTTTAAAACTCAATTACCGCAAAAATGAGGTGCTACTGGAAAAACCCCGATAAGGCTGGGTGACACCAATCGGTCTCACCGATCGGTGGCGCCGATCGGTTTCACGTCGAGACACTACCCTTAGGATCTAGATTTTGGCAAAGGAAGGACCCTGGGGGTCTGGGTCATCACATGCCCCCCCCTTTATTAGCCTTAGGTGGAGCCCCATCCCTCTCACTACACGCTGCCTTTGCCTGTGAAAACCCCTCCCACTAGGTACTACGACCCTTTCCTCTACCAAAAAATTAACCCAAGACCTCCCCTTGCACTCCTCTACCTTTACCACTAATATATTTAGTTTTTTTCTCGATTTAATGATATATCTATTTATTTATATATATACTTATATTTATTCATATATTAATATAGATTCATATTAATATAAATATATTTTGTCATATTAATACATATATATTTATACATATATGAATATATATATATATTATTATATTAATATATATATGTATATCAATATTTTATGTATTTTCAATTATAATTTTTTATCTATATATTTATTTGTATATTAATATATATTTATAATATTAGTATTAAATACATTTATAAAATATGTTTTTTTATGTGTGTTTATAGACAAATAAAAACAGACATACATACATATGTAC
Organism: Viscum album; assembly: GCA_963277665.1. Classification (NCBI taxonomy): domain Eukaryota; kingdom Viridiplantae; phylum Streptophyta; class Magnoliopsida; order Santalales; family Viscaceae; genus Viscum; species Viscum album. The sequence goes on along the minus strand of OY728126.1, from coordinate 835,868,157 downwards.
AACACACACACACAAAAACACACACAAGCACACACACACACACATTTACGAATAAATACATATATACTTGTATCTAAAAATACATAGAATGGTAAAATGAACATAAATTATAATCCAGAAGTCCGTTCCAACTCCACAAATAGTCATATCAAAGAAAATGAAACAATATTCGATATGATATGTGGTACAAGCCTAGAGGACCTCCAGATCAAAAGTTATACCTATTTTAATGTTAAAACATCTAGTTATCCCAACTAAAAACTCGGTTTTGGAGGGCTTCTAGGCTATTTTGGGCCATGATAATTCTAATAGAAGGTTCCATTGGGTCACTAGAATGTAGATCTTATCGTAATATTCGATATGAATTTTTTAGAGCTCAAACGGACACCTGGATTAAAAGTTACGCCCATTTAATTTTTGAGTTACATTTCCAACTTATTTTAGATCGTTTATTAATTTTTGTTTTCATTTTTTGGGTCTTCAAATTGTTATTAAATGATTATTAATCAATGATAATTAGAAAATTATTAATAAATAATATTTTTTAAAATATTTTGAGGCCATTTTCACTAAATTCATTATATACTAGATGTAATGGTCTATTTATACTTATCTAAAACATATTTAAGAAATAAATATTATATTAATATCAATATAAATATACTTATATAACAATATATTATTTTTCATTAATTTTTTTTCAATAAATTTATCAATGCTAGGAAAAAGTGCTGATGAATCCCCCCTTTATCAGTGCTACTTAAAAAGCATTGATAAAGGGGACCCCTTTAACAGTGATAAAAAAGTGCTAATAAGGGGGGGGGGCTTAATCAGTGCTAAAAATAAGCACTGATAAAGGGTGGAACTATGGAAACCCAGTTTTGTGGTAGTGATATTTCATTTTTATGGTTCCATTACATACACATTAATCATGGTTTCATCATTGATATAATATTAATCATAAATTTAGTATATTATTTATTCATCATATAAAATTTTATAATTATGAATAAAAATTGGTGATGAAAAAGAAATCACATTATTGTGGAGAGGTGGTTGTCCACAAGTATGCATGACAAATGTTATCAATTTCAAATGTATAGAAAATTAAGTAGGTAAAAATGTTAATTTAATTAAATAATAATAATAATTTCATAATTATCATGTATAAACATTAAATACATTATAATAACAAATGATGAACATTGGTGATGAAAATGAAACATATCAAAATGTGTATGTGGTTGTCCACATGCATGGATGAATGATACATTCATTTATATTTGATTATAAGATAGATGCAATTTTTTAATTCAACCTCATAATAAAAATTATAATTTTTAAGATACTAGAGTCATAATTCTATAATGGATACCAAATATTTACATGTCCTAGTAGAGTATATAAAATTGAAATTACAATGTTAAGAGTTATACATCTTCAATGAGAAACATCCTTGGTATAAAACATAAGAATGTAATGCATTATATTTTAAGAAAAAAAGTTTCCATGCCATGGGGAGTGATGTTATTAATTGACTAGGGTATTTATTGGTTGTGATATAAGTCTCATTATATCTTATTAATAGAGAATAATTGATATCCATTTATAATGGAGGGATATGGCACATTTGAAATTTTTTAAAAAATGTAAATATAAAAATGTCTTACCAAATTCAAGTGAATCAGAAATTAAAATGAATGTATTATATGATGTATAATTTCAAAAAATAAATAACAAATCAGGTTAAGTCATGGTTTTTGATAATATAAACTATATCTCTTTTTTCAACCAACCCTAATAAACCTATTTTAATCTTGATCACATCAATAAATTGTTTCTGCTTTTACTATTAATTTTGGAAATAAATAATTTTATTGTATTAATTGTAATTAATAGGTAGGATTATAAAAATAAAATCAAATTATTATGATTCAATTTTGATAATTGGATGAATTTTATTTTAAAATACGTGTTCAAATATGATGAAAAATAATTTTTGTGAAATTTGATTTTATCATAAAATTTATTTCACCATCATCCCCGAACATGAAAAATTATCAGATCAATGTAAAAATATTCTATTGAATATATAATCTATTTATTTCATTAATAAAATTCATAAATAAATATAAATTTAATTTATTATGAAAAAATAATATATTCACATAAAAATAATTTTTCAAAAAAAATCTAATTTTAACTTTAAGTGAAGGTATTTATATTTTATGCCATTTAATAACAAATTAATGTGTTTTATTTATTTATTAATACTAATACCCATTGATCCAATTTATATGAGATAACTATCACATTAAAAAATAATAATTTAATAGTATATCATGGTTCATTTAAACTCGGTATTGCGTTTAAGGAAATATATCAAAAGAATCGATTTTTTAAAGAAAAAAATATCATGAAATATATGGTTTTGGAATTAAACCCCCTTATAAGAATTTATAATTTGAAATTATATTACTCAGATACAATGAACTATGCATACTTCCGCCTCATCGCATCTTTCAATTTCCATGTAGTTTCCTCAAATGTATGGTTTTACCACTAAACATTGACCCGGTGAGTTGTCTTGTACCATATCACTTTATATCATTGATCCAAAATATCTAACAATTAATCATTATATGTCAGATCATGATCTGATGGTATATCCTCAATGTTTTTTACATGTGATGGATCATGTATGTACTTACTCTTCTCAGATACATGCAACAAATCGTTAACTTGAGAGTGATTCCCTAGAATTTACAAGAGAGGAGAAACTATCCTGATATAGTCAAGAATTTCAATGTGACCAATATATATAGGGATTCATTTTACCTTATTTAAAAACATCATATCCATCTTCTATTGAGAAATTCATAGAAATAAATTCTCAAAAACTATGAACTCTATATTTTGATGAAAATTTTTAGCATATATTTTCAATCTGTTATGAGAAACCCTAATGTACTATTAAATGGATTTTGTATTAGATTCCATTTACATGGATAGATCTGGTCCCAATTTATTTCATTATCTAACATAATTCTCTCTTATCTTAGTTTTACACATCCAACTATAGTTGTATTCATAAGGGTGAATATGAATGATAGAGTGAGATCTATAATTTTATTAAAATTACACCAATAGAAAGTGTTGATCACAAGAATATTTTAAATCCATATAAGAGTATCATAAAATTTAATCTAGTGTTTAAATGATTCTCTTAGATTGATCATATATTTAAGGATGGTATATAGTATTAAAACTGGACATTGAATCTATATCCAACTAAAGTCTTCTCCAAAACATCGAGGTAAACCTTATATTTTGATCAGATACAGTAGATAGTGGTACACCATGAAATCTAGCTAATTCCATAATGTTAATCCTATCATGCTGATAAAGGTAGAAATATTCACTATATAAGAGGAATGGTCTGATTTCATAAGTTTATTGACTAACATCCAACTAGAATTATTCTCTTATGATGTTTTGGAGAGTTTCTAATGAAATCCATATTAATAGTCTTTCGTTTCTAATAGGGTATTGGAAATTGTTATAACATTCCCTTAGACTATTTTTTCCCATCCATAAATTTATGACATAACATGAATCGATATACATTATTAACAATATCCCTTTTAATGTCATCCCACTAGAAATACTATTTCACATCCTTATAAAAAAATTACTTTGAGGATGAATAATGAATGATAAACTATGAACTCTATCCAATGAATCATTCTTCATGTCAGGTATTGATGGGACACATACCTTATTATAGAACGTTATCATTATCCCACAATCATGTCTGAAATCAAGATCATTTTTTCAACATATTCTATATTTCCATGTCCTCCTTTTATTCCTCTATAATCCTAAAGAGGATGGATGATTGATAATTAATATTAATAAATATGATCTTTCCCATTTACTCATTAGTCCAAGCTACATATTTTATAAATAAATTAATATTATACCTATTTAAATCCTCATCATATATAAAATATCATGGTCCTTACAACATAAAGAATCATCCCCCTTGTTTTCCTTCACAATGTGTTAATGTGTTGAGTAGTCATAATCTTTAATCAATTTTAATAATTGGATTGGTTCATATTCAAAATATTATTTTAAATATATACTTCTTGAATTTATGATTAGTTTGTATATCCAACCAAAATGAATAAAGATAACACATATATACTTTTAGTGCCAAAATTGCAGCTTCCAACAATAAATCAAGAGTCCTATAATATTTCTAATTAATTATATATCGGCAAGAGGCATAATCTATCAATATATCATTATGAAATAGGATTCATCTCTTTCCCTTACTTGATGCATGCCTAAAGATTAAAAAACATTATTCACTATAGTATATTGTTTGTATAGGACTGTGGAAAGAACTTATTTTAATATCCATGAAATTTTCCTCACATTCATCTATGAAATGGATTATTGATCTCTTCTGAATCAACATAGTTTTTGATTTAGATAACCCTAAGGAATATCTTAAAAATCATCAGTAGAATCCTTTTAACCCAAAAACATTAGATCTAAGTTACCATGGTTGTTCATGAAAATAGTTCAATAACTTCAACATTTTATGGATCAACCAATATACCCTCACATGATATTATATAACACATGAATGGGAATTTTAGAATCCAAAATTCACACTTCGGTAATTGAGCATACAAACTCTATTTTATTTGGTTATTTAGTAAAATATTCAAATGACCATCATTATATTATTTTATAATAGAATATATAATAATATCATCTATAAATACTATGACAAAAATTATCCTTGTATTATTGAAATGCATTATTTATTATATCAATAAAGACAGTGGGGAAATTAGAAAGTCAAATTGTTATCACAATAAATTCATAATAACCATACCTTATACAAAAGGCTATCATAGATATATCTTCATTTGTTATCATCAATTAATGATATCAAAATTAAAGATAAATACCTTAAATTTATATATCTCTATGTAGTTGACCAAGAAAGTCATCAATAAAATATTAAGGACACCTAATCCTAATAGTAATTTTTTTTAGTTCCCAATAATCAATTAAATGAAACAGTTCCCCATAATTCATCATAAAAATATTAGGTCCACTCTTATGTGATACGTAAGGGAATATGAATCCAGTATCAAGATTCCATAGAAGTTTCTTCTTTAATTATTAAAACTTAATCAACGAAATTTTCTATGGAGTATGTGAAATAGGTTTATCCCCATGAATGGGTAATATTGAAAACCCTACATCATGATTTGGGAGAAAACTAGGAATGTATTCCTAAAATACATAGTTATGATAAAAAAATATAAATATCATAATAGTTGAGTCTCTTTCCATCCAATTGAGATAAATATCCTTCCCAAATAGATTGAAAGAACCATATAATGGAATTAACTTCCATTGAAAGTTCATATCCATCCTCAAACTAAATGATGATCATAAGTTGATTCAAAATATCAAATGTGAATTATCATCATCAGAAACTAATATGGGATCTATGTATAGAGAAAAAATCCATTCCCAAATTCATATAAAATTCAACTATATATAGAATACCATAATTTAAAGGGATTATAATCCCATATACTTTTATCATTGTAGAGATATATATTTATGATGAAATAATCATTCAATTAGATGTTTTCACTTATAACTCCACATCTAATCACAAATGATATGAATGAATATTTCTAGATATTTTTAATGATATAAATAAATTCATATGAATAATATCAAATAGGATACATAAATATTTGATACCGCCACTTACATCTCAATGGCATGATTATTGCATCCAAAAATTTTAAACCATAAATAAAAATCATTTTATATTAATATTAAACACATCTTATAACAAAACATTCCCCATAAGTGTAATGGTTTATTGTTTTTGTATAATAGGAACATAATCATCTTATTTTATGAAATTTCATCAAAATATACCAAAAATATATTATCACATAATACAGTGCATAGCAATATCATACTTACAACCATAATTTGTTTCAAAAAGAAACAAATCATAGAAAATGGTGAGCTCAGATTCTCAATTGGGGTGAAGATATTGCCTTTCAGTATTGGCTTTCCCCCCTCTCTCACGGACCTAGGGTTTTCCCTTTAAGTTGTCTCCTCCCCTCCTCCTAGATGGATTGACCTTGGTGATGGTGGTATCCTATCTGTTCGGCATCATTGGGTGAGAGATCTTCATGGTCCATGTTCACTATGGGCTCAGCGGATGCTTCAATTCAGCTTCGGGTTCTCGCCTCGGCTATGGTGTGTACGTCTTCGGCTTCGGTGTGCTCAGTGATGGCCTCAGAATCCCTGCATTCTGTCTCTCCACTCGACATCATCATGGAACTCTGAGTTGTCTGGATTTAGGATCTCGTTGAGTCTATGGATCATAATGGCTCATTGAAAACTCTTTCCAGAGATTCAGGATCTCGTTGTGGGTATCGTTATCGACCCAATGCTCACCGTTGTATTTCTCAGCTTGTTTGGGTTTCTGTCTTGGCTGTTGTGTGCTTGGCATCAACATGTTCATGAAATAGAAGATTTGGATTTGGTTGGGTTTTTTCCTGGCTCGACGTCGGTCCTTACGTGCTCTGGTTTGATAGTGGTTGGATCCAGTGGCTTGGAGGGGGGAGGAATTTCATTTTGGTGCTTATTTTTGTTGTTTACAGGTTCTAATTTGGTGAAGCTAGTAGTATGTTTGAATAACTGTGATTTAGGTGGTATTGGATGTTCTTTGGTTGAGTTACTGGAGGAGAATTGGATGGTCGGTTGGGGAACCCAGACATTCTTTAAGGGTTTTCATTATATGAGGAAAGATCTGGTCGTCTTCACAATGCATGACTTTTCAGACATGGATTTTTGAAATGGTATGGCGCAACCATCGGTTAACTTCCCATGATCTCTTTCACGGGACTGCTTGCTGAGCAGCCATGCTTTGGTGGATTCATGCCTTAATGATGTTGATTCTTGGTTGAAGCACTCCATCATAGTTTTGTTCTATGTTTCAACCCCCTTGTTTCACGATTATGGTTAACGTCATGATGTCTTTGATGTCTTGGTTTTCCCCCGCTTTACCCTTTAAATGGGTCTTATCTAAAATCAATAAAAATTTCGGCCTTTGGGCCATTCAGTCATTAGGGGTGAAGATATGAAATATCAATCAATGATCAAATGTGATCATAAGTTAAGCATATAGATATGATATCATGACCATAAAAAAATTGTAGAGACCCGAAGCCTGACGTACATGGACATTACATTACTTTTGCCGAATACTTAGTACATAACAAAAAACACACACACAAGGACCGTAATAGTTTAATGTCTTTGGAAAATCAGAATATAATCTTCTAATCGTGGTGAAAGATCTTCAATATCTCCCATAAAGATCTTCTTTTTTTAAACCTAAATCCTTTCTTTATGTCTTGGGGAAAATAAAACATAAAAGGGTGAGCTCAAATGCTCAGTAAGGGTAAACAAAAGAAATATCAATCACGTCATATTCGAAAGAACATATCTTTTGGAAATCATAACCTGCAAAAGAGATCATAATTTCATAACATGGGATAAATCATAGTAGTGAAATGTAATCCCAATAATCATAACTTACAACATGAAACTTTTTGGCATACACAAATAATAATAGATAATCATTTCTTATTATTCAAGACTCATTTCCAAGACTATCTTAGTGGACAAAGTCCCTTTCTAAACTGAGTTCACTCCTCGTTTCAGTCCTGTTTCACTGAACCAGTATAACCTACCGTTCCGGCCCTGTCTATCTCATGAGATATAAAATCTTTACCCAATGCATTGGAGGGAGATATAGGTCCCACCCATCTCATAATGATACCATTCTTATGTGTGCCACAAAATCATAAACCATACATCATAGAATAACCCATGTAATAAAAATTGGAAACTTAAACATCGTGACATCATAAAACAATTCATATAAGATAAAGGAATTCATAAATATAATTCCATCACAACATAATGAAATCAGTGTAATAATAGGGATAGAAATATAACCCTTTATTATCTTAGATGGTAAATAATTTTGACAAAACACTTGAACTCCATTCTTGAGGAAAATATCCTTTCAAATTCAAAAACATTTTCCTTTTTTAACATGTCATACAATTTTAAACTAAATAAGTTGATTAAAAATAAACTTGAAAACTTTTAAAGGGAGCTTCTTGGAAATAATGTTTTAAAAATCCATTCATGCCGTATAAGTTAAAAAAACATTCTTCTCATACTGTTGTCGGAAAAGTCAAAAAGTACCTCGTACGAAAAATGACAAAAGATTCCTTTCATATATTTTACTAAAAACTCACCGAAGGTTAAAATTGGATTTAAACAATTGTAGGTGGATGGAAATAATATTACATATCGAGGAAACATGGATTTGGAAGATAAAATACACCCCAGTAAATACTAAAGTATAAACAATCTCGGATAAAAATGAGATTGTGATATTTCCCTTACCTTATGTCTGATTTGCTTCGTAAGTGTCCGAACCTCCTGTATAATGATTTAAATAATGTTATTGACTTATTCCAGAGTCATACTCATTGTTATGATATCATATATGGTTCACTTATGGCTTTATATTACCCGTTCTTTTGTAAATTCCATGTTAAAGAGCGTTTTGGGTAAAATCGTTTCATTTGTCATCCGTGTTTTGACTTGTAATTATTCATATGATTACTTACATCATGATTTTAATTCCAGAATATAAAAAATTATTTATATATAATATATATTCAGAATATAATAGATCATTAAATGGAAAGAAATACACAGTTCATGGAGACGGTAGACCGTACGTACGCATGAACGCTGGTTTCCTTTCCTTATTGAGTTGAATGGAATTAAGTAGATGACATACATATATATACACATAAATCCAGAATCATTATTATGTAATATATTTCATTATTACTTATTATATATACTTTATAATCATTCATGAATGGTTAACGTGGAGAATGAATCTCATCGCGTCGTGGAGACGGTAGTCCGTACGTACGCACGAGCGATGATATCGTTCTCATGATCGTGGAATTGTATTGGAGTGTATGTATACTATTTCAAAATCAATATCACTTTACAATAATCATATATAGTTATTATGTACTCCATTATACCCATCCAAGTAAGGTGGTGGTGGAAAATAGATTACACCACGGCGTGGAGACGGTATTCCGTACGTAGGCACGCGCGGTGATTTCATTTTCCGTAGGATGGATAGATGGTGAAATAAGTTTGTTTAATAATTATAATAACATATCAGTATATAAGTGATACTGATGTTATTACTTCATAATGAAAAAACCTAAGAATAATAAGTGGAAGAAGAAATAAAGATGAAAGAATCGGTAATGGACATTACCTCTTCTTTGAAGCGCCTTTTTGAGATCTCCTTTTGGGGCACTAAAATTGGTCGTTGAGGAATACCAGAACCTCTAGGATGTTGATAGGGAAGTGGAGAATGGAATTTGGCAGTGGTTGGCCGATATTGAAGGCTCAAAGTGGTGTGAGGAAGAGAGGGAGGAGGTGCCCTTTTATAAGGGAGGAGAGGGGCACCCTTGGAATAACTAAAACTATTATTTTATTATAAAGTCAAATTAGGTTTTAAATAGCTCCAAATTGATTAATTTAAAATATAAGGTGGGGATGGGTCGCAATACTCTCATCCAATAGAATTTAGACAAGTTTAGGTTCCTATTTTAACTTTATCATTTAGATTTAACATTAAGTAAAATAATTTTACTTTTACCGTGTCTTCTTGTGTTCTTATACTATAAGGTTAATAAACTTACTATAAGAAGCCAAACGAACCCCAAGTTGTTTATTATTAATATATATAACCTTATATAAGTCATTTTTCCGAACCATAGATTTTTAGGAATAAAAGAACAATTAATAATATAATATTTGTTTTAAAAACTATTTTATGTCAATTTTGACACTATTTTGTAATTGATTTTTGTGAAAATCATAACAAAATGATTAGTTCGAAAAAAGTTAATTAAATTAATAATAACATGTCATATTAACCTATAAAATTAGTTTATTTCATAAAAAGTCTGAAATTACATTTATATTGGTATTTATAACATCAATTATGTCAATATTTCATTAATAAGATAATTACTGCATCATCTTTGTGTCATAAATAAATTAAATTATATAATGTCTAAAAATTAAAAATAAAATACCATTATGTAGGAAATATTTTTAGCTCTCTATTGAATATTTATAGTCGAATTTATCTTATGTATAACCCTATATTGAAAATGATTTACTTATTAAACTTTGATTTTAACTATTTTAACCCTTCTTTAAATAAATTAATAATAAATGTCCTAATGTAATCCAAGTGGACCTAAATGGTCATATTTTATTCCTAAGGTTGTTTTTGCTTGAATTACACTTATCCAATAGAATTAGGACATGTGTTAGGGTAATAATAATAATATCATTTTTACCCTTAATTACACTATTTACTTTTAACCGTGGTAAAAAAAAGTAAAAAGTTACTATTCACCAAAAATTATTTTTATCTCATTGAACCAAATTTTACTTACTGACATCAACCGTGTCTCTCAGATTTTTTAAATTCCACTCACATAAGCGGTAAAATTAAGTTTTATGAAAAATTCATTTTTCTTAACTACCACTTAGTGGTTTCACTATTCATCAAATAATGAAAGTTTCCAGAAAAATACAAAAAATTAGGCCTAAGATATATTTGATATTATGAACTCAAAAATGATGTCTATTTTAACAAATTAAAAACATATCAGTTGCATTAATTAATTTAAAAATTAATTCCCGTCGTCAAAACAAATAGCGTGTTCTTAAGAGATAATAACTATCAAAAGATTGACACTTGTTTATGTCTAGTTTAAATGTGAAATTACATCCAATGAACAAAATTGTATTAAATTGTAAAAATATATTCCAAATATACTTTAAAACCGCTCAAATTAATAATTTATCACTATTAATTATTTCAATTAAAAAGGTTGTTTTTAATTAAAATTTAGTAATTTTCACTATTAATCAGAAAATGAAAGTTATCCGAAAAGTACCAAAATTTCACCCTAAGCTAATTGCGATATTACGAATCCAAAAATGAATTCCATTTTGAAAAATAAAATTTACAAAATTTCAAAATGTGGTTATTACAATTCATAACGGCTAGTTTTAATAATAATTTAATAGTATATTGTTGTTTAGTGAAACTCGTTATTGCGTGCTACACACGCTATCGAGGAAGGTCGCGATTGCGTTTAATGCAAGGAAAGTCAAGGATGCATGTTGTGCAAGCTCCTTTTGGTGTAGCTTACAACACAATACATTAATGAAATTAAAAAGAATATTTTTCATAAAATCTCGGGCTGTTACATTCTACCCCCCTTAAAATGAATTTCGCCATCAAAATTCGTCGGGGTTATAAATGGTTTACTATTTGAAAGTTTCTTTAATAGAAACCCACACCATAGAAAGGAATACCAAAACCAATCTTTAAAAACAAAATTATGAAACGTAACAGTTACCCAAATAAACTAATCACTGGGTTTCCACATAGGTGAAAATATGGATATGGAAGAGAAATCTAACAATCATGTTCTAATGGAGAGTGGTAGAGAACATGGCTATGGAAAAGCTAGCAATCACAAAGCCATAAATTTTTGATGATATAAGGTACCATATGATTCATCAGATATAAGAGCACTAGGACAACATTTTTGGTTTTCAAGATCATTTCCCTAAAGTTGATGAAATTGGAATTAGAAGAAATACTTTTGTGATTTTGGTATAGTCTCATTGTTTGTCATTCTTTGGACATTTTCCACTTCATCTCTTAAATAAATGAAGTTGAATTTGTCATTCGTGATGTTTTAGCAGATCATGTGATAGAATGATGGGTCATTCCATCTGTCTCAAACAAAAGGATAGAAAATTTATCAAAAAATACATAAGTCCATATATAGTGAGATTAATCATATATGGTTCCTAAAATGGATTTATACTTCATATATCATACTGCTTAATATAATAAAACTAGTTTATACTAAACAGGGACTTCCTGTAGGCCAGTGGTAGGCGATAAACGCCAGTCACACTTCGGTTGTGGGTTCGATTCCCATAGCCTTGTCCGATGCGATGGGTTATCGCCCGTCCTGCAGGTTGTCCTTTTTCTAAAGCTATATTACTATAACATCCCACCAATAATATCAAAAAAAATTTATCCTTAAACAATACTAACTTATGTCCAACATAATCCATTCCAATCTTTAGGCTTATCTAAAATACTTCGGTCCAAGCTCATAGTATAAAGAAAATGATCACGTGAATGCCATCATTTATCCCCCATATATCATAAGATATATCTTGTTGGTCAAATTACAAATATGTGAATACCTTAATCATGTATTATATTGAAGAATGAATATCTATTGAATATTAGTGAAAACATGAATGCAGTTAAAAGTTTACACTTTCCACATACCAAAATCCTCAAAATTCTATATCCTCAAACCATGATATCACTTAGTCCTTATATCAATCATGAGCTAATGAATACTATCAAACATATTAGATTCTCTATATCCCTTCATTATGTGCATATCATCTGATTTCCAAAAATATTTCAATCACTTTTCATGGTTACCGATGCCATAAAATTATTGAAAACCACAATAGACCAAAACAGAAATATTCCAATATTCCACGATACTATATACAACATTATTCTGGAATCCCATTACATAAACACTTAATAATTCCACCACATAGTTGTCATATTCAACATCGCCAATGGTGATCGCATGTGACTGCCCCTTGTCCTTTCCCTTAAGTGGTTGCTCACGTCGATCATCACTAACCCTTGGATTAGGGCATTTATTATCATAATGTCCCATTTCCTTGCACTTGAAACATTGAAGTGTTGTTGGTGCGTTCTCTACAACATTTTCTTTATTCACATCATTATAAACCCTTTTTCCATTACTTCGACACTCAGCTGCTCGATGACCTTCTTTTCCACACATAAAAAATTTTCTAGTCCCTTTAATACAATCTCTACCATGTTCCTTTCCACACATTGAGCATGAGGAAACATTCATCTTCTTTTCACCATTATTCTGAGATTTCTCCTTGAACTCCATCATTCATTTCTTTTCAAAACTATGAGATGGATAAGTAACACCAACTTCCATTTCTACCTTGATAGCACAACGCACAATTTCTTCATAGCTACTGAAGTCTCTTATAGCTAATTCCCTTTGAAGATTTGGTTTTAAGCCACTGAAGAATCGATCAACTTTACTTTCAGGTTGGATGATAAATCCAGATGCATACCTTGAATGCCTTGTAAAATTCGCTTCGTATATACCAACATATTCATCATCATTTTGATTTAGTGTAAGAAACTCCTTCTCCATCTTTGTTCGAAGAATACGAGGGAAGTACTTATTGAAAAATAAGTTCTTGAACTCATCCCATTCCATGGACTCAATTTCATCTCTTTGCCTCGTATTCTTGATAAGATTCCACCATTGATCAGCTTCACCTTCCAAACGATATACTGCTAAGATGACTTTATCATCTTCAGAACATTGAAGAACTGAAAATATCTTTTCAGTAGTACAAATCCATTGTTCAGCAACAAGTGGATCAGAAGACCCACTGAAAGAAGGTGGATGTTTCCTCATGAAGGACTCAATAAAATATTGTTCCCTTCTCTTCACATTTGGAAGTCCAGAATGATTCATAGCTTGTGTAAGTATAGAAATAAGATTTTTCACTCCATCTCCCATAACATTTGTTTGTTCAGGAGGACAATAATTGCATTGTCCATTGCATTGATCAACATAGTTCCTTCGGGTTCCAGCCATCGTCTAAAACCCAAAAAGTATAGTTTGAGAGGCAAAAATCATGCTAGGGAAAACAACATAATAAAGCGGGAGTATCCTCAATATCTAACACCTTAGGTTAAATTCTATGATCGTTACCATAGTTCTAGGACTATATCCTATACGTATACTTATCCTTAGGGACATCCCTATACATACCTTAGAAATATCTCTAGGGATCTCACTAACGTTTTCGCATCCTAGTTTCCAAAGGTTGACTAAACCTTTGCTCTGATACCAACTGTAGAGACCCGAAGCCTGACGTACATGGACATTACATTACTTTTTCAGAATACATAGTATATAACAAAAACACACACACAAGGACCGTAATAGTTTAGTGTCTTTGGAAACTCGGAATATAATCTTCTAATCGTGGTGAAAGATCTTCAACATCTCCCATAAAGATCTTCTTTTTTTTTAAACCTAAATCCTTTCTTTATGTCTTGGGGAAAAGAAAACATAAAAGGGTGAGCTCAAATGCTCACTAAGGGTAAAAAAAGAAATATCAATCACGTCATATTCATAAGAACATATCTTTTGGAAATCTTAACCTACAAAAGAGATCATAATTTCATAACATGGGACAAATCATAGTAGTGAAATGTAATCCTAATATTAATAACTTAAAACATGAAAATTTGTGGCATATACACATAATCATATAGAATCATTTCTTATTAGTCAAGACTCATTTCCAAGACTATCTTAGTGGACAAAGTCCCTTTCTGAACCGAGTTCACTCCTCGTTTCAGTCCTATTTCACTGAACCGGTATAACCTACCGTTCCAGCCATGTCTATCTCATGAGATATAAAATATTTACCCAATGCATTGTAGGGAGATATAGGTCCCACCCATCTCATAATGATACCATTCTTATGTGTGCCACAAAATCATAAACCATACATCATAGCATAACACATGTAATAAAAATGGGAATCTTAAACATCGTGACATCATAAAACAATTCATATAAGATAAAGGAATTCATAAATATAATTCCATCACAACATAATCAAATCAATGTAATAATAGGGATATAAATAGAACCCTTTATTATCTTAGATGGAAAATAATTTTGATAAAACACTTGAACTCCATTCTTGAGGAAAATATCCTTTCAAATTTAAAAACATTTACCTTTTTTAACATGTCATACAATTTTAAACTAAAGAAGTTGATTGAAAATAAACTTGAAAACTTGTAAAGGGAGTTTCTTGGAAATAATGTTTTAAAAATCCATTCATGTCGTATAAGTTAAAAATACATTCTTCTCGTACTTTTGTCCGAAAATTCAAAAAGTACCTCGTATGGAAAACGACAAAAGATTCCTTTCATATCTTTTACTAAAAACTCACTGAAGGGTAAAATTGGATTTAAAAAATTGTAGGTGGATGGAAATAATATTACATATTTAGGAAACATGGATTTGGAAGATAAAATACACCCCAGTAAATACTAAAGTACAAACAATCTCGGATAAAAATGAGATTGTGATATTTCCCTTACCTTAGGTCCGATTTTCTTTGTAAGTGTCCGAACCTCCTTTATAATGATTTAAATAATGTTATTGACTTATTGCAGAATCATACTCATTGTTATGATATCATATATGGTTCACTTATGGCTTTATATTACCCGTTCTTTTGTAAATTCCATGTTAAAGAGCGGTTTGGGTAAAATCGTTTCATTTGTCGTCCGTGTTTTGACTTGTAATTATTCATATGATTACTTAGATCATGATTACTTAATTCCAGAATATAAAACATGATTTATATATAATATATATTCAGAATATAATAGATCAGTAAATGGAAAGAAATACACCGTTCATGGAGACGGTAGACCGTACGTACGCATGAACGCTGTTTTCCTTTCCTTATTGAGTTGAATGGAATTAAGTAGATGACATACATATATATACAAATAAATCCAGAATCATTATTATGTCATATATTTCATTATTACTTATTATATATACTTTATAATCATTCATGAATGGTTAACGTGGAGAATGAATCTCATCGCGCCGTGGAGACGGTAGTCCGTACGTATGCACGAGCGATGATATCGTTCTCATGATCGTGGAATTTTATTGGAGTGTATGTATACTATTTCAGAATCAATATCACTTTAGAATAATCATATATAGTTATTATGTACACTATTATACCCATCCAAGTAAGGTGGTGGTGGAAAATAGATTACACCATGGCGTGGAGACGGTATTCCGTACGTACGCACGCGCGGTGATTTCGTTTTTTGTAGGATGGATAGATGGTGAAATAAGGTTGTTTTATAATTATAATAACATATCAGTATATAAGTGATACTGATGTTATTATTTCATAATGAAACAACCTAAGAAGAAGAAGTGGAAGAAGAAATAAAGATGAATGAATCGGTAACGTACATTACCTCTTCTTTGAAGCGCCTCTTTGAGATCTCCTTTTAGGGCACTAAAATTGGTCTTTGAGAAAGACCAGAACCTCTAGGATGTATCTAGGGAAATTTATAAGGGAATTTGGCAGGGGTTGGCCAAGCATGAAGGCTCAAAGTGGTGTGAGGAAGAGAGGGAGGAGGTGCCCTTTTATAAGGGAGGAGAGGGGCACCTTTGGAATAACTAAAACTATTATTTTATTATAAATTCAAATTCGGTTTTAAATAGCTCAAAATTGATTCATTTCGAAGATAATGTGGGGATGGGTCGAAAGCCTCTCATCCAATAGAATTTAGAAAAGTTTAGGTTCCTATTTTAACCTTATCATTTAGATTTAACATTAAGTAAAATAATTTTACTTTTATCGTGTCTTCTTGTGTTCTTATACTATAAGGTTAATAAACTTACTATAAAAAGCCAAACGAACCCCAAGTTGTTTATTATTAATATATATAGCCTTATATAAGTAATTTGGCCTAACCAAAGATTTTTAGGAATAAAATAACAATTAATAATATAATATTTGTTTTAAAAACTATTTTATGTCAATTTTGACACTATTTTGCAATTGATTTTTGTGAAAATCATAACAGAATTATTAGTTCGAACAAAGTTAATTAAATAAATAATAACATGTCATATTAACCTAGAAAATTAGTTTATTTCATAAAAAGTCTGAAATTACATTTATTTGGGTATTTATAACATCAATTATGTCAATATTTCATTAATAAGATAATTACTGCATCATCTTTGTGTCATAAATAAATTAAATTATTTAATGTATAAAAATTACAAATAAAATACCATTACGTAGGAAATCTTTTTAGATTTCTAATGAATATTTATAGTCGAATTTATCTTATGTATAACACTATATTAAAAATAATTTACTTATTAAACATTGATTTTAACTATTTTAACCCTTCTTTAAATAAATTAATAATAAATGTCCTAATCTAATCCAAGTGGGCCTAAATGGTCATATTTTATTCCTAAGGTTGTTTTTGGTCGAATTACACTTATACAATAGAATTAGGACATGTGTTAGGGTAATAATAATATCATTTTTACCCTTAATTACCCTATTTACTTTTAACTATGGTAAAAAAAAGTAAAAAGTTACTATTCACCAAAAATTATTTTTATGTTATTGAACCACATTTTACTTACTGAAATCAACCATGTCTTTCGGATATTTGAAATTCCACTCACAGAAGCGATAACATTAAGTTTTATGAAAAATTTATTTTTCTTAACTACCACTTAGTGGTTTCACTATTCATCTAAAAATGAAAGTTTCCAGAAAAATACCAAAAATTAGGCCTAAGATATATTTGATATTATGAACTCAAAAATGATGTCTATTTTACCAAATTAAAAACATATCAGTTGCATTAATGAATTTAAAAATTAATTCCCTTCGTCAAAACAAATAGCGTGTTCTTAAGAGATAATAACTATCAAAAGATTGACACTTGTTTATGTCTGGTTTAAATTTGAAATTACATCTAATGAACAACATTGTACTAAATTGTAAAAATATATTCTAAATATACTTTAAAACCGCTCAAATTAATAATTTATCACTATTAATTATTTCGATTAAAAAGGTTGTTTTTAATTAAAATTTAGTAATTTTTACTATTCATCAGAAAATGAAAGTTATCCGAAAAGTACCAAAATTTCACTCTAAGATAATTTCGGGCTGTTACAAAAATAATCATACACTATTAGTAAAATATCATTAATTTTAAATCATTGAATAATGTTTTTATAAAAAAAATTCAAAATTCATAAGTGTGCAGAATCATCAATAATAAATCATATTACATGATAACATATCATACAAAGAAGGCCAAAGTATTTTTCATACACATAATCCAAAAATAACAGTTTCTTTATTTAAGTATCTCTACCAAGGTTATCATAGTGCAATGGGTTCACTCCTCATTCTATCATTTCCTTAATAAATATTCACTACATAGTTTATCATTTGGGATAGAGCTACTTTGTAAACCAGCTTCACACCACATTCCATTCATTATTGTTATATGGTATATCAATCAATACCCAATGCATTAGATTGGTATATAATTTTGGTCCCACTCATCTCATAATAAAAAACATATTTATGTATTCTATAAGATCAGAAAACATTCATTATATCAACATTTAAAAAAAATTAAAAAATGGGTTTCATAAATATTTCTTCATTTAATCACATCATAACCCATGAAATTGATATTGGTTTCATTAATTTATCATCATAAATTATTTAATCTAGGGAAAAAATGCATTTTATAAAATCATCCTTAAATCATAATAATCATAATCTATAAATATAAATTAATTAAATGGTGTCATAATATCATATTATTAGGTAATCATATTAATAAACAATGGCTATAGATATATATATATATATCAAAAATTAATTTTAAAAAATATTGAATCATTCCTTGAAAACATGAAAATAATATTCGTTCCTTTTATTAAAAAAATTAACAAAAAATTAGAATAATATTAAGAAAATGTAATTATTTTAAAATAATAAAGAAATTATGTAAAGTAATTTTGAAATATAATACTGGTTAATTTATTTGTAAAATCTATTAATACCATATATATTATAAGAACATATTTATACCACAGCCTAGTAAATGTTCAAATATGGCTTCTTCAAAAAAACATTTCTTCCAACAAATTCCTTTATAAACCATTTTATTTAAATTTAATGGTAGTGAAAAAAAATTCTGTCACATTTAAAGTATAGTAATAAATGTTTATAAAATAACATTCATTATTACAGACATAAAAATAAAATGTTTATTAATAAAATATAAAATAAGGATATCGTTTCTTTGAAAACATTTTTTAATTAATATATGTACCAAAATAGTAAAATGGTACTAACATATAAAAACTCTACAAATAAATATATTAGAATAAAATTTATAGGTTATACTAAAAATTATATATATAATTTACGTCAATTTAATTTGAATCCTTAAAATCATGATTAAAATCAGGATGATGTATAAATCCCATAGCACATATTCTGTATTTATTTCTACACATTCATATATCAAATATAATAAAATTATATTTATTATAAATAAATTATAAACAATGTTAATTTCTAACTTACTATTTATCATTATTTTGTTATTTAATATTATCATTTTATAAAAAATTTCATCATTAAAATGATGATTTGAGTGAAAACTGCTCAGTTTTCCGTGATTTCATTAGTTCGATGGTTATGGTACATACACATTTCCCATGGGTTCACCATCATCATAATATTAATCATTAAATAATTATCATATTTATTCATAGTATGAACATTTATAATTATTCATATAATCGGCTTAAGAAAAACAAATCACATTGTTGCATAGAGGGGGTCTCTAAATGAACATGCAAACGACATTATTGTTATCCACTGAATAGAGAGGTAAAAGTTTGATTTGGTAAAATAATTCAAAAATCATAAATAAATCATAAATATCATTAATACATACTAAATCTGTCATAATAAATAACAGTGAATTATTATGATTAAAAATGAATCATATCGCTTCATTGAGGTGGTAGCCCAAATATACGCATAAGGGATAATGTTTTTTCCATTATATGGAAATAAGGAAGAAAATGATTGATACATAACAATAATAATAATAATTTATATAAAATATACTAAATTCATTATTTTAGGATGTATACCATAAATTTAGAAGATATTGTAGGAGAAATAAAGTTTACCCAGTTTAAGTTTTATACCTCTTTCTTGAGAAACCTCCATTTTTTACATATTTAGCCTCGAAAGGATGGTATTATGATCAACCCAACGCCTATAGGAATATATTTTGGTGATATGAAGAAATTATTCTAGTTTATTTAGGATATATAAGTCTTAATAATCTGAGAATTATAGAAGTGGTAGTTCCCATTATAAGGGAGGGATTTGGAACACTTGGATTCTTCAAATAGTTTAATATATAATAGTGTCATTATCATGTCATGTGTCTAAAAAGTTCAAAATATTATAATATATTTCAGTTACGTTTTAAATACCATTATCCAATCAAATTAAATTAAATTATTATTTATAATTTAAAGCATATCACTTAGCTCCCCTTATTAATCTTATTTTAACCTTAAATGTGGTAACATATATTTAATATTCATTATGGATAGAAATTATGATTACTTTAGTATATAATATTTATAAATTTTATTATTCAAACTATGGATTATATTTTAGAATATTTAGTTTCTAAAATTTGTAGAAATTATTTTTTGAATAACTGTGTAGAGTGCAATAAAACTCTTTTTAGACAAAGGATTTTTAAGTATAAAATCGTGTTTAACATAATTATTATCCTTGTAAATACTAATAGATGAATGTTAAAATATTTTATTGCATATATAATTTATAAATTTCATTATATCATTCATTAATAAATATTCACTTAACATATTCTCATAAGAACATTTTTTTTCTAAAATGAATCATTTTTTTGAATGACATCCCCTTTTTACTTTAACTAATTTTTTTCTTATCTATCCCATTGATAATCAAAATATTAATTTCATAAATGTTTAATCAATAATTTTTCATTATTTATTTATTAATATTCACACCCATTAGTATATCTTCAAATTGATAATTTTCATTATAAATAATAAAATTTTAATAGTATATCACCGTTCAATTGAACTCAGTATTATGTGTAAGGGAATACATGAATGAAATAAAATTTATTTAAAGATAAATATATCATAAAATCATATCAGATTATACAACATACATTTAGTTACTAATAATTTCCATAATAATCCTATGTAAAATGTATTTTTTTATTTCTCTTCTAAACTAGTGTAATAAAAAAAGAATGAAAAATATATAGAAGTCTTCAAAAGTCAATAAAAGGACATGTATGTGTGTGTGTGTCATCAATTAAATGATAGAGAGAACTAATATCCATCAAACCAAGTAAATTTTATTTTCATTAATTTTTACAATTAGTTCCCTAGGATACCTACTATCTATTGATATCTTAGTTTTTGGTTCAGCTACACTCATCAAAAAATATCTTTGAACAAATCTAACTGGTTAAAAATTCTAAATTTTTAATTTAAAAAATGTGTTGAAAACATGTGGGGAATTATAATCATGTACGATGTATAAAACATTATTCATTATGATGTAATTTAATAAATACTCTAGAATTGTAAAAATGATATTTTGTTAAGGGAGCACATATTAGAGGTATTGAGAAAGGCGTCACTTGTTAAATTATTGATTCCAGCATAATATTTCAATTTATAGAACATGAGACCCGAAGTTTTGGTCAAATTGATGTGTCAAATGTTTCTTTAATTCATAGAGGAGATATTTTAATAAAAATTATAAATAATTCTAAAAACATTTCCGGACTAGTGTGAGTACTTGCTCTTAGGTAATGATTTTTTAAATAAATGATATTCATTTAGTTCCCAGTAGTGAAAGAGTGTAAGTGTGTGTTAGTGATGAGAACCAATTTTTACCAAACATTGAAACACTTTTAAATTGAAATTAAACACCAAATAATGATATAATTTATATGAATAAATAATATATTTTTTAATTTGGTTAAATATATAGTTAAATGATAATTATCATTAAATATGATTTTTATGTTTTTTTAATCACATTTGTACTGAATTTATAATCCAAATATTGAGTTAAATGATTTAAAGTACTTAGTTTAAATGTTTTTTTATAATTTAATTTTTTAATCTCATCCGGGAATGAAACTAGAATAAATACTATATTTTATTTTATTTTTTATGTGATCCTTTCAAGTAGAAAATTAAAAAAGGACTAATCAAACACACATTAAAATTTCCACATGGTTGACCATACCTTTCAACTGGACATTGAATAGAAGCTACCATAAGAATAAAAATATATTGAAATTTTCATCAAAAAAAACATTAAAAAATTAAATGATCATTAAGGGACAATAGCTTGATACCAACTGACCATAAGAGACCAGGAAACAATAAGTGGATGAAAATCCACTATGTAGAGATCCATTGCAAGAAGAGGTCTTACTAACTTTATGTTTTGAAACTACTATAATAAGGAACCAAACCCACTATATTTGGAAATTATTTGGAGTCTGATATAATCTACCAAGAGAACCTTGGATCGATTAGATGATAAATTTACCACAAGGGAGGATCAACATTAATATTGAATGATATCATAAAATTACATCAAAGAATTATGTATGTCAATCGACCACACATTCATATAATCAACCACTTGATCATTATATTGAAAAAATGATCAACCCCAGTGATAATTACTTTATTTCATTTTAATTATCAATGTCTTATCCAAATATTTTGGTTGACAAGAGAATTAAAATTTGGATATTTCAAACATAGAAATATATGACCTAAAATAAAAATAATAGATATTTCCCAATAATTGATCAAATCTAAAAGGATTATAAAAAAGGATTCTTATGGTGATTATAAAATGGATGAATTAAGGGGCAATCATGGATAGTTTTAATAAAGGGATGGAATATTCAAGACACCCACATATTTTGGTCTCAACCTCGATCTGTACACATGGAGGATATAAAAGAATAATGGATTGGTAAAAAAATTAAGAAATGATTATAAGGTTTTGAAAGAATATGATACATTGTATACTCACATGGTGAAGGAACTATTTTAATCAATGCCCTGAAAATATTTTTAAGGGGAATAACTACACATAGAATTAGGGGCTGCTACAATAACTATTTAGCCTACTCGATTTTTTTATTTTTGTTCATTCTTTCTATTAATTTGCAATGAATACATGAATGTAATAGTAATAAATTATTTTATGAGGAATGGGGAATTTCATTCTCCAGTAATTCTGAATTCTATTAATTAATGTTTAATATCAGCTTCTCATTTATCTAGTTTTTGACAACTTATTTAATCAACGGTTTCTAGTGAGTATTTATTTCAATTTCATATTATCTTATCCTTATAATTGAACACAAAATCCACTTTTATTTTCATCACAATATAAGATATTGAGAATTTTGTCGATTTTTTTATTAGATATATCATGTCATTATAATAAATAATATGAGTTATATTGTGATCATCAAAGTTCCATATTGAAGCTAAAATAACTAGGTGAGAGAAACTAATTAGATATCATTTATGTAGTGAAAAGATATGAAAATAAGTTGAATAATGATTTAATAATAAATTTAGAGGATGGTTATTCGATTACCCTAATATTTAGAAAAACTAATTTTAATGAAAAACAATTATATAATAGTTTTCACACTCCAATACCATACTACAGGAAATAAATACACCCATAACACTCTAATATTTAGAGAAAAAATAAGTCCCAATAAAATTGTACTAAATTTAGGCCATAAATATTTTTTAAGGGCCTAATAACAAACCTATAATAACATGGTCATAACAGATGATACATAAAACTATATCCTTAATCAAACAACGTCATTCTTATCATTGATGAATAATGATAATCACCCCTTATTCTTTTCCTTTCACCTTATTTATATCAATAAATAATTCTTTTATATGATCTTATTCTTATTAAGCTACATGTACGATTAATAATTTGTTAATATTAGTATATCATCCATTCCATTATGATTCCCATTTCTTCCCATTTTATATATAGTAATATTTCATATCTTTCAATCACTCTCTAATATGAGGTAACATTATATTTTTTACATAAATAATATATATACCACCATAGGTTTCAAATATCTTTAGCTTTATTTTTAGTCTCTAAAATTATTTGGGGTTAGTCAAAGAATTTTTCATATGAACTTATGATAGTTTTTAGAGTGCATGGTTATTTTATAATTTAGGTTGACCATTAATAGATCTATGGTAAGTCATGAATAGAATTTTTAGGATTAAGGCATTGTGTATGTTTTGGGTAAATCATTGACAATATATGTATTTGATGAACATGTTTATATAGTATAGATTCACACGGTTGGTGGATGGTTTTCGAAACCTTGTATCAAAATAACACATTCATAGTTTTTATAAAATAACATCTCAATGATTTGGATATGGTTTCACAAAATGTAAAACCAAATCATATAGAGTATTATTAGATGTGAAAAATTATATTTTAACAACCCCCAAATAGTTTTTTATTATATCTTGGATAAGGATCCAAACTCTGAGGTTTTCCATGGTATATTTTAGTAATTCAAACCTTTTGGAGCAACCTATTTTTAATATTATATTTATTAGTTTATTGGTGAAAGAAAAGACCTAAAAATATCATTTTTCTCTCACATATTCTCATTTTTCATTTATAAGACCCCCCATATATGTGAATGTATTCCTATATGTATTTTTCAAGTAATGTCTTGATGGGTATATTTAATGAATCTTTAAAAGAGTTTTTAAAGATCCCATATCTACTATAGCATTAAATGGTTTTGTATTTGAGACAATGTTTGAGGTATGTGGATTCTTCCTAACTAAAAACTTTTTTTAGGAACCTAATTTATTAAAAAATTGTTAAATTATTTTTTATATAATTGTGAAAAATCTATGTTGAATATTCTTTTGGTGTAACATTTTTTTAAGAAAATGTTGTGGGTTATTCCAATATAATATTTTATGAAATCACTAATAGGTTATTTGGTTTTTAAATTGTTTTTGGGTAATCATTAAATTGTTTTGGATTCATTAGAACTATGTTTGATCAATCCTTGTAATGATAAAATGTCTATATTGATAATATTTTTGGAATAAAAAATTATTTCATAATCATGACCTTTAATTGTTTCAATTTAGAATGAGTTCATAATGTATGTGGATATGTATTTTTTTAGATGGAATTTGATACGGGTTCTAATGTTTGTGCGAATGGATTATAATATAATGTAACGACAAGTGTTAAGGGGATCTGAATCTACTTGGAATCTTGGAAAATTATAAGGTCCCATTGGATGAGTGATGAGTTTTATTGGTTTCATGGATCACAAAGGGTTGGGATTGGTACATTTCATGGGTTAGTAAATTCATTAAATGGGAGTGATTTACGGTGCAGTTTTCATTTTTTTATAATAATAGGCTTAAAGGGTGTATTTTTATGTTTGTTTCTTTTTTAATACTATATAGGTTGTGTTTATATATATTATAATTTAATTATATATGTCATAAACTATTTTATAACTTATTCTTGTTAAAATATCGAGGTGTAAATTCTTTGTGGTTTTACTATGGGGTTTATATACTTACCCCCTGTATCTGCATCAAGATTCTTAGTATATGACATATGATGTGTTATATGTTTCTAGACAACATATTACATCACTACGGGGGTGTCTTGGTCTTTTGTTCCTGGGTGATGGAGATAATATCGTAGAGGTACCGATCATATTGATCTTCGAGATAGATTTATGATTGGAGATATAGATTTTCTTTTGTGTTTCTTGGTCTGATGGTCTTGAGTGGGGATTTCTTTTTATAATTGTAATTTTTATATTCTTGGATTGTTATGTTATTATTATAATTACATTCTTATTTTTATCTTTCAGAATACTTATATATTATTATTTTATTTTTCCACCACATTTTATTCCTCATTTAAGGGTGGGTTCACCCCAAAAGATTCTATAATCACGTGGTATTTATTTCCAAACATTTTTATTAGAGGGAGACACCAATGTCTAGTGGCTATCAGTGCCTAAAATTAGATTTGGACGGGGAGATAGGATGATTCATTAATTTAAGAAATATGATATAAAGAATAATATCTATCCTCTTTATATTGAAGTTTATGTTACCAAAGATTTTTAGGTTTTAATAGAATAGTTAAACCTTTTAGGTGTGTTGTCATCTCATCATCATTGTTTTAGAAACTAAGATTTTGGATTTTTGAATTAGTAAAAAAATTTAAAAAAGTATTCCACCACTCATAAGATATTATTTGATTTATTATATTAAATATATTGACATGATTTAAATTTTATATATAATCATTTTGTTTCTTATAAATGAAATTGTGAGTTCCTAAGAAATATTTTTAGAAAAAATCAGGTTGTTCTTTTCTATTTGTTTTTGTTTGATTCTTACATGGACTGATCGATGTTTATACTAATTTTTTTACAATGGTATTATATTTTTTCTAATGAGTATATGTTGTGTGTATTATTTTTTCACTAATGTTACACAAAACTAATATTGAATTGAAACATCAAGAATCCTTTATTCCTTTTAGTGGTTAACGATTAAATAAGAGGTACATAATAATGATCAATAGATTTCAACTCTTCCCAAATATTCCTATAATTTTAGTTATATTGTTAAATGATAACTAGAATCCATTTTCTTCTAAAAAAATGATAAATATTTCTTAATTATTACTTAAATTTATGATTACATGTTTATTTCTTTACTTTCTTAATAATCAGTTATATGTAAACAACTAAAAAGGACATTAAACGTGATTGAGTTAATAATTTCAGCCTCTTACTAATTTTTTTATGGAATTTCTTTTTGTTAAAAAATCATGATTTGAAATATTATTTTTTATTTATTATTATTTATAAGACATGTTATAATTTTGAGTTATTATTATTTGGATTGAAAAGAGAACTATTAAGAGAATAATACATTGTTGGTATTCCAAAATTTGTATATTATTAAATAATAATATTAAATATAATGATTATTATTGTATTTAAAATTGTTAATAATTGATATAGGATATCCTTTCATATTATTTAATTTGTTTGGGGGTTTTTAGGATTGTGATTTCAAAACACATTTGGGAAAGTAGAAATCTATGACATATTAAATATGGTTTTTATATTTTCTTCATTTATTGAACATGATTTACGGTAAAAAAAGTGTTCTAAAGGATATTTAGGTTTAAATAATAATGGCAATAAATATTGAAGTAAATATTGGGTTATATTATTTTATCTTTTCATATTTTACAATAAGATAATTTACTTTATATTCTGGGAACATGATTAAATTAGTATTTGTATTATATTATATTATTTATCTTTAGTTTACAATGAATTTTTTTTTCAATGTCATTAATATGAAATAATTTATAAATATATTTGAAGTGTTGTTTGATGGGGATTAATTCATTATTTTGATAATGAAAAATTTTCTGTTAATGAGGATTTATAATTAAGGAATCTTGTTTCTAAATTTTGTTTGATTCAAATTTTTGTTTTCATAATGAGGCCTTATAAAAATGATTTTTAAGATATTTTAAGATGTGTTATTATAGTGTTCAGATTAAATAAAATATTTAAAGAGTTTTCTCTAAATGGACTTTAGAAAAATAAGGGATAAAAAAAACCATCTATTTTTTTTACTCTTGAGTTTTGATTATTTATTTTAGTGAATTGTGTGACGTTTTTAATTTATATGCGGAATCTTCAGAATGAAATACAAAATTTATAGTATTGATTTGTTGTTGATATGGAAATATATTTTCAAATATATTTTTATAAATTAAATTATTATGATTATTTTTTAGTATAAATTATATATTGATGTAAAAAATAGTATTTTCATATTATAGGGATTCCCGTAGTGATGAGTATCAAATCTTCTCTCAATCAATTAACTATTAACTAATTTAAGTATATGTAATGTGTAATTACTATTTTTAAGGTAAAATTCTTATTGGAGATTGTTATATTGGATATCAATAATTTTTATATAATTTTGTAGAAGTAGTGGTTGGTATAAATCAATGATATTATCTATTTATTTGCCTAAAACGTCACATTCATCTCTTTGTGGAGTTTTTTATCTTATCAAATTAGAATGAAACATGAATTTTTAAAGGGAAGGGAATTTATTAAAAGTTGTTAAAACTTCCTTTTATCAGTTGGAAACCATATTATTTGAGGTCATTGATGAAAATATAATTATATATCTTCCCAAAAATGTATATTAATAACCTATTATTTTTTGACAAATATTTTATTGAAATCCACCTAAATAGGATTTTATATTTTTTGTGAACCTACATCCATGAATGAGTTCTTTTTTTCTTCTATAAGACAAAATTACACTAGTTTAACTATGTGAACAAATCGTTTTGTTATAGGAGTTTGAAAAAAAGATTTAGATTTATTTTCTAGAGTATAACTTATTAGAAAACCATAGTGTACATGTCTTGGTTTGGAGTAGTTTTTGGATGAATAACTTCCTATAAAGTCTCTCACGTCATATTATTCTGTTAGTGAAGTACAATAACACAAAAATAGCACATGTTGGCCAATTAATAGGATAACATTAAATCTAGTTCATGATGTAAGTAATTCTAATAAGTAAATAATAAATAATAATGCCTCTATGAATACTTTGTCATTACCTTTACCCATAGTTACATTCCATTTTTAACTATAGGACTAACAGACCATATTATTCATAGAAACATAGATGGACCTTATCTTATAGGGTAAATGGATTGTTACAAGGGGTTTTTTCATCATTTTTTTGTCTCACCAATGACTGATTTTACAAGGAAAATATAATCATGATCTATTGGGTGGTGGATACTACAAATTTCATTTATGGGGATAAATTTGTTAATATAGTGTGGGACTAATGATAATTCTTGTGAAAAATCATCAAATTACACTTGGATTTCAATTAGTCGAATGATGTTCTAATTTCATTTCTAATGACACCCATTCAAAAAATAGTTGAACAAGGAAACAAAAATTAGTGGTTAGACACCTATCACTATATATGTTGGTTAACCATCATAGTGGGAATATAATTGATTAATGGACAAATGATGTTAATGATACTTTTCATTTTGGGATAGAAATATTTTTCATACTCTATTTCAGAATTAATTTTTAAGAATTATGATCACTCAAAGTGGACTATAAATCATGGTATTATAAGGATATATAATGTAATTAATGATCACTTTTTTGGATTATTATAAAAAAGTGTGGAAGATCAAGGGGAAATGTGCCTTATTAATTACCAGGGGAAGGCCAAACACCAAGAACCTATGGAAATCATCAAACTTTTACAAATACCTATAGTTATGGGGCATCAAGTCTCAATGTATTTTTTTAAAAAAAATTAATTAATATTATATTGAATCATTGTTAAAATGCTTAGTGTGTTTATACGTACTCACCAAGTATACATGCCTTATTCAATTTTACGGAGACTAATTTGGTAGAATACATAGAAAATATATATAGCCAGGAAGTAATGAAGTAGTATAGGGTACCTGTTTGTATCATCTGAAACCATGATATATTATTTAATTAAATATTTTCATAATTATTTTAATAATATTATGTTTCCTAGTTATCCATGAGATTGATACACCAAAATCATGTGTATTAAAACTTCTCACACATAACTCAATAATTTTAGGACACACATAATGAATATCTAATGAAGATTACTGGTTCATAGGAAGAAAATTTTCTTTTAGAAGTGTATATATATATATAATCAATTAAAAATTATTTATATTCCACTATTTAAAGTATCGAATGGTATATGAGTCCACATACACAGTTCTGGATGGTGGATGGTAAAAATTCACTTCTCGGACTTAGTCTTTTATGTGAGATTATTAAAAATATTTATTTAACATGGAAGGGAATGGTAATGTCTTAAATCACAGAAAAATATTATTTGTATAATTTTATCACACAAAATATTTTAACGCATTATACCATATAGTCTAGAAATGAATGGCATGATTGGGGAACCACTACTTGAGAAAATGGGAAATTTATCCCCTATATATATTAAGACATTTGAGATTTTCAATCTCAATGGTGATATTAGTTAATGTATAAGAGTTCCTCTTATATCTATTGAAATTTTTCATATTTTTCAAATATAATTATTTAATAAATTGTCCATAATATGAGTATATTTGGGAATAATAAGAGATAATACAATAATAGTGACATGACCTTTTCAAGACACCCCCAACAATAAGATTTTTTCTGACAGAAATTCCAATGAGAGGAGAAAGTAACACCCTCAGTTTTAGATATTCATATGTTCTACAATTTATTTTTGGAAATGAAAATTTTATGGTTTCATTAAAATATATTTATGGTTTGTTTGGATGTTTTGTATCATCATTGATGGTTCGTGGTTAGTGAACGGTTTTGAAAAAATTTATATAATTCCCAGGTAAACCACATATATTATATTATGGGGATTGGTGGAAGGTGTAGGATTAGAACAAATTTTGGGTAAATGATTTAATAATTACTAATCCATTGAAAATATTTGGGTAGTGATGATTAAAATGGATTGTGAACTACTCAACAATATTTTTTGAGTATTAGTACCCATATAATCAATGAAAATTTTCTCAAACTGTGTGACGAAACGATGAATAAAATCAAACCCCCCAAAAGTATTTTTTAACCTGACCCCCTCACTCAAAATAGTCACTTATAATCTCATGAATATGTATATGAAACATTATGGATCACATTGGTGATTTTTATAATTATATTTATTTTGATTCCCCCGTTCTACAAATCATGAAGCATTTTTCATGGGGAATAATAGTTAGAGTTTATTCTCTCTATATCCCATATGTATTATATTTTTTATTTTTATAAGGAAAATTATATGTATTTTATTCCTAGATATCCTACATAGGGTGATTGTTATAAAGAATTTTTTTTAAATCAATTTAGGAGGGTTGTAAAACAACAAATCTCTGAGGGCATGATGTCATATAATATTGGTGACTTTGTTTAAGGTTGTTAGATTCCCCCCAACATATGTAATGAAAATGAAAGCTTGTTTTTTTAAAGTTAAAATATTGTTTTTAGTTTTTTCTACTGATTTTTATAAATAATGGTTGATTATTATGTTAATGTTATAAGGGTTTAGGGATCATCTATTGGTGATTCTAGGAACACATATGAAGAAATTTATATTTTGTTATATGGTATTAAATTGGTTGATTTTTAATGGTATAACCTCAATTATTATGTACTTATTTTGGGTCTGTGTTTTCACTATTTTAATTAATTAATTAATTAATTTTTGAAATGTTATAGAAATGAATAATGTGGAAAAATAATGTCCTAAAATTGGTGTGATTTGATATGGACTCATGATGCATATAGATGGGGCCCTATTAGGATAGTCTTGTTAGTCAATATTGAAGGTGGGGTACCTAGATTATACCACTATGCGATGTATTGGGTGAAATATAATGTGTGTATTATCAAATTTTTTGGGAATTTAGAGGAATAGTGGGATGTTTGATTAATTTGATTAGAATCATGGCACCCAGAGGGGTGTGAATGATGAATTATATTGGAATGTGAGTCCTTGACATGTGTATTAGAGTTGTATTGTTGACTTATTAATAGAAATAATTAGCTAAAATGTTTAATTTTTAATGTTTTCCTTTATTTAATTTATATTTTACATG
The DNA here is from genome assembly GCA_963277665.1 of Viscum album. Taxonomy (NCBI): domain Eukaryota; kingdom Viridiplantae; phylum Streptophyta; class Magnoliopsida; order Santalales; family Viscaceae; genus Viscum; species Viscum album. The sequence goes on along the minus strand of OY728126.1, from coordinate 835,836,228 downwards.
TTTATATAAATTATTTTTTATCGTTATTTATTATTAAAATTGAATTGACTTATTTTTTAGGAGTCTTATGTAGTAACTCAAGAGGGTTTCCCTATGGGTATTATATACACCCCTTGCATTTTAATCATAATAATCATGTATATTATTTTTTAGGTGATGTATATAGGGTGTTATCACTTATTGTACTAGTTTAGAGTCTCTACGATGAAGTATTATGTGTAATAGTTTGTATCTTAGAGTTAGTGATTTTTTAGAGCTTGGGGTAGTTACATGTTTTGTAATTTATCATTATTTTTAGCTTGTATAATATTATGGATATATATAGTAATATTTTTAGTTTTTTTTAGGATTTTTTACTTTTATTGTTATGTTATTGGAGTTTTTATCTATCTGTTATCATGAATAATAAAGATATATTTCCATTTTAGTTCTTTTAAAAAAATTTAAAACTCCAGTATGTATAAATGATCCACCAATGATTTTTTCAACCCTATGAATTTATTTTCAACCATTGATATCTATGGAATTCACCTAATGATAGTGAAATTATGTCTTATTGATGGTGTTTGTGGAGTTAGGATAATACAAATATTTAACTATGTTCACCATTAAAGTTAGTTATTAAATTGAAAGGTCATATTAATAATTCCACATTAACCATATTTTTTAGTTCTTGTCCAAATAATTCAGAGAAAAAAATATATTCTATTATTTTTAGCACAATATATGTCACACTTTTCAGAGTATATTTATTCCATTCAATAATAAATAGTGGGAAGATCATCGATTAATGGAAAAAGGATGTTAATGTTGTCATTCCTTTTGGGATTCAAATATAGTTCCTGCTTTATAAAATAATTTTTTTTCAAGACATATGATCACTCAAAGTGGAAAATCAGTCTTTTTATTGTAAGGATATATATTTAAATTAATTGAAAATTTTTGTGGATAACTAAAAACAAAATATCAAATATCATGGGAAAGTGTGGCTTTACTATTATCAAGAGAGGTTTGAACACCAAGAATGGGTGGGAATCCTCACACTATATGAATACCTATATTTATGTGGTGCGGTATTTACATGAATTTTGTTAAAAATTTTAGTAAGACTATTTGGAATCATGATTAAATTATTATTTTTTGTAGACTTAGACAGCAAGCATCCATGATTTATTAAAATTGAGGAGACTAATTAGGTAGAAGATTTAGATAAGTTATATAGCTAGGAATTAAGGAACTAGTATAGGGTACTTGTTTTTATCATCTCAAAATGATATATTATATTGCCTTAAATATTTTCAAAGTAATTTTTATTGTATTACATCACCCAATAATCCATGGGAATGATATATTATATTCATGTATATTAAAACATATGACACATAATTCAAACATTGTAGGACACACATAATGCATGTTTAGAGAAAATTAGTCGTTCTAGGGAGGATAACTTTATTTTATAAGAGTATACAAATATATATATATATATATATATAATCATCCAAAAATTCATCACATGCCTATATTTAAAATATTGAGTGGTAATATGAGTCAATATACACATTCCTTGATGGATGTTTGAGAAAGTTCACTTCTTGGACTAAGTCTTGTGTGTGATATTATCAAAGATATTTGATTGACATGGAATGGAACAGTAATGTCTTAAATCCGAGAAAAATATTATTAGTATTATTTTATCACACAAAATATTATAAATTAGTAAACCATATATTCTATAAATCAATTCCAGGTTTGGGAAACCACTACCTGAGAAAGCAAGGCAATTTACCACCTTTATATAATAACACATTCAAAATTACTAATCAGATTGGTGATATTAGTTAGTGTATAACACTAACTATTATATCTAGTGTAATTTTCCCTAGTTTTTATATACTTTTTTATCTAATGTTCTGGAATATTAGTTTATTTGGGAATGAGAGAAGATAATACAATAGCTGTGACCTGACCTTTTCAAAACACCAACAAAAACAAAAAATTTATTGTAGAAAGTATAGTGGGGGAGAATATAAAACCCCTAGTTTTAGGAGTTCATATGTTCTAATTTTTTTAAATAAATGGTCAGGGTTTCATTCAAAATCCATTTGTAGTGTTTTGGAAGTTTTGTAGCATCATTGATGGTGAATGGTTAGTGAACTAATTTGGAAGGCTGTATATAGTTCCCAAGGAATCCATGTATTAGATTATTGGGATTCATGGATGGTGCAGGTTTAGTAATAATTTTGGGTAAATGATTTAATAATTAATCATCCATGTAAAATATTTAGGTAGTAATGATTCACATGATTCTAAAATACTCAACAATAGGTTTCAAGTAGTAGTACCAACATGATCAGTGAAAACGTTACCAAACTATATGACCAAACTGTGAATGAATTCAAAAATTCCCAAAGATTGTATATTTACCTGACATGCACACTCAAAATATTCATTTCTTATCTATTTTATAATTATCTCAAACTTGAGGGCTCAATTAGGTGATTTTAGTAATTAACTTCATTTTCATGCCCCCATTTTACAATTCTGGAATCATTTGCCTTATGGATTAATGGTACAAATTTCATCCTTACAAATTCCTTATGTATTTTAATTTTTCTTCATTAGAAGCCAAATTATAAATATTTTATGCCTAGATTCCCTTTATAGGGATTTTAATGGATATTTTATTGTGAATCATTTTAGGAGGGTTCTAAGATACTAAATCTATGAGGGAATGGTGTCGTATTGTCTTAGTGAGTTTTTCTAAGGTAGGTTACTTCTCCCCTATGAACATATGTAATGAACATGAAATATTTTTGTTTTAAAACTTAACATCTTGTGTTTATTTTAGTAAAATTATTTTGATATATCATGGATGGATATTTTGTTTGTGTTGTACAATTTTAGGGATGATATTTTTATGGTTCAAGGAATATGTATAATAAAAGATCTATTTTTATATATGGTATTAAATCAGTTGATTCTTCATGGTATTACATCAATTTTTTGGAGTTAGTTTGGGTGTGTGTTTTAACTCATTGAATTGATAAATTCTGTACTTTGGGAAATGATTTAGAAAGTCTATTGTGGAATATAAATTTCATAAAATTGGTGTGATTTGGTCTGGGTTCAAGATGCCTATAGATGGGTCCCCATTAGTATAGTCCTTTTTGTTAATGGTGAAGGTGGGGTACATTGATTTTACTACAATATTATGGATTTGGTGAAGGATCATGTGTGTTTTGTCATATTTTTGGGAAATTCAGAGGAATGATTGGATGGTTGATTCCTTTGGTTGGTATCATGGCTCCTAGAGGGGTTTGAAGAGTGAATTATATTTGCATGTTAGTTCTTGAAATTGGGATGAGAGTTGTAGTATAAACTTATTAATTTAAATAATTGGTTAAAAATTTCAATTTTTAGTGTGGTTTTTATTCAATGTATATTGAAAATTATTATATATATTATTTTTAATAGTTATTTGTTTTATGAAAGGAATAGAATTAATTTTTATAAGGGATGTGTAGGAACTCATGGGGGTTTCCCTACTGGAATTATATACTCTGAGTAAACTTGTAGATTCAATTTATTATGATGTATATAAGGGGATATCACTTAATTTACTAGTGTGGAGTCTCTATGATCTGGTATTATGTTTTATAATTCTTATCATAGAGTTAGTGTTAATGTAGAGCTTTGGGTAGTTATTTATTTTGAAATATATCATTTTTTTTAGAGTTTTTGGTATTATTAATATACTTAACGATATTTTCAGTTGATTTCATTTTTTTACATGTATTTTTCTATTATTGGTATTTTTTTTGGTTTTATCTAGAATAATATTGATATATTTACATTATAACTGTTTTACTATAGTTTATATCCCATGTATGCATAAATAATTCCCCAAAGATTTTATCAACCCTAGGAATTTATTTCCAAACATTGGTGATTGTGGTATGCACATAATTATAATGATATTACGTATTATTGATTGTGTTTTGTGGCATTATGATACTACAATTTTTATATATGTTATCTTTTATAGTTAGTAAATTAGAAGGTCATATTCATTGACCAACATTAACCATATTTATTGGTTCATGTTTTGATCTATTAGTGAAAAAATATATTTTACGATTTTTGATCAGAATATATGTCACACTTCAAACTGTAGTTATTATTCCATAAAATATTTAATAAAATTATGAAAGAAGTTAGGTTTATATGATTTATAAAGTAAATTTTCACATCTATCATTAACTAGGAAATAAAATAGGTTATCATTTTATTATTCTACTTGAAGAAATTGGGGAAATATTTCCTTAAATAATTAATATATATCACAAATCATACATCTCATTAGGGTAGTGTTTGTATAGGTGTAGTGACCAGCCTCTTCATTAACTATTTGGATACCTCTTCATATTATTCTCTCTGTATTACTTCACTCCAATTTGAAATTACATGGTTAGTTGGATTTTATATCATGAATAAAATCTCTAAATTTATTTATTGTTAATATCTAATCCTTAGAAAATATTGATTTAAATCTTGAAAACATGATTTATCCATTGAAGAGTATCCATTAATGTTGAAATATCCAAAAAAAATCCCTTTAATGGGTTTACATGTCTCAATAATGTAACTTTTTCTATATAGATGCCATATTTGTTCCAATTTTTAGAATTTATCTTTTCAAAATACATTAACACAATACCAATTTTATAAAAATATTCTTCCTTTTTAATATATGAGAATATAGTATATAAATACCTCTAAAATATTTTCATAGACATATCTAAAGACTCTATTTCTTATGACCATAAAGAGTTTTATTGTGAAAATGTGAGGGGTGATTTAATCACTGCATACCATCAGTATCCATATGTTGTATAAAAGTTGATATTTATTATATCCTAGTTTTTCAAATTCAATAAAGGATATCATGTTCTGAAATCCATTTTTAAGAAGTATTCTGCCCCTTGTTTTTTATTGAATCATTGAAAAATATATTTTATAATAAATGTTATCTTAGACATGATATTGTTAATTGAATGATAATAAATAAAGAGATGTATTGAACCATCCTTTATCAAAAAAAGGGTACCTTCACACCCCATGGTGAACCATCATGGTATATAATACGCTTTACCAAATTCAATTTTAGTTTCTTATAAAAAAATATTATTTAATTGAGTTTTTTCAATAGGGACTCTTTTGATATGGGAAGAACATTGGGTGTATGATTTTTTGATAACTGAACCACTCAATATAGGGGGAAGGCTGATAAATTTCTCTAGGAATACATCATTATATTCCAACATAGTAGACATGTATTCAAGTATGTTATTTTCCATTGTCTCAACTAATTGATCAGTAAATGCATTTTTTATATGGTAATAATACCCATATATATTCTGAATTTTACAAATCTGGTCAATATATATCGATGATAATATTAAAAATCATAGGACAATTCTGGATATAGAATGAAAATTTCCTCTCCTATAACATGATATTAGATTGATATAGGGGAATAAAATCTATCATCAATATAGTATTTAATTTTATTAAAGGAATAATAAATTTATTTTTAAGAAGAATGGTACTAATCATATTAATCATGTATGAGTTATAAATATGACATGAAATAATTTCTCCATATTATTTATTTTCACCACTACCTAAATTCCAAGGATTTTAAAATGTTCTTGAGTATTCATAAGAATATTGAAGATATATGGTTATAAATTGAATAATAATCAGATAATATTTTCTCCATTATGTAACTAATACTACATGTTCCTTCACTAACCCATTTTCATGATCAACTACTATAAAATTGATAGAAATGACACTTCCTTATCCACTATAATTTAGAGAGTGTTAAAACTCAATGATCCTTCTCTTAGTTAATTATATTAAATTGGTCCTATTTTTCTTGTAGGTAAATAAATAAAAAATGTATATATGATTAAATGCAACCATTTATTATCAGAATATATTTACTAGATTCTTCATTCCTATTTGGAAATAATGATCTAGATGTCTTCAATTTCCACACTCAAAACATTCCCCATCAATTTGAGGCATTTTTTCTTCATACCATACATTTTATATGTTGGTAGATAATTACATATTCCACCATAACCCTTTTCCAATTTCCTCCCAAATTGGACTACATTTTTATTTTATTATCACCATTCCAACATACAAATCTAAATTCATGAATATATATCTATATATTAATGGAAATTCAAAATATTATAAAAAATATATCATTGTTGTGAGTGTCTATATATTTTTAAGGGATAAATTTTAGTTACATAATGTAGTGGTCCAATTTTTTATTTAGGGATAATAAGAAATATATAGGTGTTTGTTAAATTCCTTTTGTGGTTTTCTTCATAAGACAGAACTGATTTGTCTTTCATTATCTATATTCCAGTAAACTCATCCTTATTTTCATACGTATGTTTAAGAATTTTTTAAAGAATACTTTCTAGAATTTTTAATTTCTATTCAGTTCAAATCATCATTGGGATTGGTATTATTTAACAGTGTCCACAAATGATTTAATTCTCTTCCATATAGATTAATATATTGGATTACTTTCAATTTATCAACACATTGGATAAAAACTAACATAATTGAACATAATTTATATATTGATCCATGTATAAAAGATCAAAATATCTATAATAATAGGTTGGTTGTTATCATAAAAAATATTTAGCCACAATTTCCCTATTTAGAGATGTATACTGATAGACATGGGATCTGTTATTTTCCATAACTTGAGTCAAAATAGCTATGACCACTATAATGTTTTTAATCTCATTCCTCAAATATTTGGAATCTAATTCATATGATATTATATTTCCCATAACATTTATTATTTAAGTGGTTCATCCCATTCCCACAAATTAACTAAAACAAATAAAATTAATTGATTTGGATACTCTATTTAAAATGGATATGAAAGAAAATTATTTATTTATAATGAATAGTTTGTTAATAGATAATATAACATAGTCTATAATTTCTTAATTTTCAACCTAGTTTATTTTTAATTCATTTAATATAAAAGACATAGAGAATAACATGGCCATTATTTGATACCATTTGTAATATGTCATCACCTATAATTTTTTTATTCTAATAATTAAATCATGAATCTTTTTAACAAACCACACTCAGAATCCAATAGGTAAAATATATTTATGATATTACAAAAATAAAAAAATTGTAATCATTGTGATGTAATAAATAATTTTTAACTATAAAATAAACTTATTTTTATCAACACAGTCCTACCAAGGAATGGGATATATTGGGGAGAAACACTAGATAAATGTTGAGCTAATTTCCTGGTAAAAGGATAATCATAATAAACATAAAGATGAAATATCAAAAGTTCCAATAATCATAACATGAAGAAATAATATATGGGGATCATAATTCATAGCATATATAAAAAGAATAAAATAATGATATAATTAGAACATAGTAATAGAAGTAATAAGAGAATGAAAATTTTGTGGAATAATAAAAAAATGTCATCATAAACTTATGTTAAGGAAGACTGAAAATATATCATAACATTATGTGTTGGGATGAATACCAATTCCCCATATATAGTATCACATTATATATAATCATATATTAATTGTTTAGAGTGATGCATAATTATTATTCCACCTATCACATCATAATATTTCATGCAAGTGTTTTTTACATTAAAAAACACAAATCTAGCACAAATTAGAAATAAATCCATAAGAATATATGAGTTCTATTTTAATATACTCAGTCATAGGAAAATGATAAGTCGTCTGCGTTATAAAGAGAATAATAGATTAGTAAAATTTCAACTTTCAGAAATTAATGAAGGGTAATATTGAAAAAATATTTCATTTAATGTAATAATTAAAATAAAATAAAATAAAATAAATTAATTAATATTCCCTCTACCCAAAAAATATGAAAAGAAGAAAACATATTAAAATGTGAAATGAGATATATAATAAAATACAATATATATAAGGACTAGGATATCAAATAACTAATTAATTGGGTATTAAATAGTAAAATATGGACATAATATTCTTAATAAAAATAAATAAAAATGACATTGAAAAGTGTGCCTCATGTTCATATTATGGATTATCTTAAATGTATTGTTATGTGAAAATTAAAATGAGGTATATATCTCCAAATAAATAAGATAAAATGAAACCAAACACAATGATAATGTATTCATAATAAAAATTATGTCTGTTTAAAAATATAGATAGGGATTAAATGGCATTGAGAGAGAGAATAATCCAAAAAAATAATAATGTTTAAGAGAGAGTAAATTTACAATCATCATAATAAATGAACTATGAATCATATATGTCAGTAAAAATAATATTAATTCACTTTTTTAAAATAATAATTTATATTTTCAAATCCTTTTATTTCATACTTATAAGAAAATTTATACAATATATAAACAATACATGAATATAATAATGATTTTGAAGAGAATCCCTTACCACATGTCATGATTTATTTGAATTCAGTTATCAAATATTTAATAATTGAATTAAATACAATTATTTAGTATTATATAACATTATTAATATGTATTCAATTAAAAACATTAATTTAGTATGTTCTATTATTCATTTTTTGATTCATTTTATCCATTTTGATCATTTAGGGTTGTCTGGTTCACAATTTTAATGTTGATCTAGTATAATCGTAAAAATAGATGGACTATATCTAATGAGTCAATAAGATCCATAAATTTCAGAAAACATATTTATTTCATTCTTTTTAGATAAAATTAATATATCTTAATAGATATGCTAAAATAATTAAAAACAACAAGTCATTTTTTACATGCTTGTTTTAGATGGTTAAAGAGACTGTGAAGGATTATTTTCAATATCATTAATATTGGGGAAATTTCATTATTTTAATTTATAAAACATTATTTAAATTTAATAATAAATTTTAAATAATATAATAAAACTATTTTTAAAATTTCCCATGAATGGTAGAAATAAATATTAATTAACATCATTTGGATAGGTTTTATAAACCCATTATGGTGTGATGAATGTTTTTAGGAAAAACTGAAATGAAAGAAAGATAATCTATATTTTATTTTCACAATTACATTATTGTAGAATTATATTAATAATCAAAATTTATTATAATAAAAACATAGGTCATTAATGTTTTAAAAAGTGAAATAGAATTAAAATCATTGAGGGAATATAATTTTACCTTCTCTTTGAGATATTTCTTTCTGTAGACTCCTTAAGGTAGTACATAATAGTATTTTGGTTATAAGAGTTATTTCACAATATATATATGCGGTTTTATAAAGATATTTATTTAACTATTTTGAAATAGAATAATTTTTCTATGTAAGAAGAATTTTTTGGTGGAGTGTGATATTTATTAATGAAGAAGAGGGGTGTTTTAATATAAAGTATTTATTTATTTATTCTTTATCAAGATTATGAAAACTATTTATTATTATGACTAATTATATTTATTAAATTTGATTCAGGATGAAGTTAATCTTTATTATATCATTCACTATTTAATTAACCATGTATATACTAAATAATAGAAAATACCTTTAATATTTCATACCATATATTTATAAGGAGGGGATTATTTTTCATACATGATTTTGGTTGTTTTAGGCCTTGTACATTCAGTTAGTGGGTCATGTTAATTTTTTGGATCCTTGATGTCACGCTAGGTCCCCCCTTAGACCTTAATAGCAGTCTTTTTTAATAAAAAAATTACTTTTCATTCTGTCAAAATAATTGGTTATCAATCTAGTCTTTACAAAATATTTCAATAATTTACTGATATTGAATTTCAATATTCATATTCTAATGATAAAATATATCTTATGAAAGTATATTTTTTTATTTATTAATTTTAAAATTTTATTTTAGGGAAAAATTATTGGTTTTAATTAAGGATTGTAAAACACGTTTTAATAAAAATAAATTGTTATACCTGAATCTCTAAATATGATTCTTTAGACTTGAACTCCTACATCTAGTGCTATAAACATATTACTTAAAAAAATTGATTTCGACTAATGTGATCCAAAATTTACCATCAGTAATTAATATTTTTAAAACAAATATTGAGTTACTTACATAATAAAAACCTTTTAGGTTCATATATGTATAGACATAATAGAAACCAAAACCCTTATATTTCCCATTCGAAGGTAATTTATCCTAATTAACCTAGGATTTATTATTCTATAATAAGTTTTTAAAATATCTATCAAATTTCACCACACATTGTACCAAATTATACACTCTCACGTAATAAAATTATTCATATTCCAAGGGAAATATAATTATATGATGTGTGGGATCAAATACTAAGTAAATGGGTAGTGTACATCAAAATATATAGTGGACTATATAATTATTGAATAATATGGTTCAAATAAAAAATCTAAATAATACCTTTAAAAATAAAATATAAATAAAATATATCCATTGATATCATTAAACAAATAAACATATGGATATCAATATTTAATTTCACAGTGAATGAATGTACAATGTTTGATATGATAATAATACCATCGGGACTCCAACCAATACATCATAATTATCATCAAGACTATATCCCATGCATCATGATTATCATCAATGCTACACCCAAGAAAAAATAATTTTCATCAAGAATAACAAAAGATGTCATTATTATCATAAATAATGTAAGAAATACATCAGATTTACTATCAACACCACAACAAATAAATTAAAAATAAAAGGGTTTGTATATAATAAATATCCAAAATCTTTTCAACATTAGACCTAATAATGCATCGAGGCTACATAATTTTAAAATCTACCCAACAAATAAAAATTTAAAATGATTTACTCAAATATTGAATGATCAATATAATAAATAATAAACAATCATTTGAAATCAATAATCAAATATATTGAAATAATAATAATATGACATTTTAATACTTTACACTATTAATATATGAAAAACGGTCATAATACATGCATAGAATGAAGGTGGATGGTATAATTTGTTTATACCCCTAGTGAAACATAAGAAATTTATTTGATATAAACATAGATGAAAAACCCTGTAAGAAGGGAATTAAAATTTTTCTTACTAAATGAAGATGAAGAAATATATATATTTTTGGATACATATTTTTAAAAAATATTTTATAAACAAAAGGGAATTTAAATATTATTGGAATAAACATGAAAATGTGGAGATGATGTTTCTTAAGGTCAATTGATGAAGGCTGTGGGAAAATACAATAGTATTGAAAAAATTTAAAATTAGATTTCTTTAAAAAAATTTATTTGAATATTATGTTAATTGTAAATAAATTCACATGTTACATTTAAATTTTGTTTTCAAAAATTAGATCAAAATAATTTTTAAAACATTATTTAAAAAGGGAAATATCAAAAAATGGAATTTTGAAAAAGAATAATGGTTATGTTTACCTAAGGCTCCCTAGACCTACACTCATGGATCCATTACTACAAACACGGAGTTTAAACATAGTATTTAGAATGAGGTAAGATTTTATAAGATATAGATTTATTTTTACATCAATTCCATATGATAGACATTACATCTAGAAATAAACACCCAATACCAAAAAACGATGGTTTATTATCTTTCAAAACAACATATATAACCAATTTATTTAACAATATATGTGTACAATAATTTATAATTAGTCCATAATAGACTCCCTCTAGACTTATCATAATTTATAATCAACATTATAAGATATGGAATGGAATCAAATGAAATGGGTGAACTAAAATGCTCAGTTAGGGAATCATATCAATATGTCAACAGGTGATAAATGATATGAATTTGAGAATACCTGAATATGGTAGTTATATGACTCTAAATTGAACATGAAATAATAATATTTCTTTATAGGTCATGATAAACAGATATGTAATCTCAAATGAACAACATATTCCATGGAAAAATATTATTGATTCCTGAGATGATAAATAGGGTCCATGGAGAATAATAATAAAATTATGGATTATAAATCTAATGTACCCTTGGAATTTATAAAAATAGAAAAAATTATCATAAAAATAAGAATAAGTAACATCCCCTTCATTAGTGACAATATATACCCATGATTGAGAGATAAGATAATTTTAATTGTGTATGAATCACCCGCATGAGTAGCTACTCACTCCCTCACATTCAAGACTACATAATTTTTCACACATATAAATATCTCATGAGTTTTAATATTATAACTAATTTATTTTATAGATATATAGTATCTCTCTTATTAATCATCTATAAACATGTGTTGTAAATGAAATCAATCAGTCACTATATAATAAATAAGCCCTAGAAAAAAATGGGTTTCAAATCATTTCCATATAGTATCAAATAAATAGACATTAAGAGTTTGATCAGATAATACCAATATTAACTGACCCAAAATTAGTATTTAGTAGATTAATTTATATGGTGATTAATAAAAAATATTATATAAGAGTAAGATCAGTTAATGTTGAAAATGTAAGCTAAATCATTCATAAAACATTTATAAAAAATCCTTCACATTTCCGTAAAGATATAAAATTATGAATCCATTTAAAAAATAATTGTTATAAAAGTATCAGAAAAAAATTCAAAAACAAAACTTTAAAATAGATCCAAATAATGAATTATTTAATGAAAAAACAATTCATTACCATTTTAATTGTCTGTTGAATGATTAAAAATATGAATATTAAAAAGAATTAATTTTTAATATTTTAAATATAATTTATTAGACCCTAGAACATAAATATTTTGATTAATCATTCATTTTAAAAGTTGTTAAAATTGATAATAAGAGGCACTGACGTTTCATTAAATTGAGAAGATGGTAGATTTTTTTAAAGAAGATTTTCTTTGTTATTTTCTTTTATTGCAATAAAATATATCATAGTCTTGTGCCTTTGTCATGAAGTTTCCATAAAATTAATACCATATAGAGAAAGATAACTCGAATAGACAGAGGTAATCAAATAGATAGTGAAACAAAATAACTTTGGGTTGTATTCATACATATATCAGATAGATACATAGTGGATAAAGTAAATCACACAATGATTTATTATTCTTAAAATTATTAAACACAATTATTTAATTATGTTACTCATAATTTTTCCTATTTTTTTCAAATTAAGGAATTCATGGATGATAAGGCTTATCGATAGAGTCTATAAACATAGAATTGTTTTATGGATCATTGGATAGAGAAATTTGGATAAAAAATGACACTTGAGAGTGTTTTTTAAGATATATTTCATATTAAACATTGAGATAAAATATTACTAGATATGGATTTATAAATTATTGAACATAGGTTCCCATGAAAATCAGATAGACCTTTTTAGATAAAATTATTGAATAAGGGTACTTAATGAAGAGAAATATTAAGACTACAAAATAAAATGTAAGTATAAAAATAAAAACCAATCAATGTTGTTTCATATGGAGTTTTTGAAATAATTCATTAGACAATGTCTTTTTGGAAAATTCTTCGATGAAATGTTTTCGAGCACAATATGTTTACAATGGTTTCCAAATCATTAGACATGATTCATTGGATAGTGTAACATGAGGAACTCTAGATAGAGGATATATATAATTTTTTTGGATGGAAACATATGGAGTGATACCATATAGATAAATTCATATAATGTTTTATAGTATTAATGGTTGATAATCTTTATAAACGTTTTTAGAGTTCATGAATTCTTTAAGTTATTTTATTTTCATTAATGAATAATAAATCTATCAAAAATTCAGGTGATCTATAAATAATATTTTTAAACCCAATATTTTAAATGAAGATATATTTTTATGGTTGAATATAAATTAATTTATATTTTATAGGCAAACAAGTAAATAAATATTTGAGTAGGAATTTAAATTTTGAGTAGGAAACTAAAATTTGAATACTAACATTGTCTAATGGATATTGGGAAAACATTTCCTATAAAAAGGTATAAATTATGTTTAGTTTCTCATTGTTATTGTGAAAATTTGTTTAATATTCTAGGTGTACAACATGGAGAGTGAGAGATATATTTTCAATTCATCAGAAATATTGTTATAGGACACATGGTATCAAAGGGATATATTTGAAAGAGTGGTGTCAAATAGAATGATTCTATAATGGTATCAAATGATGTGGTACCAAACTGAGGCTATGAAAATAATAAAATACCATACGAACAAGGTATTATATATATATATATATCACTGGACTGAGGTTACCAGATAAAGAATTCATCAAATAGACATTTTTGATTGATTAATTATAGTCCAAATTTATTATTCATTGTTGTGAATGAAATATAAGTTTAGGACTAAGAACATGATGGATTAAAAGTGTGAAGAATGTTTGAGTAAAATATTGAAAAAATATTTAATCTAGTTAGGGAAACATATTTATTGGATTAAAAGAATTGATTTATCATATTATCTATTTGAAGAGTACATGCACTATTGAAGTGTAATAGTAATTTTATATTCCCAAAATTATAAAATCCATAAAGGTTTTTTTTCTAGTGTATTTTCTATCTTTAATTATTTCATTACCATACCATGAACTAGTTACTCCTATTGTGTAGTAAACCTTGTAAATTCTTTTGTTCTAGTGAGTGTTGTTGTGTGTTGTTTTTCAGTGAATTCAATTCTTTATAACAAGATTTTAATTATTTGCTGAAATAATAAAAATAATAATAAGATGGACCACTGATTCCCCCAATGGAAAGATAGTTTTGGTTGACTCCTTTCAAATGGTATCTGAGGGAAGGTTCCATTTTGACACTTTACTATGTAATGTTCATAGAAATAGAATGATTGATTCTATTCTTATAAAATAATGAATAATAATGAGATTTTTGTCTTATATAGAAATAAATATCATATCAATAAGTATTTAATTCATTCATGTTAGGTATCCACTAGATATTAATTTTATGAAGATTCTATAGATGTTTTCACTCCACCTACTGAGGGTTCCCTCTTAATATCTATAGATAATAATGTTTACCTCAAAAAAGTGATGAGATGGTTATTAGGGATATGATCTAGTGTGTGGGATTTTTTTTTCAACACATAAATCATATAAAAAACTATTTATGTTATGCCTATGACATTTATCAGTGTTTATAAATCATGAATAGATTTCATGATGTGAGGATAATTGGAGGATTAGAATAAGTGGATCCACATTGTAGATGATGGTATTTCACCATAGAATTGCATTGGTTAACAAAGCATATAACAAAAATAATAACTATGTTTTAGCTTGATATAATCTAGTTTGGCCACAGCGCAACAAAGGATTCCATAATATTATCATGGAATAATTAAAATATAATGGATTATATACTTCAAGAACTCACGTCAAAAGTTTGTGTTTCCTTTTTGCAGATGAGACTCAAATAGAATTTTCCTTTCCACTATGAATGACCACACTACTTAGGTGGTAAGGCCAAATTTTAGTCGTTCTTTTTTTTTTGATCTATACAACACAATAGTTTTTCTATTATTTATTCATTATAATATATGGAGGACTATAACACAGTAATTTAATGTAAGTATAGAGGTGTTTGGGATATTTATTAATGGATCATGAATATTTGGGAAATCCATGGTATATTACTTTCTCAAGGAAACATTCTTGTGGGGAAGTTCTGTCAAAACCACTGAAAAATAATTGATTATACCATAATACCCTTAAAAACACCATAGAATCTATTTTTAAAATGTTAATGTTTGTAGTTCATACTACATTGCTTTAAAAATTTGGTCTTATGAAAACCTATATTTACCACACACACAAATTTAATGGAAAATATGAAAGATTGGGATTATCCATGTGTTCTGATTAACGAATTGGATTTGAATTTGAAATTAAAATTAAAATATGAATTTTTTTAAAGTAGTTTCATTTGTAGTGATTTTTGTGAGTTCATTGTTTTAGAATAAAAGTGTGTAGAAATGGAATAAAATATCATAATAGGAAGAATAAGTCATTGTGGTAATTACCATAGATCAATATAAAACAACTAAATGTTATATATATTTAATAATAAGTGGAATATAAGAACTATATAAAAAAAATGGAGGATAGTTCTAGAAGGATTTGTTCTTGTTGATAATAAGCTATTTATCATTTTAACACATTTTAGGAACTAAAATGGTCGTGATAATTTTTAATATATGAGTTAAAGGATAAACTCTTTTCATAGTATGAATATGTTGAACCAAATGGGATGTCTAATTTTGAATGAATATGTATCACACCAAGGACTATCTATCTTTATTTGAGAGTTAATCCTCATAAATTGATTTTTAATTCATGTTTGTGTTTTTTTGGATGGTTATGTCGTTTCACTATTTCCATTAATATGGTTTGTTTCATAAAGAATACATAAAAGTAATTAAATTTCAAATTTACACTAATTTATTCTTCAGTGATCCAATAGGTACCTTTTAATTGTATTAGAATTTTGGTTTCCTTCATTGGTGATTTATTTTTTAATGTTTGATAAGGAGTTTCTCCTAGTTTGAAGTTCTTTTTATCGAATATCTACTATATATCATGTAATAATTCATTGAATGGAAAAGGGATTGTTGAATTTGATGGAAAAAACTATCACATATTGATACAAATGATGTTTCTATACCTTATATCTATCATCTATGATGTTTTTTGAAATTAAAGTTGATGTATTTGTTCCCTAAGCATAAGTTGTTTCTATAAAAGCAACAGGTAATAGAAATTCATGAAACATATAGTTATACAATGAATTTTATTTTTTCATCCCTCTTGGAAAGTTCATCTTTAAAATTCCATGATTTCAGGACCCTTTCATCATCGGGGATAAGATTTAGAATATCTATGAATAGAATACAAAAGTGAACTGAGATAAATTTTTAATTTTTTTATTAGTGTATGATAATATCTAGAAACATGATGACGAAACTTTTGATAGTTTCTTCATAATTTTAAATAAAGTGATGACATAAATCAGAGTATATTTTGATAAGTAAGAAGATAATAATATTATTGAAAATATTTTTTTATATCATCCTAAATAAGTATTATTATAAAGCCTCTAATTTAGAAAAAAATATCGTAATGATATTTCTCTATATAATTATCACAGTGTTCTAATATCATAAGATTGTTTTAAATATATTTCACTAAAAATGAATGTGATGGGTGAAAAATTAACATTTAATGTTATAGACCAGGAAAATTGAAAAAAAGAATTTTTTTTGAAGAAGAATCTTGTTGTTTAGATTCTGATTCAAATTTCTATCAAAAGATTAAATATATTATTTCTCTATTCTTCATAGATGCGACAAGAGTCAAGGTTTTGTTTAAAGTTAATAATCTAATAATATGAGTGGTGACATCCATATCAAGGCATCGGGTAGTGATGGGCATGCATCCATTAATGATGAAACCATTTATGATAAAGAAAAGGTGATTTATAGTGAGGGTGTTACCACTTCCCCTTCGAAAATAGGGCCTCGAAAAAACTACTCTGATGTTCAAAGAAATCTGTCCACTAGATTATATGAAATGTTTTCAATGAAGGAAAGTGCATAATTCACTAAGATCCTCAATCTGGGTGAGTCCTAATCATAATGGAAAACTGTTGACGATTCTGAATTTGGAAATGACATGTCCTATTGTGATCATTATATTTATTTTATGATGGGTGATGGCATGTTCCATTTTTTGAACTCAACCCTTTATTTTGTACTATTTCATTATTTTTAATAAATGTTCTATATAGTTTCTTCTTGATAGACTTTTTAGGTAGTTGGAAAATTTTAATTAACTTTTCCTTAATTAAATGTATATAGATTTGGTGATAAAGAAAAATAAACATAATGAAGATTCATTAAGAATATATCATTAATTCTTAAAAAATTATGTGTTTATTCAAAAGTATTGAGAAAAGATAAACAAAATTCATGAAGTAAATATTCTAATCAAAGTGTAAATGTAGTGATAGATGTGATGAATAAGAGGATATGTAAATATAAGTAGATTCTTATGAAAAAATCTCATTACTAAGGAAAATAAAGGCTAAATCACTAGTGAATGTTTTCCTGATGTTTATGCTAATGGTGAAATTGTGAAAAAATTCATTCCTAAGAGGGAATTAGATGAATTATTCTAATGTATTTCAAAACATCATATATAAATTATAACATTGATAATATACGATCAATCAGTATTTGTAGAAGAAAATTTAACATTTTTTTGATAAAATTAGAGGATATAATAAAAATTTATATGATTAAAATAATATTTAAATCATTTTATTAGATTCATTATACAACAATATGTAATTAAATAATCATTTAAAAAATAATTTTACAAAATAAGTTAAATTTATATCTAATGATCAAAATTATATTTTAGAAATTAAGGAATGTTTGAAGATATGTGATGCTCAATAAAAAAAATAAGAATTATTTATTAATGTGAAAATAATACTATATATTTTATCTAATAACTTATAGATGAATAATCAAATAAAAAACAGTTTTTGTTACAAAATCAAGTTTTTTTTAAAATATATTAATTTTTAGTGCAACTAATATATGGAAAAAACAACTACCAAAAATTAAGGAAAATTGGATGAAAATAAGTTATATGTGAATAAAATAGTGTATGGATTTCCTTAATGATATATTTTATATAAATGATACAAGATTATTGGAGGTAAGAAGTTTGAAATTCAGTTAGGTAGTTTTGGACAACATGATGTTTTACATGAATGTATAATTTTGATGGTTATTGATGGAACTGTGAATCCTTTTTGAACATGGAAAGGATTGTTGTGTTTAATATTCAATATATAGAGGAGTTTATATGGTATGTAAGATGTAAATAAAGTGGTATTTAGCTCTTTAAAAGAATAATAATTTAGGGAAAAGCAAGGAAATATAGATTAAAAATTATAAAATAGATTTCCACCTTGAGAATATGATTATCAATGATGTGTGTAGCCAAGTCATATTAGAAAAGGCTGTATTGCTTTGATACCATCCCAAATGTGACTAAGTTATAGTGATTAAATTTATAAAAAAATAATGGATAAAGGAAAATAGAAATATATGGTATTTTATATTTTCTAGAAACAATCTAATGAGGAATTCCCATGAATATTGGACAATGGTTGATCCATACATATCACATGGGATTTTAATCTACTCATAGATGTTGAAAAATATAATAATGGTTTAGTGTCTTTTTGAATTGATGGGTCACTCAAAACTATAGGTAAGGGATACAAATTGACTAAAAAATATCAATTAATATCTAATATAAAAATATATTTTTAAAGAAAAATACATATTCTACACAATGAATCTTAATTTTGTGACAAAATAAATTATGTGATATTTTATAATGATTTTTCTTTTGTGACTAACTTGAAATATGGGTGTGTCTTTACAAAACCACAATGTAAAATATGATATTTTATTCAGCATGGTGATAATGTTAATTATTAATTGATTATAATGAAGGGAGAAAATGAAATACGAAATTAAAGAATTGGTTATCCTGGGAAAAATAATATATATAATCATATTAGTGGAGAAAATATTTTTGTTGACCATATGTTGAATTGAGATTGGAATTTTATTTTTTCTACTTCCAAAAAGTGAAATATTATAAATATTCAACATGAGAAGGTAAAAATAAAATCTATTAAGGCATTGGATCAAATTCACTATAATATTTACATTCCCTCATGAAAGTAATAAAAATATAGGGATATGTATTTCATTTATTTTATTATTGAATTTACATTCATTACTTGTATTGTGTTTATGAATCATAAATCAAGGAATAAAAAATGTCTTAGTAGATTAAGAATAAGTTCTAAAAAAGAGAGGTTTTTACCCATTATATAAGATTTAAATAAAAATTATTGATGAGTATACTAATGAATGAATTTATTCTTATCTTTTAAAACATAGAATCCATAATGGACATAATTCATCATACAGAACAAAGAAGATTTTTTCTGTAAAACCAAAAGATATACATATGGATATATATCAAACTATTTTGTTAGAGCCTGCATCATCTTTTTATTTAAAGGTACTATATATTAGAGTAATAATTCATGTCAAAACCATTGTCTTTATCTTCCAAATTTATGATATTTCATCATCTAATATGTAATAAAAAATTCTCTATTTTTAAAGTGTATAAGAGTTTTAGAATCCCTTTAATTATTAAATATAATGTGTAATATATTTGTAACTTTGAAGAAAGATATTTTGATGGAATCTTACTATGGTATTAAAAAAATAGAAGAGGATACCACTACTGCAACAAAGAAACATGAAATATTATTCCTTACATATACATGAATGTTGTGGAACACACCAATAAAGTGACCTCTCTATAATATATAGGTTATATTAGTGATGATGATGAAACAGGTTTTTTGAAACAAAAATATGATATTTTAAAAAATGGGGAAAATTCTAATGATGTTCAAGTTGAGGAAGTTATATTAAAAAAAATCAATTAATGGATATAAATGATGTTCGCATTATTCAATGAAGAAAAAAAATTTGGTCCAAAATATCATTTCAAATAATGTCAAATGTACTAAAAATAGAATTAATTCGAGGACGTCCTATCATATCTCATTTTATCTCAAGGAGATATAATAGATATATAAGAATAAATCAAATATCCATAGTAAATTTATGAAATGAATGAAGATTTGGGAGAAATAGAAAAAAAATAGGATGTGGGATTTGGAACCCAATCCCCATGAAAAAAACATTAAAATAATATAGTTGGTTTTCCAAAACATGATGAATGAAAAGGTGAATTTGTGAGAGGAAAAAAGTAATCCTTTTGTATAAATGTTATTCATAGGTCAAAGGTGTTGATATCTATGAGAACTTTTAACTAGTTACATCAATTAAAACCATATTAATTTGTCAATCCATTATTTTATAAATGTAATTCAAGATCATTTAAATAGATGTCATGTCGTCTTTCCTTAATGGTTGATTAAATGAAGAAGTGTATACTGAACAACCATGTCATTTCATATTTGCTGAAAATGAGAATCCCATCTGTAGGTGAAAAAAATATTTATATGGGTTAATGTAATACCCACATGGTTGGTATTATAATTTTCAAACATACATAATGAAATCAAAATTTCACAAATGAACAATTGAAAAAAATATCTACATTAATGATGATAATGAGGTATTTATAACTATAATTCTTTTTTATATGATATTGTCTTCCAAAAATAATGAAGTATTTTTAAAATATTTTCTAAAGAAATTAAATTTTTATTAAATTTTTATTGATGGTGAGATGAAATACTTTCTTGGGATACACATCCATAAATAAAAATAATATGTTTTCTATCTCAAGAGAAATATGATTATGAAATGTTGAAGAATATTTCCCTAACAGATTTAAAGATAATTTATAAATCGATTTTAGTAGGGAGGATGTTTTGTAATGAATAATAATTCAAGGATGTTGATCCATGAGAATTTTGGAAGCTAATTTATTGGTTATTATTGTTGAGAATCTCAAGACTATAAATTATGTATGCTATTATACTATGTACACATTATCAAATTTTCCCAAATAGAGTCTCATTTCATAGATGGAAGAAGAATAGATTGATACATAAAAGGAACATTTAACCATGGATTAAATTATGAAAGAAATGTTAATGTTGAAGGATTTGGTTATTCTAATACAGATCAGGTAGGAAGTGTTGATTATTGGAATTCTATATCAAGTTGAGTATTCTTTCCTGAAAAAATATGTTTTCGTATAATTCAAAGAAACATAATTTAGTCACCCAGAGAAAAATAATGTTGAATATTTGGATTTCACCCATTCTAGAACACAACAAATGAGGATTAAAAATAAGATATATGATTAAAATGTTGAAGTAATGTTACCATTAATTTTTGGATTTTTTATCCAATGTTATACCAATCATTACAAATAACACAATTCAACATTAAATATCAAATCATGTTTATGTTAAATATTTCTTCATTAATTAATTATCAAGGAATAATGAGTTAACATTAAAATGTATTCATACAATAGAGAAAATTGTAGTTTTCATTAACAAGAAACTCTCGAAAAAAGTATTTTAGAATATGAGGTCAAAATTAGATACTCAACCTCAATCTATACAAGGGTAGTCTATGGTTTTTGATCCTTGATCTCTTATTCTCTTCGGATATTATCATCAAAGGTGAATTGAAATTTCCAGTATAATAATTTCATTTCTTTTTGTGCTCCTTTTATTTTTAAAATTGTTCTATACAATATAGGGGGAATATCCAAGGACGTTTGTAACATTTGGGGGAATTATTTCTGTAAATGAATCATATATTTAGAGAGAGTAATTAAAAAGGGTAATTTGTTATTTCATCATGGATAAACTATTTTAATATTTTACAATGTGGTTTTAGGAAAAATTTTCACATTTTAAATAATTTTTTATTTGATGTTGAAGTAAAATTTGAATATTTTGTGGTTTGTGTCAAGGAATATTCATATAGATCACTATCATATAGATATAAATGTACTATTAATTCAATTTTCTATTTTTTCTACATTGATCTTTCTAATATATTATTATAACTATTGGATGGTGATATGTTATTTATTTTCAAAATTTCCTTGCGATTTATGTTCCTTGACTAAAAACAAAATCCAAAGGGGGAGAATTTAGAGAAAAATAAGGTGATGAGATGGTCATTGTGATACGTGTGGTTGAAGAATTTAAAAAGAACATATGATTGAGTGTGAATGATTTTTTCAATATTAAAATCATATTCAAATCCATTTAGATGACACTTAATATGGATCATAGTGTTTATATATCCTGAAAGGAGTTCATAATTCAAACATATGTGGGGGTTCCATGTCATAGAGCACAATACTATGCCAAAAAAGTTGATTGTAGAAGGAGGAATGCACCACGAGCAATTCCCACATCGCATCCTGCTAACATATTTCTAGGCCATAGGGTATCATAGGTATATATTCCATAAGGATTTTGTAATTAGAATAGAATGTATTATGGTCTAAAGGAACTCGTGCAGATGCTGGGGATCCAGATCATTGAAGATATAAAAACTGAGATTACCATTCTATAGTGAGGACCACGCTGCTGATGATACATGGTTAAATTTATGTGGTCCAATAGTTTTTGGGGCCTCTGAATCATATCTCTTTTTCAATAATACATCAAGGAGAATATATGTTGGATTACAATACTATAAATTGACGACATATATGAGCTATTATACTGATTTTTAGTGGATATAGAATATTCAGAACATGCACACTGTATTGCTTATTCCACCATATAGTATTATGTTAAGGTTTTTGGAAAATTACTAAAAATGATAGGGAATTCCATAATACCACTGACCATAAAATATAATCTAATTTGTAGGCATAATCTTTGTAGCTTAAACAATAATTATTTAAAATTTTGTTGGTTATGATGGTCAATTTTGACTAAAAATTCCTATCACGACCCGTCCTCGGGGCCCGTTCCGTGACTACCCCAATCCCTCCATCCATAGGCTAGGGACTGGTGACTAGAAAAAAAGAAGTAAATACTGATAAAAGGGAAGGAATTTTCTTTCATATAAGTAAACAAAAAAACATAGTACACACGTGAAGTAATCACTTAGTAAATCTGAGTACAAATGTAAATGGGCCAGTATACAAACCCAACAGAGAGTACAGTACAACTGAAAAGGAAAGTATAATAGCAGTAAAGTAAAGCAGCAACCACTGAGTCATCCTCTGTGAATCCCACCTTAAGGGTGGGTACAGATGGTCTCCTCGGCACCTCAGGTCCTCTGTCCACTCCATGCATGCCTCACTAGGTGGTCCACCTCTGGTTACTGTCCAGCTTCGCAAGACTCCTCCACGATCAGTGTTGTCCGTCGTCTGCATCCAAGAAATCATAGTGCGGGCATAGCCCATGCAAGGGTGAGTATACGATACTCAGTAGGGACCCCGGTACCCACGAAGGGCTCCCAGATTCTACGAAGGATAAACCACAAAGGAAAGGAACAATCCTGAAAAATCAACCAACACTACTTAGGTATATGCCCATCTATATACCTAAGTTATCAATCTCAGTTCGGCTCCAACTCTCGAGCCCAAGAACAATCCAGTCCACACATGAAAGATATTTAATCGAATCAAAGATAATGATTGAAATTCAAGACTCAGTTCACGCATGTATACTACTCACGAAGAGGAGTGGATATGATTAGATGTAGCTTTTGAATCATCTCCTCTGTCGAACCCACGTATGATCCAAGTAGAGAAGTCGCCGTTGCCGAACCCACGGAGGATCCATGTACAGTAACCATCACTACAGAACCCACGTAGGATCCATGTACAGTCGTCCTCGCTGTCGAACCCATGGAGGATCCAAGTACAGTCGTCCTCACTGCCGAACCCATGGAGGATCCAAGTACATTCGTCCTCGCTGCCGAACCCACGGAGGATCCAAGTACAGTCTCCATCGTCATCGAACCCATGGAGGATCCCAGCATGGTAGTCGTCGCAGTCGCGACCAGCACTAGGGTTCCCGCAAATAGCACGCTCGATTCTGGGAGGGTCCACTCCTTGTGCCAAGGGGGGTCAGTACAACAACTATCATGAAGTCCAGAGTTGATGAATCCTGAAGTTCCGTGTCGTCAAAAGAAACCCAACACGACAGACGGTGCGTCAATCGGATGTCCGATCCGAGAGTAATTGGATTTTCTGTTCCAGGGGCCTGGTTGGTTTTTAAGCTAAAACCAACCAAACCATACTCCAGCTGTATCCAACCCTTAAGTGGAGTATACCAAAAGAACTGTCTCTTCAGAAGGAAATCAACGTAGTTGATGACATGTCAATCAGACGTCCATTCCTTCAGTTATAAGCATTTCCACTCCAAAGGCCAGGATGGTTTCGTGTTCGAACCAATTCGGCCATACCCAAACTTTACCAAACCCTTGAGTGTAATATAAATAAATGACCACCATGATCCAAGTATTCCTACGCAACTGAAAGTGTGTCGATCATAGGTACGTAGCTCAAGTTATGGGCAAGAGACTGAAAAATAGTCCGAAGTGGGGGGTCTGGGCCCGATCCGACCTGGCCCAACCCACCCTGGGTCAGCCTGAACTGGGTCAACCCGACCCAGGTCCGGGTCCGGCCTGGTAGGGTGTGGCCCGGCCCGGCTTGGCGCAGCCCAGTCCTTGTGACCCACCCCAGCCCGGTCGGCCGGGTGGGGGGGGGGGGGTGTGATGGCTTGGGCAGCTGGCCGAGCAGGGGGCGCAACCCCCATTTCTGCAAACGCGGTGCTAGGATAGCGCCACTAGTATCCCCGGATCCCGCGTGGCCACAGGATCCGCTGCTCTCCGGCATTGCAGTCTTTCATGGGCCATCAGAGTCATTCAGGTGGCCCGTTTTTGCTTCTGTCTGTGCCTGCGATCGTCTCGGGATCCGAACTCCACTGCAAAGGCCCCAAATCGCTGTTGTGGTCCCGTTCCATCGTCACCAAACACCCTGTGCATCAATTACAAAATAGCGGTGAGTCAAGACTTTTTTTTTAGTCCGTACCCACCATGTTAATGGTTCAAATCATCACCCAACAATTAAACACCATGTTCGAGAGTATAAAACACATATATGGAGAATACAAAAAATTCCACTTACCTCAATGTTGTTGTCGTACGTCGTCGATCCACGGTAGATGAGTGTCGCGGTAGATAGGTGTCATGGAATAATGGTGTAGTTCCATTAACTATGGAGGAAGGGTTATTGTTGTAGGTGACGTAGGCTCCTTGACGTCGAGGTGCGTCCAAGGAAGATGCGTCGTTGGAAGAAGTTCATCACGTTTTCATCGGGGGTGTTCTTCATTGAAGAACGGTGTTCTTCGTTGATGAAGGATCACATCTCCTTTAATTCTCTAGAGTCTATTCCCAAAAAATATTTTCAAAAAAAAAGAGGCTATCAATTAATATAATTGTCATGCAATTCCTATTAATTCCAAAGCGGTGCCAATTAATTTAACACTGATATTAAATTGATAGGTTGGCACATTTTATGGGAAGAGGGAGGTAGGAAGGCTCCACTATAATGAATATGTGGAGTTTTAAAAGTAATAAATAAGGGGTATTAATGGGGAGTTGAAGGGAGTTATGGGGAGATGAAGGCTGGGAATCGTGTGGGCCCCACCTCACAAATATCCACACTAGGGAAGAAAGAACCACCTCACAAAATAAAATTGTGTACCACACAATTTTATTTATTTTAAGATTCAACCTCAAAAATTAACTTTAGACCCACATAAAACACAACTGTGGTAAAGGTCCCCTTACGTAATTACTGGCGCTGCAAGTTCATCGGTGGCCTCAGATTTCAATTCTGAGCATTGGTTCAAAAGATAGAAAAACCCGCTCATTCGTTTATTGAACGTATCCGAGCTAAAATTCGGAAATTTATTCTGGGCACACCAGGCATCAGAATCAAGTTCTGTCAAGAGCCACAGGCACGTAAAATTACAAATAATTTAAAAAATAATTTTCTCAAAATTTTAGGGTATTTACTTTACTCCCACCTCAGGTATTTACATCCCCATAAAGCTACATCATAAAATAGGGAAACAAATGAGGGTACTGAGCACGTATCTGAGCCTCCGGCTCCCATGTGCTGTCCTGGAGGTTCCCATGATGCCAACGAAAGCACACCAGAGGAATCGACGATCCACATAGGACCCGCTCATGTTGATCCTCGATCTCCACTGGGACATCCGTAAATGTAGCCCCTTCATCGATGTCCATCTCCCCATGATCAATGATGTGGGTCGGGTTGTGCACGTATCTCCTCAGTTGAGATACATAGAAGACGTCATGCACCCGGTGCAACTGAGGTGTAAGGGCCAAGTGGTAAGCCACCTCGACTACTCTACTAAGGACCATGAAAGGCCCGATGAAGCGTAGAGATAACTTGCTGCCTCGACCAAATCTTCGTAATCCATGTCGAGGTGAGACTCGTAAGAAAACGTGGTCGCCATCCTCAAACTCTAGTGGTCTCTGTCTCCTATCAGCATAGGACTTCTGTCTGCTCTGTGTGGTCCTCAATCGCTCCTGGATGATCTGAACCTTTTCTGTCGTAGACTGAACCATCTCTGGTCCTACAAGTACTGACTCCCCAGTGTCAGTCCAGCACAGAGGTGATCTGCATGGTCAGACGTACAGTTCCTCATAAGGTTACATCTCTATGGTGGAGTGGTAGTTGTTGTTGTATGCAAACTCCACCAAGGGTAGGGGATCCTCCCAGCTACTACCAAATTCAACGACACATGCACGAAGCTTGTCCTCGAGAGTCTGAATTGTCCTCTCTGTCTGGCCATCCGTCTGAGGATGAAAGGCGGTGCTCAGGTGTAGCTGTGTCCAAAATGCCTCCTAAACCCCCTTCCAATCCCAAGAAGTAAAGATATAATCTCTATCGGAGACGATAGACGATGTCACACCATGAATCCCTATGATCTTCTGGATGTAGAGGCGTCCCAAGATCTCTACTGAGCCCTACTCTCTGATCGGAAGGAAGTGGGCCGACTTGGTGAGTCGGTCTACGATCACCTAGATGGAGTCGTGTCATCTGGAAGTACATGGAAGCCCCGTCATGAAATCAATGGATATCCCATCCCACTTCAACTCCGGAACCTCCAAGGGATGTACCAAGCCTGCTGGTACCTGGTGCTCCGCCTTCACTTTCTAACAAGTGAGGCATAATGAAACGAACTATAATAAATCCTTCTTCATAATTGGCCACCAGTGCTGTCGTCTGACGTCCTGGTACTTCTTCGCTAATCTAGGATGTACCGCTAGAGGGGAAGTGTGAATCTCCATCAAAATTTCCTCTTGTAGTGCAACTGGTACCATGGTACTCCCCCTGAAGATGATGACGTGGTATCCTCCTTCAGAAAATCCATCAGGTTCCCGCCCTATGGAAATATGAGCACGTCACATCTCATAGTAAATGTACCCATGCTATGCCTCTCTGACCCGCAGAATTAGTGGAGGAGTGACTATGAGAGACTATAGAAAGGTTGTCCCATCTCTATCCATGAAGGATATATGCAACACTGCTAGCTGCTCCGTCGCCTCCCCTAGCAGCTATATGCCCGATCTTCTGCTGAGAGAATCAGCTACTACGTTCCCCTTCACAGGAGTATAGACTAGCTCAAAGTAATAGTACTAGTGGAACTCAAGCCATCTCCGCTGTCTCAGGTTCAGGTCCTTCTGCGAGAAAATGTACATGATAATCTGGCGGTCAGAGTAGACTGTAAAGCACTCGCCCATCAGATAGTGCCTCCACATCTTTAGGGCGAAGAAAAACAGCTGCTAACTCCAGGTCATGGGTAGTGTAGTTCTGCTCATGTTGCCTCAACTACCATGAACAGTAAGCGATCACTGCTTTCTCTTGCATCAGGACACACCTGAGTCTGATCCCTGATGCGTCGCAGTAAACTATGTACCCTACGCCCTCCTCCGGTAGCCTCAAGATGGGAACACTGGTCAATCTCTGTCTCAGCTCCTCGAAGCTCTGCTGGAATCCATCTGACCACACGAAGGGTTTCCCCTTCTTTTTTCATGATTAAAGCGGTGCTGCAATTCTAGAAAAGTATGGAACAGATCTCCGATAGTACCCATCTAGACTTTGGAAACTCCGCACCTCCGTCACGTTCA
Source organism: Viscum album (assembly GCA_963277665.1). Taxonomy (NCBI): domain Eukaryota; kingdom Viridiplantae; phylum Streptophyta; class Magnoliopsida; order Santalales; family Viscaceae; genus Viscum; species Viscum album. The sequence goes on along the minus strand of OY728126.1, from coordinate 835,807,338 downwards.
TGGGTGGCTCCGAAGAAAGTACCGCCTCGATCTTCGTTGGGTCTACTGAAACTCCCACCTCTGAGATGACGTATCCCAAGAAGTGAACCTCTCAAATCGAGAACTGGCACTTCAAGAGCTTACCATAAAGCTGGTGCTCCCTGAGTGTGTCCAGTATAACCCGCAAGTGGTAGGCGTGCTCCCCCTTAGTAGCCGAGTAAATCAGTATGTCGACAATGAAGACTTCAACAAACCGATTGAAGCAAGGCTGGAAGATCCTGTTCATGAGACTCATGAACACCGATGGAGCATTGGTCACGCCTAAGGGCATAACCAAGAATTCATAGTGGCCATACTGACACCTGAAGGCCGTCTTCTGCACATCCTCATCTTGAACTCTGAGCTGGTGATAGCCTGACCTAAGATCTATCTTCGAGAACCATCGTGCTCCCTTGAGTTGATCGAAGAGGTCTTCAATCCTCAAATGTGGGTACTTGTTCCTTACGGTCACATGGTTCAGGTGACGGTAGTCGACACATAGTCGCAAGCTCCCATCCGCCTTCATGGTGAACAAAATCAAGGAAGCCCAGGGTGAAACACTGGGTCGGATAAATCCTTTCCCTTGCAAGTCCTCCAGCTGTACCCGCAGCTCACGAAGCTTGGCAGGAGCCATCCGATATGCTGGGGTAGATATCGGTGCTGTGTCGTGGTACATGTGTATGTAGAAGTGTACATATCTTCAAATAGGTAGTCCTAGAACATCATCAAGAAAAATGTCTGCATACTGATCCACCACAACAGGAACACTCGGACTCCGCACATCAACCGCTCCTAGGATGAGACTAGCCAACTGATGTGTGATCCACTGCCCTATCCTCTGCATAAGTCCATCCTATGCTGCAAAGGCTCCCTTATTGCCGGTGAAGGTGAACCTGGTCCCATCCATGCAGACACACCGCACTTTGCACGTAATACAGTCGATCTAGGCATGGACTTTAGATAAACAGTCCATACCCAAGATGATGTCGTAAGTCCTTGATGCCACTACAAGAAGAACCCTGCCAAAGCTCTCACCTCCTAGAGTAAGCTCACACTTCCGGCAACAGTGTGTAATCATCGAGTCTGCTCCCATAGAAGTATCTAGTCGTAAGGATCGAGCCAACAGCTCCATCGAAATCTCTGAGAACTGAACAATGGATGCGGCAATAAAATAATGACTTGCACTTGTGTCTATAAGAACTACATCAAGGGTGGAGTAGATGCAGATAGTACCTCGAATCATCTCAGGTGCACCATGGTCGTAAGCCTCCGCTGCTTGGAGATAAGACTGCCTCTGTCCGCTAGATCCCTGTGGTCGGGGTGGACCTCATGGGGGTGGTGGTGGTAGAGCCTCGAAATGTCATCCACCACCCGCTGCTCGTCCAGCTCCTCTTCCTCGTTCTCCTGCTCCCTGTGGACCGCAACGGTCGAACCTCTGCCTCTGCCTGGGAGGTCCCTCCAATGTCTGCTGCTCGTCTGCGTGTCGGGTAGGGCAGTACTGATCCATGTGGCCCTACCCGCCGGATTCATAGCAATGCCTGCCCCTCATATGGCTAGCTCTGCTTCACGTGCCCTGCACATCTGAACCATAATCCTGGTGTCGCCCACCTGATGGCCGGGTCCGCTTAGACCTCTGCGTCATCTGTCTACTGCCGGCTGCAGAAGACTCCGCTATGTGTCTCCCTGCAGTGGGTGTCGCTGCTAGTGTCATCTCGGCAAGAAAAATCTCCACAAGAAGGGCTCTCTCCAACACTCCTGCCTGTGTCAGAATGATGAGGGAGACCATCGAAGCCCTGATCTCATGTCTGAGTCCCTGCTCGAAGGTCCGGGCCTGGAAGAATGAGTCCCGTACCATGTTCGGGGAGTAGCGCGATATGTCGTTAAATCTTTATGAATACTGAGCTATTGTCATACTGCCCTGTCGCAGATGAAGTAAATCCTGGATGCGCACCGTGCGGAGCGTGGCTGGAACAAACTCCGAGTGGAAGAGACTCTCGAATTCATCCAAAGTAGAGATGCCTCGTCGTGCACCTGGAGCTTCAGGCTCCACCATCTACCTGCTTTTGCGTGTAGTAGACTCGCGACAAGGATCACCATGAGGCCTGCTGGTGTCCCTACCAATCTGAAGACTCTGACGATAGCCTCTAGCCAATCCTCAGCTTCCTGAGTATCCATATTTCCACAGAACCTGGGTGGCCTCTGTCGCTAAAACACGTGAAACGCACTCAGGCGGCATGCACTCTCTGCTATTGGGCCCGGTGGAATCGGTGGCTTAGTAGGTAGCGGTACCGCTGGTGCCTCCACTGTAATGGGGCCCTACACCGAGGCCTAGTCGGTCAGTGGGCTTCCATATCGCATGTAACTAGGAACCCTGGATTACTGCCTTCATGGGGCCATCCTGAAAATCAACAGGTGCGCCACGATTAATACAATATACCTGGTGAGCTAACACAAAATAATTGCAAAGAAATCTTCTGAAACACACATGCAATCAATGTTTTCATGCACTAAGTCGGAAATCAGAAGTCAGGGTCCTGGTATATGGATATGTCGGCCGCCACACCGACACTGGACTTCCTAGATTGATAACCACACTCAACACTCTAAACACTATTATTTCAAAATAAATAAATTATCAGAGTCCTAAGTTCTGCGGTAGAACCGACTCCTCTGATACCAATAGTCACGACCCATCCTCGGGGCCTGTGATGTGACTACCCCAAGCCCGCCTTCCATAGGCTAGGGGCTGGCGACTAGAACCAAAGGCGTAAATCCCGATAAATGGGAATGCATTGCCTTTCATATAAGTAAACAATACAACAATGAATGGAGGTGAAGTATGCACTAAGTAAAAATGAGTACAAAAGTAAATGGGCTAGTATACAAACCCAACTGAGAGTACAATACAACTGAAAAGGAAAGTACAACAGCAGTAAAGTAAAGCAGCAACCACTGAGTCGTCCTCCAGTAAGCCCACCTAAAGGGTGGGTATATATGGTCTCCTCAGCACCTCAGGTCTATCCATCCGCTCCGTGCACACCTCAATAGGTTGTACACCTCCGGGTACCATCCAACTCCACAAGACTCCTCCACGATCAGTGATGTCCGTCATCTGTATCCAACACATAATAGTGTGGGCATAGCCCGTGCAAGGGTGAGTATATGATACTCAGTAGGGACAACGGGACCCCCGAAGGTCTCCCAGAATCTACGAAGGATAAACAAAAAAGGAAAGGAACAATCCTAAAGAATCAACCAACACTACTTAGGTATATGCCCATATATATACTTAAGTTATCAATATCAGTTCGACTCTAACTCTCGAGCCCAAGCACAACCCAGTCCACACAGGAAAGATATGCAATCACATCAAAGATAATGATTGAAAGTCAAGTCTCAACTCACACAGGTATAATACTCACAAAGATGGGTAGAGATGGTTAGATGTACACTTTTAATCATCTCTTCTTCTGAACCCACATAGGATCCAAGTACAGAAGTCGTCACTGCTGAACCCACGGAGGATCCAAGTACAGTAACCTTCGCTGCCGAACCCACGTAGGATCCATGTACAGTCGTCCCCGCTGCCAAACCCACGGAGGATCCAAGTACAATAATCCTTGCTGATGAACCCACAAAGAATCAAAGTAAAATTTTCCTCGCTGTCGAACCCACGGAGGATCCATGTACAGTCGTCATCGCCATCGAACCCACGAGGATCCCAGCAGGGTTGTCGTCGCAGTCGCAACCAGCTCTAGGATTCCCGCACACAGCACGCTCGATTCTGGTAGGATCTACTCCTTGAGCCAAGGGGGTTCATACATAAACTATAAAGAAGTCCAGAGTTGATGTATCCCATAGTTCCGTCTCATCAAAAGAAACCCAACGCGACTGACGATGCGTCAATTAGATGCCCCGTTTGAGAGTTATTGGCTTTTCCGTTCCAGGGGCCCGGTTGGGTTTTAAGCTAAAAACAACCCAACTGTACTCTAGCTACATCCAAAAATCATGTTTAGTATTCAAAAAGAATCTTTCCATCAAAAGGAAATAATTTTAGTTGACGACACATCGATCGGACGTCCGATCCTTGATTTATAAGCGTTTCCGCTCCAAGGGCTCAGTTGTTTTCAGGTTCGAACCAACCTCGCCATACCCAAACGTCACCAAAACCTCTAGTGCAATACACCTAAACGACCGTATCGATCCAAATATTCCTACGAAACTGACGGTGAATCAATTGGAGCTCCGTAGCTCATGTTATGGAAAAAATACTGAAAAATGGTCCTAAGTGGGGGCTCTGGGCCCGGTCCGACCCGGCCCAATGCACCCTGGGTCAACCCGACCCGGGTCCGATTCCGGCCCGGTAGGTCGGGGCCCCGGCCAGGCCCGACCGGCACGGCCCAGTTTGCGTTGCTCACCCCGGCCCGGCTGGGGGGGGGGGTGCTGGCTTGGCCAGCTGGCTGAGCTGGGGGCGCGACCCCCGGTTCCGTGAACGCGGCGCCAGGATGGCGCGGCTGGTCTCCCCGGATCTCGTGCGGCCGTGGGATTCGTTGCTCTCTGCCGCAACCGGGGCCATAGCGGTCACCTGCCGGTGGCGCATCGGGGCGCCACCGCCGCACTGGCGACCCGCACCGCCGCAGTCTTTCACGGGCCACCAGAGTCATTCCGGTGGTCTGTTTTTGCTTCCGTCTGCGCTTGCAATTGTCTCGGGATCCTAAATCCACTGTGAGGGCCCCAAATCGCCGTCACGGTCCCGTTTCATCCTCACTAAACACCATGTTCATAATGAACAAAATAGGGGTGGGTCTGGACTTGTTCTTTAGTCCGTACCCACTGTGTTAGTGGTTCAAATCATCACCCAACAATTAAACTCCATGCTCGAGAGTATAAAACACATATATGGAGATTATAAAAAAATTCCCCCTACCTTGAATTTTTTGTCGTACATCGTCGATCCACGGAAGACGAGCGTCACGGTAGACGGGCGTTGCTGAAGAATGGTTTTGTTCCATCAACGATGGAAGAAGGGTCGTAGTCGTAGGTGACATAGGCTCCTTGACGTCGAGGTGCGTCTGAGGAAGATGCGTCATTGGAGGAAGTTCTTCACGTTCTTCGCCACAGGTGTTCTTCATTAAAGAACAATGTTCTTCGTCGATGAAGGATCACCTATTATTTAATTCCCCAGAGTCTTTTCCCAAAAATTATTTTCCAAAAAAAGAGAAATAAGAGGCTCTCAATTAACAGAATTCCCATGCAATTCATATTAATTCCAAAGCAGTGCCAATTAATTTAACACTGATATTAAATTGATAGGTTGGCACATTTAATGGGATGAGAGAGGTAGGAAGGCTCCACCATAATGAATATGTGGAGTTGTCAAAGTAATAAATAAGGGGTATTAATGGGGAGTTGAAGGGAGTTATGGGGAGATGAAGGTTAGGGATCATGTGGGCCCCACCTCACAAATATCCACACTTGGGAGGAAAGAACCAACTCACAAAATAAAATTGTGTACCACACAATTTTATTTAGTTTAAGATTCAACCCCAAAAATTATCTTTCAACCCGCATAAAACACAACGGAGGTAAAGGTCCCCTTAAGCAATTACCGGTGCTGCGAGTTCATCAGTTCCATCAGATATCAATTCCGAGCACCGGTTAAAAATATAGAAAAACCCGCTCGTTCGTTTACTGAATGTACTCGAGCTAAACTTCGGAAATTGATTCCGGGCACACCGGGCCTCAGAATCAAGTTCCGTCAGAAGCCACAGACTCGTAAAATTCTAAGGTATTTAAAAAACATTTCCTTGAAATTTCTAGGTCTTTAAAATTCCAGTTTAATAATCAAGACTAATTTCATATATAATCCAATAATTTTGATTAAATAAGGGATTTGAATTTGAAATTGAAATTAAAATTTGATGTGTTTTGGGTAAGTTCTTGTTTGAATATTTTTGAAAGTATATTTTTAGAATAACTGAGTATAGAGAATATATAGAATGGGATAAGGGGACGAAGTAGTTTTTGTGAAATTTGGTGTAGTGTGAATATATAATATTTTTATATTTTATAGGATGAAGGATAATTAGAAAGGTATCACTTCATAATTAAATGAATTTAGGGTTTGGAATCATTTATTATTTTTAATACAAATCCTTGTAACCCTAAAGTATGAACATTAATAGCATAGAAACCTGATGTAATGTAAGTTTATGGATAACCCCTACTCATTTCACCAACATATTTAAAATAGTGGTAAGTGTGATCCTAGTTAAATATATATAAATACAATTTCAGTACTTATAATTTTGATAGGTGGAATTTTTTAATCTAATATTCCCTATGATTGTGAGTGTGTGAATAATCACGAGTAACTCTATCTATAGATAAGTAATTTCATATCAAGGAAAAAATTTATTAAATAATTGATTTACCCCTATTGATTCTTCACTGAGTCTGGGTGTTCCGTTTTCAAATATGTATCTAGAGATTGATTAGAAAACAATACATTAATTAATTTCCTCACTATCTGAAAGTGAATTTTTTATGGTGAAAGGAATTAGAAAAGCTAATGAAATCTTGGAAATGTTTCAAAATATTTGTATTGGAAACCTAAAAGTAAAGGAAGAAAATTTAAAAATCATGAGATTAAAGTATGTAGGCCTCAAAAAAATGAGACGATGAATCTTTTTTATGTGTAATTTCTAAGGGGAAATTAAATTATTATCACCTTAAGATTCTTAGGTGATATGATCAAATATTCGATAATTATTCAAACTATTTAATGAATTAATTTAAATATTTTTTACACCAAGGAATCATAGCTAAAATATAGTGATCCTAAAAATATCTATAGATTATTTATGTTTTATTATCGTGCCATATGAAATGAGAAGAAGAAACATTAATAATAATAATAATGAATATTTTGATTGAGAAATATATTTAAATATTTAAATATTTGGGAAGTCTATGAATATTACCAATGATGAAACTTGGGGAAACGTCATTTAAGATAATGAAAATAAAATATTGGATGGATTCTTGTATTTGTTTTCTAGAATGACTAATGGAGGGAAATAGATGTATAATGTGAAACTATTAGTGAAGTGATTAATCTTTGGACCCATTTAACATTTCACATCAAATTGTGTAAACTAAATGAAGGTGATTAAAGTGATAAATAAGATAGGAATTATACAAGACCATCGATGAAAATGATAGAAAAAACAATGTCCTCTTTAATAAGAATGAATAAGATGTTATTAAAATATAAAATTATATCTTATTTTGTCAAAATTTTAGAATGATAATGATAATGAGATGGAATATTAAAATTCTTTTTATGATGTTGTTGAAATGTTAATTATTACAAAATTAAATAATGTGAATATTTACAATGTTGAAATGATAATCACAGAATGAGAAAGGTAAAAAACTCATATAGATGATATCCTTAAAAGATAATTTAAATAATTCCATTGAAATATATTTTATTTTAAGAAATATAAAATGAATATGAAGAAAAATTATATCTCAATAAACAACTATAAATCATATTAAACTGAAAAATTTAGGATAGGAAAATTGAATGATTATTTTAGGAAGTCACTTCATGATAAAAAAAATCCTCAACTAATAGATTAAATAAAATATCATGGAAGGTAAAATATAAATAAATTTATCTTTTTATTTAATTTTTTTATGGAAGAATAAGTAATAGAAAAACTATGTTTTAAAAGTTGGTGAAATTTATAAGATCTATAAACCACAGAACGATGAAAAAAATAATCATAAGAGTTTAAAAATGATGAATATGTTTAGAGAAAGATGGAAGTAAAAAGTACCATATATGAAGCTAAGAGAAATGAATTCCAAAATCATAGAATTTATGAAAATAAAACACTATGTAAATTACTTTTATAATATGATACACTATCATGGATAAGTATAAGTCTAATATTAAAAACAATATGATAAGATTCCATTAAAGTTTTTTCTTCCCAATAAATTTCTATAGTTGCTGATTGAAATGTCATTATAATAATGATACATAATTTTGGAAATCATGATAGTTACAAAGGAAAATATGAATTATATTGATATTGATCACACTATGGAGGCTTCGTACATACAAGAAAATGAGTTTTTTTACCATAAAAAACTATAATGCATTAAAGGAATAATTTAATGGGGATTAAACTTATTCAATGAAGAAAACCTGAAAATATATTTTAAAAATTGAAAATAAATTTTAGAAAATATAAATAGTTTTTGAAATATGTTATCATCCTAAAAATATCAAGAAAGGATATATATTAATTCTACCAGAACAAGAAATTTTATATGTATAATATCAGAATACTTATGGGAAGGAGTAAACATGCAATAAATAGAATTTTGTTATGGAAACTAATCAAAAAGTATGAAAATTATAATTACCATTGATATTTTATAATGGGAGTTCGTTTCATATTAAAATAGATTTTAAATTATTAAAAACTGTAATATTACGAAGAAGTAATGATTTTTCTGTCAGAATCAATGTAATTGGATATAGTATCATTACAAAAATTATAACCCATAAGTGCGTTTTTTGGATTGAAACTCACCTTTATTATTTTATTCAAAATTATGATAAAGGAAAACTAGTTTTTATAAGTGGTGTAATTTTTTAAGATTTTTGATGATGAGACTGATTTTACATGGGGAGAACAACAACTAGGAAATTTTTTTTGGGTTAGATAAGCATGTAGATCATTTTAGTTGGGCATGATGGAAGAAAATAAATTATGGAATAAGTGTATTATACATATGTTCCATATTAATATAAATTGTCTAATAGTGATAGAATTTATTTGTGATGCTCAAACATTAAAAGAAGAAGCGATTGGTGTTTTTCAATATCCCAAAAGTAATTATTTGAAATGTTGTACATAATATAGATGAGATATATATAACTCATCCCCTAGAGCTTATTCATTCTGAAATTTGTGGGATTATGATAAATCAATAGACAAAATAGATATAAGTACATTATTTTCATTATTTATAATTTCACATGTATTACGTTTATTATGTATTTTTATCATAAATCATAGGATCTCAAATTGTCAAACAGTTTCTGAAAATGTTCTGAAAACTAATGTCGATATTCCATGGAGAAAATTTTATCTGATGATGTTGTAGAATATAAAAAATTGTGGATCTATAATTATCTTAAAAATCGTGGAATTCATTTTAAGCTTAATAAACCACAAATACCATATAAGAATGAAGTTCAAAAAAATAGAACTTAATATGAAATGGGTAGAACCATTATTATTGAACATGATACTTCTAAATTCATTTAGAGAGAAGCTATTGGAGACACAATACACCTTGAAAGTTATTTTTTCTATAAGGAAGACATATATATAACTCTATCAAAAATGTATTATAAATAAACTCACTGATTAAAATACATGAGGGTGTTTGGTAGTGACAAAATTATCAAAGCGAATGGTGAGAATCATGGGATGTTAAATCAAAGCGGTGTTGATTTTATTTTCCTTTGAAACCATCCTAATAGTAGATGATAAAATTTATATAACAAGGTATATGGAAGTAGTGTTGGCAATGAAAATTTGAATGTATTAAAAAATACTGATATAAAAGTTTCATAGTCAGCCACACATATAAGTGGATGTGAAGATGAACATGTTTCTTGTAAATAACATTACAATGTTTCTATCATATGTAATGATATATAATACTTACATGATGAATATTTCAAATTATCCATTTCTTGTGATATGCGATGAGTGTGTTTATATCATTTAAGGACTAGGATGAAAGTGGAGGTACAAAATATAATTGGAGATCATAGGTAATAGGTTCAAACTAGAATAACATCAAGGATTTACTCACATACCTATTTTTATACATATGTTGATCCTATAGATTTGGATAAATATTTAGATAATAAAGAGTGGATTGATTCCATAAATGAATTATTAAATCAAACTGAGAAAAATCATAAATGGGAATAATTACCATAATGAAAAGCTAAAAAATTCATTTTAATATTGTATTTTTTTCAGAATAAGTTCAATGAAAAGGATTGTGCAAATAGAGGCAATGTAATTTTAGTTCACAAAGGAAACTCATTAGGTTAAGGAATTGACAATGATGAGGTATTTCCCCCAGTATTAATACATGGAAACATTAGAGTTATTCTTGATATTTTTACACAATAGAGATATATGATATTCTATATAGATGTAAAGTGGTATTTTATTAATGGTGAACTTGATAAAGAATATTATATTTGGAAAAATGGGGATAATTTATTAGTCAATGGAAAGATATATTTTCATGTTAAACATATATTCTCATGCATTGAAACAAGCCTCGCGATCCTGGTAATCTATTCTAGATCCTATCTTGTTGAAGTTAAATTTCAGAAAAGGAAAAGGTAATGACAACCTCAATATAAAATAAAATAATTATGTTCCCTTAGTGTAAATTTTTATATTGATGATATCATATTCATAAGGAATGTTAAATAAATTCCTAAAATGTTTGTTGAGGATATGATGAAATATTTTATAATTTTAATCGTAGGATAACTGAAATTCGTTAATTCTTTACAAAAATAAAAAAATAAAAAAATAAATCTATTTTTTTAATAGAATTATTAAAAATAACTATTATTGAAATTTGTAATGGAATATTAATGAAACTTACCATACCCACTTTATTGGGAAGAATATTTTCTATATATGGGTGAGTAATGGATTCTGAGCCTAAAGAAATCAGGGAATTGATTGGACTCATGTTATAACTCAATGATTCAAGAAAATATCTAGTGTATATTGTTAGTCTTTGTTTTAGGTATCCATATAAACCAAACTAATATCATCTTGTGGATAAAAATAAGTAATCCATAGATATATTAAATTAATAATTTATATTCTGTTGAAATATTGAATCATGGGAGTTGTTGATCTTTTTAGTTACATAGATATATACAGGTAAGGTTTTTTCTATGATAGAAGTTCCATATATAGTGGAATATTTTTTGGAAAGATATATGTGTGAGTTAGAAAACAATGAGTAATTTTTTTATATCCCTCCGAACTACTAAATTTGAGTGTGCTACATAAACCTATACTACATAATAATTGATACAAATACAGACACAACATGAGTAATTTTTTATTTTTTTTAAAGATTCCCCTTCTCTTGGGTTGTGATAATCAATGTATATTCAATATCACCAAAAGTACATAACAACATTGTTTATATAATAATGTTGATACTAAATATCAATTTATCAAAGGGAGTGTGAAAAAATGAATTATGTACATAATTTGTAGCTTTAAGGAGAAAGTATTTGACATACTAACTAAACACTTGATGAAAGAAAATTTTCATTAGATACGATTGATTATGAAAGTTAATCCTTAATATCATAAGGAATAAGGTATGTGGTTACATGTCTTGTATATTATATTATCTTTGGATAGTGTTTTTAAAGCGTTACAATTTATATAAAAAAATCTATACATTGATCTATGTTATACCATTCATGGGAGACCAGTATTTGTGGGTATAAGGGGTATGTTGTGACATCATCATGGGTATAGTTTTTATTATTTTGATGATCTGGATATAAAGAAATGTTCTGAATAGGATAATATTTTTTATATTGATGTTTTGAGTTTAAGAAGAAGTTAATAATGTGTTTTAATCACTATATCATGGAAATCATTTTATTTTTTATTTGTCATTATTATTTCTTACATCTATTCTTCTTGCATACGTTCGGAATTGTTGTGTATTGATTCATTTTGTGAGTTTTATTGATTCAGTAAATTATGTTCCTTGGTAGAAAAAAGATTCAATGGGAGAGATTATTAAGTCCAAGATACTTTAAGATGTTCTTTAATTGAGAATAAAATTATTTTAAATAAAGAATATTCTCTTGGGGTTTGTACTTTTTTCCAGTAAATAAATTTATTTTTTGATCATATTTTATGAAATTTATAGATAATATTTAAATGAAAGAGAAGCCAGAGTTAAATGGGATTTCTTAATTATATGGAAGATGGAAAAAATGTTTTTCTATTAGTAATAATAGTTACCTCAGGGATAGTTGTTCAAAAAATGTAAATTAGTCAATGATTTCATATTTTTCACTATGCTAAAATTATGATCACATAACTGTATTTATGTTTTTTTTTAAATTTTCTCAATGGAAATAATTAATGTAATATACAGATTTCCAATTGAGTTTATAAAATATAGAAGAGTTCTTGGAATCATTTATAGGTAGATGTTAATGAAAAATTCCCTTGGACTTCCATCTTTATATCAGATTTATCATACAAAAAATATAGAGTGAATATCATCATCTAGAAATTTTAAAATGGTTATATAAAGGATCCCATCCAAATTCATCCAAAAGACATTGTTAGATAGAGTTTTCTTATAATTGTAAAAAATAGTGAAAAATACAAAGATGACATTATAGAATAGAAATGGAAAAGGAAGAAACTTATAAGGATGTTTATGTTTGTGTTTCCAAACCAATTCAAAGGATTTGGTTACTGATCAGATGCATTATATGGAGGATTCTAATAATAATAATCAAATAGAGGTTTTTTTGAGAGAAATCATTATAAAAGAGTGATCTAATAGAGTAACTCCATGATCTCTAGAGAGGGTAAACATGATGAACATATCAGATGAACACATATAATGTTATACCAAATAGATTGTTTATAATTATAGTGTATTTGATGAAGATTTGATAATATTTGCGATGTTATTACATTATAATGAATTGTGATGATTTTTAGTCATAATTTAAATATATGTCAATCTTGTTGATATTTGTGGAAATATTGATGAATCTTATTCATGTCTATATTTGAGAAAATTATCAATGAAATTTGTTAACTATAATGTAATTATAGGTTTGAATTAGATCAATTGATGAAATATTCGAGTGGGAATTGAAATTTTAATTGAGAATAACAAATTTTATGTTCAACCTTCTCCCTTGATTTTTAGAGAAATGTTTCCAATATAATATGTGATTTCCTTTTGTTTTCATAATTATTATTGGAATAGTTTTTGAATATTTGAGTTGAAAACCAAGGAGCTTCAGACATATCTTTTAAAAGAATTTGACACAATACAATCAGACAAATGGTATTATAGAGAGAAACCATGATGAGTGGTATTAGATAGAGTGATACAATATATGTTCCAGATGAAGTATTACGAAACTAATCCTAATAGACACAAATATATCATATAAATAGGTTATTAGATATAGTGCATAGGAAATTGGTCACTATATGGAGAAATCATCAAATAGATAGGTTCAATTAATGATTTTCATATAGTGGTTTTTTTGTAGTGTAAAGTAAAAAAGAAGAAGAAGAAATTGTTGGAATGAAAGTGTGGTGAATGAGAAAGTATAATAATGATTCTATATTGAACAATGTTGGTGAATGTTTATTCATTATTTTAAAAAAACTTATTTATCATAATAGTTATGGGAGGAGAACACGCACATTCAAAGGACTGCAATTTTATTTAATATTTCTATATTTCCTTCTTTATATAAACCAAAAAGTGTTTTTTATATTGTAAGTCTTGTCTTAGATTATTTATAAATAATTCCAATGACTATATTCTCTTATTGAGTAGTAAACCCTAAATTTTTTCTATTCTTGTGGGGGGTGTCTGTGTGTTATTTTTAGTGAAGCTAATTCTCAGTTACTAAATTCGAAGGATGTTTTTGATGAACAAACACTTAAATAATGAAAACCACTTATTCACCATAAGTGTTCCACATGATATTTACTAGTTTTTTCATTAATGACTACATTTAAGATTACTATAAAATAAAAAATATTTTTATTTCATTATTTGAAATTAGAGAATTAGTGGGATGAGTGAATGGGGATAGGGATGAATAAGATATCATTTGGAGATAATGGGTATTATTCCTAGAAAAATTAAATTTTAGGATAAAATAAATGCATCAATATAAATACGTTGATATTAATTTATAATAATATTATAATATAATTATATAATATAATAAAATGATCTTGTAAAACCATAGTCAATGTGGAATAACTATGACTTATGAATAGAAGCCGAGTTAAGGAAACCCCTTACCTTTACTCTCGACATCGATGAATGAGATTTAATTTTTAGTATAATAAAAATAAAATAATAACATATTATAAAACATTATTCATAACTATTAAAATTTATAAATATCAATTATTATTATTTACTGCACATTTATTAGTTACATTTTACTCCTGTCATCAAATTTTTGGGATTGTCATTTTTTTCAAACATGCCTTAATGTGTCAATATTAATAATCATTCAGTTGTAACAAATTCACCATTCCTTGAAAATATATTGTTGAAAAATAAATAATTATTATTATTATAAAACTCTTATTTCACTCTGTAGTAGTTTTAGTCGTGATTTGCAAACAATGAATTGATAACAGGCTAGTTTCGGTATTTTTTTTATGAACAAATGTTTATTAATTAATAAATTATTAAATATTAAAATAAAAATTATAGAAAATTATACCATATACTATTTTTCTCATTGTTATATAATAATACGATTTTTTATGTTTCAAAATTCATCCTTTATGAAAATTTATATCATTGTCCATGTATGTGGTTAAACTGACACAAAAAATTATATGATATAATAAACGGGTGATTATGGTTAAAAAGGTAATTTATTTTAAAAACATAATTATTATAGGATTATAAAAATAACATTTATATGTTTTTAATGATTTAAATCATATTTTTAGAGAGATTTTTAAATATTAAATGTCTAAATAAGAGGTAAAATACTTTCATTGTGGATCAGTTAGTCTATACGTACACACAAATATCATTATCATTTACCATAAATGGTACAGAATATTGGAACTTGTTATAGTTTTTATAATTTAATAAAATATTATATTTATTGATAAATTAATATAACTATGTTTTCTTTTTTAAGAGGTTATGAAATAAAGTATCACATCACTTATAAAGGTGGTATTCCCTATATAACATAAACAAATTTTTAATTTTTAATTTTTTTTAGAGGAGTGTAGAAAATGGATATACTATAAACATACTAAAAACTATGTATAATTATGATAATAATGTAATTATTTTAATATTTTTAGATTAGATTTAGAATGTGTAGAATAATGAATAAAGGAAAAGAAAAGAAAAAACTGTAATTAATAAGTTTACCTTACTCCTTATAAAAGATCATTGAAAAATTGGATTAAGGCATTGTGCGGTGGTATTTTGAAAAGAACATCACCTATCGAATGATTCTAAGAGTTTTGGAGAATATTTTTGTAAATTTTGTACAATCCCAATATGATTGGTGTGTGTAGAAGTAGGGCAGCGATGGATCCATGTATGATGGAGATGAGTTGCATTGTTCTCATAATATAAAAGGTTATGTCACTACTAAATGGTCTTGTAGATTAAATAATTGAAAATAATTCATTGGAATAACACAAAGTTTAATAATGAATAAACCATAAATTTTATGATATATTAGTTACATGTTTTTATGATTTTTACAATTAGATTTTCCTTTTTATCAATTGGGGTATATTACTGTGGTAACTCAAACATTCCTATTATATTCAATATTAATACCTAAATATTTATTGAGGATTATTATATAATTTCGATCTAATGATTTAAAATATGAAATACATTTTTTCAAAAAGAATTTATAGGGGTGATAAAAGATAATTTTAATAATAGTCTTCATAAAGAGTAAAAAAAATTTCTAGAAAGAAGTGTATTTTTATATTTAATGATTATAATTAATATAGAATTATCATGGTTGTTCTGTTATCATTATTAACCAAATAATATTGCTATGTATTTTAAATTAATCTATGACTGAATTTCACACCATGT
Source organism: Viscum album (assembly GCA_963277665.1). NCBI lineage: Eukaryota > Viridiplantae > Streptophyta > Magnoliopsida > Santalales > Viscaceae > Viscum > Viscum album. The sequence continues at coordinate 835,791,342 of OY728126.1, read as the reverse complement.
ATATTTAGATAAACTAAATAGACTAAAAATAGTTTTCATTTGAGTAAAGTATTTCTTTTGTTTCATAAATGTCAAACAGGGGTTTTCTAAAATTAATATAGTATTTTTGAATAAATAATTTTACTCTTTAAAAATAATTAAGGAAAATAAAAATTATTTAAAAATTATTTCCTTCACTATTAGGTCAAAATAATGTCAGAACACTATTGAATTTAAAAAAATTTATATTTTTAACTATTCACCAAAAAATTAATCTTTTTACAAAAACACAAAATTCACTTTAATGAAATATTAACAAGAAAAATAAAAATAATTTTTTTTTAAAATTCATTTTATAAAGTTTGAGAATTTAACTTTTAAATCTAATATTAAATATAATGGAATCATTTTTTGGGGGAAGATATTTTTTGATGAATTTAATTTTTTTCTTATCCTTATATCAAATTAATTTTTTACTAAATTTGTGTTAACATATTATTAATATAAATAATATAGTTTTTCCATTTAATATTTTTTAAAGTGATGAATATAAAAATACCAATTTTAGAGAAAATACATTTTTAGTATAATATAATATTATTTTTTATCTAACTACATTAATTTTGTTATATCAGTTAAATTATATTAAAAATTAAATATATTTCCCTTTAAAATTAAAAATATTAAAGGAATAAAATACATGTGATTTATAAATAATTTATTTTATTTATAATTACATGTTTATAAGATATGATTTTTTACTAACATATCCCTTTATGTTCTCTATGTATGATATAAGCATAAGATATGTTTTAGAGGTAGTCATGGGTGTTGATTTATCTAGTGTAGACATTGTCGAAATTTCCACATGATTTAACATCTCTTTTATATGATTTCATTCATACCAAAAATATTGATTCTCATATTTTTCTATGTTAAGAGAATACCATAGTGACTCCACCTCTTTTCCATTCTCAAGAAAAGCGATCCTAATAAGGACTACACATACATATTAATTTCAGCCCTTACCATTTTAGGATACTTTATAATAATGTTTTCAATATCATTTATCCCCATTAATTTAATGGATATATTATAATATTCAAATATAATAATTTTTTTATAGTGTGTCATGGTTTCAAATTAGTTTGGTATTTCATGTGAAATATTATATTCAATGTAGTATTTATTTAAAAAAAATTAACATATAAACTTTTGGGTGTCACACTACAAATTTTTAGAGGAGTATAAAATATATGAACATAAATAATTTTATCTATATTCAAACCCACATTATTAAAATATTAATATGGATTTCATATGAAAATATAAAAAATAATTTTTAAAGTCACACAAATCAATACATATTTTAATTTCAAAATAGTGATGGATATTTTTAGTGGAATGAAAAATGTGGATATATGGGAGAAATATTCCAAACTACAAATATTCAATATTGTAGAATAATATTTTAAAACTTTAGAAACTTTTTAATCAAAATATAGTAAGAGATAAAACATGAAAGGGATTATTAAATATAATGCATAAATATATTCACTATAAAATATGTCAATGGAAAATTTCTAAAACAACCTATGTATTGATATAATAAATTATTTTCATATATATTGGTATTATTGAATTAAATATTTATATTCATTATAAAAATATTATTTAATTATAAATATAAAAAAGAAATTATTTTACTAAAAACATTTATTATAAAGTGATATTGTGAAGTTAGATTTTAAAATCATATAATTTTAATTTGATAAAATTAATTTCATTTTTTAATTTAGAATGTCAGAAAAATATTATAGTGAATTTTTTAATGTATAGATTTTTTGAGGAATAATAAAAAATAATGAATTTCATTGAAAACCATATTTTCTATTATTGAATTTACAAGGTATAATTATTTTTTAGATTTTCAATAATATTTTTCACTAAATAAGTTTCATATAAGATAATCTATATTTTTTAATATATTTTATTCCTGGATTTTTTGGGGAAATATTTTATATTGAAAATGGGAAATTTTCTAGAAATTTATTTCTTATTGCGTTTTCCTTTTTAATTTTAAATTATATTCATTCACCTTTTAATATAAAAGCTTAAAAATGAAATTTATATTTTAAATAATTGGGTTCAAATTTTCTAAATAGTCCCCTTTAATTTTATCAATATAAGTATAAAACATAGTAAGTTTGTTACTACACTAAAGGAAAATTGAGGAATTTACGTTAAAAATAAAATGATTAGAACTATCAAATGACCCAAAAAATACCAAAATATTATTTTATGAGTGTACGTAGACCATAATCAACCAACGGTAAAATTTATGAACTATTGGGGTTACTTTCAAGGGGTTATAAATTTTGTATTATTTTATATAATGAAAAAGTAAAACATGTCACACACTTTTTTTAATAACTGTAATATTTTTAATAAAGTGATTTATAAGTGGTATTATTAAATATAAATATTTCTATGAAATATATATTATTTATCTTCATCATGTTAACTTATTTTATATTTTTATGGATGAAATAATTGCATTAAATTATTCCTCAACAGTGATGTTGTAATAATTCCAATAATGGAAAAATTAAATAAATTTTGTTAAAAATACAAAAATAAATATAATATGAAATAAATAAGGTGATCAATGAATTATTTAGATGAACATAAAATTTAGGGTATATAATAAAATATTTTGTCCTAATTTCATATGTTATTTTAATATTATTAATTTTGATGTATAGAATAGTTCAAAAAATATACCTAATGGATATTTTATAGTAAATAATATTATAATAAATGATATAAAATTCCTATGAATTATAAATTTTTCCATGTTATTATGTTATGTCTTAAAATATCAATCATTATCCCATTATCGGTTATTTAAAATTTTATTTTAACTATAGTGAACCTCAATGTTTAAAAATACTTATTGTCATGGTAAGAGTTAAATAAGTTTAAAAAGGGGATAAAATCAAGAGATAAGGGTACTAATATAGTGAAAACATGTATGATTTCTTTTTAATGAGGTTTTTGAGACCAATACTCATCTTATAATTAAAATAAATCAATTTTAATTGGTGTTCAATTAAAATTTATTTTAAATTAATTTAATAATATGAGTAATTCCAAGAGTGTCCCTCCCCACTCTTATAAAAGGGAACCTTTTAAAATAATTTCATAATAAATTAAACCCATTTTGGTTTATCCTAGAGCAAACCAAATCGATTCCTAGAATACCCCCACTATTTTAAATGGAATTATTATTTGTAAAACCAACCATAGTGGTTTAAGTTGTTAAGATAAAGGGATTATATAAAGAAGTTGTATTGGTTTTAATGCTGTTTTTTTGTTTTATTTATTATTCCAACAATAAAAATATTACTTAACTATAATATTATAATAAAAATAGTATATTACATATAATTTAGATTCTTTATTTCAAGTTCCCAAACTATATCCATCTTTTATTCCATCAAATGAGAAACAAAAGCATAATTTGTGTGTACGGTGGACTACTACCTCGCGAACCAATGTAATTAGTCTTCCATATTCATCTATAAAAACTATTTATAATGATGGAATTAATGACATTTTTTGATATTATTGAAATTATTTAACATTATTTAAGGATAATAAATAATTTAATTTCTTACCATTCAATTCACTGGAAAATGATAGTGTTTTTCGTGCATATATGTATCCTACCATATCCATGATGAAATGTGAATCGTTTATTATCACAAAATCACATGGATTCTATATAAAATATTATTTAAATGATTAATATCATATTTATGATATTTTTAATAATAAAAAATTTTAAATAATATATAACCTATTTTCATAAAAATCATTGAAAAATGGAAAGGTTACTCGTGTGTATGTGCGACCTACCATCTCCATGATTGTAACATAGTTCATTTTTCATAACCATATTTAATGGTTGTATTTAAAATTATAATTGAGTTAAAAAAGTGTAATTATTTAATGATTATTATTTTGTATATTATTGAATAATGGACTCTTGGATTATAGTCAACCTATTAGAGTAATTTTGGGCTTAATATCGATATTCGTCAAGACATCGACATGAACATAAATGATTATGTAATTATATATAAATTTTTTCGACATTTTAATAAGTGGATAATGATCATGAAAAAGTATCTTAAGAAAATATAAATTAATATATGTTTCTTATTTCTGAAGATAAATGAAATACATGATGAATCAAACTCAATATATGGGTATTATTTTAAAAATAATCTTTTAACATTTCCCATTAATAATATTTTTCTTCCATATCCATATCATTATTTTCTAAAAACCATTCAAATATGGTATTTCTGTTGACAAATGATTTTTTGAGTTCATTTTTCCATGTTTAATTTTTTAAAAATTATTTCAATGTAATGTTTTTTTAATTTTCCAATTGATGTACATTTCACTTATCTGAAAAATTATATTTAAGGGTTGTTTTTTAATAATACAAAATGAGGGTACTTTCCTACCTTTATTAAGCATTAATTAATTGAACTGTCTTTTATATGCTTCAGTGGTTATTTTAAAAAAAATATTTATTATTTTAATTGTTCTGTATATTATCAATGCAATTTTTAAAATAAATGTGTATTTTGATATCCAAATCTGTTTTTCATGTGGGATTGAAATCATTCTTCCAATTATATATGAAGAAAATTACAAGAATAAAATGTTTTATATATGATATGGTACATGATAATTGCATGTGGAATGGGTGACAATGATGCATCTTATATGAAGGTTTAATCCCCATTATAACACATGAGTGAGCCCAATATTGCTTATAGTTTGGGTTCATATAGATTGCGTCAGGTGATCCCATTATAGATTTGGTTGATCCCAGATATCACTCCATGAATTTGGTGATATAACATATATTTCATGGAATGAATGATGAAGTTGATGAAGGGTGTATCATTTGGATTTAACTAGTCCCCAATAATTTATAACATGGGTTTTAAAATTGGTATGAATGTGATGAAATATACTTCTAAAAGGGGTTTTATTTTAAGTGTATGGGTTTTAATATATAACTTTGAGAAAAAATTAATTTTTTGGTTTTCATATTAAAAAAATTTATTTCATTAGATCTAATAACATTGAGATAAAGGTAAATGTTTCATGGATTTTCATGTTTTCACTAGACTATTAGATTTCTTCTTTTTATATCCCTTAATGTTATTTTTGTATTAATTTCATATTTTAAAATGATGTTATTAGGGTTTAAAGATGGATCATGGAAAAAGATAAGTCATAGTTATTTTCAAGAATATTTATCATGAAAATAAATCAAGTTTTGTTTTAAATGTTTCATATTTTGAATGAAATGGATTTTTGGAAGACGTGTCTATGTTTTAATATATGAGTTTTTATATACGGGATATGATCTAATTATATAAAACAATAAATCAAAAAATATCCTTGGGATTATAAGAATGTGAATTCTAGTTCAATGAAACTAGAATATGTAATTATTAATGATGGGTTAATAATGTTTGTATCATAAGAAGTATTAAAAAACAGTAGGGTTTATGATTATATTAATAGATTACCCATAAAATATTTTTACATTATGGTCAATTTAAAATAATATATAATTTAAATATTATCATGTTTCTTCATATAATATATGTCTATTTAGAATGCTTCTATTTAGAGGAATCATGGAAGCTATGGTGGGAAGGCATCGAGAGGAAAATATCCTTCCAAATAAAAATCCAAAGATGGTTGGAATTGGTACAAATAAATTTTTTTATAGTGATTGATTAGTTCAAAAAGCGATAAATAGTGGTGGTATGAATGTAACATAGAAAACAGATATACAATAGAGGAATATTTCAGTAGTAGACATTACATGAGGAAACACCCCCATCATTTAGTGTAACATCTTACCCATTAGTTTTTAAAGGATGGATTAATTACCCATTAATGATATTTGATGCCATGGGTTGTTTGGATCATCAAAAGGTAACTATTACAACTTATTATTTTGATGGTCAAGTTGATCTATAGTGGTTATTCCATAAGAATACTAGAGAGAATGATTATTCTTATTTCATGTAATGGGACACATTTAATAATAAATTTCTTTAGAAATATTTCCCCATGGTTTCTCATCTTTGGATGGAAAAAAGTTCCATGAATTGTTGAAAACTTTTGTAAATTTTATAACTGTATATAAAGAAAACATCACATCATTATCAAATTATGTGCCAAATTATTTTCTTCACACTAATTTCAAAATTAAGGTATTTTAATCATGGTTGATACCATGTTTATGTAGATATTTTACCTTATGAAAGATTAAATTTTATAATAATGGGGTTTATTGTGCATTGAATGTTCAGATAGAGTTGTCTGAAACATCTATTCCTCAAGAGGAAAATAGTAGGAAAAGGTTGATGTGGAATGAAACAGAGAATAAATGATTTAATAAGTATAAATTCAATCCCCCAATATGTTCCAAGTCTTGTATGTGACATTTCAAGGAATGTTCGAATTGATCTCGAATATTTTTATTGTGAGTTTCATTTGGTCAAAGGGATTTTGACTATAATGAAATGAATCTTGAACAACCAATCAATGGGTTAATTAAGATCCATCTAACAATACAGTGTTTTAGGTGAAATTATTTGTTCAATTATGAAAACATACATCTGATGTTAGTTTCAAATGATAGAAATCATCATGATTTGAAACATAAAGGTGTAGGACTGTAATTTTCTACAACAATAGATTATTTTTATCTATAAAATAATGTGGTAGAATTTATGATACCTTTTTATCAAATAATTTCAATTCCTTGTTTAACTCTAGATCAGAGCATTCATTAATTTCTGAGAAGGTTTTTTCAAAATGGGAATATAAAAAAATAAGATTATTTTTTTAGAAAACTATTGGTGGATATATTATTGTAGTGATGATTTATTGGAATTTTCTAAATATTATCAATTGAAAGTTATTTACTATAAATCATATTGAACTACCCAATGTATTGTATGATATTTTTTTGATATTGATGGGATTTTATTATATCATGTTATTATAGAATTTAGAGCCATAAAAATTACGACCAATGAGTTCCTAACATTAATAACATATCAAGAATCCCAGAAAATGGGTTGAGATGGAAGTTAATGTTAACTTGTTCGTATCTTTAAAAATAATGACATTTTTTTGAATTAATAATGTTCCAATAGTAAATTAATACATGTATTTATTTCATGATTATTTTACCATTGTTATTTTTAATCAGAATGATGATATTACTATTGAATTAGGGCATGATTCTTAGCCTACATCGAAACATCATTATAATATGGCTCATGTAGAACATCTAGAACTATAAAATAAATTCAATGAGTTTATAGATGAAGGTTCTATTTGAACTAACACTTCACTATGGGGTGATTTTATTTTCCTTGTTAAAAATAAATTTGGTTCCATTAGGACATTCATTAATTTTATACTTGGGAATATTATCATTGCTATGAAAAGTACCATTTTCCTCATATCAATGAATTTTTTAAACATATTGAGGGATCATAGTGAGTTTCACTAATTAATCATAGGTTAGGTTACAATCATTTGAAGGGGAGGGAGGATCATATTATTGATACTTATATTTAGACAAGATATGGGCACTATGATATGGTAGTTATGACATTGGGTTTTCCAATAAAACAGTTGTATTTATGGATATAGTTAATAGTGTTTCCTTGAGTTTTAGTATTATTTTGTGATTTTTTCTAGTATATTATAAAATAAATATGGTACATGAAATGCATAAATGTATTCCTTTCTCATACACTAATAGAAAAGAAACTATGTAAAAATTTATAAGTGTTAATTTTTGTTGATTTGTTTTTGTCATATTATTTCTAAAGAAGAAGTATTATTGAACGTAATAAAAACAAAATGATGATGATTGTCAAAGAACAAAAAAAAACTCATAGATATATGACGTTTCATGTATTTTTGGGTTCCTCTTAATGGTTTGTTGAAATAATTTCTCATTATTATATTCGACAGACTATATAAACATATAAGGCAACTATAGGCATCAAGATAAAATAGTGTGATGAATTTTTTTAGGAAAAAAATCAAGGTTTTTGAATTCCATTTTCTTATCCTTTATCTAACGGAAAGATGATTTAGTAATATGAAATGACGATTCATGGAAATGACATGGTTTTTTTCTAATGAAAATTTATTAGGTAATTGAGTATTCTTCAAGTCAGTTAAAACCTCCTGACTAATATTATCCTACTAATGATTTGGAATTAGAGGATGTGGGTTTCTATTATAAAATTTGTGGCATCATTTATATAGTGTGAGGTGTGAAATATATACTGCACATTATGTTTTAAAATATATTGACTTAGAAAGAGTTGAACATGAGGAAGATAAGATGGTTTGAACTGATTACGAATTATGATTGCACTATCCATTATAATCTTGGAAAAAGAGGAAAATTTGGCGATTATTTTATTCAAAACAACATTGATACATTAAAAAAATTATGTTTGGAACCTGAAACTTTGTTTAATGATTTTCTAATTTTTAATAGAATTTATGGGGGCAAAAATGATCCTATTTTTCTTTTAGGTGTTAGTACAATCATTTATATCAAAAGAATTAGAAAAGTTTAGAAAAAGGATAATTTTTAATAGGAAATGGTAGAGTTGGTTAACAAGTGTCTGATTAGTTAATTCAATGTAAAAAAATATGGTGTTCTGATATATGAGAAGAGATAATGTGTTTCATATGATTCCCAATTGAAGAAATATTTTTAGATGAATCTTATAGTTCTCTAATTTCAGTTCATCTTAGAAGCTCATAAAATTATAGATGCCTTTAGTAGTATTATTGGTTGGATGGAATGAAAAGTTATATTCATAACATTTCCAGGATTTTTTTTACTTTTCAATAGGAAAAATTAGAATAAAAAATTAAAAATTTTATGCTTTAACCCTTTATAGTTCTAGAGTGATAATAGGAAAATATATCCATTGATTTTATTGTGGGAGTACCAATGACTTCATGAGGTAACAATTCAATTTTTTTTATTGTTGATTGTCCAAAAAAATCAAAACATTTAATTCCCGTTAGATATATTCAATCATTATATTAGATTTATCGACTATATATTATATAGATAGCAAGGTTACATAGAGATCCTATCTATAATATATCAAATCATGATCTTAGTATCAATTCCAATTTTTGGAACAACCCTCAAATGTCATTACATATCAAATTAAATTTTAGATCGCACTTTCTACCTCAGTATGATATATAGATAGAATTAAAAATTCTTACCCTGGAAGACATGCTTCGTGCATATTGAATGTACTAAAAAATAATTTGGGTTTAGCATCTTTCATGAGTTGAATTTTTTTTAATAACATTTTTCATTTCAGTAGACAAATGTAACCATTTATGTAATGATATGGAGTGTCGTGTTGAACTCCAGTATTTATGGATGATGTAGGTAAAAGTAAGTTCATTGAAAAAAATACATAAATGATGTCTCTTACAAGGTTTATATTATTTAGTGACATATGATGATAGGTCATATAAGTTACAAACCTAATCTAGATAATGTAATGAAAGATTGTTCAATCATGGACGATGATCATGTATTAATTAAAATATATCCTTGAAAAAATTTATGAGTTTTGGTAAGAGAGGATTGTAAATTCCATTGTTCATTGGGAATTATAAAAAAAAATTGGAAGGTTTTATCAATTCCCTACTATGTGGTATTTCCTCTATGTTTATCCCATGTATATAATGTCTTTCATGTTACATTATTCAGAATGTATCCGCCTGATACATCTCATGTTTTGAGCCTTGAATTAGTTTATTTGGAATAAGAACATTTTTATGGGGAATTGAATCTTTAGATTATTTAATTTAGAGAGAATGTATTGTGAATCAATGTAATTCATCATGTTAATGTTTTTTTGAAAACTATATTATTGAAGAAAAAACTTGGAAAAATGAAAATATTTTTTGGGAAAGGTATCCCCACTTGTTTAATATGTGAATAAATTTATGAGGGAAAAATTTACAAAAGGTGGGATAATGTAACATCACATGTACCGATAGAATAATATTTTCCCATATTTTTTAATATTCATGAAATATTTATATTCATTTTAAATTTATTGAAAAATTATTTAAATAATAAAAGAAATAGTTCAATTAAACAAATTTCATATATGGGTTTATTTAAATTATTAATATTTAAATTACTTAAATTTAATTTTTAAAAATTATTTTAATTTTCTAATTCAAAATTTCAAAATAATCTGAGAATAAATTTATGAAAATAATGATTTTTCAATGAATACTTATAAATACTCAATATTATTGAAAATTTTATTATCTTTTACTATATTTACAATGTCAAATTATGATATGGATTTCTAAAAAAAATTTCTTTAGTTTATTTTTATTAAAAAAACTATATATTTTTTTAAATGAATTTAATAATTTATTTTATTATAAAAACATTTTATTTTAAAATTCCCCAATTTTTTATAAAAAGGATTTTCATTGATTTTTTTAAATTTAATTGTAAATTATGTTTTCAAAATAATATTTTAATGTGATGAATTTATTTATTAATTTGAATAAATGGTTCAAAATTTAGTAAATATTTCCCTCTAATTTTTTTAATGTATGAATAGTAAATATAATAATTTTGTTACCACAGTAAAATGGTAAATCATGTCATTTATTTTAAAAATAATGTTATGAGGACCATCAAATGTCCCAAAAACATACCTATATCTTATTGAATGATTTTATATCTACAATAATAATCCAAGTTATTAATTTATGAAATATTAGGGAAACATAAATTAGATTATTACATTTATAATATTTTATTTTATGAAATTACAAACATGCCACAATCTTGTTTTTAATAACTGTAAAATTTTTAATATGGTTTCATCCCTACGATATGTTAAAATATAAATATTAATTTGAAATATATAAGGTCTATATATTTTAAGGTAATTTATTCTTAATTTCTATCGATGAAATAATTTCCTTAAATTCTTACTTAATATTGATTCAGTAATTTTACAATTAATATTAAAATCAAATTTTTAATAATAAAAATATAGAAATAATTAAAATTTTAGAGAAATAATGTGATAAAATAATTATATATGACCATGAAACTTTATATATATATATATATTTATATATTTGAAATTTAAGATCTGTTTTTGATATTATTAATTTCAAATAAATGAATAGTTCTAAAAATTGACATAATGGACATCTTATAGAAAATAATATTTTAATAAATGATATAAAAACACTAAAAGTAGTAAAGTAATCCATTTTTTTAGTTAAATATTTAAAATATCAACCATAATCCATTTATGTATCATGCTTCAATTTTTGAAAAACTCTATTTTCATTCAATGAGTACAAATTTATATTATCATGATTAGAGTTAAAGGGGATAAAACCAAAAGATAAGTTTATTAATATTGTCCAGAAATGTCTAATTATTTACTTTAACATGTGTTTTATAACAATACTCATCTTATGTTCAATAAAACTCACTTCATATCTATTTTTAGAAATATTTAATTTCCATAAATTTAATATTTTGATAAACTCCAAGAGTGCCCCTTCCTACTCTTATAAAAGGTCACCTCCTATTATCATTACATAATGCCACAAAACCCATTTGGTTCTGCCATGGTCTACAAAAGACAATACAAGAATCCCTCCCAAAATTCTAAATGTAAAATTTTAGGCACAACCTATATCTATCTCATCTTCCCTCAAATTGAATAAGAAACAATAATTTATGTTTATAGAAGACTACCGCTTGAGGAAATAATGATTTTTTTCTATATACATCTCTCAAAACTAGTTAAAATAAAGAAATTAATGCTAAAATATGATATTCATGACATATTTATCATTATTAAAATATAATATATATTTTAATTTTTTACCTTTCAAATCAATGCAAAATGATATCGTCAATCATGCTTTTGTTTGGACTACCATCTTCATGAAGCATCATGAATCAGTTTTTCATCTACAAATCACATAGATAATATATATAAGTATATTTATATAATAAATTTTTTATTTTTTATTTTATTATCCATATTTAAATATAATATAAGACTCACCCTTATTCTAAAATGATTATGATAAATGGAACCATTTCTCATGTCTGTGTACGGCTTACCGTCTCAATGATTGTATTGTAGTTCATTTTTCAATAGTGTATTTAATACTTGGAGTTAAATGTATAATTTATACATAAAAAATATTATTATTTAATGATTATTATTTTGGATATTATGGAATAATTATCACTATGACCATAGTCAACATACAATAGTAATTCTATACATAAGCACTGAATATCATCAAAACATCCAACATGAACCTAAATGTTTATGTGATTTCCTATAACATGGGTACAAGTGATATAAACAGAATAATAAAACTAAAAAATGTTTCTAATGAAGAAAAAAATTAACATTTTTTTATTATACATGATTATAGAGGATATATGTGATGAATCCGACTCAATATAAGAGGTATTAATTTAAAAAACATATTTTAATGATTCCCTTAAAACCTTCTTTTTCCACCATATAAAAATGACTGTTTTAAAAAAATTATTTAAAAATTATTTTTACTTTTAACATAAGAATTTTAAATTTTAGTTTTACCAATGTCTAATTTTTTATACAAAATGGTTTGAAGTGAATCTTTTTATCATTTTCCAGATGAGGTACATTGTGACTTATTCAACAAATATATAGATTGAATTTTTTCAAACTTATAAAAAATGTGCATATTTTCCTGCCATCAATACTAAATGATGTATTTACTTAAACTTTATATGTTTCCATGTATATTTTCAAATTATAATTTTCATTTATTAATTTTTCCATTTTTCTATTTTAAAAGTGATTTTTAAAAGAAACAAGTAATTTTATTTGAAAATATATTCTTAAAATGGTTTTAAAAGAACTTTTCAAAGGTTTTTTTCTTAAAAGAGAAGGAACAATATTATTATTCATAATATGTTACTTGATCCTTATATCTAGAATGGGTGAGCCTGAGAAATCTTATATTAAGGGGTGGGGCACATTATATATCATGGGTGATCCCGATATAACTTATATGTAAGATGTTCCCAGATATCACTCCAATGAATTAGTTAATGTATATTTTATTTAGAGAAATGATAGGTATAATTTAATATGGTTATATCACGTGGGAATAACTGGGATCCTATTATTAATGAATATAGTTTTAAAATGGTTATGAAATTGATGCTTTATATTTCAAAAAAAAATGTTTTTTATTTTCTTTATATGGTGTTTAATGATTTCATTGAGAAAAAGATGCGTATGTTTTATTCTAAATGTGATTTATTTTATTTTCCAAAATAAAATATATGTAAAGTTAAATATTTAATGGTATTTCATGTTTTTCACTAGACTAACATATTTATTCTTTTTATATCTCTAACTAATCTTTTTGTGATCATTCTATATATTAAAATATTTTTCAATAAATTAAAGGATGTGTAAAGGAAAAATAGATGTAATGGTTGAATTGATGAATATTTTTCAGGAAAAAATCATTTTTTTTAATGTTTCATATTTTAAAAAATGGGATATTCAGTAGTGGTGTCTACTTTGTATAATATGAGTTGTTATGTATGAGTTATGATACAATTCAGTTAAAATAAAACTAAAACGTTCTTAGAGATTTTATGAATGTTAATTATAATTCAAAGAAAATATAATATTTAATTTTTGAGGATGATTACTTATAGTTATATACACCATACAAATAAGAATAGGTGAAAAATACAAAAGCATGGCCCAAATAAGAAAATTATACACAAAAGACATTACATTTTACTATCAACACCCATGAAAGATATATAACCTCCCATTAAATAATCATAAAATCATAATAAATTATTTAAAAACTTATTAATACCTATTAATTTTAATATTAGTCTATTATATTCAGTCACTACACTAAAATTAACAAGTTAACATTTATTTTTGTCATCAAATTTTTGTCACATTGATTATCTGATACGTGTTTCATAATACTGATGTTAGAACTCATCCAGTGATGGAAATTTCATCATTATAATATTATTAAAGGATTATAAATAAATTATTTACAATTATATATACATCCCCATGTTCATTTTATGATAATAATGTGCATGCTTTGTGAAAATGGAGTCCATGATGAGCTTGTTTTGAGTAATATACTGATATAAACATGCTACTTTATAATAATTGGTAATTCATATTTTCTCCTTCAAGAATTTGTTTAAATTTTTTATTTCTCATAAAGATAATATAAACAAATGAAATTATTACTATAAGTTTTTACATAAGACAGTTTTCATAAAATCAACATGTTCTCCATGGAGGTGGTAGTTTGTACGTATGAATATATGATGTTTTAATTTTACAATGGTTGAAAATTGAATAAGTAAGAGAATTATTTATCTTTATAGATTTGTAATTATGTAATAAATATCACATTGTATCATTAAATATGTTCTTATAAACATATATTTAAGGCATTTGTAAAAACTTATACACAACGTCGATGTAGTATTTAGTTTTCATGTACACATGCGCGATGATTTCATTTTTTGAATGGTTGAGATGAAGGTAGAAAATTATTATTACAAAAAAATATTAACATTTTAGTATAATAATGATAATTATTTAGTTATTTTATAATTGTTATAAATTATTTATGAGAAAAGTGAATAATGAAAAAGAATAAAAATGAAAAATGAGTGATCATGATTTTATACATTACTGTACATGAAAACTTCATTAGAATTATTTGATTTCACTTTCAGTGAGACCTGAACAAATGAAACATTGTAATGATATTTTATAAGTAATTTGTGAAAATTTTGGTTAATCTAAGAGGATTTATATAATAAGAAATGTGTGGTGGTGAGCGGGAATTTTATATGTGAGAGGGGTGACGCTTTTTTAAATACTCATAACTTTATGTTCAATACATTTTACTTTTAATGAAAAGTGTCTCTGAAGGAGGAATGTGATGTACAAGAGTAAAACTTGTTCTAATTTACACTTATAACAAAAAATAATGGGGTTTTTAAATATTTTATTCCTTTTACCCTCGATTTAACTTTTTATACTAGTTCACTTTTAACAGAGTAACTTATTTTATTCATTTTAATTTATGTTTATGCCTAAAATTTACCATTATTTTCAAATTATTATATTTTGTTTATAAGTAAAAAACAATATTTTTTTATGTTGAATTCTATAGGTGCTAAAAAGTAATTCTAATAAGTGTTTGTTGGATGCAACATTGAAATTTTTTTAAAACTCGACTTTCTATAAATGAAAATGAATTCACATAAAAATAATATATATAATTGAGAGACATGAAATATTTTTTTATTATAATAGAATGTAGATTTAAGTGAATTTAAAATTAATCCAAAATGCAATTTTTCCTTTTAGACATAGAATTACAAAAAATGATCAAAATATTTTTTTATTAGAATATAATATAACATAGGTTCCAAAATGTCGAGTATGTGTTTTCAAATTCAAATTAGTATTTATAAATGAATAATTAACTTATTAAATAAATATTTGGTCAATTAAATATTTTTTTAAATATTTATGGTACATTTATATCATGATGATGTCATATATATAATGGTATTTGTAAAAATAGTATTTTTTATTATTCCCCTAAAACTAAACCTTTTTTTAATATATAACCGTCACTTTATTTTGACATTATTTATCCAAAAAAGAATTTAATTTTATTAAATTCAAATTATAAAACATTTTAAATTATATGTTAAATGAAAATTCTATATACAATAATAAAAATTAATGAAAATGGGCCTTTAAAATTTCAACTTCCCTTAAACATATATCATTTCAGATGCTAATTAAATTAATATTAATATAATATTTCATAAAATAAAATATTATATATGGTCATAATCCAATTTTAAAATAGGTTAATTTTTTATCATACAATACAGTACACATTAAAAAATTTTGTTTGAAAAATAATTTTATATAAATAAAATTAAACTAATTATTTATCCATTTCATTTAATAGTTTCTTAATTTTTTGATAACATTTTATTTATATAGTATTTATTATTATTAAAATTTTCCTTTTAATTTTCATCCCATATTTCATTCCTTATTTTTGATTGTTGTAGAATGTGTTGAATGCTATTTAACATTGTATATATTTATTATATAACACTTACTAAAACGTCTAGTTATTTAGATTCATCCTTTAAATAAATTGAATTATAAATATTCTAATTATCACTCATGAATGAAAATACCTATTTATATCTATATGATATAAAGGACTCATGATAAAATATAAAACTCCCTATAGATTGAAATACTATAGAACCCATATTTTTCTTTAAAATTGGAAAATATCGAGGTTATAACCCATTTTATCCAAATATTTATCCTTAGATATATATAAATCCTAATAGTGTCTAGATACATACCACTCCAAATGTAATTTTCTTGATTTTTTTCCATCCAAATAGAAAAACAAAAATGGTTAAGAGAATGTATAATAAAATTAGAGTAATTTGTCATATGAATAATGAAAATCGTTAATAAGTTGTATCTATTATAAAAATGTAATTTAAAACATGACACATTTAGTTAAACTATGATTTTATTGGATCAAAATCTAAGTCCTTCAGTATAACCACGGTTTTCCATGGTAAATTTATTTTTGGTTCATTAACCTAACAGCTTACATAATACATCATCAAATTTTATAACAGATGAATAATAGTGATTTTAAAAGAAAATATTAATCCCCAAATCATATCTTTGAAGTGTGTAAAATAATGTGTACTATTAGGACAACTACTTATGCATATAATGAATATTTATTTAACACACAACTATCCTTTTTGAGTTATTACCCTATAGTACATGTGTTCCATATCCTTTATTCATATCTATAATTGGATATTATTTCTAAGAATAAGAGACTCCGACATTGACAAAATGTTTTTATGTTTCCAAAATTTTATCTTATACATAGTGTTTCTAATAATGTTCCCCAATCATAATCCTCAACTAATATAAAATCAAAACCCGATCAATATCAAACTTAATCATGTATAATTTTATAAGGTATTACTTTTTTACCAAAATATAACAATTATTCCTGACATTAAATCACATTCAATCACTAATAGACACCTATTCCCAGATAATATACTTCTCATAAACTATAAATATATCTATATTCTTATTTTATACTATATTTGATGCCTTAGATAATAACTACTCGATCATGTTTTAATAATTATATTTCTTACATGTCATCATTGATACTTATTGAAGTGAACCAAACATAAAAATCCATAAACACAGTAGGAACATCAAATATTAGGCCACTTATACACTAAGGACCTTTTATGATCAACATTTTAAATATTTGGTAAAAACATTACCCATACCCTTCCCATCAAATGAGAATTTTTCCTAATAAACTAAGTTTTTATTTTAACATATAATGTCTGCAACACCCCTCATAAAATTCTCTATATGACATAATCTTATAAAACTATTATATATTGTAATCTTATCAATAATTTATGATAAATTTGAACATATTAATGGTGATTTAAAAACTGAATAAGGGATAACATAAAATATGGGATATTAAGGAATAAATAAAGAATACATAATATAACATGAATAAATAGAATTAACAATTCCATATAAATGAAATAGTGATTACAATATATCTGTGGATTTCATTTTAATAAATAGACACATGGATATGATTGAATAACATCTTATAGATGGAATTGATAATATCATATATATTAATATTATCATGTAGACTACATCTAGGATATCATACTTTTCCCAAAGACTGCTACCAAGAAATCATACTTGTAATGAAGAATACATAAAAAATCAAAATTATCCTCAATCCTAAAACCCATATATCATACATAACATCAATAATTTAAAATTCATAATATTAATCATCATAAAATTATTCAATAAATTATTAATAATTATAATGGTATAGACTAAATACAATTTATTTTGTCTCATGAGACCTAAATATGCATCGAGTAGTTATATAATTTTAGGGTTAACAAATTAATGCATGCCCAATGAATTCCTCATATGTTTAATTACAATTATAATACATAATAAAATATATTTTCTAATAATTTAACATTTATATTATAATAATAAACTCATATGATTTCAATACATTATTATCTCAATAAATGAAATAGAGGAATCATAAGACATCTAGAGAAATAGGGTTGATGGTATCATTAATAGAGATCCTCAGGTAATCATAGAATATTTAATTGATGCTAAAATTTATTATAAACACCTTTTGAAGGGTATTATATTTTGTTTCGCAAAATATGAAGGATAACTATTCAAAATTTGGATAACAATTTTAAATAAATAATGTAAAACTAAAGATAATATATATTTATTTGAAAAATGAAAAAATAGAGAGTAATATTATTTTAGAAAACTGATGAAGGTTGGGAGGATTTTGTTTTTATGAAATATATTTAAAATAATACTCCCATTAAATTTTATAAATAATTGAAAATTTAATCTAAAATGATGTTATACGTAACATTCAAATATCTTTTGAAAAATATAACTCTAATAATTTCTTAAAAAATTATTTAAAACATAATAAAGAAAATAAAATTTTGAAAATGAACAAAGTCTAATCCTCTATACATGTTCTACACGATAAAATTTATTAATGTGAATAATATTTCAAAATATCATTACTGAAATCATAATTGTAAATATAGTAAAATGAATTAATTAAAAAAGTGATAAAAATATTAACTACACAATACATAAAAAGTATTTGGATTTCTAAATATTAAAGGATTACATTGGGGGAAAGAAATAATGGTTATTTAGGTGAAATATTCCTAAATAAATAAAAGAAATATTGGGTATGAAATCTATTTGGTTTTGGTATATTTGGAATCAGAATTCAATATAGTAAAAATACTGTAATAAAACATAAAATATAATAAATAAATATATTCATTATAAATTATGTAAAATTTGTAGAATATACATCATATAAATGAGAATATGTGAATACTATAAATCATTTCTCAATGAAGGGAATTTGCGATGATGACAACTAACCTTTTACTACCATCCTTCAAAAAATATAATTATCATTTTTCCTATAACACAAAATAACAATAATAAATGATTTAATAACATTATTCATATCTATTACCATTTATATTATTCAATTAGAATCATTTACTAAACATATATTAGTTTGAAAATCTATATTTTTTCACATGATGTTAGTAATTTTTATTCTTTAAAACATATTTTCTAAGGACAATGTCAAACCACATTAATTGATAGATAATTTTAAATTATAATTGAAAAAAATTGTTATTAACTCTTTTATTTTCAATGATTTAGGTATATCCTTTTTAAGTTAATGTAAAAAGTCATATTGGTTTTTGAGAATGGAATCCATGACAAGCTACATTATAGAAACATACTGATATTTATAAGTTAATTTTTAGTGAATGTTATGGATTAATTAAAAAAGTGATAAAAAGAAATATTAATGACATAATACATAAAAAGTATTTGGATTTCAAAATATTAAAGGATAACATTGTGGGAATGAAATAATGGTTATTGAGGTGAAATATTATTAAAGAAATATAAGAAATATTGGGTATGAAATCTCTTTGGTTTTGGTATATTTGGAATCAGAATACAGTGTAGTAAAAAAACTCTAATAAAACATTAAATATAATAAATAAATACAATAATTGTAAATCATGTAAAATGGGTAGTATATACATCATATAAATGAGAATAGGTGAATACTATAAATCATTTCTCAATAAAGGGAATTTGGGATGATGACAACTTACCTTTTACTACCATCCTTCACAAAATATATTTATCGTTTTTCCAATTAAACAAAATAAATATAATATATTATTCAATAAAAGTATTCATATATATTACCATTTATATTATTCAATTATAATCATTCACTATACATATATTATCTAGAAAATATCTATTTTTTCACATGATGTTAGTAATTTTTATTCTTTCAAACATGTTTCCTAAGGACAATGTCAAACCACATTAATTGATAGAAGATTTAAACATAAATGAAAAAAATTGTGATTAAATCTTTTATTATCAATGATTTAGGTAGATCCTTGTTAAGTTAATGGAAATAGTAATCATGGTTTTTGAGAATGGAATCCACGATGAGCTACATTATAGAAACTTACTGATATCTATAAGTTAATTTTTAGTGAATATTAATTATTGTTTTATCCTTAAATATTCTTACTCTCATCATATATTAAAAATTAATATCATATATACAAATATAAATTCATTTTTTAAATATCAATGTAAGGATAGGATAAAAATGGAATCACATCAACCAGAGAGGTAGTTATCTTCACATAAGCACATACGACATCTTTCGTCATTCAATGGATGAAAATAAAGTAATGTAGGAAATGATTTATCTTATAAAAAATTATTATATCAAAATTATTATATTTAAAAATTGAATAAATTATTAGATTAATCAATTAATGATGATTATGAAAAATTCCACATCATCCTTAGAGGCGGTAGTCCACACATAAAAATGGGTGGTGTTTTATTTTTTAAATAGTTTTAAGGAATGAAAAAAATGATTATTACATCAATATGAAAATATTTATTTTTAATAAATATAATGATATAATTTTTTTACTATTGTAAGAATATATTTGGGTGATTTTTTATGAGAATCAGAAGAACAAAAATGAGAATGGAGTGGTTATGAATTTTTACATTACTCCATAGGACAACTCTTTGATCATTCTTAGGTTATAATTTTGGTGAAAGAATCACCTGTATAACATGGGAATGTGACTTGGGAAGTGTTTTTATAAGAGTTTTTTCCATTAATGAGGATTTATATGTTTAGAGATATGGGGTGGTGAAGGGTCATTTTATATGTGAGATGGGTGACACTTTGGAAAATAACCATAAAATTATCTTATGGACATCTCACTTTCAATGCAAAGTGACTAAAAAATTTGGAGACAATTGAGAGAGGTAAACATTGGTCAATAAACCCATCATAGAAATAAATAAATTGTATGTTATGAGATATTATTGTACTTTTCCTCTGAATTAAATTTATATCCTAATTTAGATTTTCCAGAGTAACTAATTGTTTATGTATATATAATATTTTTATGCCTATAAAAAATTGAACCCTTATAATAAAATTCTTATATGATGATTAAAAATATTAAAAATAATTTTTTTGATTTAATTCTTTGATGTTGAAAATTATATATAATTAAAGTGTGGTAAACATAACCAAATTTGGTTTTAGGAAAAACAATATTTATACCAATAAAAATTATTTTAATATAAAAAACCTATATAATTTTACATAATAAACAAATATTTGGTTTAAAAAAATGTACCAAATATATTTGATCCATAGTAATATCATGACAGTGCTGTAAAAGTAAATTTATTTGTAAAACTGATAATTTTCACTATTCAATTAAAATTAAAACTTTTCAAAAAAATATGAATCATTAATTTTAAGATAATTATCTCTAACATAAAACAACAGTTAAGTAAATTTTATAAAATTTTAATTGTAAAATTCCAAATTATTTTAAATGATAACAAAAAGTATATAGAAAACGTGCTTTTATAAAAAAAATTATTTTAATCTTCAGGTGTTCATAGTCATATTTCATATCAAATACTAATAAAATGAATGTAAATAAATTTATTAATAAATTATAATATTAAATATCATCATATATTATTTTAAAAGTCATCAATATATTTTTTTTGTATAAATACATATTTATTTATAATTTTCTTTGAAAAAAACTGAATTAAAAATGACATTATATTAATTATTTATCCAGTAAATGTAAAAAAATAATTTATTACTATATTTAAATTTAATTTTGGTATATATATTATTATTATTTTCCAAATAATGGTTATAAAAAATTACATGGATCAATTTAGTTTAATGAGGTGTGTGGTGAAAGTTATTCAAAAATGTATTTATTTAAAGATTGAACCATACGAAAATCAAGAGGTTATACCATGAGATCCCATGATTTTAATACATAAATGTTTTATTAGGTTATATTATATATATAAATAAACTAAAAGTGAAAATAATATAATGTATTAATTCATTATGAGTATACAACATCAAATATTTTGAAGAAAAACAATAATAAGTGTAAGACCTCAAGTAAAAAATAGATGATAATTATTTCAAATTATCAATTATAAAACCATGTATTATAATTTCATAAATATAATTAATATTTTTTTGAGAAATTAATACATTATAATAAAAATTTATTAATTAAATTCAGTTTTTAGAGGATAAATAATTAATTATAATGGATTTTGATTAAAATTATTTAACATTAAAAAGTGTTATTTTTCCAAGAATTGTTATTTAATGTCTCATATACTTATCTTAAATGAAATTAAACATTTATAAAATATTATTTAAATACAATTATTTAATTGTAAAACAAATATATTAACACTCATTAAATTAGTAATTCATATGAAATAAGATGGTGGTGGTATGAGCTTTAGGAGCTATCTCCCTCAACGATCACATCTAGTGTTACCTCTTGGTTATGGTGGTTTGAAATTTCCTTGGCTTCAACCTCTTTCTCCTACCCAGTGGCGCTACGATAACAGTTCCATCTTCATCAACGATTTTTGACCCATGGGTATCCGCTGATGTTCAGAACTATATGGTTGTGGGGAATATGAGTGTCTCGGCCTGCCTTAAATCATTTCTTGATTCAATCGATAGATCATCATATGTGTTTCTAGATTCACCTAATAGATAGAATTATGTAGTATCGGCGTCGGTTTCTGTGGATGCGTCATTATGGGATGCTCGGTTGGCAATGGTTCCCTCTTTCCCATAGGTGTCCATTGATGTATGCAACTATATAGTTTTTGGGAATGAAAATGTCTTGACCTACTTTCCATTGGTTCTAAATCGATCCATATTTACAGTTGTGTTGTTGAGACCTATTTATTGGGTGTTCTTGAGTGGTGATTCACGGTTTCCATCTTTTCAAAATGATGTAGTAGCTATGACGGCTGAAGCATCACTAAGGGATTATTATGTGGATCATGTTCTATCTTATTGTTTTTATTTTCCTAGATCTACATATTTTTTTATGTGATGCAGATCTCCATTTTTGGGCCAAAGATGGATGAATCCAGTGCTTTATATTTTCTCAAAGATTTCAATACTAGGAGAACTCTTCATAAGGTTTCATTCGTTCATGTTGATTTTAACCTTAAATCATTTCTCTAGAGAATTGAAATTTGACAAAATTTCATGATTTCACTTATTATTCTACCTAAAGGTGAAAATCCTTGGAAGCTCTTTGATTTTATTCATAGAACCTCTCTTTTGTGGGGTTTTTCTAATTGGAAATATGTCTCTCTAGTTCATGGATTTTTTTATTTTCTTGATCCTTCAATTGACTTGAAGATTTGATCTTGGAGCATTGAGACCCTGGTTTTGAAACCTAGATTGCTATATTTACATGAATTTTCATTGGAATATAATTTCTTGCATGCAAGAAATTCCTTTTCTCGGGTCTAGTTTCGTCATCATGGAATCAATTAAGTCCACTTGTATCCGATGATTTTTCATGATATTGGAATAAAAATTAGGGCTCATATTCACTATTATATAGAAACATAGGATGTTTTATTAGGTGAATTTTCAAAGATGTTGGTGGAGGTTGATCTGAGTTCCATTCGGATTGATAAGGTATATCTTTATACACCATATGATATCATTCAAAATGATTTTGAGTATGAAAAAAAAATTCTATTTTATGAAATCAATGTATGGTTGTTGTGAACTCTTTGGAGTTATATCTGAAGAATGTTTCATGTGATGAATGTGGGATGAGAGGTCATCCTACGAATCTTTGTCGAAGGAAGTCAAAGATTAAATACTTGGATTTGTCAAATCCCACCATTCAAGATGGTGATTCACATAATGATCTAGTTCCCACTAGGGTTGATGGGTTGATTCCTATGAATTCTAATTCCCAGTTGACTCATTTGAATGTTAAAGGACTGCTGGTGGATATGTATTGGTATAAATTGAATTTTGGACCCTCTAACACTTAGATTGACTTAGCTAAACATGTTACTTCAGTTTAAGACACCCATAGTCTTTGAGATTCATGACCGTTATACCTCTCACATTAATGTCTCCACTAGAAATGATTTTCAACAGCATGTTGATTGTCATCTAGAAAACTAAATTCTTTCTCTCGCATCTGAATTATCTAAGAAATGGGGGATATTTTCAGAGGAAGAAAGGGGAAATGTTGGTACCCCTCCTAGATCTTTGGTTAGTGGTTAGAATGCCTCTTACAAGTATGTAATCTTAATCTCCAATGAAATGATGACTGATAGTGAGGGTATCACCTCTATTCTCTCATTGAGTTGAACATGCCTGGATAATTATAATATTCTTAGGAATGAGTCTGCCAGATCTTCTTCTATGATGTTAAGTAAGGTGGATGTATAAATCCACAAGATTTTTAAATGGGATAAGTCTCAATGTAATTGAGACACTACTGGTGACTCTGATTATGGAAATGATGTGTCTTACTATGATTAGTATACCTATTTTATGTTTGATGAGGGATATTGTTTTGATAGAACTCATCCACCACTCTTCTGTAGTTTTTATTAGTTAATAAATGTTTAGAAGCATTGCTTCTTGCTGGACTTTCATGAATACAAAATAATATTTAGATCATATAAATTTTAAAAAGTCATTTTTCTAAAAACATAATTCTTCATTATTTTTATTTTAATGTTAAATTCCAAAATCATTGAATTTTAATTTTATGAAATTAAAATAATTTTTAATTCAACCTGAAAAAATAGTTTTGTTTTAATTTTTAGGATGTTTCTAAAATTGTTTATTTTTAGGTGAATATTGAAAACAACATTTTTTTACAAATAATGTATATTTTATGGATTTATTATAATTTAATCACGACATAAAAAATTAAAAATACCTTATCTCAACTAAATATTTATTTAAGTATAAAACTATAATTTTATAAAATATTATATTTAATTTAAAAACCAATGTCTCACATTTTAGATCCAAGTGATATTTTATACAAATAAAAATGTATTTTTTGAACTTTAATTATGTTATGTAATCATTAAGTTACATTTTGTATTTTATTTTTAAAATTTTAAAAAAATTCATTTATTAATAATTATTAAATTAATATTACTATAATAAATTATTCTTGTTATATTTCAATAAATTCATCTTTATGCTTATATGACATTTTTTTAAACTACTTTTGTTGCACATATTGTACCTTTTTAAAATTAATTTTTACCACCTCTTAGAGTTAAATAATTACAATTTTTTATAATTTAAATAATAATTTTCAAATTTTATGATATTAAAAATTTTATTTTTATACATTAAAATGTGTCAAGGTAAAAATACGTGTAACAATAACAAATGTAAATTGAAGTGAAAATTATATTAAGTGGAAAATGCTTAAAATATATCTATCCTTATCCCTTATTTATCTTTAAGGGAGGTTTATAAAACAAAAATTATACAATATATATTATTTTCAACTTTTTATCCAATTAATTTTGAAAATGACATGCCATTAATATAACGTAATTATTATTTACAAAAATGGAACCCCTCTGACTAGTAAAAAGATTCCTTCACAATTCCACTTATCCTCACACCTAAAGCATATTACATCAACCAAAATCTACCAAAATATAATATCAAATATAATTATAATTCCCTATAAGTTATGGTATTATAAAAAGTCTAATATATGACTTCGTATGGTGTAGTTTAAAGGAGGATATCAAATAAATATGTAATTTTATTGACAGAGTTCTATTAAGTATCTCTCTTCTATCACCTCCTAAATATATATTATAAAAATTTCTATTTAATAAAATAAATATCATCATTATACATAAATCTTATCCTGTTTATGTATAAACTATTAAAAACCTAGATTTCATCCATTCAAAAATAGAAATATCATATGTGATATGTACAGACTATCGCCTCTTTGAAAAATATATTTTATTTCTCATCACCTCTATAGGTGAATGTTTATAAAAATATATTTCCGGAATAAATACGATATTGATAACATGATTATGTTTTTTAATATATAATGTTTCCACTAAATTAATGGTATTTCTAATATATACTCATTCAGAAATTTAAAATATTAAAATGAGTACACCGAGAAACTATTTATGTTACGAATTCTTACCATTATCATTCATTTATATTCTTTATCTATATATTATTTAATTTTATTTATCACTTTTTTTAACAATTTTTTTAAAGTTATATTATCACCACTCGAAATCATTTTCTTACTTATTTAGATGATATAAAATGTTTTGGTTTTAGTTGGATTTACCACCAATATAGACAATGTTATAATATTTATTTCATCAAAGAAAAAGATAACATAAATAATATTAATATGATATAATAATTAGGGATTTAAGATAATTATTTTAACCTGGATTGGTAATATTGTAAATTATATTTGACAACAAATTCAATTCCTTTGTTAATTAAATAATCACAAAAAATTATTTTCTTACGAATTTTAAGATAACCATCACCATACTGTCCATGAAATGTCTATGGGAATATTGAAAAATATAAAAAACTATATTATTTGATCATTATTAATATGGAGATCATTAAACAATGAAACAGGCTCAAGGAATAGAATGACCACACATTAGTTTGTAAGGTAAACTGTATGATTAACACCTGAATGATAATTCTAAAAATAAATAATTAATATATTGGTATAAGGAATTTCAAATAGATATAATAGGGGAAAATATGTATGAACAATGTTATTATTTTTATGAATTGTATAACTATATTTTTTATACAAGGATTTTAGAGATCACTCGACTTAGTGAAAATAGAGGTAAGGTTTTGTTGGTCTGACTATTCAATTCCTTGATATATGTTTCATTTTATTCACCATTGTTTATTTTATATAGTTTTATTATGATTCATTTAAAAAGTAATATATTTTATTTTACTTTTCAATAAAATACGCTTATTTATGAATCCATATCACTATATTTCACTCAATGCCTCTTAATTTAATTGTTATTTAAATTTTAAGGGGTTTTCATGTCAAATTCCCTTCATTGATCATTCTTTGTGTTATTCACCTATATTCATTTAAATGGTGCATATAATGACATTTTTATATAATTTTCCATTAATATATATTTATTAATTGTAATTATATTTATACATCATGTTTCTCTTTCATTTAGTTTTGATTCAAGATATACCAAATTCATAAGAGTTATTTATGACTCAATATCCCTTCCTTAAGTTTTTTGTTTCCTATAAATCTATCTTACTCTATGTTTGATTCATCTTATTCTATATTTTTAGAAATTTTTATTTATACATTTATTTATATGGAATTAAAATAACTTTTTGTGATCTATTTTCTAAATAATTACTAATTCAAATATTATGATACTCGTATGGTTTTTTAAAAACAATCCCCATTTATGAAAACAAAAACAACATGAAAAAAATTGTCCCTAAAACTAATTATATTTAGTCACCTACATGGATCGATATTATCTAACTTCATTTTTTAAAGAAAATATTTTCAATGAATCCATTTAGAACAATATTCAATTGAATAAATTATTTAATGGTCTTTTAGGATTAACAATACTGCTTTTAATATATGAATTAGTCATTGACCTTACCCCATTAGCATGTGCATACCTTAGTATTCTTCCATCATGTCTAGACCTTGTCAATATATTCTCATTCATCTTCTTTTAAATTATAGCCACTCAATTTTTCTATCAAATAAATTTGTTTCTAATATGATCCATTATTGTATTTTTATTATCTCAAAATTACATTTAAATTTCTACGAAAAATATTTTTTGATCATGGTTTCCCTGTAGTTTTTGAATAACCCTATTTTATTGACTTATAATATTTATTTTTGAAATTATTTAAACATTAATAGTTTGAAACATATTTTAATAGAATTTATAGTCTATAATAATTCACACTCTCTCTAATAAGATCATTATCTTCTATTTCAGTATTCCGTATTTTTTTGTAAAAATTCTCTCCACATATTTTGAAACCCCAATATATATTATCACTTTTAATCAACATATTTAACTTTCACACTTTTCCATATATTGTTTTATTATCTTTTTTTCGATGTGGGTTTAAATAAATATATTTTAAAATAATTAAAATGATTTTAAATTACAATTTTTAAACCGTATATTCCTCTAAAAATTATATATTTTTAATTTCATTTTCATTCAGGATTTATTTTTTTTTAATTTTTTGTAATATTATATTTTCCAATGTCCTATTTTAACTCATCATATTGATTTATGAAATTTACATAGTTGTTTGTTTTTACATAAATGAATCAAAGCTATATGAATTATATTCTTATTGTTTTGATTCTAAATTCACCCTCAAACACTAAAAGATAAATCCCATTTGTAGTATGTTTGATGTATTACTCTCTAAATGATCTTATGAACTTATAGTTCATACATCAGCATGTTCAAAAAGAATTATGTTATCTACCAATATTTGTCTCTCTCTAAACATTATTTTTCTTTCTCTTGTACTTATTATTTAATCTCATAGACATATGATATATAATTTCCATTATTAAAATAACCATATATTAATTAATCAATATAGTGTGAATATATTATGAATAAAATTGTTTTTTAAATTATTTTAATAAATATATTTACAAGTAAATTATTATAAATTTTTAGTTTAGGTATATCCACATATATAATTATGGATTTCTATCTCATTTTTATAATGTATTTTTTTAGAAATTTATTTTATATGATGAATTAATTGAATTTATTTAGTAAATGGGGGTTATTAATGTATATATCCCCTCGATGTATCAGTAGTCCTTATGAGGTAATATAACTTTGGTACATTGTGTAAATATTACCATTTTTTATATGGTGTCCTTGCATTATTCCTTGATGTTATTTTTATAATTTACTACATTGTGAATTCCATGATTATGAAATCTATTATTGTTATCCATGTGTTTATATATTTTTATATTATCCATGGCTAAATTATAGGTTCATATTATTTATTATTTGTCATTAGATCCCCTAGTCTCTTGAACCACTTCTCTTACCTTATGTTTTTCTAATCCTATCCTAGTCGAATCAAGATTGGGGGTTACAACGAGGTTTTGAGATTTGTGTTTTGCTGACTGTCAGTGTTCTAGGTGTGATATATTTAAAATTTTCATTTTTTTATCAGTTTTCTTCTTCACTATATCAGTTTAGGTTTTCTAGATTCATCCAAATAGTATATCTATTTTTATTTTTATTGGGGGTCAATTTTGTGGTTTGGGTTTGGTTTGCCGATGTTTTGTTATGGTGGTGGTTATTTGTGATTCTCATGATGGTGTCATGCATATGTTTCTTGATTTGAAATGAGTTGATCCCAATATATTTTGGTGTATTGGTTGATTCGGGTTAGTTGGGAGATAAAGAGGCCATGGTCCTATGTTCTACGGTGGATTAGATGGACTCTGATGTCACTGGTGGTTTTTGTGGTTTCTGGAAGGTGATGATGATGTCGTTGATCAGATGGAATTGATGAAAGTGGTGACTCATGTTGATGGTTAGTGATGTGAATTATTGGTGAAATTATTTTCAGTAATGTGGGTGATCTTTCAATGTGATCTCCTCAGGTATTATAATTCATTTTAACCTCAAATGTTTAATAGGTATTCTCTATATTTGGTTCTCGCATGTAGGTTACGACTAACCTTAAAGAGGTTTTTCAAAATGAAATAAAAAAGTAATTTTTTGTAATAATATGATATTATTTGATTACTATATATTCCTAACATATTATTTATACCTTAGTCATTCATTTTTTTATTTTATATTATCTCCTAACTGATAATTTGACCACAATATTCTTGTATTTTAATTTTCCTCTAGGTTATGAAGAGGAGTATTAATTATTATATCTCTTGATGGGTATCATTTATGGTGAAATTTGTGAGAGATATTGCATAATTATTATAAAATAGGTAATAATTTTCTATCTATGAAAAACTCCCATTATGTGATAAAGATGTGGGTTTTGTTAGCTATATTTTTTTGTAACTCTACTAAACTCGAAACATAAATAGTCACAGGTTTTTGTGTGTTGAAATATATTTAATATACATTATAATTATATACTTTTCTGTTTTGGTAAATTTATTTTGTATAACATATATTATGTAAAGAGTATATTTTTTGCACCAGATTCAGGAGTGTGAGTAAGGAGATCCTATAGTTGGCATTAAATCAAATTTTTTAAGATCATGTTTTTATCATCGAATCTTGGTTTATGGGATTGGGGTATCTTAATAGGATTTATAGTAGGATATATATAATAATAGAGGTTATTATGTTATTTTATAATGATATTCAATATATTTTTTTCATTATGGGTTGAAAGTTTAAGTTTTAACATAAGTTTAAGGGCATATAAACCCCATTTTGAATAAATACGTGATTGAATTTTGATGTAATTATAAATATTTTTATTGATTTTTATTTTGTCTTTTTAATAATATCTCATTGATGTTTAGATATCTGTTTGGGTTAAAATTTTATTTGATGTTGAGATAATTATATTAAATTGGGACAATCAGTTAATATATGTTGGGAATATAAGTTGAGTAATTTATAAGAGAGGGGTATGATTAGTTATTTAGTGACTTCATGTGATTTTTGGAAAAATATAAATATATTTTTTGGTGCATCTTTTATTAAGATTTATGTTGATTAATTTATTAATGATGTTTTTTTTGACGATGTTTATCTTTATTTCAAGGAATATTTGTTTCCATGATTTTTTGGTTTTGAAATCTATCAGATTGTTCCTGATAATATTAGTTATTTATTTTAGTTTACATTGTTTTTTATATTAAGAGTAATAAAAATAAGGAAGTCATAGATGATCCAAAATATATTTATAGTGTCTTAATAGGAATGATATCATATGATTGATTTTCATATTATTTTGTTTATATATTATTATCAAAATATTAATTTTGTTATTTAGTAGAGAATATTATTACGAATGTTATGATTTGAAAGGTATTTTTCTTGATTTATAAGACTCATATATCATTAATCATGACTATATAATGAATAACGTCATATATTTTAATTGGTTTGTGATAATTGAAATTTTTTTGATGTAATTTATTTATGGGCATATTGTTGCATTCTACTGTTTCTGTCCTCACATTATAAAGTATCTTGTATCATTAACATCACTAGACTAGAAATAACCATGATATTCCTTATTAATACATTATTCTTATAAAATATGAGGCATCATTAATAAAATTACAAGAAAATTATATCCTTAATGATAAAAATTCTTTAAAAAGGTATGTTTTATAAACATGAATTATAATTCCTTGTATATTATTAATATTATATTCAAATAAGGAATTTATATGTTTTAATACCAATTAATTGATTAAATTTAGTTTTCATTAGATAAATAAATAAAATTAATTCAATGTAATTAAATATATGGATGCTTAAAAGGGATATTTTTTAAAGAAATGTTTTTCATTTTTAGTGTGTCAAGGTGTATATATATTTACCATTTTTAACCTAATATTACATAGAAATACTTATTTTCCTCAAAAATTTATATTCACACACATTTAATTTGTAACTAATATGAAATATTATTAAGAACATTGAAAGCCAAAAAATATACATTTATATAAAAATGGATCTTCATTATTTTTACATAAAAGTTAAATTTGTAATATTTAGAATTTTATTGTCATAAAATAAATTTAATTTTTTATATCATCATGTCTAAATTACATTAGGGTTGTTTTTATGGATTATTTTAATATGTTTTTTATGTGAATAGTGAATATACCAACTGTTTATAATTACAGTAACCATTATAACATCATTATAATATAATAATTAATTAAAATTATATAAAAACATTTACATGTAATTTTTTCATTTATGGTGTAAAGTAAATATTTTAAAAAATCATCTTTATTC
Organism: Viscum album; assembly: GCA_963277665.1. NCBI lineage: Eukaryota > Viridiplantae > Streptophyta > Magnoliopsida > Santalales > Viscaceae > Viscum > Viscum album. The sequence goes on along the minus strand of OY728126.1, from coordinate 835,758,925 downwards.
AAGAAACCTATGTCATACATTTTGGTTCCAAAGAGATATTGCTTTCATATAATGAAGTTATTTTTAGTCATTTTCATTAAATTATGTTTTTAAAAGATTATAATTTGTTTTTTCTACATATAATGTCATAAAAATAATTTTTTAATGATAAACCAACATATATCATTGGAATCAATATATAATTTTATTTTGGTGTAAATATATTTTTATTCAAAAGAAATAATTTTTCTAAATAAATTTTCTTATTTGTGTTATGAATTATTTTATTAAAATTAATATTTACCAAATATACTAATTTATTATTTATGTTATTTATATTAAAAATCATAGTTTTCAAATTTTGTGAAAATTTGAATTTTTTGGGAATAAAAAACATATCTAGCTAAAAAATGAATAACTGTTGTAAAAGAAAATTATGGTAAAAAAATTAAATTAAGAAGGAAATGACTATAATATATTAAATTCTGTCCCTTATTTTTAAATGATAGATGGAACAACCAATTATTATAAATTTTCTTTTTTCTACCACTTTCAATCATCTTTTTGTTGAAATTTAAATGCATTTAAAATAATGTACTGAGTATTTACAAAAATGTCACCCCAAACTTATAAAAAAATCAATTCACCACTCTACTTGTCCTTAAACCAATAGAATATTATTTTACAAACATCTTGCTAAACCACTTTTGAAAGACTATTTTTCATGTCCTAGAGGTTTTTCTATCTCTACTAGGCTAATATAAGATGGATAAAGGTGTGGTTTATAGGAGGATATCAAAGGAAGAAATAATTGTCTTCATCAAGATCCTTTAATTTTATTTATCCTTTATTATCCTCTAAATATATTATAACCATATAATAATAAATAAATTAGTAACATTATTATACTAAAGGATTATTATGTCGATGGAAAAACTATTATATTACCATCCTCTCATCCATTGAAAAATGAATATGTCGTGTATGTTACATGCAAACTACAGTCTCCATGAATTAAATATTTCATTTCTCAATAATTCATTACATGAATGAATCTAAAAAAAATTATAATGAATAAATATGAAATTTATAACATGGGTACTTATGTAAAAATATAATATCAATTAAATTAAAAATTATTAATAAAAAATTATTATTACAAAATTAAGAAGCCTAAAACAAGCATACCCTGATAATTCCTAAGTAATAGAAACATACGACTCAATTTCACATTTATTATTCTTGAAAAATATTATTTTATTTCCTTTATCATGATAATTTTTTTAAAACATTATGTTTTTATAAAAGTTACATTATTACTATAAAATAACATGTTCTTATTCATTCAACTATTATAATGTGTTCTATTTTTGGTCAGATTTACCACCTAGATGGATATTGTTATAATTTCTACCTTAGGAATAAATAATAAAACATAAATACTATTAATAATATTTATTAATGATTAATTGAAATTTTTTTATTATTTCTATAGTGGTAATATTGAAAAATATATTGAATTATAATTTCAAATATTCTGATCATTAAATGATTCTCAAAAAGTTAATTTTATGCATTTCATGGAAACAATCACCATAAGATCATTCATGTTACTATCGGACTTGAGAAATATAAAATGTGAATTATATTATAATTTAAATTATTATGATATTAAACCAACTAATAAGGCTCGAGGAACTGAACCACCAAATTGTATCATGTTAGGGAAAATAAATAATGAACACACTACTATTAATTTAAAAAAAAATAAATTATAATATGTGTAATAAAGAACTATAAATGTCTATTATAAAAATAATAATGATCAATATAGTTATTAATCATGTGAATAATAAAGCCAAATGTGTTATGTATGGTTGTTAGAGTGTTTTTGACTAAGTAGAGGTTTGTGGAAAGGGATTGTTTTTCTTAATTTCAATTCTATGTGACATGTTTCATTTTGTGCTGCATGATTTATTTTATCTGGTTTTAATTTTATACATTCCTCAAGAAATATATTATATTATATGTTTTATTTAATTCATAGGATTTATAAATTAAAATCATGCCCTTTTCTTCGTTGTATTTTGATTCAATTATTATAGAATCTATAATGGGTATTTCATCGCAAATTCCATTCATTAAAAAAATTCATATTATGAACCAAATTTAAGTAATGTGGTTTATATAATTAAATATTAATTTTATTTTCCATTAAAATTTTATATTCATGGTACTTTTTCCCACTAAATTATCTTCATCAATTTTGGATCGAAGAAATACCTAATGTATTGGTATTATTTCTTTGTAAAAAATGAAGGGGAAGCATGGATACAAGATGACCACAAAGCTACAACACGTGAATTGTGGGACCCCCAAGAGTAAACATAGTCACATGATCCTATTAATTTCAAAAAAAAATAATTATTCATTCTATATGATCTGATAATGATCATGTGACTCCCATTTACTGAGTCCTTTTGATTATATAATGCCTCATAAAATTTCTTATTTCATCACGTGAAGCCCTTCAGACAAGTCGTCTGGGTTATATGAAGGATTTCAATCGAGTTCCTCCAATCAAAAAATATTTCAACCATTAGATTTCTAACAATCACCCAAATCACCTTATAAAATAAAACATGGAAATTGTGAAAGCTTATTATGATGAAAGTTATGTTGATTTTCAAATGTAGGGCTTATAAGGATCAAGATATTAGTTTAACAATCGTGTGAGGTCCCTAGAAACATGTAGTCCATGCTATAAAAAGACATTGGGTATGTCACCATAATCATGTGAATTCTCTCTCATGCATTCATTTGATCATGTTACGCCTCTTGCGATCTAAAAACTAGTTGAGGTATTGTCTTTAACAATGCTCGCACACGAACGCTAGACATAACAGTGATCACCCGACCCATCAAATACCAGCGGAGTGGTCATCCATGAAAATTATCACACACTATCACAAGAATAATTATTTATTATGTTATTCTCTTAATGAATTGTGATGGTAAAAAGTTTAATTTCATGGAAAATAGAAGAAAACAACATGCCAATTGAGGAATCATCATAAAAAAGGAAGTTACGTCGTTTTTCATGTGATGGGTGGATAAATTCTTTGGTAATATTCCATTGGTAATGATAAATACCCAATAACATGTTGGCATATTCATGTAATGTCCATATGTCATGTCACCACTATCATGTATAATATCTTAGAAATTCCCATTTGATTACCCAATTATTTTATAGAAAATTGATGGGCCATCCCTGTAGGATTTGTATAAAAAAATCTAAAAAAGGTGGTACTATAATGAGAAGGAAATATATGATATTTTTCATTGTAAGTCCCACTAATTAGATAATGTGATCTTCGAAAAGGCTCGAGAAAATTCTCCCTTGATCACATGAAATCATCTTCAATATACGTCTTGATCTTGCAATGATTCCCTAACATGACTACCTGATCATACATAGAACCTTTGAAACATTTATTTGATTATATGAAATACATTTGATAATACATTGGTCCAATAAATATGGAAATTAAGTATTGATATCTAATTAATTTTTTAACATATGACACAAGGAAGAATCCATGGATTATAAGCGCAAGGTTCATGTAAAATGCGTGATACTCAACCAACTCAATCCCATATTTTTTATTTATGTGCCGTATGATAAGGAGTAGATATGATGTGGTGAGCCCTATAAATTATTCCACCTCAATATAATATTCACAAAGACCTGAGTAAGAGGTTCTAAGATAATAGGTCACAAAAAAAATCAATGAAATCACTAAATTCATTCACCATGTAAGCTTGGGGAAAGACATAATGGGTTACTCAAAATATATATACACATCCCATTATCACCCAATTGATCATGAAAAGGACTTCATGTATACTGACCAATTATGAAAAGGAGTTTATGTAAAATTAATTGGTCACATTATGTATCAAAAGGTTAATTACTTATGATCATTATGGCATTTATTTGGTAAAGGATGAAAAATATGAAATACCTATTATAAGATGAATAAACTAATTTTCATGCAAATGGATCATGAGCATCACATGACCTATTAACTAGTCATGTGAAATCACCTTGACATGTCAGGTGGGTCATGTGATATACATCTAGACATACCAACCATGTCATATGGCATCACCCAACATGCCATTTAAGTCATGGAAAGTACTCTGGACATATCATCTTTGATCACATAACACCCATCAACAATGATTCTTCGATCAAAAAAATAATCCCATGACATTTTAACCATATTATGTGATCTCCCTCTAATTTATAGGTCATGATCATGTGAAACTCCCAAGAAATTTCTTCTTCTATCACACAAATCACCTTAGACATTTCAACATTTGCATGCAACATCCCATTGACATGTCATCTTCAATCATATGAAGAATCCTTGTACATGTTATGCTTGTCAAGATTAAAATTAAGACATGTTAGGAAAATAATTAGTACAAATTATAATGACACCTAGGATATGTTCAGTAGATAATCAGGACGTGTCAAGAAGATATCATTGACATTTCATGGAGACACCCATACAAGTTAGCAGACACCTGTCAATAAATTTCATTCATTCATAGTATGAGTAATTCATCATTTTCCCTCAGGACATGTGAATAAAAACCATATTTCATGGGATTGGAATCCCACATATATATTTTAAGTGTCAAATCGTGTTAGGAATGGACACTTATAGCTTTATATGGGTATTATGGGGTCCCTATGCCATCCAGACATGCTCATCTAGCCGATGATGGTTTCTACTCATTATCTGTTAGAGTATAAGGGTCACATATCTTCCAATAGGAATCCACATTGTTATAAGTCCCACTATGTCTTAGACACTCAATACCATGGTACCCAAACACTCTAATGGGTTTATAATCCTTCATCATCAACCAATGGATTCAAAAACTAATTGAACTATGCAGCCTCTTATTTTTATTATAAAAATGATACATTGGAGACAATCATAAGGATCAATATCTATATAAAACACCCAATTAGTTTCACCCCCATGAATAATTATTTTATCCCATTGTTGTGATTTTGATCAACTTGAATACCTTATTTATCATATTGAGCATGGATCATGTGGGTTTTGGGATTTGAAATACTTATATAACTCACATAATTAATTTCTCCTTCTATGGAAGCCTTAGTGTGTATTCCATGTTCATTGAAATTATATGATCTCACCCATACATGTGAATCCACCATGGTGTATGTCCTAATGGAATTAAATATTAGTTAAACCCTAGGGTAATACTCCTCATGAACATTAATTATCATTCACCTCTCAATAGCGGGATGGGGGAAGATTAATCTTTGATGACTATGATTCCTGTTATAAGTTTGATACATTGGAAAAATTATTAATGATGATTCTATATACATGGCGACTAAGTTCCCTAATATATGTCATTTCCAAATGAATTCATGATACTTTTCCTATATTTAATCAATCTATTTGGGGAGTTATTCCTATTATAAATAGGATTCACAGGACTCCACATGAACATTCAATCCCATCAAAGAAACACTAATTTCTCTTATTGACAATAGTAAATATAAGGGCACAACCTTATTAAATAAATAATCTTAAATTTAGTCAAGAAAACACTTCCTTTTACATTGAGTATCTTTCATGTTTATAGCTTTAGAGAATTGGGACAATACATTTATAACGTAACACATTATTACAAAGGGGATACCATAAAAATAATTTCCATTTTTTTTAAAAAAAAACATTAAAAACTAAACATGACTTCTTGAAAATTTATAAACATTAATCATGTCTTTATTCTTTGTCTTAAACATCCATTAACCTGTTAAAATCATTTAAAAACTTGGTATGAGCAGGAAATCTTAGTAAGAGATGAAAAAGAAGGAAAGATCACATTAGTCCATGAATACTCGTAACTTATGAAAACATTTTCAAAAGACATGATTGTCACCCATATATACTTACTTAGTGTATCATGAGATTTAAAAAATATACACACAAACATGAGTAAATAAATATAATCATAAATGTATCTTGGGGAATTACTTATATAATCTTGTAACCATTCTTGGCTACCTTATAATCTGTAACCCTCACGACTACATTACTTTTCATAACCATCGCAGTTACACTTGGAGTAACCATACAACCGACCTCCAACATAAACATACCCAATGAATTGGAGGGAGATATATGTCCCACCCATTATCATAAATAATTCACAAGAACCAAAACATAATCATACAACATGAATAATTCCATAAAAACATTGCTTTGGAATTTCGTAAAACCAAATATAAAATGAGGATTTCTAAAGAAAATACCCTTATAAATTTCATACAGTTGAAGAGAGACTTAATAGACTGGTTGGAGTATGTATATATACTGTAAATACACATAATAAAACATAATATAACCAAAACCCATCACAAAAACAATTTTAATACCACATAAATAATGGAGTATATGGTTAACCCAAAGAATGGAAATCGGGTTAAGAATTCCCTTACATCGGGTTTGTCTTACATAAAAATGGTTTAAAATAAATGTATAATGGTTAAATGAATGTTATTAATATCTTAAAAATGCATGTTCATGTTTATAAATACTTATATGATGATTTCATAACATCATTTCACCATTTAATTGTTAGTATTTTTTCCCTTACACTATTTTTGGGTGATTTCTTTACATGATTTCCATGATTGGTTCATGGTGGATATTCTTGTCTATTGGAAGTGAAACACAAGAATTGTAATTGAGTTGTATTTACATATATCCAGTTACATAAATTATTCCATTTGTGATTTTTAATTCTTACATGAGGATGATTCATAAGTTAAAACATTAATGATGTTCTTTTAGATCATTTTAGTGGTTCTTTGATAATAATGAGTTCATTTTGTTTTTATAATTAAAACCACGTGTACAAAAGAATTAAAGAACTATTTATGAGACATAATACATATATTATAACCTGTTTCAACCATAAAAATGGTTTCATGACCAGACTTGAATGAATTAATGGAAATTGAAATCACACCTTCCACGATGTTAGTAATTCGACACATAACGGAAAATGTTTTTATTCCTTAAATAAGTGGGTGAGGAGAAGAATAATGATGATTAATTTCCCATAAACATGATAAGATCTAGAATATACATGATTTCTGGATATTTCATGCCTCTTGGGTAAGGATATATGAAGAAATAATAAGTAAGGATCTCAAAATAAAAGAATAAGTGAGAAATATCTTACAATAATTCGACAGCCCAACGGCTATGCGACAGGGTTTTAGAAAACATTAGAAAGAGAGGAGACAAGGGTAACCCATCCATAAATGAATTATAAAACATAATAGATCAAGAATAAGAATAAAATATGAACATGGTATGGAAACTTGAAAGCTATACCACATAAAAGCGAACTTGAAGGAAAAAAAAAGAAAGAAATTGAGAATTTTCTTACCTTGTAGAGTAACACTTAGAACATGAAGTTTGGGACCATAGGGGCTTGAGGAAACCTTGAGAGGACTAATATGAAGGTAAAGAGGCTAGATATTTGTCTAGAGAGAATTGAGAATGAATTCAATGAAGGGAAGAGTTGGTATTTATAGGAAAAGTGAGGGATTATTTTAATAATTTTCAAGGGACACCTAATGAGTGGTATTTACAAAACCAAGGGCATTCCCATGGTATTTTCCCATGGTATAAGCCACATGGGACACCTCACATCATATTTAACTATAAAAAAGTCAAACAGATTTATTACATCATTATTACATCATTAATGATGTCATTAACACACCGAAACTAAAAATGTATTGTTTTAATATTCACTGAAAATCAGTTGTTTTAGAAAAATTACCAAAATTCACCCTAACAATTTATCGACGTGTAGATTTCAATAATTAAGTGAAATTTTTGAAAATAATTTTCTAAATAGTTTTAATTTAATTTTTAAATAAAATCATACTTAATTCAAAAATTATTTATTTGAAAACTATAACTGCTTTTATATCATAATGAAAAATTAATCAAGATTTCATTATCTTAAATCCTTGAGAAAAAATAATAATAATACAATTTACTATTCATTAGGGTCATATTACTATTCATATTACTATTTATAAGGGTATGTTACTATTCATCAAAAAACAAGTTGGTTCTAATAGACTCAAAATAAAATACTGAACACAATTGTAGATGACAGTTTCTTGAAATTCAAAACATAGAAGTATAAAAGTTATGTTTTAAAAGCTGGTTAAAAATATCTACATTAAAAAAAATTCATGCATTTATATTTATTTTTAGAAAACCTTGGGGTGTTACCTTATCCCCTCCTTATGAAAATTGCGGCCTCACAATTTTATTTACTTGTTAAACAACTGAGGGTACTTTTCCCCCATAGAGTTTCCAGACTCCCATGTTGCTTCTTCAACCATGTGGTTTCTCCACAAAACATTTACCTGTTGGATCACATTATTCCGCAATACCTATTCTCTTTGATCAAGAATCTGAACTAGTTTCTCTTCATAAGAAAGGTTCTCTTCCAGCTGAACTGCTTCTGGGATCAAGACATGTGAGGAATCTGGAACATACTTTCTCAACATCAAAACATGAAAAACATTGTGTTCCTGAAACAAACTTGGAGGCAAAGCTACGTAGTATGAAACTATTCCACCTTTCTCTAACATTTCAAAAGGACGGACGAACCATGGAATTGGCTTCCCTTTCTTACCAAAATGCATCACACTTTTCCAAGTAGAGGTTTTAAGGAAATATGGTCACCTACCTCAAAAGAGAAGTCTTTCCTTCTATTATCTACATAACTTTTCTGCCTGATCTGAGCTGTTCTCATGTGCTACTGGATCATCCTCACTTTCTCAGCCACTTATTCTACTAATTCTGGCCCCATTATCTTTCTTTCACCAACTTCATCCCAAAATTCGAGATTCCGACACCACATCCCATAAAAGGCCTAAAAACGTTCCATTTGAATACTGGAATGAAAAATTTTATTATAGGAAATCTCAACTAAATAAATATTCTGCTCACAAACTTCCCTGATAGTCCATTGAACAAGATCGAAGCATATCCTCCATTGTCTGAATCATTCGTTCTGACTGCCCATCTGATTGAGGATGAAAAGATGTACTAAAATTTAACTCTATACCCAATGACTTCTGAAGTCCCTTCAAAAAGTTAGAAGTGAACCTGGGATCTCGATCAGATACAATGGGAAGAGGAACTCCATGTACCTGGAAAATATCCTTGAGGTAGAATCGAGAAAGACGATACAATGAAATTGTATCTTGAAGAGATTGAAAATGTGCTGACTTTGTTACTCGATCAACAATAACCCAAATCGCATTGTTACCTCGAGAAGTCTTTGGTAGTCCCACTCCAAAGTCCACAGATACATTCTCCCATTTCCACTCTGGCACTGGAAAAGGATGAAGCATCCACTTCAGTAACTGTCGTTCTTCTTTAACCTTTTGACATGTTAATAATTTCCTAGTAAAATCAGCAATATCTCTTTTCATTCCATCCCACATATTATACCACTGAAGGACTATGTACATCTTTGTACTTCCAGGATGAACATAAAATGTAGAACTATTAGTTTCACACAACAAATATTTCTTCAACCGAGAATAAATAGCCACACCCACCCTTTTTACAAATCTTAAAAAACAATATTTATCAAGGTTAAATTCTGGAAACTTACCCATTTTAACCAATTCTACCTTTTTCATTAGCTCACAGTCTTCCTTCTACACTCACATAATTCTGCTTGACAACAAAGACTACAATGGAACCTAAAAAAACATATGTATTCCCTTTACCAAAAACTTTTAAGCCAAAATTCATCAAATCATTAATGAAGGGATCATATTCCAAATGTAATATGGTTAATGATTCATGATTTTTTTGACTTAAGGAATCTGCTACATTGTTTTCTTTTCATAGATGGTAACTGATCGTGAAGTCATAATCCTTTATCAGTTCTATCCATCTTCTATGCCTCATTATTAATTCCTTCTGATTGAATCTATACTTAAGACTTTTATGGTCATTATATATTTGAAATTTGGATCTGAATAAATGATGCCTCCAAATTTTCAAAGAAAACACCACAGCTGCCAATTCCAAATCATGTGTCGGATAATTTATCTCATGAGTTTCAAGTGGTCTCAAAGCATAGGAAATTACCTGATCATTCTATATCAAAACACAACCAAGTCCATTTAAAGAAGTGTCACTGTATATTACAAACTCACCATTTCGGGAAGGTAAGGCCAAAACTGGATCATTCACCAATCTCTACTTCAGTTCCTGAAAACAAACATCACATTCTTCTGTCCAAATAAATTTAACCCCTTTTTGTGTTAACTTAGTTATTGGGCTAGATAACCGTGAAAAGTTCCTAACAAAATGTTGGTAATTACCTGCTAACCAAAGAAATATATGAATCTATGTATCATTTGGGGGTCTTGGCCATTCATCAACAACTTTTTTTGGCCGAATCAACTGTTATACCATATTTATTTACAAGGTTCCCATGAAAAGAAATCTGTTGCAACCAAAAAGAACACTTTATGAATTTTCTATACAATTTCTTTTATTTTAATGTTTGTAAAACAAACCTTAGATGTTTTTCATGCTCCTATTGATTTTTAGAAAATACTATAATGACATCAATAAATACAACCACAAACTTATCCAAGAACTCATGAAATACTTTATTCATAAGATTCATGAATAAAACAGGTGCATCAGTTAATCTAAATGGCATAACAACAAATTCATAATGCCCATATCTAGTACAAAAGGCGGTTTTCGGGTTGTCATCCACCTTCACCTTCAGCTGAAGGTATCCGGATCTCAAGTTAATCTTGGAAAAGTACTGAGCTCCATGGAGCTGATCAAATAGGTCATCGAATTGAGGAAAAGGATACTTGTTTTTAATATTGATGTTATTCAAAGCTCTATAATCAATGAAAAATCTCATTGATCCATATTTATTTTTACCAAAAAAACAGGATCTCCCCATGGTGAAGTGCTAGGACGAATGAAGCCTTTGTCAAGAAAATACTACAACTGATTTTTCAATTCAAGAAGTTCTATTGGCTCCATAAGATAAGGGGGTTTTGAAATTGGCTTAGCATCAGGAACTAAGTCAATTGTGAATTCTACTTCTTGATCAGGTATGACACCAGGTAACAACTCATCCGGAAAAACATCAAGGTATTCATTTACCACTATCACATCATTAATTTAAATAGTTTCCTTGTTTTCAACAATATGAACAACATAACTTTCATTTCCATATTTCAATAGTTTCTCATATTCCTAATATGTTATCAATTGTATGGGTTCATTCTTGTATACAAACTGAAACACTTTCTGAAAAATAACTTCTTTAGCTCTACAGTCAATCATAGAATGATAATCAGAAAGCCAGTCCATCCCCAAAATAACATCAAACTCAACTAAGGGTAATACAATAAGGTTTGCAGGTAAAGTCTTTCCACATACCACAATAGGAATATTCTTATAATTCCTCTATGCTATAACATTTCCACCTGGTGTTTTAACAAAAAGTTCGGGTCTCATTTATTATGGTGCTATTTAGAATTTACCAGAAACGTTCTCAAAGATGATGGAATTTGTAGACCCTGTATCAAAAATAACTTTAGCAAAATCTTAGTGATCAAACAAAGTACCTGATACAACTTCATTGGATGGAGCGACATCTATTGACGTAGTTGCAAAAGGATCTCACTACACCTTTCTGCTTATAGTCTGGATTCTTTGCATAATTCAGATCTCTCTTTGGGAAGGCATTTTCATAATGACCCATATCACCACATTTAAACACTTTAGAGTATTCTTTTCTATATTATTCTTTGAATAATTTTTGTTACAATCTTGGGACATATGTCCAAACTTACCACATTTAAAACCCTTCCCATTTTTGCTAAGAAATTCCCTATGTTTCTTATTGCCACACTTTTCACAAACTAGAAATTGAATTTTCTTACCATCAGTTTTCTTTGGTTGATTGTTACACATTACATACCATATAGACCCTTTATTCTCATTGTTTCTAAAAATGCGCGTGATCATCAGAAAACTCCTTCTCTACCCTCTCAGCACATCTGACAATTTTGTCATAACTTTTGAATTCATGGGAGGCTAACACCCTTCAATACCTTGGATTTAATCCTGAGTAAAAGCAGTTGATTTTTCTATCAAGATCCATAATAAAATTTGAAGCATACCTTGCCAGTCGGGTGATGTTTTCATCATACACATCCACTATATCTTCCTCCTCCTATTTCAATTCAAGGAATTTATTCTCCATTCTAATTCGCACCACCTTAGGAAAATATTTTTCAAGGAAAATTCTTTTAAATTCATCCCACTCTAAGGCATCAAAATCCTCTCTACCCATGATATTCCTTACCATTGACCACCACTGATCAGCTTCCCCTTCAAAACGAGAAATGGAAAGACTTACCTATTGATTGTCTGAATATCCCTTAACATAGAATATCTTTTCAAGGGATTTGATCCATCCTTCAAATGTTACTCAGTCAGAAGATCCATTGAATGCAGGAGGATGTTGTCTCATAAAATGTTCCCCAACTGTCATGTTTTGATGTGGTACCTCTATTGGTTCTCTTGCATGGATTCCAACACCATTTATTTCCAACGTTAGCTGATCCATTACTCTCACAAACTACTCGGTTCCAATACCTACTATTCCGGGATATAGTTCCAGAAAGATGTCATTATATCAGTGCCTCTCATCTTCAGCATCCATGTTCCTTCTACAGACAACCATTCTGAAAAAACATGACTTTGATGAAGCAATATGGTAATCTTTAAATTCTATAACATTTGATAATAATCATTGAGTGAAAATATTTTATGGTATTCTATTAACATCACCCTAACCCCTAATGTTATCTAAACCATACTCTGATACCAAATATAAGGTCCCGACCTTATTACATACACAATCGTGAATTTAGTAAAGAAAACACTTCCCTTTACATTGAGTATATTTCAATCAACATTATACCTGGGGTGTTACCATTATTCATTTTTCATTATATAATAGATGTTTTGGATATGAGGATAAAAATAAACAACTATAGAAGAATATAAATAAAGGATTCATTTGACCATTTGCTTCACATTGGAGTGCACAAGTCTGCTTCTTCGTAAAGAATGTTGGGTCAATGCACATTTACATTGATTATCATGAGTTAAACAAGATCACAACCAAGAGGAAGTATTGTCTTCTAGAAAGTTCTGACTTATTCAATCAGCTACATGTATCACAATACATCTCTAAGGTGTATTTGTGGTTAGCATATTACCATAATAAGGTTAAAGAGGAGGATATTTCCAAGGCTAGTTTTCATATAAGGTATTGACAAGATGAGTTCATAGTAACTCCATTCAAACTCACTTATACTACATTAATTTTATTGGAATTTATGAAAAAATTAATTATATATTATCTCCAAAAAATTATGGTATTCTTTATATATAATGTTATAATATACTTCAAAATCAAGGAGAAGTATGAGAAGAATATAAGTACGGTGCTAAAGTACGTTCAAAAGAAGAAGCTTTATTCAAAGTAAAAAAAAATTGAGTTCTGGTTAATGTATGTCTCATATTGGGGAATATCACTAAATGAAATGGGATATCTATAGACCCTTCAAATTCAGAATAAATTAATGGATGGTAAAGTTCAACATGTGTGATGGATATTCAAAGATTTCTTTGATTGGATGGGTGTTATCGTTGATTTTTTAGAAATTTCATATGATTTTCAAAACCTCAAAACATGAAAACTCGGAATAAAGTCACGTTTTTGAGGAATGTAGAATGAAAAGAGATCTCCTAGGAGATTAAAAGGAGGATTATCACTGCACATGTACTCACATTTCCCACTACTAGAGGGTTTTTGTGGTATTTAGTGATACTTTGAAGAAAATAATTAGATGTTTATTAATTCCAAATGACAAATTCAGAGGCTTTGTATCAACAAAATTAATTTTTCAAAAACATAACTACCCAAATCCTGATCTTGAGTTTGTTATAGTGATCTTCACATTAAAATTTTGGCTACATTATCTCTTTAGGGAGATGTTTAAAATTTATATAGATCACAAATTCCCCATGTTTATATTCACACATAAATATAAGAATATGAGACAATGAATATGCTTAAGCTAATAAACAACTATGAATTCTAAACTCATTACCATATTTGTAAATCCAATAAAGTGGGAGACTTTCTAAGTAGAAAGGATCTAGAAATTTTATAATTGATGCCAATTGAGGATGATATGATCTTATTATAATTGAAGAGGACGGTCGTGGGAATCATATATAAAGAAACATTATCAATCCTTTCACAAATAATTGTTCAACACACTCTTTTGGAATGGAAAATGGATTCTCAAAGAGATGATGTGGGAATCGAGAAGAACATATAAAAAATAATAAATGGGTAATAATCATAATTTAATGTTAATGATGGAGTCATGGGATTTCAGTTAAGTCAATGTATAAAATAAAATCATGTGTTAAAGAAGGAGTTAATGAAAAATTCACATAGGTCAACCATCTCTATCAACCCAAGAAGTGGAAGGATATATGGATATCTATGAGAACACTACTGGTGGGACAATATTAAGAAGGATATCATGAAAAATATATCAATATGTATTATATTTATGAAAGTTAAAGAGGAATGGAAAAAATATAAGGACATGACGCAACCATTACCCATACATACATGGATATGAGAAACATCACCATTAAATTTTCACAGATCATCTTAAGACATCAAGAGGGAATGATAATATATGGTTTGTGGTGGATCATCTTATAAATACTACACACTTCATTATGATTTTAGATGACTTCTCACTAGGTCAACATGAACAAATTTACATCATAGAAGTGGTGTGGCGGCATAGAGTACCACTATAGATTGTTTTCAATTTAGATATGAGATTCACCTCCTTGTTCTGGAAAAGACAAAAATGTACCTGAAATACTGAGAAAAACATATGCACAACGTATCACCCCCAATATTATGTATAATATATGATGACTATATTAATACATGATGAAATGTTTATATCCTGATGAGTTGACTTCAAAGGATAATGGGACCAACATCATCCTCTGGTCATGTACTCTTATAATAATAGGTTCCAATAACACATCCAAATGGATCCTTCTGAAGTTATTTATGGGAATAGTTTTAGAAAACATACCTATTGGAATAAATTTGGAGAACAGAAACTTTTAGGTCCTGAAATGGTCAAGGAAATGGTGGAAAAGTATAAAACAATTCAGCAGCACATCATGGCTTCTTAGAGTCGACAGTAGAGTTAGGTGGACAATTCCTAATGAGACAAAGCGTTTTATGTTGGATTCACTTTATTACACCTCATATCTTTTTGGAAGAAACTAATGAGATTTGGGATGAATTGAAATATTATTCCATGAAACATTAACCCCTTTGATATCCTTGATCACATCGTTGTGGTGTCCTTCCGACTTACAATGCCACCTTACCTATCTCAAGTACATAATGTATTCCTTGTATATTTCTTGATAAAGTACATACTAGAACTGTCACATGTATTCAATTCATATATGGTACCATTAGGGAATGACTTGTCTTATGAAGAATGGTCATTAAAGACCTTAGAGCGAAGATAAATATTTTTATCAAATAAGTCATTGAAACTTGTCAATGTGATGTGGAGAAACGAAAAGTTTTAATAATTAATGTGGGTACTAAAGGAGGTAATGAAGCCAAGTTACCCACATCTTTTTTGTGTGTAGAAAGAATTTTTTAGGGCAATATTTCTAAAGGAAGGATGATTGTAATGAGCCAAATTTTTTTAAATAAAATTCCCCTTTTGATTTATTGAAATATATTATTACGTAATATGGTTATGGAAATCATATGAACATATTTTGTTTTATTATATCCCATTATATTTAAAATTCAAGTAAGTATCATTATAATTTATAATATATCCCTTGAAGATATGATAATAGGATTAGTATAAATATACGGTTTTAGTAAATCCTGTTGACATAGACAAGGTGATGCCCTCAACCAGTAGAATTGTAAACTATGAAGCCCATTTTTTAAAACATCCATGGGATATTGAATCCCTTGGATGTTCCCTTAACCAATCCCATTATAATAACCAAAAACATAAACCTAAGTGGAACTTTTTATAGGATAAATTCAATATAATCAAGATCACAAACCAAACCATATACATTGAACCACCCCTTGAAAGTCTCACTATTTCCCACCTAACTCTTAGTGTGTTTCCATGTGTATTAAATGGATATGTATAAATAAACATCATATAGGAGTATTTAATTTTTTTATATAACAAAGGATATATTTTCATCCTATTATTATTACCTTATAAAATGTTTTATTTTGATAAAAAAATATTTTTTTTATTGTAATATTCAAATTTATTTAAGGAATTTATTTTAATGAATTAATGGATTTTAGACATATATAATTGTTTTCTAGAATATTATTATCAAATATTTCTTATTAAATATAAATTTTCATAAATTTTTATAAAGACAAATTTAATTATTATAAGGGTTTGAAACACGTTATTATAAAAAAACCAATGTTTGTAAATAATTTTCAATTTTATTTTAAAAAATTAAAATTCATATATTTAGAAAAAAATATAAATAATTTAAAATAATTTTCATGATCATAATTTTGAAATTATTCAATGGTTATTTTTTAATAATTTTCAAAGATAGTAGAATTTTTCGGTAAAAATCAAATACCTTATAAAAATAATTTATGTATTAATAAATCATAATGTCTCAAAACTAATGTAATAAATACTCTAAAATTTACCAATGAAAATATATATTTTTTCTATTTAAAATAGATATATTTATTTTTTTTGATTATTTTTATAAACCCATTATTAATCATCCAATACCATTAATATATTTTGAGGTTTTAAAATCATTTCTTTAAGTGTATGACTCAGCTAAACATAAGGATGAGAATTATTTTTATTATGTAAGGCCCTTTGCCTAATAAAATAATGATAACAACTCCCATTGGGTAATAACCCTAGGAATAATCTTGGGAAAGATTTTGGTATTTTTTATTTTATTATATAGATTCTAAAACATTTTTTTGTGGAATATTAAATAATTCCCCACTGTTTTCCTATATATAAACTCCCAATATCCCATTTTTCATCACTAAAAAATCATTTAGAACTTAATTACTCTTGTTTCCCCTATCTAGAGTCCTCCTATGGTTACCCTAAGTTCTCAAGAGGCTCTTAACAACCATTTGGCATCACTAACTCAAGTAAGGGATCCTCCTCGCCTTTTCTTCTTTATTCATGTTTCTTTATATCTTATGGCTCCAATTTTCATTTTCTAATGTTGGATTATATATTTACAAGTCTCTATAAAATCCAATTTTTTTTCCAAATGATAAAATACCACTTTCTATCTTAGGAACTATTTTATCGAATTTATAAGTGAAATCTTTATTCTACCAAAATTTCACTGCGATTTTTCACTCTAAATTAATTTTGTAGTGAATGCCATTCCCATTTCAAATCAATGGTATTAACCAATATAAAAATATACATCTTTGAATTGGGAATATAATTTATGTATCACCCTCTCCATGATTGTGGAATAATATTTAATGATTAATAAATTAATGTTGTACGATCAATGTGGCACACTTAATAATGAGAATGAAATGAAAGTGACGGGTACACCTGAAATTATACAGCTCTCTAATGAATTGGGAAATTTTTAGACTCTTGAGATTTCAAGTTGGGATAGTGAGTGAACCTGATTCCATTTTGTTACTTTTTCCATGATGATGTCTTTGTAGTAACCATGGACCTGTGTTTATTATAGAGAATTTTATGTTGTTTCCACATATCACATGTTTCCTTTATGATTATCATTATATATCATGTATCATTGTTCTCTCTTATGATTTAAAATTTTATGCCCCATTGATATTCCTATTGTCTAAAAATTATTAATATCTTCATTTTATTTCTTTTTTATTCCCTTGGTAGGATGTATAGCTCAACCCTTTCCTATGTATATCTCCAGGTTATCCCATGATGTTTTAAGTATGATGTAAAAATATTGCCAGGGAATGGATGTTCTAAGTAATATTTTTTATCCCACGTTATATGTTCTTATGTAATATACATAATTCCAAAATACACTAGACTTCTCTATCTTCTAGGATTTATAAAGTTAACTTCCACTTAATAAATCATGTATTAATGTGAAATAAATATAAGGGTTGTTATACATACCATGGATTCACTCACAAAAAATGTGTCTAATATTCCCAAATATTACCCAACATTTATGAAACTCCCTCCATGGACTCAGATATGGAATAAAATGAGAATGACATCAGGAACACCCCTCTCGCATTTGAGTAAGTAATCTCAACCATCATTGATGAGCTCAATATGGTGAATCTAGGAATATAAGAAGACCCATAGCCTATGTTGATTAATTTTACCATGCCTATTGATTATCATGGGTTGTATGTTTCATTCACAAAGAAGGATTGATACACGTTCACTTGGAATTTTATGTAAATATCAATGAAAAACCATAGTGTGTAACACAAAACCAAGGATTACCCAATATCCATTGATGATTCAAGAATTGGGACTGAAAGATGAACCCTCTCAAGTTATTAATGTAAATTTAGAACATGAAACATTATTCAAATAAAAAATTATTTAGGAAGTCTTGTACACAATATATCTCTACAACACCATACTAATGAAGAAGAAGATCAAGAAAATTAGTGTCTTCATTGATTTTAGAGACCATAATAGACACTTGCCAAAGGGTCATTTCTCATTAACAATCACAAAACATTTTATTGATAAAACTACTATTTTCCTATCTTTTTATTTAATAGATGGTTATTCACGGTATAATCAGATAATGATAACCCCTGAAGATGAGGATGTCATCACCTTCAGGGAACCTCATGGGATATTTTTCTATCTGTTCATTCCCTTTAGATTAAATAATGTTGGGACTATATACCAAAACACCATGGATAATTTATTTAATCCTTTATTTAGATGAATAAAATGATGTTATGTTAATGATGTTGTAGTCAAATATTGATAACAATGTGATATTCTCATAGATATCCAAACAATATTAATCAATTTTTGGTAGGAAATATTGAAAATGAATCCAAAAAATTGTGAATTCAGAGTAATGTTAGGTAAATTTCATATATATTTGGTATTCTACCATGGAATTAATTTCAATCCAGAAAAGACCAGTGCAATATTAGAAATTTCACTCCAAAATCATAATGAACATAGGGTTCTCCAAGAGAACATTAGATACATTTTTCATTTCATAGTTAACCTAGATGAATAATTTCTCCCATTCACCAAGTTATTAATCAAGGGTGTCACATAGAAATGGAATAAGGATTACCATGATTCAATTAACACTCTCTAGTAGAACATTATATACCCATGGATCTGGATGTTGTCCGTATAAGGAAAGCCACTTATCTTGAATGTGTCCAATATAAAGTGGTCATTAACACTACTGGATTTAGAGGTATTTGCGATGAGATATTTTCAATGAGATCCCATCTCAAATAGCCTGTTGTAGAAAACAGCATCGCAAGTAAAAACAATTTTTGCGACGGGCATGTCGCAAAAAATAGCTTCTCTGATGGGAATGTTTCCCGTTGCAAAAAAAATTCGATTATATACATTATATATAAATAATCCTTTTGCGATGGGCCCGTCACAAATAATATTTTTGATGGGTATATTCCTCGTCATAAATAAACATCCGATTATATACATGATATATATAGATAAACATCTACGACGGGCCCGTCACAAATAAAAATTCTGACGGGCCTACCTCCCCATCGCAAATACTAGTATTAAAAATTATATTTAACTTATTTGTGACGGGTTACCTTCACAAAAGGCCCCGTCTCAAATAGTAAACATAATAAAAAAATGTTAATAAAATTATGATTAATGAAAAAATTAGATTATTATTATTAAAATAATAAATAAATATATAATAATATTATTAGTAAAATAAAAAATCATAAAAAAATATAATACTAAAAAAATATATTTAAAAAAATTATGATTAATAAAAAATTAAAATTAATATTATTAAAATACTAAAATTATAAAATAATAAAAAATTCTTAAAATTCTCAATGTTTAGAAAAAAATATAAAAAAAACATAGCACCATTATAAAAGACATAAACTGTAAATTGTTCATATTATTAAAAATATTGAATTGAAATGTTTTCTAACATAAAAAAAATCATTGGGGGTCGTCTTCGGGAGGAGGTGGAGGAGCTGTAGGAGATGATGGAGGAAACTCCATCCCTAAACTACGAGTCAGGCGGCACATGTAATCCATCTACATGTGATGCTCCTGCTGTCGTTGCTGCTGCTACTACCACCGACACATCTCTTCATGATGCTTCTGCAAAGTCTCTATAGGCTCAGCCTGAGTTCGAAACTTTTCCTGATACTACAAGCCAGAAGATGATGCCTCCCCACGAGCTCCTCTCGAGCTGGATGCTGACATCACAGTAGTACCATAATAAGTACCAAGAGTCAAATGAGAGCTGATACCAACTACTCGCCCCTTCTCAAAGCCATACTGAGTCGCCTTCATCCATGTCGCCTCATCGAAATGGTTGGTAATGGTCTCCTCAGTCGTCTAATCCTGACCCTCAGCCTCTGTCTGAGAGGTCACAACCACATATGACTCCTTCAATTCCAATTTGAAATTAAAATTGTGAAAATATTATATGCAGTTAATTATCAAACTGAAAAAATAATACTAAGCACAATATGACACTAGCGATCACCTCTAATCTCTATAGTGGTTGGATCACTGTACATCCTCCAATAAATGTCAAACTCTGTAATATGGGGATGCTCGACTGCCTATAGAAATTTAAAATAATCAGTTTATATTTAAAGTTATTTGAAATATTTTAAAAATATACATACCAAATTCTCTCTATGTGAACTAAATGTATGACTACGAGCTCGGTGTGTCACCTCCTGTCTCCCCTGGTTCTACTGTCCTAATGAATATCTCCTCTAAAATACACCACTGAACCAGTGTAAACATAATCCATCCCAATCATGAGATGAAATGTACTCTGGTCGATGGGCTCTACATGACTCATAAAATTCTGTCACTCCAACTTTCTTAATTGTTGTTCTTCTTAAATTGTGCAAAAACTGACGGAAACGGTCAGGCATAGAAACCTTCCATGCCACGTGGATAGAGTCGTTCATGCTATCATCGATAGGATACCATAAACACTATAAATAATTTATAATATCAAGTTATTAATGTAATAAATGTGAAAATAAATATTATTTATTTACGCACCAGCCAATGATGGAACATGTCACACCGCACATCAATGGGAATCTGATCCCATGTGATCCATGGCTGAGAAAAATAATTGTGAAAGATAGTGCTCCCCTGTTCAATAGCTACATGTGCTAAACTGTGAAAAAAAAACAATCAATCAATTAGTAGTATATATAAATAAATAAATGAAAGATATTTAAAATATACAGGTAACCATACCTCCGTGTGCGTGGATCGAAGCCAAGACGTGGACATCGCTCAGAGATAGGGTTCGGAATCATCAGTCATGAAAGACTGTGCCCCCTACGCATACCCTCTGAACCGCCAGTAGGCTGAGGGTCAAATGGTCCAAAATCCCCCTCATCCAATGGTAGCTCAGCCTCCTGCAACTCGCAAAATAGATCATCGTCCATCTGAAACACAAAATTATTGTTGTTAGTAGATAGTTGAAAACAACAATTATATATAGATATATATTAGTTATGATTATAACCAGCTTTTAATTGTGTTAATGGGAATCTTCATCCTCTTCTCCAAACCAGTCAATATAAATGTCTTCATCTTCCTTCCCAGCATCATCAATATCCATATGAGTTTCAGTTTCATCATCTCTTGTCATTTCAAATTCATTTGTAACATCTTCTTTATCATCGATCCTTAATTGTGGGGTGTCATAATTGATATCCATGTCTCTTTGTAAATCTGAAGGATTTTGAGCAGTATCTTGAAAAAATTCAATTCCTTCCACTTCAGCAGAACCACATTCAGTTTGAGTAAACATATTTTCCCAAGATTTCATTTTTATTATTCTCCACCAATCACTCAAGTCTCTTGAAGTAGCACAGTACTTTGCGTAATAAATTTGATTTTCCTATTAAGCTAGTAAAAATGTTTCATTTACTGAAAGATGACTTTTATATTTAATATTGATGATTCCATGAGTCAGATGAACACACAAGCCTCTCTCAGTAACCAACCAACGACATTTAAGCATTGTTATGTAATTTTTTTCATAGATAACACAGCTCAATAATTTCATCCAGAATTCCATAAAAGTCAACATTAGTTTCTCTGTTATGCGATCCTCTCATGAAAACTCCAATTTTCATTTTTTTTATTCTACATATGAAAATTTATTAAATTGAAAACCATTCACCAGATATGCATTATAAGATTTAACCATTTTGGATGTTGGGTTACTCAATATACATAGTCTCTTATGAATTTTATCCACATATTGAGACACCTGAATATTTTTAAAACAATTGTCAATATAATAAATAATAAACAAAATTGATATTAAACCATCAAAAATTTATGTTACCAGTTTTTGAAACCATTGAGAAATTTTTCTTTGTCTGCGTTCTTCAAGAGAAGTTGCTGTAATTTGTGGAAGTTGATTCATGATATGATTATAATATAACCTACAAATAAAATAAATTTACATACTATAACATAAATCATAGAATAAGTGATAGAAGAACCCATAGGACAAATGATGTCATTTCATCATAGTTGAGTAGAACATATGTATGAGCTCTATGATGTTCATCATCTGAAATCTATTGTTCATGAACTCCAACGAAACCAAGATTTTGCTGATTAAAAACTGCTAATTGATTTTACATTTTGTCATTAAAATTCCCCTCATTTCATCCCATGTGATTCTATTTTGAGAGATATTGAGATTCAAAATAATGAGAATAGAAAAACGAAATTTCCTCTTGCAAATAAGCTTCAGCAATTGAGCCTTCAAGAGATTCTTTGTTATGTACTTTTTTCCTCAATTTCTGCATGCATCTCTCGAATGGGTACACCCATAAAAACTGTACTAGACCTATAAATTTATCTTCATTTGGAAAATGTAATATCAGATGTTCCATTGAGTCAAAACAAACTGGCAGAAATATTTTTTCCAATTTATATATAATTATAGAAAAATATTCTTTTAATTTTCTTAGCACATCGTAGTCTGTTGTCCCTGCACAAATGTCTTGAAAAATATATGATATGTCAGTTATTGAATCCCAAATCATATAATTCAACAAACCATTCAATCCAATCGACAAAAGTCTTTCCGTTATAATATGACAATCGTGACTTTTTAATCCGGTAATATAACCATTCTTAACACATCTTCCCAAATTGGAAGCATAGCCATATGGAAGTCTCAAATCATAAATCCATTGAAAAAATAATAATAGACTCCCTTTGGATAGTGTATAACCTGCTTTTGGCTTCATTAACCTCTGCGATTTGACATTTTGAAATATTTCAAGTTCTGATCACCTGTAAATTTGATCAAGATCTAATCGTGCCTTTACAGTATCTGTGGTCTTACCTGGTGTATCCAAAATTGTATGAAATAAATTCTGAAAATAGTTTTTTTCAATATTCATAACATCCAACATGTGGCGGACCATCAAATCAAACCAATATAAAAGATCCCAAAAAATGATCCGTTTTATCCAATAATGTTCTTTCCCAAAGCCATGAATTTTTTGTTCATTTACTGTTGGCCCAAATGTGATGGGAGGTAATGAAAATAAAATTTATTTTAACTCTGTGCCTGAGATCATCTTTGGAGGGTCATCCCATTCAATTGTACCTTTTTAGAAATGAGATTTGTTCCTCCTAAAATGATGATCGGTTGGAATAAATCTCCATTGATAGTCAAAATGGCAAGGTTTTTTTCATTCACGAGCCTAAAGGCTTTGTTTTCCTTCATACAGTAAGGAAATGATTTCGGACCATGTGTACTCCAACTAGATAACATTCCATATGCCATAAATTCACTAATCATCCACATAAATGCAGCTTTAACATGAAATTTAGTTTCACAGTAACATTATATGTACTAACACCATCGCTCCACAATGCACTTAACTCACTAATAAATGGTTTCAAATAAACAACAATATTCATTTTTGGATGTCCTGGGATTAATAGAGTTAAAAAGATATAGTACTCCTTCATCAAAATCCATTAAGGTAAATTGTACGGAGTTATAAAGACATGCCAACATGAATACTGACAACCATAAGAACCAAAAAGACATAGACCATCAGCAGAAAGACCCAATCACACGTTTTGGGATTTTAAACCAAATGATGGATGAAGACTGTCAAAATGTTACCATGAATCACCATCAGATGGATGATTCAAGATTTTATCAGTTGAAATCTTGGTTTTTTTCCATGACATCATTGACTTTGTGTTCTGAGACATAAATAAACATTGCAACCTAGGTGAGAGGGGGAAATATCTCAACTGTTTTAATGGAATCGATCCATAATTCTCTGGTTAAGCTTATTTATATTACGATTGTCCACATGTGGGACAAATATCCTATGACTCATTTTTACTAGAATATAAGATGCATTCATTTAGACATGATTAAATCTTCAGATAACTAAGGCTCAGATTATGAACCAGCCTCTTTCTCTCACAAAAAGTTTTAAGAAACACATTTCATTTAGGTAATAGTGTTTTAGCAAAAGAAAATATCTGATCAAAATAGTTGTTTGACATTGTATTATCTGATTTAATAGACATAAATTTTGCAACTGCTTATAATTTGCTTATCTTGCAACCAGTATATAATGCATCCTTATCAAACCTCAACAACTCATAAAATTTAGATGGTTCCAACTCAGGAGTCAAATAAATATCATATTGAGTTTCAGTTTGTTGAACAAAAGGTCCTTCAACATCATGTACTAAATTTTGAAACTGTGATGGATCCGGAATCATGTTATTAGCATCTTATATGGAACTCCGTTCACCGTGTTGATACCAAAAAACATAATCGAGTTGAAAACCAAACCGCAAGAGATGTCCCCCAACCTTTTCAAATGTGTCAAACGTTCTCAGAGCACATTTTTTTCATGGACACTTTATTGTGCCTTCTGAAACATATTCTGGTTTTGATGATGCAAATGACAAAAAATCGTCAACACACACAATATATATAGATTAAAACTCGAACCATTTGGATTTCTATGTTGATTTAACCAAGCACGATATTGTAATAATGAATTATGTTGAGTTCTTGGTTCCATATTTTTATACAAAATATAAAATCATCATTTTTTTAATAAATTAAAATTATAAAAACACTATCTTAAAAAAGATGAAAAATAATTACAACTCCTTAATAATAACCATTAAATTTTGGCGACACAATTTCCAGTGGATTGACGACTCTTCTTTTGTCTGACGACTCATTTACTTGAATCTTTCTCACACTGAGATCACAATGAAGAATCCCCTCTGAGGTGTGCTTATTCATTCTCGTCATGAGAATGAATAAGCACACCTCCGAGCGGATTCTTCATTGTGATGACAGCGTGACAAAGATGCAAGTAAATGATCCTTCGGAAAAAAGAGCCCCTTTTGGTCGATGAATCATCTTCTTGCAATTGTCACCGCCAGAACACATTATAAAAAAGATGGTCCTATAAATGCATATTTAAGCATGTGCATACGATATTGTATATGCATACGTAGAAGCATAATTTTCATATTTTTTTGAGTCGGTGAAAGTTTAAAGGAGAAGATTCATCCACAAAAAGGAGTGCCGTCAATCCACTGAAAATTATTCCAAGTTATTACAAGTTATTAAAAATTATTACAATTGATTTTTTTCCTAATTGTTAATAATTATTTCTAATTGTTACTAAATATTCCTATTTATTACTAATTATTACTATTTATTACTAATTATTCTTATTTATTACTAATTATTCTTATTTATTACTAATTGTTTGTATTTATTAATAATTATTCATATTTATTCACATTTATTCTTAATTATTGTTATTTATTGCTAATTATTGCTATTTATTTCTAATTATTCCTATTTATTTCTAATTATTACTAATTATTCCTAATTATTGCTATTTATTTCTAAGTATTCTTATTTATTACTAATTATTACTAATTATTACTAATTATTCCTAATTATTCGTATTTATTTGTATTTATTCTTATTTATTCATATTTATTACTAATTATTCCTATGTATTGCTAATTATTACAATATTTTACTAATTATTACTAATTATTCATATTTATTAGTAATTATTCCTAATTATTACTAATTATTCCAAATTATAACTATTTATTCCAAATTATTCCAAATTATTACTATTTATTTCTAATTATTCCTAATTATTACTATTAATTACTAATTATTACTAATTATTACTAATTATTATTATTTATTCCTAATTATTACTATTTATTACTAATTGTTCTTAATTATTCCAATTTATTACTAATTATTCCTATTTATTCCTAATTATTGCTAATTGTTGTTATTTATTGCAAATTATTCTTACTTATTGCTAATTAATCTTAATTATTAGTAATTATTCCTATTTATTGCTCATTATTCCTAATTATTACTAATTATTCCTAATTATTACTAATTATTCCTAATCATTACTAATTATTCTTATTTAATAGTAATTATTCCTATTTATTACTAGTCACTCATATTTATAGCTAATTATTCCTATTTATTACTAATTATTCATATTTATTACTAATTTTTCCTATTTATTACTAATTATTCCTATTTATTACTAATTATTCTTATTTATTACTATTTATTCCTAATTATTTTTAATTATTACTAATTGTTATTATTTATTCCTAATTATTAATAATAATTACTAATTATTCATATTTATTAATAATTCTTCATATCTGTTACTAATTATTACTAATTATTCATAATTATTACTAATTATTCATAATTATTACTAATTATTAATATTTATTGCTAATTATTCTTATTTATTGTTAATTATTCTTACTTATTACAAATTATTACTAATTTTTCTTAATTATTCCTATTTATTACTAATTATTCCTATTTATTCATAATTATTGCTAATTATTGCTATTTATTGCTAATGATTCCTAATTATTACTAATTATTGCTATTTATTGCTAATTATTCTTAATTATTACTAATTATTATTAATTATTCCAAATTATTACTAATTATTACCAATTATTCCAAATTATTCATATTTATTACTAATTATTCTTATTTATTACTAATTATTTTTTTATTACTAATTGATCTTATTCATTACTAATTATTCCTATTTATTAATAATTATTAATAATTATTTATTTTTATTTCTATTTATTTCTAATTATTACTAATTTTTCCTATTTATTTATAATTGTTACTAATTTTTAAGAATTAATATTAATAATTTAAATTTTTTTTTATAAATAAATATAGAGAAAAAAATAATTTAAATCTAATTTAATTTAATTACAACTAATCAACAATAATTAAAATTAACATAAAAAATGAAATAATTATTAAATTAAATAAAATATAAACACCTTTAAACTTGATATCCTATTGATGTAAGAAACTTCACAACTTCTACGCAAAAAAACTAAATCAGAGAACTTCTCACTCTAAAAATAGAGTTTAGAAAGAGAGAAAGCAAGTGAGAAATGAGAGGAGAAGAATGAAAAACGAAGGGGGTATATATTGGTTAGATTAGTTGCGGCGGGACTATTTGTGACGGTATTACTATCCCAAAAGGTATTTTTTGCGATGGGGCCCATCGCAAAAAACTTCACTCGCATTAATTGCAGGTGGTGGTTGAAAGGGTATTTGAGACATGCCTCATTGAAAAAAGTGACATGCTGACACATCTTTTGCGACAGGACAACATCCCATCGCAAAAACCAATTTTCAACCGCCGGAATTTGCGACTCGAACCGTCGCAAATACCCTTCGACCCACAAACTATTTGCGAAGGGGGTACCCCCCGTCACAAATAACCTTTAACGCGCTTTTGCATGCCATCCACACGAAACCGCGCCATACGTGTTGCGACGGGATCCGAAATCCCGTCACAAATAACTATTCCCGCGCTTTGGCGCGTAACGTGAGCCAAACCACGCATTATTATTATTTTCAATGGGATCCCAAAACTCGTTGCAAATTACTTCTTATTTGCGATGGGGCAAACCACCCATCACAAATTACCTCTGTGATGGACTTTTTGGGACGAGATTAATTCCCATCGCAAAAAAACCATTGCAAAAGCTTGTTTTTCCCATGGTAAAAGTGATCTAATTATACATAAAAAGGATGCGTGGGATGAAAAAAATACTCTTCTACCTTATTCAAATGACGTTAGGTATTTAGACATGGTATTATGATATTGAGAAGAACTCCATCAAACTCATATTTTTTGCGAAAAAGTCGATACATTACTTGCAGCACCATGAGCTCTACTCAGTATCTTATATTAACCAACATAAGTACATCTATGACCACCCTATGTTGACTGGGAATTTTTTTTGATGGGCGGTTATTTTGCAACAATATTATATCTAGTTCAGGTCATAGTTAGAAGTTATAGGGAATTCACTAGCTAATTTCCATTTAGCAAATCCTTCCATTGAAAGTACCCTAGTAGACACCGAACATCCAAATGAAGAGGTTTCTTATTCCCATGACACTCACCAAATGTGGGAGATATATATTGATAATTCCTCTAATAGTACTACGGGAATGTGTATTGAATGCCTGAAGTTCAATCGGGTTGTCCTAGGGATTTTCTTTATATCCAGGTAAAAAACATAATTTTCCATAATTCACCTCAATTCCCAAAGGATGAAGTAATAATGATGTAGTATACGAAGCCCTGGTTTCCTTCTTGGAACTAGAACTAGAACTCCAGATAGAAAACATGAACATAAAATGGGATTCAAATCTATGGTTCAAAAAAATTAACAACAAGTATGCCATGAAGAAGAATGAATTATCTCTTCATGTCAGATATGTTAAAGGATTTATTGTAGGAATACATTTTAAATTGTCATTCAATTATTTATTTCAATCTTAAAATTTTCATCCCAAAGAACTAGCTAATATAGCCACATTCTTAGCCAACCTGAATTAGGACGAAGTGGTTTTCAACATCATGCCTTGAAAGATGGTATCATCGGTCATCATTTGTGACATGGACAAAACTAATAAGGTCAAAACATCCATATAGAATGATCAATAGATATCCAAAGCTGGATGGATGGATCCAATACTATATTACATCAAAATTACCACCACTATTATATTGATCAAAATGGAGCATAACATACACTGATCATTGAACATTACCATTCAGGATGGTCCAAATGATCCAAAATACCAATATAAATGAGGCTTTTATGGAATCCTCCCCATATTAATTACATAAAGTGATATTTTTTCCATCATAGAAGAAGTCAATGTAGGATCCTAGGTACCCATTAGTCTGGGACTATAGTCTCCCACCAAATTAGGAGGGTTGGTTATTATTGATAAATAATGATAAAAAATATTTTGAATTCACCAAGAAATTCCATTCATGTCATATTCTTGAAAACATTATGCATCACCCCCACCACCCCTCTTGATATGCTAAATATAGCTAAATATACTTGTTTATTTGTTGTTTGGGGAATAGATGCCATGGGGATATATACCATAGCTATATTTATGAATTTTAAGTATATCCATAATGCTACTGAATTCATTTCCAAATGAGATGTGACAACAACCCCCAATAACTTAAAGATGAAGAATATAATAAAATTTAAGAAATCCAATATTATCACCAGATTTAGGGTCCCTCAAACATTATTTATGGAGACCAATATAAAATATTTTTCTACATTTTTTTGAAATTGTGCAAATACAAAGAATCTATTTAGACCATTCATCTTTCTATTATGTAGCTGAAAATGGATAAATAGAGACCCCCCAATAAGGATTTTTCATATATATGACATAAAATGGTTGAAAATGAATAAAATATCTCTCTGGAAGGGATCATTCCATCTTTATGGGCCTATCGTACCGTTATGCACACTATTACACAAGAGATGCCTTATTTGATGGTTTATGGGACTATATTAGTGTCTCACAAAGAATTCAAGTTTCCCTCACTCCGAATATTAATCTATGGATAACTCTTAGATGATAAGAAATCACAAAAATTATGGGTTGATTTGGAATTTCTTGATGAGAAAAAGGTTGTGTGCACTACACTACGTTGGACTTCATCATAATTAGATTGCATGAACCCTCAATAAAATTGTTCCCCTAAGCTCTTTCCTTAAACTAAACATGGTATTAGATCTTAAAATCCCAACAATAAAGGGAATTAAAACCTCCAAAAATAGAAACCAAATGATATGTTCCTTAAATAATACATATTTGCTACTCCAATACAACTTATTTATTAGTCTAGATGAATACATAACAAGTCCCCCAACAATATAAGGTCACTGAAAAAATACATTTCATTGTTGTTATCATGGAGCTCAACCTCTAAAAGAAATACATTAATCTTCTTAGCATCTTTATTCATCACAACATATCATTAAACTAAAATAAATATGAACTTACCATATGATGATAAACTTCACGAAGAATGTGACATCATGTATGGTTCACTGCATATGTGCTATATTTTTATGAAATAAAATTATTCACTTTTTTCATATTGGTTGAGTCCAAAACCCCATAAAAATTATCCCCATTTTTTGTAATATGTGTGTATTTTTTCCTACTAAAACATGATATTTAGTGACGAAAAAATCTCTATTCCTAGGTTCATCCATAATATCAATAGAAAAAACAAACCCCTATGTGAATGGATGAATCCTTCATGGAGAGTTTTACATTAATAAACCTTGTGGGGATTGATTCTTACTATAAAATGATATATGGTGAATCTCATATATCAAAACATAGGTATAGACATAATATCAATTGAAATACCCACCTCTGTGTATGGATCAAACCTACATGGAGTGTGTTCTGTTCAATAACTATGTGTGGATTTATTCATTCTCTCATTGGATACATAATGACAACCAAATCCCAAATCCTCAATCTAACTGCAATAATAAGGGTAATGAATTTGCACTCTCAATGTATGGGTCACACATTCATGGGGAGTTTTCCATTCATGAACTACATGTTTCTTTGATTCTTCTTCCACACAATATATAATGACACCCAGTTTATATATATTGTGTCTAGAAGCAATATCAATATAAAAAATGACCCTTCTATGTAAGGATCAGAAAGATGTGTAGTGTTTTCCATTGTAGAACTATTTGGGGCTTAATTATTTATATCATATGATAACTAGTGACAAATTGATCCAAAATAATTCATCCGTCTACAATATAAACCCTAAAATGACACCCTCTACATATGGATCTGACCAATATGCAGAGTTTTCTATTCAAGAACATTGTGTGCCTTGATTCTTTAAATAAAAATATTTGTAGCAAAACCCATATCCAAAATCATGGGTCCATTGGCAATATCTATGGAAAATATTTCCAATATAAGTATAGGCCATACCAGTGTGATTTGTTTTCCTTTTAAGTACTACATGTGTCTTGAGTCCTTTTATAACAAGATATGTAGTGACACCCAGATATGAAATCATTAGACCAACCATGATATAAATTCAAAATCCCACCCATCTATTTGTATGGATCAAACTTGTATAATTATTCTTCCATTAAATAATTATTTGTGGCTTGATTCCTACCATAATTGTATATGTTGTGACACCTAGATCCCAAATCTCAGGTCAATTCACTAGAATAATGAAACAAATCCCCCTTTTTCATACTAATTATAGCTGCATTTAGAGTTATCCAATCAATAAATATGTGTCTATTGATTCATATTAACACAAGATGCATAGTGGCACCTAGTTCCCCTATACTACTCCAGTTGAAATATCTATTGAAATAATTCCCCATCTACAATAGAGCTAACCTACATTGATAGTTTTCCTATTTAATACACATGTGGTGTTTTATTCGCACCATTGTATGGTATGTAGTTATTCTCATATTTCCAATCCCATGTCCAACTAAAAAATATAGAATGATAAAAATAAACCCCTTTTATATGGGTTTGACCTATGAATGGAACTATATAATAACTACTTATGTCTTTGTTCATGTGATCATGTGATACATAGTGATGCATGTAACCTCTATTTTAGGCCCAAAACGGGTTTACATCAACCCAAATCATGTTCCTCTATGATATTATGATCCGTTTAAAGACTCCATTCAACAATAAATTTTAAAAACTCCCACTAAATCCATGTTACATACCCTTGAAAAGCTTAACCAAATTCTCAGTTATCCATTGATTATCATGACGAGCATGGACCTTGTGAGATTAGGGAATCTGGAAAGCTAGTATAGCTAGTGCGATAAATATGTGTGTTGGATTGGAAAAAAATCCTTATAACATGACATTAATATATAAAACAACTTCCTAGTCACATGAAATTAAAAACATAAGAAGAGGTCTTCATACCAAAAAGATAACCCCCCTGATGACTATATATTCAAGAAATAAATTTCTTATACCTTCACCTCAAATGTATTTAATACACATTGTGACACGCTTTATGGTTCTCTAACACTTATTTAAAATGATGTCTTCATTATACAACTTCATATCATAAAATATTTATTTGATAACAACCAATTACTCATATTTATATCCTTATTTTGGAACCCTAATAACTTTAGCCTCTGATGATCTAGGTTCTACCCAATAAAAATCAGGTGATAGGGACAAGCTAATTCAAAGAGATACCTATAAGATTAACTGGTGAATGAAATAGTTCATAATAGCATATCCCTAGAGGATATTAGGTCCTAGAAGAAAGGTCCCCCCATAAAACTCAAGAGATATTATCCTCACTATGGGAAATTGGGGATTACACTATTTTCATTGGTTGAACTATACCCATCATCTTTTACCTATTGTTAACTTTAATTTTCATAGGATGTCATTTACTCCTTAAATAAAAAAATATTCAATTATATTTGAATAGTCATCATGTCACACATCTGTGATTCATGTGAATGGTCAACGAAATATTATTACATTCCATCTTTATACCCTTCAATATCAGGGTATGTATCATATGTAAAGACCTAGTTGCTCCGAGTTAGTCAATCAATAAAATGATACAATGTATTTTATTGACATTAAACTAAATAACAAAATCCAAGTCACATAGAGATAAGATACCTAACAACATCCTAGTTACATGATGTTAAATATCATTACACATGGTACGTCCTTCCTAACATAAAATTTCTCAAATAAGTTCATCTAATCCTTATATCTATTCTTAGAATGAATCTACCACTTATATATCAGAATGAAATATGGAAATTCCATCTCATTTAAAATGATATTGATCTATGTAAAGCACCCCTTAGTAGACCTTGATTTCAAAACTCCCTAAGGGATGATAATAAAATACCCATATCCTCTTCATATGAGTCATATATATGCATATGTATCCCATTAAAGGATTTGAGTAAGGAATGTTCTCTCGCTATCAAATATGAATAGGGAAACATTAATGTGATCAACCATAAAAATAATTTATACCTGTATTTAAATGTGTAAAATTCATACAGACTCTCTCTAGCTATGTATGAGTTATGTCTATATATGACCAACTTGAACATGGGAAAATATACACAAGATGAATGTAGTGTATATCTAAGATTAATAAGTATGTTCATGTGTAAAAGGAGTATCCCAAATTTAAATTCACTATAGAATTAAAAACCGTCAGCATGGATATCTTTCAAAATTTTATGTTTGTTCCTGCATCAATACAGTATGATGCTAAACTACAAGGAAGAGGTCCTCGTTACATGATATTAAACCACATGGAAAATGCATCCCAATTACATGATGTTAAAACATGCAAACCAAAATCCATTATCACTCCTCATCAAAGGAACACGAGATCCTATACACAGTCAACTAAAGTTTGTGTGCTTCCATCATCTTATCACGTTCAACAATCTCTAAATCTCACATTTTATCATGAGAATATCAGGATGGAACAAACCTTATATGTCTATTGAAAATAAAAATGGACATCTCTATTATACCATAAAAGAGATGGATCTATATAAGGTCTTTATACCTATCAACCAAAATAATATTGTCCCTATAAGAAAGGACTTACAAACCTTTTGGGCCCTGATATCATTGAAGTTAAGGTAATAACGATTTAATTATTCATGATCATCCCTGGCATGATTTTCCCATACAATTATTCTTGACTAGAT
The DNA here is from genome assembly GCA_963277665.1 of Viscum album. NCBI lineage: Eukaryota > Viridiplantae > Streptophyta > Magnoliopsida > Santalales > Viscaceae > Viscum > Viscum album. The sequence goes on along the minus strand of OY728126.1, from coordinate 835,724,196 downwards.
AACATTGATCCATGATTTATAACACTATAATGTTCTTATAAAAAGAATATTGGAGTACCGATGACCCTGGGAATCCTACTTTGGCTATTTTGTAACACTCACCTCATGTTAGATCTATGTGAATCATGACATTATGTTTTTTTTCACTTTTGTCAAAATAGTATAAAATTTAACATTATATTTTTATTGTCCAAATCATAAGACCTGAAAATACCACTAAAAGAGAAATCACACTTTTCATGTTGAAAACCATTAAAGGGATTCTTGATAAAATTTCAAGTCTCCTATATCTAAAGTACTCATATCTATAGTAAATGAAAAATAAATACAGTAAATAAAAATGAATTATCCCCATGGGGACCATATTCTAGCCCTAATAAAATCTAATCTATGGTCACTAGACACCCTAGTCCTAGAAAACAATGGATAAATTATTCATCACATATCATCACCAAAATAATTTTTGAACTAGGTGAAAGAATAAATTTTTGGGATCAAAAAATTTTCTTAGATATTACATTTATCATGTAGAGACTTAAAATATTTGATATCTATGTTTATACCAAAAAATTCCATGAGCTGATATCCCTATCTTGAAACCCAGCGGACCTTGGGATCCTTTTATCATGGTTCTCCCTGCTAAAAAATTGGAAAAGGGATTGTCTATTCCAAGGGGACCCCACTCAGATTCAATGGTGAATGAAATAATTCCTAATATCTTGTTCTTAGAGGTTGATTGGTCCGAAATGAGAGGTCCTGCATAATCCCATGAGCCATTTCCGCAACCACATGTTATATGGCCTTCCTCCATTATCAAAGATATACTAGTACCCACCTGTTTCCAGTTTTAGTTAACTCTGATATTCTTGGACCATGATTTACAGTCCCTATAAATAGACTATTTGTGAAAATTTGATTTCAATAAAATTATGTCTCTATGTGTTATTCCCTTTATAAATTAATGACTGAAATATTCCCTTACCAAACCGTTGAATATCTATCACCACGGGAGTCAAAAACACATGGTATAGGGTTTATGCTTCCCAAAAATAAACAAAATGTTCCTAGGGTGTTAGTATCATTCTTGGAAATATCTTTTATAGATTAAAAACATCAATTTACAGATGTATGTATCTTCAATAATCTTCTACATGCCTTGTAATTAATCATGGACCTAGATTTTTTACAAGGAATTTAATCCTTATGGTCTCATATAGAAGTTACGTTAACCCATCAACTAGAGGAGTATCCTCCTTGGAAAAAATTTACTTCAACCCTCACGAGACATGACAACAATATGGAATAACTCATATACTTTGGGTGTTTTCAGTCATACCTGACATGTTTTTTCCTCTATATCCACCAATTCATTCCCCTAGATACATGATTAACAAAGCCCATGTTCCAACTATACAAACAATGTTTCAATATCTAATATTTCACCATAAAATCAAAATAAATCTTTGAAATGATATAGGGTGTCATGACACAACATGGATATTCATCCTTCATGTTTTCTACAAGAACATAGGGTGACTGAACCCTTCACAAACATTAATTATTCAGAATATCAATTAGGAATGTATAGTATGAAAAAAAATTTGTTGAAAATCATTATTCATAATTAAATCACTAATGAAGCATTCTCCAACATTCATGAATACCCATACATTAATACCTTAAAAATATTTTCCATGTTAAAAGTTCTAAAACAATAGTAGTAGATGGTTAGAGGAGAAAGACCCAAAACTAAAAAAATAGATTTCCCAATATTAGGGACCCTATACTACATAAATATATTGTATTATATAAAATAACCTTGAAAAATGTAATAGTTGTTATGATTCAAAATAAACTAAACTATATCAATATAATTTATGATCTAAAATACATTATACTAACTAAAATCTCTTGAGTGAAAAGACCCTAAACAATATCAAAAGACACATCGAGGTAAAATACCCTAAAAATACCCATATATTTTCTAGGATTAAAAAACTTAAAACAACACAATTTCCCAGTTTGAAAGAATAAAAATAGACAATTGAATGAGACAAAATGACCACTAGGTTGAAAACAAAAAAATAAAGGAAACCATGGGTGAAATTTTGAGTCACTGCTCACAGGACACACACTCTATGTGTTTTAGAAAAAATTGACCACATATAGAATGAAAATTACACTAAACGTATATTGTTGAAACTACATAAAAGGGATTCCAAATAAAAAATACAATTACACTCCAGTTAATCAAAACCCATATGAATATTATAAAAAATAGTAAAATCTTAAAAAAGATAACATTCATATAAAGTCATTAATTGTCGATAGAAAAAATCGTGATATTCTAACTAATTCCACTGAATTAGGTAAACACTAAGGAAATTTACCTCTAGAAAATATGTTTACCTAAATTACACTTTTGAATTGGGTGAGCCATGGATGACTGAAGTGGTTACAAAAATGATGATTCTTATGAAATTAATAATTTATGGACTGTTCCTTATAAATTAATTAATGATTCAAGAGTTCATGTACATATATTTTATTTAACAAGGTATTATAAAAACAGGCAGTATATTTTAGGATTTTTATGTTTTCATGTGAATGGAATTCATTGTACATTATGAATTAATGAAATCCTGATAGGAATGTGAAAATTTTGAAAATGATTGTTCATTGATAATGTAAAAATATAGGGATGAATATCTAGAGCCCATATTCTCTTCCAAAATCGATCAAACAATCTGATATTATTTAAACTATAGTCCCATAAGAATGTTCTTAGATGATTCCTTTATATATTTTCAAACTTATACTCTAAGGAGGACATTTACAGGAACAATTGATCAACTAATTTAGTTTCCACATTTAGAATATTTTGAAATGGTTCTATCCTACTCACAACATCATGTATGCCTTTTCCACTAGAAAACATAGCTCCTTATTCTCAAACACAGTTCTATACAAGATTTTCATTACATCTTGAATCCAATATAGAACTTCCTAAAAAATAAAAATTTGGACAAAAAATAGAAAATTTCAACCTTCACATCTTTGATCACATTTTAGTGAGAAATTTCCTCACCATGCGTCAAAAGCCAATTTCATATCCTAGACCCTACTTAATTTACCAGAAGATTATGCCTCTACCATTACTATCCAAAATTAAAGGGTCCTTATTTGATATCTTTTGGGAATATATTCCTTATACCATGCATTATGATCTATATTTTGAAATAACCAATTTATGGTGGTAGAACAAAATAAAAGAGAATACCCAATTGACACTTAAACTCCTCTGAAGGGCCTCCATTATTATTTCCAAATATCCACCCACACATTAGGCCACAATAGTTGATAGAGTCTCATGGACTTAGAGCCATTAATCAAGAATAATCTAATAAAATTAATATATTTTGTTACTATGTCACTATGTGGGGTGGATATACTCATGGCCTTGAATCAGGTAGGTATAGATTATGGCTCTACATTAATCAATTTTGTTTGGGAAATTCCCAATGTAGAAGGTTCTAGAACATCTAAACATTGATGTGATGATACTGAAGTAAAAGTCACTAAGGATTATTAAATAGTAGTTAAATATTATTAATTTTTCATATAGTCAATTGATGTAATATATTTTGGAAGAATGAATTTATCAATTAGATCATTGGTAATGTTTGTCACCCCAACCCCATCTTTAGGTGAAGAGGTGATTCCCTCTTGGAACGATAAACCTAGTAAAACCACTAATATTCTCTCTGTTGGAATACTTCTTTCATCTCCATTAAGGATTATAAAATCAATGAAATGTAAGGAATCATTTTCAAAGGTAGAGAATAGGTTTGGTCTCTGAATAAGTGTCCCCATTTTCCCATAGACTCCACCATCAATGAAAAATCAATAGTTGAATAGAGACCAACATCTACCTCTTCTAAAGTTGTTTTTTCTTATGTTGGGTCCAATAGAATGACCACAAGATTATCAGTAGTAGGAATTCAGTCTAACCATATCATCACCTTGATCTTGTGTACTTATTGAGGCACCGGGTATGATCCTGCGGATACCTCAACTATATCCACTCATTGATGAAGTATTTATAATCATTATGATTCTATTAGAATGAATGATGGACCACCATTATTATTTGGAGAATATTTCTTTTCCTTTGAATGGGATCTATAGGTTCCTACTCCTTTTAAATAATTAAAATAAGTGGAAAAAATTGTATAAAAATAAGGAAAAATAATTGTTTGAACCTTACTCGATGATTCAAGGTGATAAAACATTGATGAAATTGAGAACTTTTTTCCCTCTCTGAGGAAGCCTCCACAAAAGGAGTCTACAATAAAGGCACTTATGACAGTGACAATGGGGGTGTGTAATTTTATGCCTCGAGAATAGAAACCAAAACCCTCATTAGCTCTATTTTAATAGAGGATCTCTCATAATTAGTCCCCCTGTCATCATCTTATTGAGATCTAGAAACCAAACCTCCGGGAGAATATATAAGATAACATGGGAGTGAAAAGTCACTCTTATCCCCATGTTTTCATCCAATAATATGGAAGACATGTAAATAATGGTTTTTAATATTATATACTGATTGGATGATGGTTATTAATTCACTATTATCTCTTTATTAGGGATGTGCTAGTTTCCCCTATATTTGGGAACTACAATCACGATAAGAACCATCAACTATTACACACTTGAAAACTCATGAACTCGACCACTCACATTAATAATTTCTACATAACAGCTTGGAATTATAGACTTGACCATAACAGGTTGGTTTTTAGTGTTGATTCCCATAGGGGAATTGATTTTTGAAAATCCCATCGAGTTTATTTCTACCTGATTTAAGAAACCCTTGATTTTAGAAGATGATTTATCATCCCTATAGATTCCTCATTGCTTCTTTGAAGTGGTAAATTCCATCCTAAACGAGGCTTCAAATTTAGGAACTTTCATCATTGTAGGTATGCCAAAAATCACTCATCCTAGAATAAAATATTATTCTAGTTAACTCAATTTATATTATAGAATCATTGGATTTCTTGGTGTACTCAAAGAAATATACATTTGATGTATAAAATTATATTTGACAATTAGTGTTATACTTGTGGCCTTCAATAGTGATTTAGGTAGTTTCCCATTCATATATGAGAAGATATAGGTCCCAATGTAGTGCTAAGATAGAACAATATAAATTCTTATAAGATGGAATTCTACATGTTTCTAATTCTTGTCTATGGTGAACATCTTCCAAAACATGTAATGTACTATACATTTCTTTTCTAATTATATGATTATATAAGTAGTACACTTCATCTAAAAGAATCTAAATTGATTTCTAAACATATAGTGTGATTACACTTTATAGAAAATATTTTTATCAATCTAAGTAGGTATGGAACCCTCATTAGTCAAAATCATATCCACCCAATCTTCATAGATACCTTTTCCATTTTATATTATATTTATAGTTGGTGACTTTTATGGAATGAAAGTGAAATAGTTATCGTGATTCCAGAAATATCAAAATTTTCATTACTTCTTTTAGGATAGATTCTTCCAACTAATACACTGAGAAAAGGGTTTAAAAACACTTGGGATATTCTAGGAGCTCAGATACTCATATCTGCCTTGGTGATCCCCCATCCAACCCCATAACACTTAAAAGGGGCCAAAGACACTGTACATGGGTCATACCCTACAAATATGAAATAGTATGAGATTTATTTTAAAGAAATTATGCATGTACAAACTAATAATATTTCCTCCTTCCATATCCACTACCATTATAAAATTAGTATCACGGACTCCATTTTTTTTTTGTTTGGGAGCCTGTACATGCTCAAACACATTGTGAGAAATCCATCTAGCTGAACGAATGGATTGACATCGGGAAAAACCTCTCATACCAAGTTGTTTATAAAACCATGTCTCACCACTGTCTAAGAAAATCATTCTTATCCATAAGACTCATGTAATGGTAAGGCCTTCAGATTTGTGGCCTTGTGTTTTGATAAGGACTTCTTGAAAAAATATCTCACCGATTGTTTAAAAAGAGCGTATAACATAAAAAGTTGGTGCCTCTAATGGGACCTATAAACCAGATTTATCAGATCAGTAGAAATAGTACTGTTCTAGAATGAATCATCCTATGTAGATGATGGATGGTGAAACTCATCATACATATCTCATAAAATTGTTACACTGCAAATTTTGTCAACAGAGCAGAGAATTTTTCCCACCTCGTCATGAATTTGATGAAATGTATTTCTGTGTGGACTCTACTGGATAACTAATTCAAACATTAATAAAATATTATAATAATTTAGGGTCTATAAAATCCAAGATGAATCATACATAAAAATTCAACTCATCTTATCTATGACAATTATGGCAGAATGCTGCACCCAAAAGGGATAGCCCCAACCCACTCCAAATATCCCTCTAGACCGAAGGCCCCCATTAGGAAACAATCCAAACATATGATTCATAGAATATTTATACATTATTTACTGTTAAATATGAATTTATTTTTCAGATTCATTATGGAACTATTCAATATCTATTGTCATAATCTTTAATATATTATCATTAGAGCATTTTTACTAATAAATGAATTAGCCCTCCTCAAATATATATTCTATGAAGGTGTATTTATTATTTAAAATCTAGAAATAAATCATGATATTTGATTGAGGTTATATTATTGGAACAAATCCTATGAGACTAAACGTATAATGGTGTAAATTGTCTGAATACATTTAATCCAAATGGTTATTTCCCATATGTTTCTATAGTTTTACATGAGGTGACAAGATGACCATATGTTGGTACACAACTTGTATTGTATCCATAACATTAAAATCATATACTTTTGATAGGTATTATTTTCTTGAGGTCATATACTGATGAGAAATGGATATATATTAGATGGGTAAGGAACATATCCAAAAATAGTGCATAGCTTGCTCAACGTCACATGAATCATAAGAACCACATAGGGGTCTGCAATCAAATTTACAGATATAGGACTCACTAATCATGTGACCCACAAATCATCTTAGAATCTCATGAACCATTATGAAATTGTTGATCACATGACCATGAGGTGGTCATGTGAACACCGTTTTGATCAAGTGATCATGTGAAGGAATAGGTAGTTCAAGTGATGCATGGTGGAAAACCATGTGACCAAGAACATGCATCATGGTTCAAAGAGTTTAATGTGAATTTATTCATAGGATTTATTAAAATTTATATATTTAGGAGTTCATGGGGTGAGGTAATGTGATCATATATCATGAATGGTTTTCATGATGGGGTTACATGAATCAGTCTTCTAAGGCAGTGATATGAGAGAGGATATCATAAGAGCTTTGACGGTCTGAGTCACTAGTGTAATGAATGGTAAATTGATCTCTTATTTATACAATTACCCATGGAATAAAAAAGGTATACTAAGATACCAATAACCACTTGGATAACTAACTAGTTTATGACCTAATTACTCATATAGGCATTTACAAACCTCAAAACTAAGTCCATATCACTCCAGACCTCACTTCTGATTGGGGGAATTTGTTTAGTCCCACCAAATGAGAATACAACTTTTTAGGATCAATGAAATTCATGATTCATAGGTATTATATTATCCAAATAATAAAGGAATAATAATCATGTATATATAATGGCCATGATTTTGGATTACACGAATCACATGACCCCCATGAAGACATGTCGTTGCATGACCCCACAAACTTTATGTGGTAAAATTATGCATTCCACATGATCTGATGATTAACATGTGAATACCGTTTATTTATTCCTTATATTAACAAAAAGACAAATCATTCATCCCACTTCATCATGAGAATCCATTATATCAATTCATTCAGATTAATAAGGTATTTTCGATTAGTTCATTTGATCAAGAGACATGTCAACTAACAGAACTTGAAAATCACCCAAATCTCATTATAAACTAAAACCTAAAAATGGTGGAAGATTCATATGGTCAATGTTACATAGATATTTCATATGAAGGAATTATATAAATTGTGGGATATGTTTAGAAATCCCGAGAGATCCTTAATGAAACATCATTTATTCCACAAAAAATCCATTGGTTATGTCCTCTTCATCATGTGAAGGCCATCACATGCATCCATTTGACCATGATATTCTCAATCACATCCGTAGAATATTTGAGATACAAACTAAGATAATTATAACATGAGATCATGAGATCTATCAATTATCACATGACACATCAAAGAAAAGTGGAGATATCATCCATATTAATGATCACATGTCATTAATAGATTCATTTTTCATCATGAGACTCCCTGAATACCAGCTAATGGGAAAAAGTTAAAGGTCACTAAAAATGGGCTATAAAAAGATGTAAATGATGTATTCATCATGAAAAATGATGTTATGATATTTTTTATCGGAAAGGAGGATGTGTTAAATGTGATAAATATATTGATCATGTGACGGCTCGTTTCCAAGTCAACAACATCAACTGATGGATGCCTGATATATACCCTCCATCGTATGAAGCATTTGAGAAATATCTGTATAGTTTTGTGATTTACTAAGAAAAAATAAATGGGTGACCATCATAGTGTTTATTAAAAAAATATAAAAAAAACTAGTAAACTTATACAGAGAATAGTCACGGTATTTTTCTTTCCAAGTCCCCCCGAGAAGATTACATGGTATTGTGAAATTCCCAAGAAAATTCTCTCATGATCATGTGAAATCCTCATCACAAACATCCCGATCTCACAAAGACTCCCTCACACGTTAGCATGTTCTTGAGAATTACATATGACATATTTATTTTGTGATATGAAATCCCTTTGAAAATACATGGTTTGAATAAATATAATAATGATAGAATGGTCTCATAGTTGCAATTTATCATGAGATAGAAAGATTACACCATGGATGACCCATGGCAGGGTGATTCAAAAGGTGGATGCTCTAATAACTCAATCTCGTATCTGTGATATATGTGATATATAAAGGCACATTTATTTTGGATGGAAGGGATATAAAGTCCTCGAAATAAACATAAAAAGACACACATTTGAGTATATATGTGACAAAATAATTCTTCGAGTCGAAGTCCATGTAATTCCAATAGTCTTCCACCAGGTAAAATAATGTAATGACTTAACTGATTAAATGATATATATATATATATACTTCACGTGATCAAAAAATGGATCATGTTATTGACTTTTATTTCACTAATTGGATTTTGAAAATGTGTTAATTTGTATCCACTATGTTGCATGAACTCTCAACATGCTAATTCCGGATGAACATTAAGGCATTTATGTGATAAATGATGATAAAATATGGAAGCATTATGTTTAAATGTATATGTTTATTTTCATGACACAATATTATTCAATTCAATTGGACTATTCACTAATCATGTGATAGAACCCAAACATGGAATTTAGTTCATGTGATATTCCTCTAGATATGCGATCCAAGTCACGCGACAACACCTATACATGTATTTCAAGTCTTGTGAGGTCCTATGGACATTTCAACTTTGATCACGCAATACCCTTGGATGTGTCTGTATCGTTCATGTGAAGACTCCTTGGAAACATATTCCTCATCATGTGATGAAATTATACATGTCATCCTCAATCATTCAAAAGTACTAAGACATATATTATATTATCATGCGAATATCTTTATAAATTTCTGCATTTTTAGGGGAATGATAATTAACATTTCATCATCGATAATGTGGAGAACCCTGAGACCTGGAATTTTTTTTAGTAGACAATCAGGACATGTCAAGAAGACAATAGAGACATGTTAGATAGACCCTGAAGAAATGTCAGTAACACAGTCAAGATTCCATAGGTATGCATCTGGGAAATGTTACGTGGATACACCAAGAATTGGTGGCCTTACCTGGCAGGAGAACATTGACATGTTTCCTTGATCCATGTGTACCCCAAACTATGATTCTTTTGTTGGACATCCCCCTATCATATGGGAAGTGTCCAAAATAGTTTATTTAAGGATAATCATAAAATCATATATGTATTATTAGGTAATTATTCCATCAATAACTTCTCAACTAGTCACTCATGGTTCCAACACTTTATCTATTTATATATACAGGTTAGATATATTAAAATGGGAATCTGCATTTGTACAAGTTTCTCCAAGTCATAGAAACTCTAACCCATGGGAATCAAACTCTTCAATGGTTTTATCATCATTTCTCATCTAATAATATATTGAAAATATAATTTAACTATGAGGATTATTATTCCTACTAAAAGTGGAATGCATAAGACCCCATTAATTTTCTCAACCTCCATACCCAACCCCTATTACGGGTTCCCAAAATCATAAGTCCCATAACAATATTTGGTGAGTATATCACTTATTATCCATTGTTTCTTATACTAGTAATGGATCATAGGGGATTTGGGATTTTCAAAGATCATATCTCTCACATCATAAATATCTACTATCTAGGGAAACATCCGTGTGTAATCCCCATTGAGTGACAATATATGACTTCCCCATACAAGGTAATCCACTATAGTGTAAGTCCTAAATACATTTACATATTATGTAAATCCGAGGGTAACAACACTCATAGGTATTAATTATCCATCACCCCCATTAGTGGGTTTAGGGAATACTGAAATACAGTGAATCTAATTACTATTACATCCAGGATACATAGTATTCCTTCTTGATGCTCGAGAATCATACCTAGTCCCTAAACTACCTAACATGTTTTAGTTCTTTACAATGTTAAACTGGACAACTTATACTTAAATGAACTATGTGGGTTTTGATTATTGTTATAAATAGAATATGTATTATGAATTTTTATGGCTAAATACAATTAAATAAACACTAATTTCCTTCCTATATGTTTGTATACTTTAGAGTGTTTCGTTATAAAGAATAAAAATAAAAGAAAATACCCATTTATAAGTTATTACTATAAAAGTTTGGAGAGCATTAGATATATATAGATGGTCTCATTAAATATCCCCCTATACATATAGAAGGACACAACACCCAAACGTTTTATTAGGGTAACCGGTATTGAATCATAATTTGGAAGATATACTTGAATTTATACTAAATCTATAAGGTCATCCTAGAATAGGCAATAATTTCCCCAAAAAGGGTGTGATGAGATTGAGCTCCTATCCTCTCAAGCAGTGGACGTTTCTAAGAAACATTGGGTTTGAAGCCCTAAATGCATGTCTGCCTTTTGGGAAGTAGGTTTTACCTAATCATGGATGTGCGAACTATTGAGAGTTTATATTAGAAATAAAAATGGTAAACTATGTATAAATGATTGTGAAACCTTAGATGAACCCTCCATAATCAATGATCAGATACCATACCACTTATTTATGAATGAAAAAATGGTGATGTTGATATAAAATTATGTACATAAATAATAACATAATAATTATAGGAATTAGTCATAATTTCTCATAAACAAAGTGAACCACACCACCTATTTAATAGAAATAGAAATGGTTAACCCATTGTAAAATAATATAATAATATAATAATTGATTCATTATAGGCATTAGGAATCACGTCTTATAAACATGGGCAACTGTATCATGTCTTTGAAGTAAAAAATAATTAATGTTTTATTAATGGTTTTCTAATTCAATGGTTTTTTATTTAAAAGTTACCAAATTTTTAAGTGCTTTGTGTAATTCAATTTTTTTTCTGAATTATTGTTTCTTTAAATATAATGATGTTCGAATGAGTTTTGTGAACTCAAATTTAATTCATTGAGTTAAAAATATTTACTATTAAACATATTTATTCTATGATTATTATAATCAATTAATTTAGTTACTTAATATGAAATTAAATATTTTTTATTAAGAGATTAAAATTTTATATACAAAAATTTTATTTCCTTGTTTTTTTCATAACAATAATTCACAACCTCTCTAATAATCTCATTCTATGCAATGAGTATATTCTTTGTTTCAAAAAAATTTATTTTCCCATATTAAAACCAAAATTTTCATGACATCATGTGAATTTCTTATTTCTCTTTAACTATTTTTAAAAAGATGTTTTATTATCATTTCTATAGTGTGGGTTTAAATACATTTATAAACTAATAAATAGAATTTTACATTAAATTTTTTATATCATAACTTACACTATGAATTTCAAAAAAATAATCTTTACTTCCAAATGAGGTTTTGATATTAAATATTATTTTCAAATATAATATATTAATGACTAGTTTTTTAAACATAAAATGGGTTTTCTGAAAATGATTTTGATGTTTAATTTTTCAACCGCATACCTAAGATTTATAAAGATTATTTTAATAGATTCGCATCTATCTATTTCACTGAAACTATTAATGACCTATCATATTTGCAGAATTTTTTACGTATTAATATCTAATGATCTTTTGAATTTATTGTTCCTACACAACCTTTTTATTAAGGATTATATTCTCTATCACTCATTATATCTTTATTGAAATTATTTATCTCCTTCATGTAAATATTCATTAATATCATCGATATATGCCATGTCATTTCCATTATTAATAGAATTACATATCCAATAATTTATACACAATAAATGCCTTATAAATTTATATGTGTTTCTCAAGATAGATATTTTATATATTGATTAGGGAATTATTGATAATCAAAATAATATTTATTTCAATATGTATAATTATTGAGTACTAAGGAATATAGATTATGTGTTTTTTATTCATCAATTTGTATAATTATGGAATTATACTTATTTAGTAATGGGTGGGAGAAGAATTTTATACCATGTTGATGCATTTTTAGATCTCATTAGCCAGACTAGCATGGTTACATACCTAAAACCATTCACATTAATGTATTATATCTTGGTTTAATCACTTGAAAGTACATTTATGATGTATGGAATGATTCATTATACCACTATAAAATCATTTATTGTCATCTTTATGTTTATTTATTATCATGTGATCCATATACATGTTAGATGCTCATGTTATAATTATCACACTATGTTATTGGGTTATATTTATGTTTATATTTTCTAAAATTTTAATTTAGGACATTGTTGAGTTTTCAGAACAAATTCCCTTGAAATTTTAATTTTTGAGATATTATGAAGTGGAGAATGATAAGCCCACCTAATATTTAAGCCATGAAATAATAATGTGTTTAGGTTTGTCTATTATTATCTATATATCGAATGGATAGTTTATATCTAGGATAAACATAGGGGTATCCATGTGAATCTTATTTTAGGTGTCCAGTGGGAAACCTACAGTTTTCACATGGTTTGGAATGCCATGCTCATAAATTAGGTGAAATTCCAAATTTTTAATATTTTATAGTTTTTCCATTATTTATTTCTTTCCCTCTCTCTATTTTATGTCATGGGACCCCTCCCCCAAGATGACCCCCTTGTGTGTGTGTTCACTCTACCATATAACTCATTAAAATAATTATTAAATATTGATTTCTTTCTAATTGAAAGTCAAACATCTAAGTTATAGATTCTTTATTTCTTTATTTCCCATTTTTCTCGGGATTTCATTTTCTCCGATCATTTAACCTATATTAGGCTAACCCTTAGGTGTAGAATGACCCTGATTTTTTTTATTCCTTTAGTTTTTATGGCTCATATGAGTCCCTTCCTTCTTTCCTAAGAATCCCTTATTGGAGGTGGAACATTTTACACCATTAATCATCGATTCAAGGTATATTTTCCTGTGATTAAAACAATTAATTTTAAAGAATTTATTAAATGAATATTTAATTTATAAATGTTGGTACTAATAATTTTATTAGATATTTATAATGATGTAATTTTACTTTTATTCAGTTTCTATAGAACCCAAAGGTTTTTATTAAGATTGGGAGTTTAAAAAATTTTATTTTTATTAAATGATATTAGCAAATTATTTGTAAAATCTTCCAAATTAATATTTAAATTTTGTTTTGTAATTTATAAATATTTTTATGGATTTAAAATTTATTTTTCAATATTTTTATATAGAATTTAAGTAGGATTAAAAAATTCCATCTATTTTTAAAATATTTGAAGAGTATATTTTAAATATATATGTGCAATAAAATATTTTATCTCATTTGGGTCATGGGTTGGGTTAAGGAAAAATATTTAAATTATTGTAAGAGGTTTCAAAAAAGTGGTTCTGACTTCTAAATGAATTTTAAAGGGTTTATTTTAATGTGTGATATTGAAAAGAAAATTAAAATTATTTGAACCATTATTAAAATAATTTTACTCCCATTATGATTTTAAAATGGTTTATTTGTAATTTTCATGTGATTTTTTGAAAACAAGGTCTTGTGAGACCCTCCCGGTGCTACTGTTATGGTTTACCATTTTAATGGGTGGTGTTTGATGTATATAGACTTGTGGGATATTGGTTATATATGTTTATGTATTTTTTTTCTATTGTGTCATATAATTGCTTTATTATATATTGGTAATTGGAATATTCGGGTACTAATTATATTTCTAAATGAGTGAAACTCTAGTTTATGTTTTTTAGATAAAATGGGACAATGTTGTTGGGTATTCTTGTATTGTTACCTATTGTAGATTCACAGTCAATGGTTGATGGGATTGGGCCTGTTAATATTGAAAGGACTACTAGGATTGATAGGTTTTTATCAATCAACCAAAGGTACTTGTCTCTAATTTAGGATTGTATTACTTGAGTTCTTATTTTATCATCCCATGATGCAGATTCATTGATTAGTGGTTTGGGAAAGGTATTCCCCTTTTATTATTTGTTATTATTTGATTTATCTATATCATTTGAGGCATTGTTATCTTATCACATTTATTATATCATTCTTTACTTGTGGTTCTTCTTTCATATCATCATCTAATATTTGGTGTTTTTATTAATTTTCTTAAAATTATTTTTATGCGGTAATAATTTATTTAAATAAATTCATTCATATATGTTTTCAATTAGATTTTCAAATGCATGTTTTTTAAGAGGTAGTTGGATGAAGAGAATGTTTTACGGTGATTTTTTCTATTTATGAATATTCAAAAATATTTTTTTTGTAAAATAAAAATTGAATTCATATTAACACATTATCAATTTATATTTTAAAAACTTGAATTATATTCATATTTTATATTATAATCAATATGGTTTTATAGTTAAAATTTTGGCATGATTCGTGGTGGGTGGTGGAAAAATAATAATTTTTATTCTAATTCCAATATTATCACATTTTAGTTTCAGGCATTGATTTAGATTTTCACTATTGGGAAAACTATTAGTGAGGATAATTGTTTTTGATTGTTGGGTATTTAAGATTATTTATTTATTTATTTATTTATTTATTTAGATTATACACATTAGTTATGTTTTCCTTTAATGCTTATAGTTATCATTATTGGCGGTGCATTATATTATTAGAGGTCTTGGTGGGACCCGAAGCTAGCAGCTGGTGATGTATGTTGGAGGATAACTTGGAGTATTGAATTTACATTAAATTATTTAGGTAGTTAGGTTTATTATTTTTCCTATTTCAATTAATTTTATTCAATAATATACATTTGAATTATAAATTGGTAATGGTAATTTTTTTTTGTGAAAGTATCATTGTTATTTATCTTTTATTTATGTGATAAATCATTCCAAATTCCCGATACTTATTCACTTGAAATTCTCTCCATAATATGTCCACCATGAACTCCCCCTAGAATATTGGAAGATTGGTTTGAGAACAAGTTCTGAGGGAGGCTCATGATGGTCTCTTATAATATTTATTATACAGAATCAGTTCACTATTATTTATTCTTATGATATTATTTATATTTTATTTATTTAATGATATATTCTACTATATGCTTCCCCCTAAGAGAAAATTATAATTAAACCTTATTATGTATTCCTTTGGAACTGGTTATAATGAATATTGTGAAATATGGCGTGTTTATATGGGTATCATGTGTGCAGATTTATGTGGGGGAGGTTAAAAATTTATTTTAAATAACAAATCATTATTTTAGTTGTAAAATTCCAATAAAATTTTAATAATATGTGTTTTTAGTTAAATAATATTCATTACTATCAACAACTAAATGATATTTAGTGTCTAAGTAACTCAATATATATTTTTATAATTTAATTATGGGATTTTATGTATTGGTTTCTTTATTTGGTATCCAAGCTAGTATTTAAAGAGTTTTTCCCCACAAGAACTAGGGGTGGGGGTCTGGGTATTCTATAATTGGTATAAAATATAGAATGTAAAGTGTATGTTTTTACTAATGATCTAGTTGTATGGGTCTGAGGTGTCTCAAAAACATTTTAAAGATGTTGATTAATTATTTTATTTTAATTAATAGTTATATTTATTTAATTAATCCATATTAATTAGTACTTATAGTGATACATTGTTAGATACCCTAAAAATAATTTTACTTCTCAAATATTTAAGGTAATATCATAATAGTTATATTTTCAATGACTATTTCCACCATTTACTGTATCAATATTTCCATTACAATTCCTATATATACTATTTTATTTCATTATTATTCATTCTTATAATTTTATATTATGGTTTTTTATATCACATTTATAATAGAATAATCTTATTTATAATGTTTTTATTTCTTAGTGTAATGTTATTCTCAGCCATGGTATTTTTAAGAGACCTCGATTCATCAAATTTATATGATTTGGTAATGTTATTTATTTATGTGTATTATTCCATTATAATTTAATTGATCCCATAAAATTTATTCAAACAATATTTTTAATTAATTTTTATTCAATAAATTAATTTTTTCTATATAGCATATATAGTAATATAATTCAGTATTTTAGGAAATAATTAATATATGAAAAATATAATTGTATAAATGAAAAAATAAAATAAAAACATTGGATATTAAAATATACATGACATATATTTCAAAAAATAAAATTAACCCTATCAAATAGTTAAATTCATTATAATGCGGACTTGGGGGAACCTATCCATATTTTCGTTTAGTCTAAATATTGATAAGTTAAGAAACTTATTTTGTTTATTTCATGAAATAACATCATCAATTGTTTTCTAGATTATTTATTTTATAAAGAAGTTCTCTTATGAAATTAAAAAAATATATATTTACCCCTAATTATATAAATCCCCAATAAAAATTCAATCTTATATAGAATGACTATTTCACGAAATTTGATTATTTAATAAAAACATATTCCATGTATACTTCTATTCACTATTTAAAATAAGATCAAAGGAGAAAAATGACAATTAGAGTATGGGGTATCATATATATTTAATAAAGGTAACATTACTTGTATTTAAATTAAATTTTTTTAGAAAATTATTATGTATGGAATACCATCCCCTTTATACTTTCATTAAACAGTAAAGATCATTATTTAATTTGAACACATTAGTTTTATCTATGTCAAACATATAACCCATTTTTTCTCAACAAAAATCAGTCCCTGAATTTCATCATTAAAAAATTCAAATTTCTTATTCATTTGAAATAATCTATTATTTATTTGTGTTGAAATTTAAATGAATACCCTTACAGCCTCCAAATTATAAATAATGGAAAATTATTTTTTAGATTCATTTCCCTAGAGATATAAATATACCTTACAAAAAAGTTAGGACTTATTTCATATAGGGGCCCATATATCACTGATTACATTCAAAATAAAAACTTTTTTTTAATAATATATTCCCATTAAATCCATTATTGATTATATAAAATGAAATTTTCATCCATTTGATCAAAATATTAATTCACTGAATTTACATAAAAATTATGCCAAATACCCTCATCCATATTTATGATTTAATTTTAAAAATCATTCTCTTTTTATAAGAATATTTCATTATTCACCATGATTAACATATTTCAACATTTTCACTCAGAAAATTCCGGATTCCAAATATTGTAACATCCCATGATTTTAAAAGGAAACACTATGTTTGATAGCATACAAGATAGACAACACCGAGCCTAGGAAAAACTAAATATTATTATTTAAGTGTGATTGTTCTAAACTAGCCATTAATCATGAATTTATGAATAGAAATAATTGGTTTATTATATATATTTATATATATATATATATCATACTCAAAAAAATTGTTAAATTATTATAAAATAATAACATAATATTTGATAATGTCATTTTATTGTTCAGAAAAGTGTTTCTAAAAAAATGGGGTTTCTTTCATTTTAGGAAAG
The DNA here is from genome assembly GCA_963277665.1 of Viscum album. Classification (NCBI taxonomy): domain Eukaryota; kingdom Viridiplantae; phylum Streptophyta; class Magnoliopsida; order Santalales; family Viscaceae; genus Viscum; species Viscum album. Next base: position 835,705,890 of record OY728126.1, on the reverse strand, counting down.
AATATTAAAATGGTTTTATTTATTTTTTAGAAAATTTATCTAAAAAATAAATATAATTATTTAAATTAGAATATCAATATTATTCTATGGTTAATATTTGGTAATTTTATAAAACATAAAAAATTAGTAAACATTAAAAAATATTTTTTTTTAAAACACACTATAGTTTGTGATATTGTCAAAACATAATTATGATATAAGAATTTATTATACCCATGTAATTACTATATTGTGATATTATAATATAATATTTTCACAAAAATAATTAATAAAATTTAAATTATAATTTATTTCATGATTAATATGAAAATCATTTTAAGTGCATGCGCAACATTGAGAAAGTAACATTTGGTGCCTTAATGGTAAAAATTGCTTGATAAAAATTATTTTCACAATTTTATTATTAATTATTATTTATAAATTATTATTTTAATATATTATTTAAAATTTTAATGTTATACAAAAATAATATTATCCAAATGATTTTGACAAGCTTGCATTAGGTATAAAAAGTCAAGTTAACAAAATTAAAGAACTTTCCTTTACATGGATGTGAGTAAATATACATAATTAATCAATAAAAAAGACTATATTGATAATAATTAATTAATTTTTATTATAATAATTTATTCTTAATTTTTATACAAAATAATAACATGGAATTATTTTGAGACACTAACGGAGTACTTGTGCAAGATCAAGAAAAATTAATTTTATGAATTTAATTATATTTATAAGAACCATTAAATGACCAAAAATTTATGCATAAATCTTTTAGTATTTGTAATTTTTTAAAATAATCTTCCTTGAATTTAATTCAGGACATTTTTGTTCAACTTTTTTGACATTAGGTCCCTAGTAATATTTTATTTAATGGAAAGTCAATTTGTTCACACTATGGTTTTTAATAAGTATAACATTTTTAATATGTTATCATTTATAAGATATGTTCCACCATAAAAAATATTTTAAAATATAAAATATTTATCTTCATTACTTTAATTTATTTCAAATTTCAAGTAATGAAATAGTTTCTTTAATATATTTCATAATAATAATGCACTAATTTTTTAATTAATGAAAAAATTTAATTTTGACCAATATGATAAGAACCATTAAATAACATTAAAACTTGACTAAATTTTATTGGATGAGTAATGTTTTTCCATAATAAATAAAATTTATGATTTATGACCATTTTCACAATTAGGTAGTGGTTATGACCCTTATAAGATTTTATTTAATTAATATTGAAACATGTCATACTCAGGTTTTCAATAAGTATAATATTTCTAATATAGTGTAATCCAGATGATTTGTAAAAATATAAATAGTATTTGGAAATATAAAATATTTATCTAAATCATAGTAATTAATTTATTATATTTAGTTAAAAAAAATCTTTTATTATTAAACAACACTAATATAGTAAAAATTTAATTAAGAGAAATATAAAAATAAATGTTTTTTAAAACCATACTTTTTATATAATTTGAATGATTTAATGTGTAAATGTAATTTCTTATATCTATATAAAATATTATATATTTTTAATATATTATATTCTAATCTTATCTAGTTGTATTAAATTTCCAAATTAGTGAATAGTGCCAAATTTTAAAAACTGATACTATTTGGTATTAATATTCTACTGAATTACATCGAAATCATAAAAATAATAAATAATAAGAATGGTATAATATACGGTCGAAAATTTTATACCCTATGTATTTATGGAACATATTTATGTCTTTGTCTCTATAAACATTATATTATATTTTTTTAACTTGAAGACATCGAAGACTGCCCCTCCCCTCTCTTATAAAAGGGAACAACTTCTTTTAATCCCTTACACATGAAAACCATAATTGATTAGAAAAAAACTAAAGACATACCTTCTTAGAATCCTTACCCAAACTATATATATCTTATTTTAGACAGAACACCAACCATAGAGTTCCTAAGGTGTTAATCAATGTAGATTGTCAAAAGAAGATGTATCATTTTTAATCAGTTATTTCTATTTTGTTCATACATACACATCACTAAAACCTTATTAAACGTTTTAAAATAATAAATCCAGTATCTTAAATATAATGAGATTTTATTATGTTGGTTTTATGACTTATATCTATCTCTATATCCATTAAATGGGAAAGGAATTAATCATTTGTCTGTACAGCGGACCACCGACTAAGGAACTGAAATAATTGTTTCCATAACCACCACTCAATACTAGTTATAATGATTGAATTAATGTTTATATATAATATTAGAGACATATTTATCATTACTAAAAGTTAGCATATCATTTATTTTCATAAATTTCAACGAACAGAAAATAGATAACTCTACAATGGTGTATATGGGAATTATCACCTCCAAGATGTGATGTGATTCATTTTTCATCACAACATCATATCAATGATATATGAAAGTATATATAAATAATTAAAATTATCTATATGATATTATTATAATTAGTTAATGTTAAAATAAATTATTAACTTATTTATATAATGATCATGGAAAATGAAAGTGTTTCTCATACGTTCTTACGACATAATATCTCCTTGATTGTAACATAGTTTATTTTTCAGAACTATATATAATGGATTGAGCCAACTGTATAATTTATGTATAATAATGATTTTAATTTCATGAATAATATTCTGAATATTATTAAATAATGACCTATTTTACTAGATGCATCAAACCTATGTCATTTTGGCCTCAATTGAAAAATATCATCAAAACATCTGACACAAAACTAGATAATTATGTAATTATTATAAAATAGTAATAAGTGAAACAAAATGAATAATAAGATTAAAAAAGTCTCTCTAAAATGCAGATAATTTAACCAACTCTATTATTCTATAAGATAAGTAACGTACGTAATGAATTGGAGATTAATAGTGGGGTTGTTTTACTTACAACCTTTGTTTTAAATGTTTTAAAGATTTTTATTAAAATATTTTTATTTCATGGACATGTTTTTTAATATTAATTTAATATATGGATATGAATGTTTTAAAATAGGAATTCTCTAATATCTCTAATATTTTTTCCTAATGGAGTCATATACGATTTTATGTAAGTGATGTTCCTTTTAAAATCCTCTTTTTATATGTATATTTATAAAATTAAAACGGAATGTTTTTAACATATACATAATGAATGGAATTTCCATCATTCATGATTCATCAAGGTTTGGAATCCAAAATTAAAATATTAAATGGTCATTTTAAAATAAATTATTTCATTTGAATATGTACAATATTATTTTAAAATAATTTATTTTCCTCAATGAATGTTTTTATGATACAAGTATTAATGTATTTTGATTATATTTTGGTTCATGTAAATTTTTTTTGATTACAAATGGTTCCATTATAAACCAAAGACAGGTGGGTCTATTATTGGTCTCTAATTTATTGGGTATATTTAAATTCAATTGTATTTTTATTCTAAATGTAATGTTGATGGTTTCATCCAAGTATAACCATGAGGATTATTTTTTTGGTAGTTATGAGGGTCAAATCATATGGTAATTGTGAGGGATACATCATAAGTATAACGACCCATACTTTACATACATTGTTAATACTTCAAAATTGAAGCACACTTATTACAACATATGACAAAACCACAAAGGACCATATAGGTATAGTGTCTTTAGAAACTGGGAAACATAAACAACTGGTTCATAAATATTCTACAGTGTCTCCCATTTATTTCATCATATCTAGGGTCCCTTTTAGCATATTCTACTTAATGTCCATCTTCCTGGCCTGGGGAAAAGAAAACATAAAAGGGTGAGCTCAAATGCTCAGCAAGGGCAAATAAAGGAAATAAAAATCATATCATATCTTTATGAAAATCAAAACCTGCAAAAGAGATCATAATATATTAACATGGAATAAATCATAGAAGTGAAAATGAGATCCCCATAATCATAACATAAAACTTTAAACTTTGTGGCATGCACACATAATCATGGAAAATCATTTCTTGTTAGTCATGACTCATTGCCAAGACTATCTTAGTGGACAAAGTCCCTTTCTGAACCGAGTTCACTCCTCGTTTCAGTCCTGTATCACTGAACCGAAATAACCTTCCGTTCCAGCCATGTATATCTCATGAGATATAAAATCTTTACCCAATGCATTGGAGGGAGATATAGGTCCCACCCATCTTATAATGAATCCTTTCTTATGTGTGCCACATAATCATAAAACATACATCATCGCATAACACATGTAACAAAAATGGGATTCTTGAAACATCATGACATCATAAATCAATTTATATAAGATAAAGGAATTCATAAAAATAATTCCATCACAACATGATCAAATCAATGCAATAATAGGGATAAAAATAGAACCCTTTATTATCTTAGATGGAAAATAATTTTGATAAAACACTTGAACTCCATTCTTGAGGAAAATATCCTTTTTTCTTCAAAAAAATATTTTTCCTTTCATAATATGTCATACAACTTTAAAATAAAAGAAGTTGATTAAAAATAATCTTGAAAACTTGTAAAGGAAGCTTCTTGGAAATAATGTTTTAAAAATCCATTCATGCCGTATAAGTTAAAAAAAACATTCTTCGTACTTTTGTCGGAAAAGTCAAGAAGTACCTCGTACGGAAAAACGACAAAAGATTCCTTTTATATTCTTTACTAAAAACTCATCAAAGGGTAAAATTGGATTTAAACTATTTCAAGTGTATGGAAACAATATTACATATTGAGGGAACATGGATGTGGATGATAAAATACACCCCATTAAATACTTACGAATAAACAATCTCGGATAAAAATGAGATTGTGATATTTCCCTTACCTTAGGTCCGATTAGCTTTGTATGTGTCCGAAGATCCTGTATAATGGTTTAAATAATGTTATTGACTTATTCCAGAATCATACATATTGATATGATATCATATATGGTCATATTCTTAGCTTCTTGTTAGTAATATTTCATTGTTACTTGTTACTCGGGTCTTTATTTCCTTTTGTTCTTATGAGTGTTTTGCAGAATACATTCTTATTCTTCTTTTAAGGTTATAGATACCTTATATCAAGAATGTTATTAGTGTAACATATATCATATTTATTCATTCAATTCATTTATATAATTACTATGTAATGATGATCATGTAGAATGAGTCGCATCACATCGTGGAGATGGTATTCCGTACGTACGCACGAGTGATGATATCGTTCCTATGATCGTGGAACTGTATTGGAGTATATATATATTATTTCAGTATCAATATTACTTTATAATAATCCTAAATAGTTACTCATTACACCATTATACCCATCCTTGTAAAGTGATGGTGGAAAAATAGATTACACCACGGCGTGGAGACGGTATTCCGTACGTACGCACGCGCGGTGATTTCTTTTTCCGTAGGATGGATAGATTGTGAAATAGGGTTGTTTCATACTTATAATAACATATCAGTATATGAGTAATACTAATGTTATTACTTCATAATGAAACAACCTAAGAAGAATAAGTGGAAGAAGAAATAATGATGAAAGAATTGGTAACGGTAATTACCTCTTCTTTGAAGCGCCTCTTTGAGACCTCCTCTTAGGGCACTAAAATTGGTCTTTGAGGAAGACCAGAACCTCTAGGATGTTTCTAGGGAAGTGGAGAAGGGAAAATGGCAGGGTTTGGCCGAGCTTGAGTGCTCAATTTGGTGTGAGGAGGAGGGGGAGGAGGTGCCCTTTTATAAGGGAGGAGAGAGGCACCTTAGGAATATCTGAAAATATTATTTTATATTAAAGTCAAAATCGGTTTATAATGGATCCAAAGGGTCTTATTTCGAAGATAAGGTGGGGATGGGACGAAATCCTATCAACCAATAGGATTTAGACAAGTTTAGGGTATTATTTTAACCTTATCAATTAGATTTAACTCTAAGTTAAATAATTTAACTTTTACCATGTCTTTTTGTTTTCTTTCACTATATGGTTAATAAACTTACTATAACATGTCAAACGAACCCCAAATTGTTTATTATTAATATATATATCCTTATCTAAGTCATTTGGAGGAACCTTAGATTTTTAGGAATAAAATAACAATTAATAATATAATATGTGATTTAAAAACTATTTTGTGTCAATTTTGACACTATTTGATATATGAATTTTGTGAAAGTCATAACAGAATTATATGTTCGAACCAATTTGATTAAATCAACATTAATATATCATAGTAACCTATAAAATTAGTGTAATTCATAAAAAGTCTTAAATTACATTTATTTTGGTATTTATATTATCAATTATGTCAATATTTAATTAATAAGATAATTACTGCATCATCTTTGTGTCATAAATAAATTAAATTATTTGATGTCTAAAAATTACAAATAAAATACCATCATGTAGGAACTCTTTTTAGCTTTCTAATGAATATTTACAATCGAATTTATCTTATGTATAACCCCATATTATAAATGATTTACTTATTAAACTTTGATTTTAACTATTTTAACCCTTCTTTAAATAAATTAATAATAAATGTCCTAATCTAATCCAAGTGGGCCTAAATGGTCATATTTTATTCCTAAGTTTGTTTTTGGTCGAATTACACTTGTCCAATAGAATTAGGACATGTGTTAGGGTAATATTAATATCATATTTTCCCTTAGTTACCCAATTTACTATTAACCGCGGTAAAAAAAGTAAAAAGTTACTATTCACCAAAAAATTATTTTCATCTCATTGAACCACATTTTAGTCCTTGATATTAACCGTGTCTCTCGGATTTTCAAAATTCCATTCACAGAAGCGGTAAAATTATGTTTTATGCAAAATTCAGTTTTTAAGCTACCACTTAGTAGTTTCACTATTCATCAAAAATTGAAAGTTTTCAGAAAAATACCAAAATTTCACCCTAGGCTAATTTCGATATTCTGAGTCCAAAAATGAAGTCCATTTTGAAAAATAAAATTTATAAAATTTCAAAAAGTGATTATTACTATTCATAACGGCTAGTTTTAATAGCATATCATTGTTTAGTGAAACTCGGTATTGCGTACGATGCAAGCTATCGAGGAAGGTCGTGATTGCGTGTAAAGCAAGCCAAGCAAGTGTTGTGTAGAAAAAGATTCCTTTGATGATTTATATAACATAAAAGTCTCGGGTGTAACATTCTACCCCCCTTAAAAAGAATTTCGCCCTCGAAATTCATCACTTTGTAACAAACAGATGAGGATAATTCTCCCTCATCATATCCTCAAGCTCCCATGTAGATTCTTCAAGTTGGTGGTTCCTCCATAAAAATTTCACCAAGCGAGTGGTCTTGTTTCGTAGGACTTTTTCGCTACGATCCAGAATCTCTATCGGTTGTTCTTCATAAGAAAGATCTTTCTCCAGCGGTACAACTTCTGAGCTGAGTACATGTGAAGGATCTGGTATGTACTTTCTCAGGAGAGATACATGGAACACATCGTGAACTTGAGAGAGATTCGGTGGAAGCGCCAATCGGTAAGCTACCTTCCCAACACGATCTAGTATTTCGAAAGGACCGATATATCTAGGGCTCAACTTCCCCTTCTTTCCAAACCTCATAACCCTCTTCCAGGGAGATATTCGTAAGAACACTTTATCACCCACTTCAAACTCTAGGTCTTTTCTTCGGTTGTCGGCATAACTTTTCTGTCGACTCTGAGCTGCTCTTATGTTTTGTTGAATATATCTGACCTTTTCTTCCATTTCATCAATGAGATCAGGTCCTAATAGCTTTCTTTCCCCAACTTCATCCCAGCAAGTTGGAGTCCTGCATTTCTTTCCATAGAGAGATTCATAAGGAGCCATCTGAATACTGGAGTGAAAGCTATTATTATAAGAAAATTCCACCAAAGGTAGGTGTTGATCCCAACCTCCTTTGAAATCCATAGAGCAAGCTCTCAACATATCTTCTAGGGTTTGAATTGTTCTCTCAGACTGACCGTCTGTCTGGGGATGATAAGCAGTGCTGAAACTCAACTCTGTATCCAGAGTATGCTGAAGACTTCGCCAGAACTTCGAGGTAAATCTCGGATCTCGATCAGATATAATAGAAAGTGGTACTCCATGCAATCTTACCACTTCCCTTACATATATCCTGGCAAGCTGATCTAGAGAGAAATCCTCTCTAATAGGAATGAAGTGTGCAGACTTTGTAAGATGATCAACTATGACCCAGATAGCATTATTTACTTTGGATATTTTAGGAAGTCCTGTGACAAAGTCCATAGTGATGTTTTCCCATTTCCATTCGGGTATGGGTAATGGTTGTAACATCCCCTTAGACTTCTGTCTCTCAGCTTTAACTTGTTGACAAACCAAGCATCGAGAGACATATTCAGCAACATCTTTTTTCATGCCATCCCACCAGAAGTACTCTTTCAGGTCCCTATACATCTTCGTGCTTCCAGGATGAATAGAGAATGAAGAACTATGAGCCTCATCCAGCAGCTCCTTCTTTAATTCGGGGATGGGAGGAACACAAACCCGATTCCTGAACTTTATTATCCCATCACAATCAAGGTTGAATTCAGGAACATTTCTCACCTTCTTTTGTAACTCGACATCTTCTTTCTGTGCCTCTTTAATCTTAACATGTATAGATGGTTGAACATTAATTTGAGAAAGATAAGATTTTTCCCCTTCCATTATAATTCCAAGATCCATCCTTTGTAAATCCATAAATATTGGATCCTTTGTGATCCTCATCATGGATAAACTAGCATGGTCTTGTCGACTTAATTCATCTGCCACCTTGTTTGCTTTCCCAGGGTGGTAATGGATTGAGCAGTCATAATCCTTAATCAGCTCCAACCATCTTCTTTGACGCATATTCAGATCCTTTTGTGTGAAAATATACTTTAAACTGTTATGATCAGTATAAATATCACACCTTTCACCATAAAGGTAATGCCTCCAAATCTTTAATGCAAAGATTACCGCAGTCAACTCCAAATCATGTGTTGGGTAATTTTGCGCATGGATTTTCAACTGTCGTGAGGCATAAGCTATCACCATATCATTTTGCATAAGAACACACCCCAATCCCTTCTTGGATGCATCACTGTAGATCACAAACCTTTCTCCACTACAAGGCAGTGTGAGCACAGGTGCACTGGATAACCTTCTTTTCAACTCCTTGAAATTCTCTTCACATTCCTCTGTCCAGACAAACTTTACTCCTTTCTGAGTCAACTTGGTGAGTGGATTAGATAATCGTGAAAAATCATTTACAAAACGTCGATAATATCCAGCCAAACCAAGAGAACTTCGGATCTCAGTTGCTGTTGTTGGTCTCAACCATCTTTCGATAACCTCTGTTTTTGCTGGATCCACAGATATCCCCTCTTTTGAGATTATGTGACCCAAAAATGAAACTTTTTGAAGCCAAAATTCACACTTGGTAAATTTGGCATAAAGCTTCTCCTTTCTCAGGATCTTCAATATAATTCTCAAGTGATCTTCATGCTCTTCCTTGCTCTTTGAATAGAAAAGAATATCGTCTATAAAGACTACAACAAATTGATCAAGATAGTCTCTAAAGACTCTATTCATTAGATCCATGAAGATAGCAGGGGAATTAGTAAGACCAAATGGCATCACTATAAATTCATAGTGTCCATACCTTGTACGGAAAGCCGTCTTTGGTATATCCTCCCTTTTGACCCTTAATTGATGATACCCTGAACGAAGATCAATCTTGGAAAAGTATTGAGCTCCGCGTAGTTGGTCAAATAAGTCATCAATGCGTGGGAGAGGATATTTGTTCTTGATAGTGATCTTGTTAAGTTCTCGATAATCAATGCAGAGTCTCATTGATCCATCTTTCTTCTTAACAAATAGAACAGGTGCTCCCCAAGGTGACGCACTAGGGCGTATGAATCCCTTATCAAGATTCTCATGGAGTTGCTTCTTCAATTCCTGCAACTCAATTGGGGCCATTCTATAAGGTGTCTTTGAAATTGGAAAAGCGCCCGGTACGAGTTCTATTGAAAACTCAACTTCACGATTTGGTGGAAGACCCAGTAATTCCTCTGGAAAGACATCATCAAACTCTCGTACAATGGGCATATTCTTAATCGTGAGTTTCTCACCAACCATTTGAGATAAATAACCTTCATTTAGTGGAATCAATACCCATAAGATGGAATAAATTTCCACTGGAAGGTTATGTTCATCCTTGCATTGATATACGATCGTAGATTGATCTGGAATATGAAATGTGACTTCCCTTCTTTGGCAATTGATATGAGCTCCATGTAGGGAAAGCCAATCCATGCCAAGAATCACATCAAATTCCACTAAAGGAAGGATCACAAGATTTGCAGGAAGCACTTTCCCACAAACTTCGATCGGAGAAGAATTATAAACTTTTGATGCGACTGTTGTTCCATTAGGTGTTGTCACAGCTAACTCAACATCTAATTGTTGAGGTAATACGGTGATACCCTTAGAAAATTCTTTAGAAATAAAAGAGTGGGTGGATCCAGAATCAAATAAAACATTTGCTACTTTAGAGTGGATGGTAAGTGTACCTTTCACCACATCGTTATCGTACTCCACATCGCTGATATAAATTGCATGTGACTTTCCTTTGTCTTTAGCCTTAAGAGTTTGTTGACGTCGACCATCATCATCAACCCTTGGATTTGGGCATTGATTGGCATAATGCCCCATCTCCTTGCACTTGAAACATTGAAGTGTAGTAGGTTCATTCTGTGTATCCCTTCCTTTGTTTGCATCATTAGACATCTTCTTCCCATTATCGCGGCATTCAAATGCCCGATGACCTTCCTTTCCACATTTGAAACATTTACTTGTCCCTTTAAGACAACTCCCTCCATGTTTCTTTCCACACTTTGAGCATAAGGGAAAGCTCAACTTCTTTTCAGTGTGCTCTTTAGATTTTTCTTTGAATTCCATCTACCTCTTCTTATCAAACCCATGTGACTGATGGGTTATTCCAATCTCCATCTCGACTTTGAGAGCACATCGAACGATTTCCTCGTAGCTATTGAAGTCCCTTATGGCTAACGCCCTTCGAAGACTTGGTTTTAAGCCACTAAAGAATCGATCAATCTTACTCTCAGGTTGGATAATAATACCAGAAGCGTACCTTGTAAGTCTTGTAAAATTTGCTTCAAAGGTACCAACAGATTCATCATCCCTTTGCTTCAGTTCAAGAAACTCTTTCTCCATCTTTGTTCAGAGAATACGAGGGAAGTACTTATTGAAAAATAAGTTCTTGAACTCATCCCATTCCATAGACTTAATTTCATCCATTTTCCTTGTATTCTTAATAAGATTCCACCATTGATCAGCATCTCCTTCCAAACGATACACTGCTAGGATGACTTTATCATGTTCAGAACATTGAAGAACTGAAAATATCTTTTCAGTAGTACTAATCCATTGTTCAGCAACTAATGGATCAGTAGACCCACTGAAATAAGGTGGACGCTGCCTCATGAAGGATTCAACATAATTTTGCTCCTTCCTTTGCTCGTTTGGAAGTCCTGCATGATTCATAGCTTGAGAAAGTTGTGTGAGCATGGCTACAAGATTTTTCATTCCAGCTCCCATATCGTTTGGTTGCTCAGGGGGACAATCATTGCATTGCCCATCGCATTCCGCATTAACACGGTTCCTTCGGGTTCCAGCAATTGACTAAAACCAAGAAGAATAGTGTGATCAACACTAATTATAATAGGAAAACCACATAATTCAAGAATAAAATTTTCATGCCTAAGGTCTTATCCTAGGGTATTCAAGGACATTTCTAAAACACTAAGATTGTGTTCTATGCTTAGACATATCCTTAGGGTTCTTACTAAGGCTTTCACATCCTAGTTTCCAAAGGTTGACTATACCTTTCCTTTGATACCAACTATAACGACCCATACTTTACATACATTGTTAATACTTCAAAATTGAAGCACACTTATTACAACATATGACAAAACCACAAAGGACCGTATAGGTATAGTGTCTTTAGAAACTGGGAAACATAAACAACTGGTTCAAAAATCTTCTACAGTGTCTCCCATTTATTTCATCATATCTAGGGTCCCTTTTAGCATATTCTACTTAATGTCCATCTTCCTGGCCTAGGGAAAAGAAAACATAAAAGGGTGAGCTCAAATGCTCAGCAAGGGCAAATAAAGGAAATAAAAATCATATCATATCTTTATGAAAATCAAAACCTGCAAAAGAGATCATAATATCTTAACATGAAATAAATCATAGAAGTGAAAATGAGATCCCCATAATCATAACATAAAACTTGAAACTTTGTGGCATGCACACATAATCATGGAAAATCATTTCTTGTTAGTCATGACTCATTGCCAAGACTATCTTAGTGGACGAAGTCCCTTTCTGAACCGAGTTCACTCCTCGTTTCAGTCCTGTATCACTGAACCGAAATAACCTTCCGTTCCAGCCATGTCTATCTCATGAGATATAAAATCTTTACCCAATGCATTGGAGGGAGATATAGGTCCCACCCATCTTATAATAAATCCTTTCTTATGTGTGCCACATAATCATAAAACATACATCATCGCATAACACATGTAACAAAAATGGGATTCTTGAAACATCATGACATCATAAATCAATTTATATAAGATAAAGGAATTCATAAAAATAATTCCATCACAACATGATGAAATCAATGTAATAATAGGGATAAAAATAGAACCCTTTATTATCTTAGATGGAAAATAATTTTGATAAAACACTTGAACTCCATTCTTGAGGAAAATATCCTTTCTTCTTCAAAAAAACATTTTTCCTTTCATAATATGTAAAAAAACATTAAAATAAAAGAAGTTGATTAAAAATAATCTTGAAAACTTGTAAAGGAAGCTTCTTGGAAATAATGTTTTAAAAATCTATTCATGCCGTATAAGTTAAAAAAAACATTCTTCGTACTTTTGTCGGAAAAGTCAAGAAGTACCTCGTACGGAAAAACGACAAAAGATTCCTTTTATATTCTTTACTAAAAACACATCAAAGGGTAAAATTGGATTTAAACTATTTCAAGTGTATGGAAACAATATTACATATTGAGGGAACATGGATGTGGATGATAAAATACACCCCATTAAATACTTACGAATAAACAATCTCGGATAAAAATGAGATTGTGATATTTCCCTTACCTTAGGTCCGATTAGCTTTGTATGTGTCCGAACCTCCTGTATAATGGTTTAAATAATGTTATTGACTTATTCCAGAATCATACATATTGATATGATATCATATATGGTCATATTCTTAGCTTCTTGTTAGTAATATTTCATTGTTACTTGTTACTCGGGTCTTTATTGCCTTTTGTTCTTATGCGTGTTTTGCCGAATACATTCTTATTCTTCTTTTAAGGTTATAGATAACTTATATCCATAATGGTATTAGTGTAACATATATCATATTTATTCATTCAATTCATTTATATAATTACTATGTAATGATGATCATGTAGAACGAGTCGCATCACATCGTGGAGACGGTATTCCGTACGTACGCACGAGTGATGATATCGTTCCTATGATCGTGGAACTGTATTGGAGTATATATATATTATTTCAGTATCAATATTACTTTATAATAATCATAAATAGTTACTCATTACACCATTATACCCATCCTTGTAAAGTGATGGTGGAAAAATAGATTACACCACGGCGTGGAGACGGTATTCCGTACGTACGCCCGCGCGGTGATTTATTTTTCCGTAGGATGGATAGATTGTGAAATAGGGTTGTTTCATACTTATAATAACATATAATTATATGAGTAATACTTATGTTATTACTTAATAATGAAACAACCTAAGAAGAAGAAGTGGAAGAAGAAATAAAGATGAAAGAATTGGTAACGGTAATTACCTATTCTTTGAAGCGCCTCTTTGAGACCTCCTCTTAGGGCACTAAAATTGGTCTTTGAGGAAGACCAGAACCTCTAGGATGTTTCTAGGGAAGTGGAGAAGGGAAAATGGCAGGGGTTGGCCGAGCTTGAGTGCTCAATTTGGTGTGAGGAGGAGGGGGAGGAGGTGCCCTTTTATAAGGGAGGAGAGGGGCACCTTAGGAATATCTCAAAATATTATTTTATATTAAAGTCAAAATAGGTTTATAATGGCTCCAAAGGGTCTTATTTCGAAGATAAGGTGGGTATTGGCCTAAATCCTATCAACCAATAGGATTTAGACAAGTTTAGGGTATTATTTTAACCTTATCAATTAGATTTAACTCTAAGTTGAATAATTTAACTTTTACCATGTCTTTTTGTTTTCTTTCACTATATGGTTAATAAACTTACTATAACATGCCAAACGAACCCCAAATTGTTTATTATTAATATATATATCCTTATCTAAGTCATTTGGCCGAACCTTATATTTTTAGGAATAAAATAACAATTAATAATATAATATTTGATTTAAAAACTATTTTGTGTCAATTTTGACACTATTTGATATATGATTTTTGTGAAAGTTATAACAGAATTATTTGTTCGAACCAAGTTGATTAAATCAACATTAATATATCATAGTAACCTATAAAATTAGTGGAATTCATAAAAAGTCTTAAATTACATTTATTTTGGTATTTATATTATCAATTATGTCAATATTTCATTAATAAGATAATTACTGCATCATCTTTGTGTCATAAATAAATTAAATTATTTGATGTCTAAAAATTACAAATAAAATACCATAATGTAGGAAATCTTTTTATCTTTCTAATGAATATTTAAAATCGAATTTATCTTATGTATAACCCCATATTATAAATGATTTACTTATTAAACTTTGATTTTAACTATTTTAACCCTTCTTTAAATAAATTAATAATAAATGTCCTAATCTAATCCAAGTGGGCCTAAATGGTCATATTTTATTCCTAAGTTTGTTTTTGGTCGAATTACACTTGTCCAATAGAATTAGGACATGTGTTAGGGTAATATTAATATCATATTTACCCTTAGTTACCCAATTTACTATTAACCGCGGTAAAAAAAGTAAAAAGTTACTATTCACCAAAAAATTATTTTCATCTCATTGAACCACATTTTAGTCCTTGATATTAACCATGTCTCTCAGATTTTCGAAATTCCATTCACAGAAGCGGTAAAATTAAGTTTTATGCAAAATTCAGTTTTTAACCTACCACTTAGTAGTTTCACTATTCATCAAAAATTGAAAGTTTTCAGAAAAATACCAAAATTTCACCCTAGGCTAATTTCGATATTCTGAGTCCAAAAATGAAGTCCATTTTGAAAAATAAAATTTATAAAATTTCAAAAAGTGATTATTACTATTCATAACGGCTAGTTTTAATAGCATATCATTGTTTAGTGAAACTCGGTATTGCGTACGACGCAAGCTATCGAGGAAGGTCGCGATTGCGTGTAAAGCAAGCCAAGCAAGTGTTGTGTAGAAAAAGATTCCTTTGATGATTTATATAACATAAAATTCTCGGGTGTAACAATAAGTAAGTATGAAAATTATTCCCCAAGATAATTATATGATTTATTTTATTCTTTCTATGTTTATATGTAAATATCTGCTTTTCACAATGTATTTTATTGCTTTTTTTTCAAAGGAAATTATAAATATTCTGCAAGGGTAAATATTATTACATTTTGAAAATATTCTTATGAGTTTGTAGTGTTTTCAAATAAACCTTTATGAGTTCTTTTTGTTTTTCATTTGTAACATATTATAATTATTATTTATGAAAATATTTGGGGAGTAATACTAATTTCATGGGTTAGAAAAATTTTGTATTGATTCAAGAGTTTATTTTGTAAAAGGAAATATTTTATAAGTTGTCATAGAAAAAAAATTATTTCATAATTTTAAGGTCCCATATTAAGATTTTTCTACTCCTCCCATGTTATAAAATTATTTTCATGGTTTAATGGAGAATAAGAAATTGTATGACAATATTATGGAAATTTTTTATATTTTTCATGAAAGTACTACCACCAATTCATAATTCTTAATGAAAATAAATCCGGTTTTATTTTAAAGGATTTTTCATAAGAAAAATTGGATTCATTATAGATCTGGCCAAATGTTATGTATGGGTTTACATTGTAATAGTTTTTCTTAATTATCTAAAACTATAAACAAAAATGATATCTTAAAAAATAAATTGATTTATAGTATTATAATAACTAAAATGTGAATTGTTTAAGGTCAGGTTTTATAGTATGTATCAAATCCATGTGTAGACAATGTTGTAAATTAAGTTGTTTTCTTATGACTAATTGTTAAGAGGTATGGATATTATCATGGGGTTATAGTGTAAATATTTTTCATATAAAAAATGTCTTAGTAACCCCATTCAAGGTTTTATGTTATAAAATTTTAAGGCGACTGATGATATTTTTTGGAGATATTTAGTGTTGATTAAATTATTGGTTATTACATTTTGAGATTGAAAAATGAAAGGTTTGAGAAATCTTAACCAGTTCAAACAATTGACCAGTGATAAATATATTATGGTTACTTTTTTAGGATGTTTCTCACATTTAAAATAATGCTATATAAATTATTGTTTTAGAATGAAGAATGGGATACTTGTAGGTTGAGAGAAACCTATAATGTTCAGTAAGGCTATGAGTATTGAACCCTAAACTGATGGACGAAGAGATTGCATCACCCACAACTGGACATCATGAAGTCTTGGTTAGTATTAACTTGTTTTTATTTATTTAAGTTATTTTAAGAATAATGGTTATGTTAATATTGATTTTATTTGTTTTATCAAATAGATACTCATGTGATAGGATAATGATTTGATTATTATGTGATTATTGTTATTTTAAAAAATATTCACAATTTTTGAAACCCTATATGATTATGTTAAAGAGAATAGTGTACTATTTTATTTTATTAATAATGTTTCATTTATATTCTAGAAAAATATATGATTTTATTTTGAATTTATATTGATTCTTGATATTTATATAAATGATTATCTTACCTTGGAGATTATATGATTACAAAAATTATATTTTTGTGTGAATATTTAAGAGTCATTAATATTATTTGGGGATAAATGTCATTATTATATTTTAAGTCTATCCTTATGATTTTTGGGGATTAATAAGATTCTATAATACCATTGAAAATCTTGATGGAATGTTATTTTTTTCATAATATATATTGAACTTTTTGCATTACTGTTGAACATTGGAAATTAAATTTGTTTTTCATCATATAAATGTTTATTAGTTTTGTGTAATTATACTATCTAAAACTAACCATTTTTTTTGGTTAATTTATAAATAAATAAGGAATAGACACATCTACCTTTAAATTTTTTTTGATATTTAAAAGTTCATTATAGTGCTTCAGGAATAATTAATAAAAATTCACACTCAATCGAGTTTTTGAGGGAGACTGGTTAAATGATTAAACTCTAAATTACAAAATATTATATTTCATTATTATTTTAGTATAGATAGTAAATTAATTCATTAACTCTGGAAAAATAATTATTAAATGAAAATGTTAACTGTTTAATTTTCTTATGAAGAAACCCATGTCTTCATAACCTATCAATGATTAATGGTTTTGTGGTCATTAACCTTCTTATAAACATGTTTTATATAACTCTCTATCCATATTTTAGAGTTCTTTTTATCATGAATGTTCATGTCTTCCTACATGGTCACCACATATTTTTTACCTCGTCTCATATTCAATCTCTCTATTATCTCTTATAAAGATGGAGTTTTAATAATCATGTTTACGATGTTGGATTGTAATTAAGGTGTTTTGGAATGTCAAAATGTAGTTACCAAACACAATTTAAATGTCAAGAGCATGAAATTTTCAAATGGTGGGGGGGGGATGTAATAATTACATATTTTAAAAGGAAAAAATATTTTTCCTTGCATACAAGATACACAAAACCAAGCATAAAACAAATACTAAATATTATTATTTAAATGTGACTTCTATAATTGGGTAATTAAATTGGTTGGTTTGAAAATGAATTACTAGTGTATGAAAAAAATATTTAGATATTAATCAATATATATATATATATGTATATATTGGTAAATTAATATAATATAATAAAATAATTCTTCATAAAGTCATTTTATTCATTAGAAAACTATTTTCTTCGATTTTTTTTCATTGTTCTTATAAATTAATATTATAATTAATTTTGGGATGTTTTTGAAAATATATTTGAAAAATTATAATTGCCAATTAAAATTCTAATATCTATATTAGTCTTTGGGGAATTTTTTGTAATTTTATGAATTTTGTTTATTTTAGTAAAGATTAATAAATATTTCTTTTTATAAAATATATTATCTTTTATGACATCATTGATACATAATTATGTTTTAAAAATTTAATCAAATTATTAAATGAGTAAATTATGATATGTTAATATAAATATTGAACAAATATATTTCATAACATGTTAATAATAATTTATTTCACGAAAAATATGAAAACCTTTATTTGTGAAGATGATGTGTCTGCACAACATTGGAAATATCAAATTCGGTCCCTTAAAAATAACAATTTATTGATAGAAACTATTTTTCATAAAATTGTTATTAATTAATATATATAAATGATGTTTTTAATATATTGTTTCTCATTTTAAATTTATATAACAAGAATCATATAAAAAATATTTTGCAATTATTTCATAAGGGATGAAATGTCAAATTAACAAAATTAAATATGCTGTCATGACATAGGTATGGGTAAATATTGAAAATTAATTATTATAAAATATTCCCAAATACAAAATTTAATTATTTTTGTGTTATTAATTTATTTTGAATTATTTTTATTAAAATAATTAGCTATAACTCTTATAAATCCCTAACGCCATGCTTGTGCATGCAGAAGATGAATAAGTAAAAATATTTTAATTAAAATAATAAGAACCAATAAATTAACAAAAAAAATTAAAAATATCATTTAACGAGTATGTTTAGACCACAAAAATTTTTCAATCTAATGTAGCACCTTTTGGATCCACTAGGTATAAATTATGTCCCTTATAATAATTTATTTAAAATAATGCCCAACCGTTCACACTTTGGTTTTTAATTTATATGAAAATTTTAATATGTGGTCATCCAAAAGCAATGTTTTACCAGAAATATTATTTTAAAAGATAAATTATTTATATTAATCATTTTAATTTATTTATAAATTTTTTGAATGAAATAACCACCTTAAAACCAGGTATAAAAATGATGTAATAATTAAATTATTAATGAAAAATTCAATAAGAGTATTTTAACTAAAATTAAAGGAACCATTAAATTACACAAAACTAACTTATATTCTATGATTAATATTTTTCCATAATAATTCACTATTCATATTTATGGCCATTTGGTTCCATTAGTACGTGGTCATTACCCTTATTTTATTTTATTTTATTAAATGTCAAACGTTCCATACTCATGTTTTTATTAAGTACTATTTTTCTAATATAGTGCAATTCAAAATATTTTTTCATTGAAAAATAATATTTTCAGAGATAACCTATTTATATAGATAATAAAAATTTATTTGTGATTATTAGTGAATATATAATTACCTTAAATTATTACACAACCAAAATATATTATAACATATATTAAAATAAAGATAAAATAAATGTTTTTAAAAATACTATTTTTCATATAATGTTCCAAATAGATTTTATATATCTATATGAAATATTATATAGGTTTTAATATATTATAGTCTAATTCTAAATTTTTCATGTGGTATATAAATGTCAATTTAGTGAATAGTATCAAATTTGGAAAAAATGAAATTATGTCATATAAATATTTTCTTAAATTATTTAAAAATCATAAAACCTTAAAATAAGTACAAGGTGATACGATATAGTTTAAAATTATTTACCAATGAATTTATGGGTCATTTGGAAGTATTTCTCTCTAGAAAAGTGTTATTCTATTTTATTAATTTGAGAAATTCCATGTCTACCCCTCCCCTATTTTAGGAAAGATAACCTCTTAATCTAAATATATAAAACACTGAATCATTATGGTTTTATGAATATCCATAGAAATACTTTTCTTTATTCCCTACCCACTTTCTTGATTCCATAGTTTAGGTTAACACTAGTATTTTGAATGGATTCAAATTGTCAATCGAACGCACCGCATGCGCCTCCTCTCTCACATATGTTTTTGACAATTATGACGATGTCTAAGCCTCTAGAGCCGACATATCGGCCCCCATCTCAGTGGATGAGAATCGTGTTTGTGCCTAAAAACCTTTTCCGAAGGACATCCTACTCAAATCGCTGACCTCTAGCCTTCATTCCATTTCCTAGCGGTCCGAATGGAAGAAATCAGCGTGGAAATGAGGAATTCCATCCTGGAGCATTCCTTTCTATTTGCATCATTTTTAAGGCCTCATCCCTACTTCACTGGTCCCTAGTTTCCCGGTTTGGGATTGAAAAACCCCTGCTAGGCCTCATCTAGAATTTTGTGCGCTGATGGGGTCTGGATTTCCCGACTAGGATCTTAGAGCTCAACAAGAATACATTTCTTATTGTAGTGGAATCTCATTGGCACTTTGTGCATGCATGGTCCCGGTGTTCCATATATGTCCATCAGTGGCGCTTCCATCTCTCTCGGTGGTCCATGGATGTGGACAATGGATGCGAGTCTCTGGAAGAGGCGGTGTGGGTTAATATCCCTAGTCTCCCCTTGCCAATTGAGAACATAGATTTCCTGGAGGAGATCTAGAACACTATATGGGAGTTTTTTTGGGTGGATGATCAGACCCTTCAGCTTCACGACACTGCTACCGCCTGGATCTGTGTGGCCTTGAATCTTCCATTCCCCCCTCGCAGCTCCTTCTGTGTGTTGGGAATTCTCTGGAGTGGTCCCAACGAGTCTTCTATCCTACAGTCTCTCGCTTCTGTAGCAGCTATCATCTCCATGGACATGCATCCTATATGTTTATGAGGAGACCTACACACCCTACTCCTTTGAGGAGGCCTATTCAGTTTGATAAAGGAGAACCTTCCTCTGCGGTGTCCTCCATTAAACTACATGTCCCATCGTAGCCCCTCTTTCTCTCTATCCCCTACCCTTGGTCCCTGTCCCTCCCTCCCATAACCTTCCTCCTTTCTCTCCCTCCTTCCCCTCGCATATACCTCTTTCTTCCCCTTTACCACCCCCATGCATGACCCGATTTACTGCTTTTCCTCCTTGTCCTTCTAAATCCTTCTACAACCTGCCTCGGCTCCCTTGAGCACCATTGGCCCCCTCATTCCCCCTATATGCATGGTTTTGGTTGATCTTCCTCCTGAAATTCCTTACCTTGATATCCTTATGCTTTCCTCATCCATGAAGACCCATCCATCCCCAGCATTTTCCCCTCTCCCCACATCCAATTATTTTGAGGTTCTATCTCTGGTGGTTGATTTTTCTTCCCCAAGACCAACACGTAGTAGGAGAGGTCGCCTCTCCTGCCTAGCCTCAGAATATATGCCCAACTCTTCTTCTCCTCACCAGTCTTTTTCGATAATGATGATAACCAAATCACAAGCTATAAACCTTCTTGTCGTTTCATTAGATCTCAACTAGAAGCCTTTGTCGCCTGGGTCCAATGACATACACTCCCTATTTTAATGATCTCACATATTATTTGGAACACTCATGGACTAGGTGGAATGGTGAATATGGATTTAATCTATTCCAAGGTGTCTAAACATAATGTTTCAGTTGTTGTGGTCTTAGATCCCAAGCAGTGTGTCTCCAAAATCAGTTTATTTTCCAAAAGAATTGTCTAATGTTACTTGATGAATGGAGAGCCAATCAACCACCATGTCTATAGTTTTTGGCATTCTAGTGTGAAGATCGACTTTCTTAAATCATATGAACAAAATATTTCGGTCAAGTTGATAGTCGGGAACTAATACTTCTTTTGTTCATTTTCTTATTCTTAGTGGGATATTACCCTGCGGGATCACCTCTAGACGGACTTAAGTTCATTCAACACAGGGGAGAAACCTTGGATCGTGGGCTGTGATTTCAGCACAATCATTCACAACTCGGAAAAAAGGTGATTTTTATCTTCCTCAAAATGATAGGTTATTTTCTTCCATTATATAACAGGAAGGGATTCATGATCTTGGCGTCATAGGTGATAGATTCACATGGTGAAATAACCAGCAGGGCAAGAGGAGAACTTGGTGTATACTCGAACACTACCTGATAAATCCCCATGAAATCAAGTCCGTTCATATCATCGAGGTATCTGATTTGTTCTGGGCTTTTTCTGAAAAATCCCCTCTCTGAAGTCACCTGAGACCAGGATCCTTGAGTTCGGATCGTTTCTAATTCTCCGTGTTATGGGCCCACAATCCTTGGTTTTTGGAGATTGTCAAAAGATCCCAGTTTTTTTGCGTTGTCAGAAGAGTAGTTAGGTCTAGGTCCACGCTAATATTAGGAACATAAAACTAGCTCTTTAGGTTTGGTCCAACTCTAGACATCTCGAAAACCAGGCCACATATGGCCTTATGAAAGAGATTGATCATAATGAAGTTGGTTTGGAATATCGGTGGGATACCCAGATTTTTGCCTCCCATTGTATGAAGAAGCAACGTCAGAATGAGGTCCTTCATGAACATGAGGGAAACCTCTGGGAAAGCACCCATGCTTCGTGGAAACGAGAGGGGGACCATAAGAACACTTATTCCCAAGACTTTTATAAGGAGAAACAATGGGTACTAGTCCCCAAAATTAGGCTAGAGGATGGGTATTTTTATAATTATTTTGAGTTGATTAGTAGTATGGTTGGGTCCCACTTTTTAGCGTTGCTTTGCGACCCTAATCTATGAGTCCAAGATGTTTAACCTTATGGACAGGAAGATAGTTTTTACTCAATTCCATGCAGAATTTTGTTCCCTAATAATAACCACTTTTTTGTGTTCCAAAGGAGAATGAAATCTAGGAGGCATTTCTTTATCTCAACCCGGATAGCGCGCCTGGCCCGGAAAGGTTCCCGGGTTCATTATTCATCTCTGCATATTATATTATCTAGTCAGATATTTTTGAGGCCATGAAGGAATACTTCCAAGGAATCTCTCTCCCTTGCATGGCTAGTGAAACATCCATGTTATTGATTACGAAGGTCAGTTCCCCTCCCCGATCTCTCAATATCGACTTATTAGTCTATATAATTTCACATAAAAAGTGCTCGCTACCATCATAAATAGTTTTCTTGCTGGATACACTCACCCATAGATTTTGGACAATCAAAATGCCTTTATCTGTGGATACTCATTCCAAGTGGTTGTTTTGGGGTCCTAGGAGCTGGTCTTGGATATCAATAAGAAAATGGTTGGTTTTAATGTGGTGGTTAAACTGGACATGGATAAGGCTTATGATCTCCTGGAGTTGAGCTTAATCATTCACATGATGATATGCATGGGTTTCTCGAAGGCTGGCATTGACATTTTATTTTGTTTATATTTCTCTTTGGGGTTCAATATCATGTTATCTGGAATGCATTGTGGATTAATCAAGTCTTTCTAAGGACTACATTAGGGGTCCCCCTTTGACTGAATATGTTTATCTTGGCCCAATATTACCTTAGAAGATACTTTTCCTTGGTCATGAAATGTGGTACTGTTCGACGCTTCAATTGCAGCTCCTAGGTCCCCAATTTTTCCCACCTCTTGTTTGTATATCACTAATTGTTTTTCATCAAAGGGAGAAGTCCCCCCATCAGAATAATTTTTTCGATTACAGATGAGTATGATAAATGGAGTGGTCAAGTGATTAACCGAGAGAAGAGTGGGGTATTTTTTCCACCAAGATATGCAGGATGGTGCAACGAATCCATTGAAACCATTCTCGGTATTTAGGAGAATTATTTTTAAATGACCTAACTTGGGGATCTTATCTCCCCTAGGAGAATCTAAGTTCAATACAATGATGCTTCATGAAACAGTGTCTTAAACCATATTAATAACTAGAAACACCACTTCCTCTATTTCAGAGGGAGGATCGCCCTCATTAGTAGTGTGATGTCTTCAATCCTTATGCACATTCTCTATCTTCGGAAGATTTCCATGTCTGTCATCAACCGACTACAGTCTGGTTTGAAACATTTCTTTTCGGATGCCCATGGTGAGGGGAGGTGTAGGTGGTCCTCTTGGGGAAAACTTTTATGGAATTTGGATCATGTAGCTTTAATGTGAGAAGCATGAGGGAGACCATGTTTTACTTGAAAGGTAAGTTGGCTTGGGAAGTTATCTAGGGATGGACGTTGTATGGACATTTTATCCGAGGAAAATACAGTTTTAGATTAATTCAGAATGACAGAAATCCCTCCCCTCTATGGGGTCTATTCATATCCATGTTTACACCCTTTGAAATCACTCACATTAGATCATTGGGCAGGGTAAGGCTAGCTTATGGGAATGCATTTGGGGCAACGAGATACTAGTATTCCCAGGCTGCATGACACTAGATCTCTCGGTCAAACAAACATCCCTTCACCACTCCGTCCTCAAGGTCATCCTTAACCCATCCCAGGATGTTGTTTTCCAAGAAATCTTCCTGGATGGATCCATGGAGAGGTGTATGTTCCATTACGTCCCTTCAGGAAGATTCTTGACAGAGGACTACAAGAATACCAGGACTTGGCAGATGGCCAACAACCCCTGGGGTGACATCCTTTGGTGCAATTAAATACCTTCCAAATTTAGTTTTCTCAACTAGATAGCCTCCTCTAATTCCATTCCAAAGGAGATGGCAATTAAATCCAATGGTATTACCCAAGAGTCGAAATGTTTCTGTTGAGATACTACTATAGAGGAGTATTTCTTCCACCTTTTCTTCTAAACAGACTGAGCGATCTATCTATGGAATGGGATCGGGGAGTTTATGCATACATCAGGGATCATATCTTCGCTGGAGGAGTTTTTTCAACGCTGGTTCCATGGGGCCTCCAATAAGAACGAGGAATATGGTAGTGCAATACTCCATCATGTAGGTGTATGGTGTCTCTAGCAGGTGTGCCACTAGGCACGTCATCTTGGGTCTTGCCTCTACCTCCACAGATTGCTTCTATGGACAAGATTTCTCGTCGCTGAACTGGCCTCCCTTCATAATTATCATGAAGCATCACATTCCCTCCGTCGCTACACCAAAAACACATGTATTCTAGCCTTTTCAGATCCTATAAAGCATAGATCTTGGGTTTGATGAAACCCCCACTCTTATAGGTTGAAACTTAAGGCCGATAGAGATTTTGGTTCGGGGGCACGAAGGGAGGAGGGGATATTTGGGACCCTACCAGATCAATCATTCTTGCATTCAACACTTTATATGGAGAGAGAGAATCCATGGTGGCAGATGCCAAGGCAATGCACCTCAGCCTTGATATTTTTCTTTCAAAAGATTTTCCTATATCATTAGTGGAAACATACTCTAAAATAATTTGGGATTCACTCAAGCGAACAACCCCCCACACCAACCCCCGTGGCAGATCACCTAACTCATTGGAAAATGTAGGGCACTACTATCTAGTGACACTGATGTCCTTCACATGTGGAGAGAGGGTAACCTTTTGGATGAAACTTTGGTAACTAGGGCATCTGATGACCACCCTCTTTTGGTGTTTAATTCCCTTGGTCCCCTTCCTTCTACCGATGTGGATGTCTCTTTAAAGGATACACTTGGGGCTCACTTCTACAGGCCCCCTTGAACTTTTTGTATTGCTCGACTGGCATTTTTGGATTTTTTTTCTTTTAGGGATATTGGGTTTTATATTTTAACTTGTCCTTTTCTCTGATCTTGAATACAAAAACAATAATTTAGGTTATAACACAAAAATTAGTGGTCTTTAGGTGTTAAGAAAATAAGATCATCTGAAGGAGATGTATCATTTTTAATCAAGTGTTTCTATTTTTTTATTCCTCAAACATAATATAATCTACAAATATGATAAAATAATACATCTAGTATTCTAAATATATGGATATGATTCATTTTAAGTGTAATGACCTATATAGATTCCCAATTTCATCAAATGGGAATAGAATTAACCGTTCATGGTTACGACAGACAACTGGCTCACAGACCAATATATATTTTTTTAATCGCCATATTAAAATACTTCTTATAATGATGGAATTAAATTTATAAATGATTTTAATAACATATTTTATTTCTAAAATTTTAATTTAACATTTATGTTTTTATATTTCCATGAATATAAAAATGATAATGTCATTCATGTGTATGTGTGAGTTATCACCACCACAAAGTAATGCGAATAATTTTACATAACCCCATCCTATGAAATATATAAATAAGTATATATAAATAATTAATATGATTTATATGATATTATTATAATTATTTAATGTTAAAATAATTCTTACCTTATTTCTATAATGATCATTGAAATACAAAATTGTTAATCACGCGTACGTACAACCTACTGTCTCCATGACTGTAACATAGTTAATTTTTCATAACCTTATTTAATAGATGAGTTTAAAATTATTATTGATGTATAAAAAAATTTATTATTTCATTAATATTATTCTGAATATTATTTGATAATTACCACTTTTACTAGATATGTCATACCAAATTCATTTTGGACTCATGTTTTGAATATCATCAAAACATCCGACACAAACATAAATAATTAAGTAATTTTTATAACATGGTTATTTTTAAAATAAAATGAATAATAATCCTATTAAATTTTTTTCTGATTGTTAACAATTTATCTATGTTTATTAGTCATGTAGATAAATAATGTATGTGATGAATCAGCCTCAAGGGAAATGATTATTTAACTAAAAGCCTCACTTTAAATGTTTTAATAAATCATTTTCAAAATCCTTATCTTTCATGTTCATGTTCATAGAAATGTTTTTATATATGGATAAGAATTTTTTAAAATAATAATTTTTGAATTTTTATCACATTTTTAAAAAATTAATAATTCATGATTTTATATAAGGGACTTCGTATTAAATATCCTCTTTTAATGTCCCTATTTTCAAATTTAAAAGGGAATGATTTTTTCACTTATACGGCATGAGTGTATTTCCATTATTTCATGATTACGTAATGTTTTGTATCCTCATTTACAATATTATATGGGTTTTTTCAAATAAAATTTTTCATTTATATGTGCACAATATACTTTTAATATAAGTGATGTTTCACAATGAATGATTTTATGATATAAGTACTCATGTTTTATGATTATATTATAGTTCATGGGAATTGTTTCTAATGATTGTTGTTTCTCTTATAAAAAATGAAATATGGGTTCATTTTAACCCTCCAATTCATTAACTATCATGGAAGTTGACTGTTTGGTTATTCCAATTGTAACTGATATGGATAGATCTAAGTATAACTGTGTAGGTTATTTTATGGTAACTATGATAGTCACATTATATGTTTTTCACGAGGGTTACATCATGAGTATGAAAATTATGGACCAATATATTTATATGATTTACATTATTCCATCTATGTTTCTATAGAAATATCATGTTTCTACAAGTAAATTTATTTTGTTTATGTTGAAAGGAAAGTATATGTCACTCATCAAGCGTGAAAATTATAACTTTTTAAAAATGATGTCATGAGTTTGTAGTGTTTTGAATGAAACTATTATGGGTTTTAGTTTTTCATTTGAGTATAATTATTAAGTGTTTTATGAAAATATTTACTAATAAATAGTTATTTGTTGTGTAGTAAAATGTTTATTTTGAGCCCAAATTTTATTTTTTAAAAGTTAAATTTTTATATGTTTTTTGGAACTAAGGGTTTCATTCCATATTATTATACCCCTTATTTATATTTTTTTACTCATCGCTGGTTCATAAGTAATTTAACAAGTTTTAAGGTAGAATAAGTAAAATTAGAAGGACATGAATAAAATTGTGAAGATTTATCAAGAAAATATATCTTATTTTATTTTAAAGACGTATTTTTATGAAAAAAATCAGTCTGTTTATAGGTTAACACATGTAATGTATGGGGTTAATTTCTGTGAATTTATCAAAATTTCTTAAAAGTATGAGTTGAAGTTTTCTTGTGGAATGGAATGTTATTTGTAGTTTTAAAATGGCTTAAATATGTATTGTTTAAGGAGAGTCCTTTCATCTTTCCTATTAACATTCATATTCATTGATTTTGAACCATGAATGATTATTTTTCTTCATAACTTGTGTAACATGAATTATTATCATCATTGAGATTATCAACTTAAAATTATATATATTTACCTTTCAATTTTTTTAAATAATTTGTATTTTTTATTATTCAACTGATTATCCTATTATCATTTATTATGAGTTTTTAAATTTTTTACATTATAAAAATCCACCCTTTTATGTAGATACTCATTTCAAATTCTATAGACTCATCTATTTGAAAATTAATCCATAAAAGTGAATACATGAAACTTATCATCATATTTTTATAAATTATATTATTATAATTTTAATTAAACATGGGAAATAAAAACTTTAAATTACTTATAATAAGATTCATTTTTCACCATATATCAAATTCAACAGTATGCACATATTCCATCGATAATAATTTGATCATTTTAAATTTGATATGAAAATTTATTCCAATATCAAATGGAAATGTATAATTTTTACGAGCCTATCTATTTTATTTCTTTTTTATATGGTTATTTAATATAGTTTGTTTCTTTTAATATTCAAATAATAAAAAATTAAATTAGATATTAGTTTTATTCTGTTATTCATTTTTTATTTCTTAGTAAAAATAGAATAAAATTGTCAAAATCCCATATAATATTTGTTACCATTCTATAACAACTGATTAATATGTCAAAATCAAGAAATTATTCTTTATTTTATAATCATAAATGAATATAATAAAAAACCACCCCTTGGTAAATTGGTGTCTCACTAGTCCATATAAATTATGTTGAAACGGTTTTAATAACATTTTAGATTTAATTTAATTTTTTATATAACATACATTAACTATATTACCATTTTAACATGTCTCACAAAAATTGTCTATTTTCATCTACAATTTTATATATTGAATAAAATCATTATAACATTAAATTTTTCTCATGATCATTTTACCAAGATGGTTCATCCTTTGTCGACTTGTATTATTATCCCATTTTACGCTTAAATAACAATAAATTTTAAATTTTCAAATTTGGAATAAATTACAATTTATTCCCTCACCAATAGGTAAAAATATTATTTTCATTAAATTCCTGATGATATAATAATTTCATCAAAAAAATTTATTTCTAAAATAAAATTATTTTTTATTACTCAATAAACAAAATTTTTACTCAATAATAAATTAAACTTACATTATTTTTATTATTTATATTTTTTACATATCATCCCATTCCTTTAACTCTAAAACCAATTTTATTTTCCAAATTAACTGAATGAATAATTTTTTCCAGTATTCTTTGGAATATTTCTATCAAATAACATATTTAAAGAATAAAAAATATCCAAGATCCAAGTCCTTATCTGTTTTATAAATTTTGTAATCCTCCATAATTTATATATTTTATAATCATCATAATCATCTGGAATGTATTAATTAAAAAAATTTAATTAGTTTTTTATTATTTATTATGAAATTATATTATATATAAAGTCAATCATATTACTGTCTCCTACCAAACTCTTTAATTGAATAATTATTTTTATAAGAAAATTAAAATTTTCATTATCTCAATTATTATATATTTTTATTAGTTTACACACCCTCCCTTATAAACTTATATATTTCCTTTGAAATTATATTTTAAATAGGTAATTAAATTATCTATATCAATATGTCTCAGAACCCCAAAAACAACATGAAAATGTTTGTTTTTCTTTATAAGATAATTTTTTTCTTGAATCATTTTCAGTATTCTTAAATCAAGTATATACGTCTTTTGATACAGTATGATGTCATCTATTGTGATCCTTTTATTGACACAAACATTGAAATATAATTTAAAATCAGACTTATTTTATCACCCCAAGATTCTATTTAAATATTTCATTTAATTAATTTTATTTCCTTGATAACTGATGTCACACGAAACACTGTGTTTATGAGAACTGCGATACACTATTAATTATTTTTGTTTAAAATGATAGTTATCATATATCCATTAGATTAGTGGGTATGTATTAGATTTATGAATGTATTAAAAATTTATGGATATATATGTATACAATTAATTCATTGGATATAAAATTATTATAAAAAAATAAGAATCATATGAAAGAAAATAAAATATTTTTCTAAATAAATTTTTTTTATACATGTGATGTATTTTTAAAATAATAAATTTATTTTAATAAAAATTGTTAAATTATTTTACTAAATTTTAAGAATTATTTAATTTTTAAAATATTATAATCATTAAAAAATTAATATTTTTAGAATATGATAATAATAAAGATATTTTTATAATTAAAATGCCTTTTTAAATCATTTTTGTCACATTTTTCCGATTACATTAAAATTAAATTATTAAACATTTTTGAAGATAATTTGATAAGATGGATTAAATATTTAGAATCATAGTGTATGAGTTGGTTAAATATTTCCCTTTTTGTCAATATGAATAGTATTTGTGGTAATATTTATCACCTCAGGAAAGAGTATATTGGGTTAATCTATTTTAATAAAAACTAAGAAGGCCATATTATTTATTAAAATTATTATTGAATTAATTTAATTAGACCCTTATAAAACTTGGATATAAATTAATAATTTTAATGGATTTTGTACAATGAAAATGATTTATATATTATTTAAATCAAAGAATGTAACAGAATTACAATATATTTTTTTAATATGTCTTATACATCCACACAAGGAATAAAGTATGTTATGAATAAATATAAATTTTTATATAGATATTAATAAAATTATTTTAATGAAAATATTTATCTTTAATTTTTTGTAATTTTATAATGGGATAAATTAATTATAAAACACCAAAGTATTATTATGACATTTAAGAAAAGATATAATAAATAATTTTATGAACATAAAAAATTTATATAATTTGAATGTGATAATGTCACCAATGATTTTTTTATATCTATATGATGAATTTGGGAGGTATGTAAGAATTATATTCAAATTACACCTTTATCATGTTGTATTGAAAGAAAAATTAAATGAATAATGTCAAGATTAATAATAATGATACTTTATCAATTTAATATTTATTTACATTGTTTAAAAAACAAAAAAAAATCATTAATTAAGACAAATTGTAAATGATATTGTCTAAAATTTCATTAGTTGTCCATTTGGGGGACAATTTTCACCTTATAAGTAAAAATTACATCCCTTTAATATTGAAAATGTTATTACCGCAGTTGAAATTAAAATTGGTGAACTAATGTTTAATAAAAATGAAAAAATTTAAAATTACACCAAAACATGCCTAACTACTATTTTTTGATGGGATTACCAACTAATATCACCTTATATTTGAATCCATTTCTACATTTTGTCTTTTTTATTCAGATTTAATTTATTATAATTTAATATTCTATGAATTCAAAAACGGCCCATCACCTCATTTGTAAAACGGAACCAACTCCCTCACTTCTTCAAGCCATATTGAGACTTCTACTGGATGAGACCATCACATCCTTTGTCTGAGTAAATTGAATTTGTTAAGGCCCTATATTTATATTAATCTTGTTATCACTGTTCAATGTCTACATTAGAAATGTTAATAACTCATAATGGTATTTTGAAATCCAAAACCATAAAACCAATGATGTGTTTATGTCTGATATAACCGTTTTACATAATAAGACATTTAATCAGATCAAGAGGAATTTTCATTAATAAAAAGTTAGTGTTGTTAAAATATTCCCCCCTTAAAAAATTTCTCCCTTGAAATTTCCTTTTCCTATAATAAAAGAGATGCGGGTAACTCAACTTCATCACTTCCTCTGATTCCCGCTTTTCTTCTTCAAACTTGTTGTTTCACCACAACACCTTGACGAGGGGAATTGTCTAATTTCCTAAAACTTTTCCCCTATGACCTATAATCTTCATCGGATTCTCTACATTGGTGAGGTCATTCTCTTATGGTACCACCACTTTATTTAGTACATGATATGGGTTAGGTATGCAATTCCTCAAAAGTGATACATGGAATACATCATGAACATGAGATAGGTTAGGTGGGGGTGCTAGTCGATTGGTCACTGCTCCAATGCAATCAGGGATCTCAAAAGGGCCAATGTACCTTGGACTGAGCTTTCACTTCTTCCAAAATCCCAAAACATTCATGCATGGTGAAATTTAGAGGAATACCATGTCTCCTACCTCAATCTCTAGATCTCATCGATGATTATGAACATATCTCCTTTTTTGAATATGATATTCTTTAATCTGCTGTTGGATGGTAATAACCATATAAACCAATTATTTAACCATTTCTGGACCTAAGAGTTTTAATTCCCCAACATCATCCCAACATGTCAATGTTCTATACCTCTTCCCATACAGGTATTCAAAAAGATCCATTGGATTCTTGAGTGGAAACTATCATTATAAGAGAACTCAACCAGAAGAAGATGTTGATCACATCATCCTTTTATGTCCATTGATAATTATCTCAAAATGTCCTCAAATGTTTGGATAATCCACTGAGATTGGCAATTAGTTTGAGGATGATAAGCCATACTGAAGATCATCTCGA
The DNA here is from genome assembly GCA_963277665.1 of Viscum album. NCBI lineage: Eukaryota > Viridiplantae > Streptophyta > Magnoliopsida > Santalales > Viscaceae > Viscum > Viscum album. The sequence goes on along the minus strand of OY728126.1, from coordinate 835,673,086 downwards.
CATGCAGAGCGTTTTGAAGACTGTTCTAGTAATTAGAGGTGAATAGATACACTCAATATTGGTACTCCATGTAGCCTTACCACTTCTATCATATATATACATGAAATTTGATCCAATGAGTAATCCTATCAAATTTTAGTGAAGTGTGTAGTTTTTATAAGATTATCTACAAAAACCCAAATACAATTGTTTCCTTTGGATGAATTTGGATGTCTGGTGACAATGTCCATTGTGATGTTTTCTGATTTCCATACCGATATGGGTAATGGTTTCATCTTCCTCTTAGATTTATACCTCTCATATGTTTGTTTCTGACATACTAAGAACATTGATTTATACTCAGCGATCTCCTTCTTCATTTTATCCCGCAAATAATGCCCTCTAAGATATCGATACATCTTTGTGTACCATTCGTGAATAGTGAAATTTTTTCTATGTGCATCATCCAAAAGATTGTTCACTAACTATGGATTGGATGGAACACATAGTCTTCACCCAAATATCACAATTCCTTCTTCTTTAACATTGAACTCTGAGGATTTCCATTTTCTGATAGTTTCAAATTTCTTCTGAATTCCCACATCATCCCTTTTTAACATCATTTGACCTTTCCAAAAGAGACGGTTGGGAAATTATTTGGGAAATGATTGTTGATGTTCTCTTATTTATGATTTCCATGTCCATATTCATAAAATATATGAATATTGGAATCATTTAATTCTAATCAATAATAGAATCAATGCGTCTTTTCTACTTAGATAATCTTCCACCTTGTTCACTTTCCCAGGGTGGTAATGGATTGAGTAGTCATTTATATTTATCTGCTAATGCAATCGTTTTTGGAGAATAATCAAGTCTTTATCTCTAAATATATACATGAGGCTGTTCTAATATATATATATATATATATATATATATATCTCACACTTCTCTCCAAAGAGGTAATGCCTTAAAATTTCCAAAGCGATGATTTCTACAACCAACTCCAGATCTTGGGTGGGATATTTTTTCTCTTGAACTTTAAACATCCATAAATCATAGTCAATGAATTTGTCATTTTTCATCAACACACAACCTAGACCATTTTTTGAAGCATCACTAAGTACCACAATAAGTTCTCCACTTGTGGATAATGTGTTCATTGGCATAGTGATAAGCCTCCTTTTTAACTCCTTAAATATCTATACGCATTAATCACTCCAAGAAAACATGTCTCCCTTTCGAGTTAGCTTTGTAAGAGTGTTTGATAATCATGATAAATTACTAAAAAATCAGCAATAATATCTAGCTAATCCCAGTAAGCTATGGATATCTGTTACTGATGTTTTCCTTAGACATCCCTCAAATGCAGCTATCTTGGAGGGATCTACAGATATCCCATTGCTTGTGAGGATATAACCTGAGAATGAGCCCTTTTTCAATGAGAAATCACACTTGTTTTACTCTTCAAATAGATTCTCCTTTCGCAAGGTCTCTAGTACCGTTTTTAGATTCTCCTCATGCTCCTTATTAGTTTTGGAGTATATTAGAATACTGTCTATAAATACTACAACAAATTTGTTGAGGTAGTCTATAAAAAATCTATTCATCAAGTCCATAAAGATTGATGGAGAATTAGTGAGTCTGAATGGAATTACAATGAATTCATAGAGCATGTACCGTGTACAAAAAGAAATCTTGGGGATATTCTCTTTCTTCACCCGTACTTGGTAATATACCGAACAAAAATCCACCTTGGAGATGTATTGTGCTCCACATAGAGGATTGACCAATTCTCCAATTCGTGGAAGAGGATACTTGTTCTTTAACATGATTTTGTTGAGCTCACAATAATAAAATAAAAGGCACATTGACCCATCCTTCTTCTTGACAAAGAGGACTGGTGAACCCCATGGTGATGCATTAGGGAATATAAACCCTTTATGCAGATTCTACTATAGTTTTTTATTCAGCTCCTAAATCCTCACAACAAAAATTCTATTGGGAGTATTGGATATTATAAATTCCCCATGTATATGGTCAATTTATAATTCAACATCTTCTATAGGAGGAGGACTAGTCAATTCCTTAGGAAATACATCAATTAATTCCCTCACAAAATGAATGTTTTCAAGGATGGTTCCTTCCTTAGAATCAATCATCTTATAATGATAAGCATTCCCAAAGAGATGTAATATCCACTCTTGAGATAAATGTTCTTAGGAATATTCATCCTCCACCTTGCACTTGTACAGAATAGGGGGTCGATTTTCCATATTGAGAGTGATTTCCCTCTCATGGAAATTCATGTTAGATCTATATAAGTAAATCCTATCCGTGATAATAATTACATAAAATTCAACTTGAAATAGTATGCAGTTGTTCCCTGGTAAGTTCAACCCACAAATTATGAAAAGGGATGTGTTTTGTTCATGGCTTTCAATGATTGCCCCAATTTTCATTCTCATTGGCATCTTTACTTCCATGATTTTTGGTGGTGTTTGGATTGTTCTACTAAACATTCAGAATATAAAAGAATGTGTAGAAAAAGAATAACGAATTTTGTTCACTATTCTTGAATGAGTAATTAGAATACCTCTCACCACTTCGTTGTCATGGTTCACGTCGATGGTAGTGATGGCAGAAGCTCTCTCTTACTGCCTTGGAGGTTGATGGTAGACTCCAAAAACCCTTGGCTTAGGGTATTGGCTTGAAAAATGCCCTAGTTCTATATAGTTGAAGAAATTAAAAATTATATGAGGGTAGAACAAAGCATCACACTTCTATATTGCAGTATTCGGGTTTTCTTTTCGGCAATTAATTTTTAGGTGCCCTTCTATTCCACACCTAAAATAGTTCCTCGTCCACTTCCAGAAATTTATGCAGTTCTTCTTTCCACACCTTTGGCTAGTGGGGTGATGGAGTTTTTTTAGAACCATTGTATTTATTTTATCACACTACGAGAATTAAATTAAACATTATTCTTCTTATACCGATAATACCCCTGAGAGTATGTTCTCTCCATTTCAACTTTGAGGGCATACCAGACAATTTCTTCATAGCTCTCAAAGTCACGGATCGCTTGTCCATTCAATAGTCTATGTTTTTTCCACCAAATAAGTGGTAAACCTTTAATTTTGGGGTCACGAAAAAGTACTAGGCATATCGTACAAGCCTTGTGATGTTTTTTTTCATACGCCCCAATGGATTTTTTGTTTTTTAGGGAAAGGATGTCACTTTCCATCTTATGTCAAATGGTGCAAGGAAAATATTTGTCAAAAAAAATTTTCCTGAAATTCTTTTATTCCAATGCCTTGATGTCTTTCTCAAGATTCATATTTTTTATTAATGTCAATCAATGATCCAATTTAAATTCTCTATGATAAGCATCCATAAGAACATTATCTTATTCGGAACCTTTATGGATGGGGTATATGTTCTCAATGGAGTTGATCCATTTTTTGAAGATTCATGGATCAGATGATCCATTAAAAGTAGGAGGAGTTTTTATCATGATGCTCTTTATTAAGAATTGTTCATTCTTAGGGGGGTTTAACATTCCTCTTGAACCATGTTTCTATTCAAAACAGGAGTTAACTGAGAGAGCATCATGGAAAAGTATGTGATTCTCGCTCCCATCGGATTGACCTTTTCATTAGAACAGTCATTACATTGATCTTTACATCAGTTGTTAGCTTGATTACTCCTATTACCAGCCATTAGATGGAATAAAAGGAAAATTAGGGGTAAAAAATAAAGGGTAATCCAAAGAAAAAAATGGAATTCCAAAAAATTACTTTTACTTCCTTATCTTATGAATTTATTGGCTTCAATCTACTTATCCATTATCTACTTCCCAATATATATTCTTATGGGGAATTTTTTTCATTATTCCCTTAATAATAGATCATATAAAGCTTATGAATTTAACAAATAATTTCCCCTTGGAGTGTCTTAACCAAGAGTGAAGCAAGGCCCATTGTCGGGCACCAGTTCCCATTCAAGTCTAGCTTAAAGCGATGTTTTTTAGTTTTACCACTAGATACATCTCTGCCAGAACCACCTCTACCTACTCGTATCCTGAAAGGGATGTATTTTCTTGATAAAACACTTACCCAATACTCACAAAACTTTAGGGATGTTTTTTTATACATAGTCTTATCCCTAAATATTTCACTAGTGTTTTCTAATCCTAATCCCAAAAATAACTAAACTTATCCTCTGATACAAACTATAACAACCCTGATCTTTATTACATAGTTAAAAATAATTTATTACATAAAACAATTAACATGATACAATATTAAAGATAATTATTTATTGTGTATTTTGGTCTTAGGAACATTACATAACAACTTATAACATAAAATAGAATATATTTATTGAAAACTAATTTTACATGACCACAACATTCCATCATACTTAGAAATGCATGGGATAACTTGAGGACATGCATAAGAAAATGGTGAGATATAAATCCCAATAATAGATTAAATAAAAAAAACATGAAAAATTTAGTAGATGTTAGGAAATAAGAACATCAATGTATCATAATAGAAACATGAACTTAAAGGCATGATATGTCATGATTATCATAACATAGAAATGTGGAATCAACATTTAACAAGGTATTAGCATGAGCCAAGTCCCATTGCACATGTATCATGGAAAAAACCTAATTTATATTGAATTAGAATGAGTATACCCTCATTGAACATAAAATATCATGATACTAATCTTTAACCAATGCATTGGAGTGCTATCAGGGTGCACCCTTCTTAATAATTTCATTTCATGCATAAGGGTGCAACATGGATCATACAACATTGAATCATTAAACACCATAATTTATTCCATGATAAATGAATGTGGAATATATACATGGAAATATATAATCAATATGTAAATTTTCATAAATGTGAATAACCTTGATAGAGAAATTGTTATGGTATTCACTACACAATGACTTTGGATAGGAAAATTGTGGTATTTTCGGCTGTATAACGACGTGACATAAAAATCCATAAAAATTTTTGATTAGAGAGAAATAGTTTTCTTATATTTTTTACATGAAATTTACTATAAGGGGTTCATATAGATAAATTTCCAAGTAGATTTAATGTTATTTAGATTCATAATACAAAATAATTTTTTAAATATAAATGAGAAGAGAGAAAATCCTTACAGAATTTTGGCATTGTAACAGGTGTACATGGGAGGTATTAGTGAGAGATAAAGAGTTATATCATCATTAAAACATATGGAGGGATGTATATGGGATGTGATAAATCATACCAAAACCTTTTTAATTGAAAAAATGGTATAACAACATAATGAAATTTCGACAAAAATGAGAAAGGTAGAAATCCCTAACATGGAATTACGATCCCAAAGGCTTGGGAGAGGCTTGAGAGATGCTTAAAGGGAACTTGGGGTGCCTTTAGTGGATTTTAGGGAGACAAGGTCATAGATTGGTTGATATCCAAAGGCTTTGAGTGAAGAGTAAGTGGGATCTTGGGTGGGTTTATATAATAAAAGAGAGGGAATTCTTTATTATTTAGGTTTTGGACACCATACATTAAACGAATCAAAACCACAAAAAACCCCTTGGTTTTTCCCCATGTTTTTTTCCAAAGGGGAGTGATAAATATTAATTTAAATTTCCAATGGCTGAAATTCTTAAAATATAAACCTTTTTTCTGTAGAGGAATGTCACACTCTCAAGTAAATCATTTTAAAAAGTTAAAATGTAATATATGTCTTGGATGGCCCATTAATTCATTTTAAAATAAATAAAACAAACATAAAATCAAATTATTTTAATTTTAAAACATATATTAACCATATTTACCATTTATATTATTTTATTACACCAGTATTGGGTCATTATAATGTCATCAAACACATTATATATTTAAAAGATATTTATTTTTTTCGCAAATAATAAAATATCTCAGAAAATAATGAAAAGGACACAATTGGATAATTTTGACATCCTAATTCAAAAAATAATATTCATTTTATCTAAATAATTTAAAATTTATGTGAATTTTTACTTTTTAAATAAAACCGGACATTAAGAAAAAATTCATGGGTTTTGACAAAAAATGGCTTCCAAAGATTAATAAAAATTACAATTTTATTCATTAAAATTATAAAATCATTTGTTTTATATAAAATCTAATTTAGTAATAATATTATATTAAAATATTATTTAATTAGAAAATAAATTAATTCATAAAAATGGTTTTCTTAATTGAATATTGACTAAAAATACTATTTGTGCATTAAAAACTATTTACAAAGTAAGAATAATAAAATGAATTTATATTCTCTATGAAAAATAATCTACATTATCATGGTGGTAGGGTCTTGTTACATAACCCCTTATAAAACCTTTCATAAAACCTAAGGGTATGGTGTGTGATGGAGAAAGACTATTGTGGGGTCTTAGATAACATTTCTTGGGTAGTAATCGGTATCCCCTTCCACTTCTCCTGTAGGTAGTTCCATTCGATCATAACGTGTTAATTCTCGGCCTGGGCTTGGCCAAGAGAGAAGCCTAGTGACGCAACCTCCATTCAAATCTCTAAAAAATGGGCTTTATATGGATACATTCTACTAGACGAGGCCATCCCTTCCTTTTTCTAAGTAAATTGGATTTGTTAAAGCACTATATTTATACTATTCATGTGATCATTATTCAATGACTATATTAGAAATAGTAAAAATTCATTACTGTATATTGAAATCCAAAATCATAAAACCGAAGAAGTTAATATGTCTTATATAACCATACTAAATAATAATACATTTAATCACATCAATATGAATTTTCATTAATAAAATGTTCGGGTCCTTACATGGGTTAATGCATTTTAAGAACAAACCAATTTATCATCCATGATAATAAAATGATAAATAGAAAAAAAACAACACAATATAATATTTTTATAATTTAATTTCATCCCTTAAAGGTTTCTATAAAATATAACATTATTATATATATAATATAAAAATGAAACATGAGAAATAATAGAGCATCGAACAAAAATTCATGCTTGTGATTGTAGAATACACCCACTATGAATCAACACCAACAAATATTTTCTGAATATAATTACCTCCATCATATTTTTTATATGTATGCTAGAACACAACATCCTATATAAATAATTACAAGAAAAGACCCCCTAATACACCACATGGATCATAAAGAGATGATTAATTCTACCCCAGACCTACTTCTAATAGGTCAATGGCTGGAGACTAGTTTCAATAAGGAAAAGTGAACATATATATATATATATATATATATATATATATATGGCCCTAACATAATAAACCTACACACATCCATGTATATCTAGTAAAAAAATTACAATTCACTCTTGACATAACCACACACTATAATAAAAAATTTATAAAGCATACTCCAAACATTCATAATATATTAAAAGTGCATCATTTTATTGTATGAGGGGAAAAGGGTAAAATATCAGAATATATTGAAATACATTGAATAAATTGAAAGACAAGAATCCACATCACACTAACTTCTTACGTTAACTTCAATTATAACTATCATTATTGAGTTCCATTAATCTCTTTCTCCACCAATAATTCATTCAGTGATGGCGTCTCTAAACTATGAATAATATGTATAAAAACAAGATGTGTAGTCATGTGGCCCATGTGTGGGTGAGTATAAACATACCCAGTTTCATTACTAATAAATAAAAATGAATGTGAAACTATTTACTCACCTTAAAAATAGAAACGAATATATTATTTTTGAATCAAGACAACCAAGGACAGGGAGAACCCAATTCTTTATATATTTTATCCATTTAAAACATAAATATGGAATCCTAAAACACATAGAGTATCTACTAAATCAACGTACCCATACTTCCCATTTATAATAAATTTTATGAATCTTATTTAGAATCAATACCATCCCATTCATTGTTGAGGAAAGTATGTTAGTTGAGTGGGTACAAAGTAATATGAAGGAAATTCACCTTATTGAGTGTAAATTGAATCAGTGATTGGGGTTACCAACTCCACATATGGAAGGCATGTTCCCCAACAAAAATGGGGGACATCAACTCCATGAAATATATAGAGTACCTCGGGCTAGATATTTCTATTCAAATAGGTTTTACCAACCCTGTGTCTACTATAAACACATTTCATAAACTGAATAATCATCGATAAAAATCATAGCAAATAAAAGTAACCAAAAATAGTTTGATAAGTTATATAATAGGAAAAATACACACAATCACATTTTAAGTCGAGAAAAAATGATGCTGGATTGTTCTTTTTTTTATTTTAACACCCAAGAATGAAGATATATAAAACAAAAATGATTCGTCAGTACATGTAATTCACTATACAGAACATGGTTTATGGGCCTTAAAAGAAATATGGGAATGTATTTTAAATACCCAATATTGTTTGTTTAGCCAAAATAACATTCCTTTGGATTGACATGTTGTGTGCGAACAATTTGATAGTCAAGAATATACCCTGGTAGCCTTATATATTTCATTGACATGTATAGAGTGAGTACACTTGAACACACAACATACGGGGTTGGGGGTTCATATTAGAATATATCCGTGTAATCCTCTAGTTTTATATTCCAGCAAATATAACATTTATCCCATAGACAAACACAATGTTCTATTTATCCCCCCAGGGAATCCTTTTTAGAAAAAATGATCATGGGACATAACATGTTTTATTAATAACAAAAACTATGGATTTATAGTCCTTTATATGAGTCATATCCATCAACTAATACCCAACATGGAACGTACTCTATAACTACACACCATATTTTTATTTCTTCATTTTTATATTCGTATTATTTACAATTTTATCCATCACCACCACATTTATCATTATTATTCACACTCGATGTACGAAATTTCATGTCCTGATACTGAAACCTCACATTATGTGGTCATCTCCCCACTTATCATTTTCACTGTTGTACTCCCCCAAGACAATACACCCTACTCTATTTATCACACTAAATTCAATTCTAGAAAACCACTGTCGCACACCATCTTTCACCACACCACTCTAGTGTCATACAATTTCCACTTAAAAGATAAAAAATATTCCACTCACTTAGTTTTTTAGTTTTATTATAATTATGAGGTTCCAATGTTCCAAATTCTTTCCAATTTGAAGGCTATAGGTGTTCATTCATTGTGAGAAAAGAGGTACAATAGGGATAGATGATAATTTTGTGGACAAAAAGTTTACTCTACCAAAAGGACCATCATTCAGGGATATATTAATTGATGAAAAACACACACATGATGAAATTAATGAGAAATGATAATATAATCAAATATTTATCATCGAAATATAGTATTTTGGTTAAGAAAACTAATCAATAATGATTAAAATCCTTTTTAATCATCACGTCATTAACTATGTAGAATTTAAAAAATTTCGAAATATTTAAATGATGGATTAGGTCAAAGTGACAAGATATTTGTTCAATAATATATATAATTTTATAAACCCCCAAGGATCAATTTCATTGTATCATGAATCCATATTTGTTCTACCAGTTTGATACCTACTCAATAAACAATAATCCAAATCAATAAAAATTAGATCTGAAATATCTTAGGCTTTTTCATTGTAATTAATGTAAAATTAACCATTGAGAGTGATTAAATATATATTTATCAAGAAGAATTAGGTTTAGGTCACCAAGAGACAATCATTTTAAAAAAAGTCAGGAAACCATGTTGTATTATGTGTGAAACACATAATGAAAATAACCCATATAAAAGGAATGAATCCCTCATTTTGAACATAACATTAGTGTCATAATCATAAAATAATGATCTATTTAAAAGATATTGATTAACTTCTTTAATCACATGCATGGAATAAAAATAGTATTTTAAAAATATTAAATATTCAATAAGGAAAATGTGGCATGGAATGTAATGTGCCAAAATTCAACCAACTCTAAAACATTTATTCAAAATATCCAGTGATTAAATAAAAATAATGGTTGTTACATCATCCCCTACTTCAAATATTTTCATTATTAATGTAATTAATCACTCATATGAATCATTATAATAAATTATAATATGGGTCTTTAACACCAATGATCCCTCGAAAATATTCTTATACTCCCACATGATTCACACAAATGTAATTTAGGGAATATGAAGAATCTTATTATATTATGTTAGAACTCGGTTATTCTATTGAGGTACGAATCATTTCTTTTCACTTTATACATAAGAATATGGGGGAAATGTGTTCAAGGTCTAGATGTGGGCCAATTACATGACGTGACTAGGGCCTACACACCATTTAATTTTATGTACATGCTGTGAAATGAGGGATACCCACAATGTAATCCCAGTATACGACCGTGAAATGGTTTGTACCGAAATTGTATAGACACAGCATATAGTTTCAAGTTCATTCTATGTACCTTTAATTCATTTTTTTGATTAAATATGGAATTAGAATCATGTTTTGAGGAAGGATAGAAATGAGCCCTTTTGACGAGAAACATGCCTAGGAAAATTCAAACAAGATTTCTTCTACGGTTTCTTCATCCGTAACCTGATTCAAAAATTGTTGAATCTTATGGAACCCTATCTATCTACTCTGATTTAGGTCGAATTGTAGATCAACATGAGATGATTAGAGTTGTACTAACCCAATGTAGGTTTTCTTGTGGCTTTAATTGATTGTTGAGTCGATTATATAAGTTGGAGTGTCACGTACCAACTTTTAGGGTGTTTCTTAATTGAATAAAAAACCTTGTTATTTTCTATTAATGAATAAGAAACTAATTATATTATTTTAATGAATTATTAGGGTTCTGAAACTCTATTTAGGGACACCAAATGGGTGTGTTTCCCTCAGATGGTTGTTTTACCAAGAATTATTAAGAGGCTTGACTTGAATTCAAATTCCTAGGTTGTTAAAATAATCTTCTTATGAGATATGAATTCCTCAAGTCATATAATTAGATTCTTAATCCATGTAATAATATAATTTTCATGTTATACATATTATGTGAATTGTGCCTATGTGAGTTGTCTAAATGATAATCCATGTGATTTTTTAACTCATATGTGTCATTTTTGTTATGAAATTGAATTATGAAAAAGAGGTGTAATTAGAATTGGGAGAGACGCAGTCTTAGTAAAAAGATATGGTCAGGCTCATGTTACTAATTTAACCATATATATAACTAGGGTGAAAGAGGGTCTCAGTTAAAGGACCATGGGTGAGTTTAAGAGGTAATTATGTAAGGGCCATGAGTGACCCATGATAGGGTGGTCATGATCATTGGGTATTATTTAAAATTCCAAGGGAACCATGATCCATTGAGGGATACCTAGGTTGGGTTCTATTGGAAAATGATTGAATGATTGAATGATAATTATGTAATGAGGTGATGGTTACTTTTATATGGGGGTCTTCATGCCTAGGCTGATCCATGAGACATTTATATAATTTAACGAACATTTATAATTAAATGGATGACTTATGATGTGTCTGTTAAGCCAAAAAAAGTATGGATTTAGTTTTCACTTGTAGTTGTTTACATTGCCTTCTGAGATATCTGCTTGTGATTTCTTTTTATTACCCATAGTCTACTATTTTAACTATTGGACAATGCCTATTATATATATCCACTGTTAGATTGGTGTCATCCATGGATAGTTTCTTAATGGGATTTAGTCTCATACCCTATTGGTTTATGGTTTTTGGCCCAAACCGATTATCGGATTACATGTTTTGATCAGTGAAAGAGCCCTATTATAGGTACTTGATGTGCTTTATAGGAGTAAGAGATAATGTGACAGATCCAAGGCATGAGATGTTTCCCAGTATCTTTTTTTTCTTATTTATTTGGAGAAATATATCGTGTATTTATATGGTGTACTTGTTTTGGATATTTTTTAGAACATGTGAATTGCTGCATCAGCTATTGTGAGGAATGAATTTTTGTTAATTTTAATATCATTCTTCCACTATTTACCTCAGTTGTATGTTGCTTCCCATTTGTGAAACTATATTATTATTTCTTTCATTGTGTCACAATATGAAAATGAGGGAATTTATTTTCCAAATATCATGCCATAGGCCCTCACTGCTAGTTGGCAGCCTCTAGAATTTTGGGAGATGTGCTTGATTATATGAGGTCAGCCAAGAATGGGGAACCAGTTCAGTGACATCCAGATATGGGATGTTAGAAAGTGGTATTAGATGATTTCTTTTCAGGTTTGTTTTTTTGTTTGGAGACTACAGACATAGATGGAAATGAAATGGATTTGGTACTAAATTTTTCCAAGGGGTAGCAACCCCATGTAGAGGGTAAATCCAAATTTCCTCAAATTGAATTTTGATTTGTGGATTTTGAGCTATTACAATTGATTAGATTTTTTCGTTGGGTGAAACAATTGTTTTTTCATCTTATTATTGATATTATTTTACTTCTATTTTGTTGAAACCCATTGAGATTAGGGTATTCCATCTCATTCATCATATAATAACTTGTTAAAAGTCACATACCTGGAATTTTTCCCATGCTATCTAATAGGATTACTAATTACATGCGGTTGTGATAAATTTAATACTATATATGAATGTTGTTGTGATAGGTTCCATGGTAGATATACCTACTGTTGTGATAGTTGTATTGATATGTGTGATGGTTCTAATTGGATTAACTCCATGATTTGATCCATGATGAGTATGGGACCTCTTGGATCGAAATTTAGTGGATCTTGTTTCATCCATGAGATGAAAAATTTTATATTATGTGTTATATGTGATTCCAAACATTGATTCACGAGGAGTATAGTCCCTCAAAGATCCGAATTTGTCACATCATTTCTTTAATTTTCAAAAATAGTGGTATCAAGAATGATTCATAGGCTTACTATCCAGAAAACCAGACAACAAGGCATACATGTCCATGAACAAAAACAATGTGTTCTTATGTTCAGGTACAACAAAACTTCTTTAATTACACATCATGTACTCTGAGTACACACCATATAGTATATGGACATGTGTCTGGCCATGTGAGAGAGAACATGATTCATTGGGTTTTGAGTATAACACGTCGTGTGTGTTTGGTATAGCCCGAGTACATTGACATTGGAAGGCATCATGTGTCTCTATACATGTAAATTTACATGTCTAGGAGGAGAAACATGAGTACATGTTGTGTTTAAGTATTACACATTGTGTACCCAAGACCTTTACATTCCATGGAAGCCGGAGCACAACGCCCATGTGAGATCTTAAGTGTACAGGTCGTGTAAGGTTTCCACACACCGTGTACTCTTCTTTTGACAACCTTTGAGGATTTTCTTCTGATGTAGAGTTCATCCACTCTTGAACTGTGAACCTCAATGATCATGATCTAGAGTGTGTGATTGAACTTGAAGAGGCATGCCTCCATGACGACCTCCAGTTATGTGCTAGGAGAGTGGACATGATCATACCCTAAAGGCGGTGGGCCAGGGGATACCAGTGGATCCTCTAGTCCTACTAGTTGTAGAACCAGCTCTTATACCAGACACATGTTATGTTTCATTGTTTAGTGAAGGCTTTGTGAGGATCATGAAAACAATTTAGGGAGCACCACAACATGCCAAGTCTATGGTAGAACTGACACGAGTGTTTCAGTAGCAGTGTTTTACCATGTTTTTTGGGGGAAGTGGGACATAGGTTGTTGAGTCATGGATAGATTCCATGTTTTAAATCATCAATAATATTGAGATTCATCCTAATAGGAGGATAAATATCATCACTTAAATGTTTTTTGATTCTACCAAGAGGCGGTGGGATGTTACCACATAGATAGAGCATCAACGAGACATGGCATGGGAAAATTTTTATATAGTCTTTTATGACAACATCTTCCCAAAATGCTAAGGGCCAACAAAGCCCATGAGTTTATGCATTTGGATTAGGGATGAAAATTAGTAATTGATTAATCTACCAACTTTACAGAGCTCCATATCTTCGTGCCTATTCTGATGGGTGACAATCTATCAAATGTTAGGCGATTCGAGGATGGTCTTAGGTAGGACATCTGCTTGCAGATGAATATTTTATAGCTAACTACATTATATTCTATAGTGAACCAGGGGATGATTACTAAGAGGAATAAGATAGAATATATGGGTGTGTCCTAGGGAAGTTTGGCACCAAGATCGTGTACTATTTCGACCAGTAGCAGGATGCGTCTTCTAAAGCTTTCACATGGTGAATCCTGTACTCAGAACATATGTTTGGGTAGCCATGTGATGTGCTTCCAGTGCAGAAAAATTGGGAATACTAAACCTCAGTATCTGATGGACCCATTTAAGTGGTGAGCATGCAGAAAAATGGCCCATTAATAGTGTTTCTATATGATGTTTCCACCAGAATCTAGTGAGAGAGGGTCTCAACCCACTCCACATTCAGGAGAAAGGCCAACAACTTCTCACCAGTTATGGAACTAAAATATGTTTGGTCATTCAGGCTGAGGTAGTGATCATGGTAATTATAGCCAGACCCTAGTATCTCAGATACAGTAGGGCGGGTCAACTCAGGGTAGTCATGCAGTGTCTCGGGGCCATGATATAGGTTATAAATATGCAGTGTAATAAACTCAACAGGAACATGATCATGGACCGTCTACTATCTGGGGTACTTTTATAGGCACCTAAGTTTTATCGTCTGCACTTTTTGAAACATGGTATTCAAATAGTTTCACATTTTTTTATTTTATAGAGCTCATAGGGATTCGTATTTTTACATTATATAATGTTATGAAACAGGACACTCTGTTAGGGATTAGAATAACAAGTGTGCGACAGTGCAAGGAGTTCCCCCTAGAAATTTGTGTGTGTCACTTAATTTGGAAACTCTATGTCTTATAGATGAAAATATTTGATTTCATACTCAAAATACACTGGTTGGTATCCTTTCAAGAATTTATTGATTTTTATCACTGTAGGGTGAGTTTTATATCACCAGAAGGTGGTTCATTTCTACACATGTCTGAATGTGATGTCCAAGTGAGCCAAGATTTACCAGAGAATCATGGGTTGGGCCTAATGATAGACTAGATTATGTGTTTAAATCTAGATGAAAAAGTGACACATTTGATAGTTTTCCCTTCAGTAGTTGATCATGTTAGGGACATCTTCCCAAATTACTTTTCAGTCCTACCTCTGGTGAGAGAGGTAATGTTCTCTATCGATCTAGAAATAGGACCTTCAATGGTATACATTACTCTTTATAAGATGGCTTTGACATAGATTCAAGAGTTAAATAGGCAGCAAGAGGTTTTGGAGGCAAAGTGTTTCCTTTGACCCAGTACTTCTCCATGGGGTTTTTTGATTTTTTTGTGAAAAAGGAGGACAGTTCCCTCAGTATATACATGGATTATCAAAAGCTAAACCAGTAGTTGGTTAAAAACTCGTATCCTATACTACCGATAGATAATCTCTTTGACTAGATCTGCGGAGCTCATGTTTTCCCAAATATTTATCTATGATCTAGTTATCATCATGTATGTATTAGATCATCAGACATAACTCACCCAACATTCTATGGCAGATATGGTCTGTACGAGTATGTGGTTATGTCATTCGGTCAGAAGAACGCTCCAACGGTCTTCATGGAACTATTGGACCATGTTTTAAATCCTTTTCTTTATTATTTTGATGTGGTTTTTGTGGATCATATCCTAGTGTATTCTTATAATCGACCTGACCATGACACCCATCATGAGATCATTTTGAGTACACTATGAGAGAATCAGTTATATGCTAGGATCATAATGTGCCACTTTTAGATGGATTAGATTCACTTCCTAGGTCACATCATATCGGTGAAAGAAGTATCAATGGACCCATAGAAGGGTAGAGCCATAGTTACCTAGGAGCATCCTAAGAACCTATCTAAGGTGAAGAGTTTTCTAGGGATGGATGGTCACTACAAGAGTTTTTATATAGGACTTCTCATGAATAGAAGCTCCAATTAAGGGATTTAAAAAGAAGGTTTTGTTGTAAATATGGTTAGATTCGTGCAAGATGGACTTTCAGGAGATGATAGTGAGATTAACGTCAGTACCAATAATGATTTCTTGAGATATAGTAAAGAGTTACACTATATACTAAGAAACATCTGGTATTAGGATGGGATCATTTCTTATGAAGATGGATCAAATCATTGCATATGGCTCTCATCAATTGAGGCCACATGTGAAGAACTACCTGACAAATTATTTTGAGTAATCTATGGTTGTTCATCCCTTACATTATTTGCATCATTACTTATAGGGGAGTGTTTTGTGGTTCACACAGACCCGAAAAGTTTCAATTACAACTTTACTCTGCATGATATATATATATATATACAGTATCAATGGTGGGTGGAATACCTTCAGTCTTTTGAGATCAAGATTTCCTACATGCCTAGAAAAGGAAATGAAGTGGTTGATTCTCTGATCATGAGGACTCAGATGAAGATAGTGCAGCATGCCAGCCGTGAGTGGAAGATTATGGCATTGTTATTTGAGATGCACTTAGAGGATCATGATAGTCAGGGATAGAAATCCCATGCATCCTTAGATATTACCTAAATATTATTGGATAGATTTAAGATGAGGTAGTTATCAAATTCTGAAGGCCTAGTTCTATGGAAGAGTATGTCAGATGAGGACCCTCCTCCATATTGGACCATTGATGAGGTTGAATTCTTGGAGTTAGAGTGTCACGTATGGGTTTTGAAAGACATGCATGAGGAGATGATGTAGGATTTTCATTCTTCAGTTTGGGTGGTGCATCCTATGTTCACTAAGATGTATTGGTATTTACATATTCAGAACTGGTGGCCAGGTATGAAGATAGGTGAAGCTATTTTTATCATGAGATGTTCCACATGTCAGCAGGTGAAATCGGAACACCAAAGAATAACAGCAATTCTACAACATCTAATCCCTTACTAAGTAGAAATGGAATGAATTAACAATGGATTTATTTGTGGGTTAACTAAAGTCGCCCCGAGTTAATGTTGTGGTATGGGTTTTGGTTAATCGGATTATAAAGGATGCACATTTCCTACGGGTCAAGGAATCCTTCAGTGTTAATGAGTATGGGAGGTTTCACATCAATGATATTGTACGAATGCATGTGGTCCCATACTCTGTCATTCAATATAGGAATTCCCATTTTACATCACATTTTTGGAAATGGATATAGAGGGATTTGGGTACACATGTGCTTTTGAGCACAACTAACCACCCCCAAACAGATGGCCATTCTGAGTGCACGATTTAGGTGATCGAGCACATGCTTTGGGCATGCATCCTTGATTTTGGGGGTTCCTGGTAGTCATACATACCCCTTAAATTTTTTTCTTAAAACAATAGCTTCCATGATTATATTTAGATGGATATATATTATGCTTTTTTTGTAGGGCAGGCTGATCACCCCGGTGTATGATGGAAGCATTAGAGGAAGCAATGATAGGAACTAGTTTTGTCAAGGAGACTACTGAGAATGTTCAGTTGATTCAGAAGTGGATGGATCCTGGAAGTATCTTCAGATATCATATGAGGTCTATCGTTGAATATAATTGGAGTTTGAGGTTAGGGATAAAGTTTTCTTATGTGTCTCACTGAGGTTGGGACACAAGAGGATCAAGAGGAAAGGTATACTTTCACTGAGATAAGTCAGTCCATTGGAGATTATAGAGAATTTCAGGCTGGTTGAATATAGATTGTAGTTACCCTAGTGGTATAGGGATGTGCATAAAGTCTTCAAGTTTTCTCAGTTGTGATTTTACATTTAAGACCTATCTCACAACTTTCATCCCGAGGAAGTGGAGTTTCGGAAAAATGTGTCCTTTGAGGAGCATCTGATTCTTATTGTGGATCATAGCATGAAGGTTCTCCATGGATAGTATATTAAATTTTTATGGTTTATACAGTTTTATTACTGAGTGTAAGAAGATACTAGGGAGAGGGAAGCTGATGTACGATCATAGTGTCCATATTTGTTCTTAGATTTTTCTTCATCACCCTTAGAAGGGCCATTTAGGGATGAATTTCTTAAAGGGTGAATGTTTGTAAGAACCCACTTCTTCCATTGTGTTATGGATATCTCATTTTTGTTTTATAAATATTAAAATTGGGTAAACGTGGTCATGTGATGGTTGTAGGACAATTACATGATGTGATTGAGGCCTACACGCCGAGTACTTTCATATACGTGTCGTGTATGGAGGCTACAGGCCATGTAATGCCAGTATAGAACCATGTAATGGGTTGGAATGAAAATTTATGGAAACTAAGTGTAGTCTCAAGTACACTCCATGAACTTTTATTTATTAAATTGGGATGTAGCATCATTTTTTGTAGACACACATAAAACGATCCATTTCAATGTGCAGCATGCCCCAGAAAAATCCAAATGGAATTTCTTCTTCCATTTTGACTTCCAGATCCCAATTTGAACACCGTCAAATCTACTGAAACCATCTCAATCTATATATATTAAGGTCAAATTATATATTTAAACTAGATAAGGAGATTCATACTAACTTGAGGTATGTTTTCTTTTTTCCATTCGTTGATTTTCGAGTCAATTAAATATAATGGAGTGTTAAGCACCCACTTTTAGGGTATCACATGATTGAATAATAAAACATGTTATTTCTTATTGATGATTAGGTAATTAATTATATGATTTTAAATCATTTTTATGGTTTTGGACAATGATTTAGGTCCACCCCATGGGTGTTAATCCGTCGGATGGTCATTTGGACGAGAATGCATATATGGCTTGACTTGAATTCCCTTTCTTGGGTTGTTAAAATAATCTCATTATTTCATATTAATTCCTCGCATGAGATAATTAGATGTTTAATCCATGTTATAGTTTAATTTGAATGTGATACTTGTTATGTGAACTATTCCCATGTGAATTTTAAATGACAATCCTTTTGATAGTTTAATTCACATGTGTTATTTTTGTTATGGAATTGAATTTTGAAAATGATGGGTGATTAGAAATGGGTGAGCCACAGTAATATTTAAAATAAAATGTCCAGATCATGTGACTAATTAAACCTTATGTAAACCTTGGGTGAATAAGTGTCTTGTTTAAAAGAGCATGGGTGAGCTCAAGAGGTAATTATGTAAGGGATATTAGTGAGCCATGATAGGGTGCTCAAGCTCAATGAGGCTTATTTAAAATGACGAGTGAACCGAGGATCCATTGAGGGATGCCTAGGATGGGCTCTATTAGAATATGAATTATGATTAAATGATTATTATGTCATGAGTTAATGGTTACTTTTATACGGGGGGTCGTTGGGCCTAGGCCAGACCTCAAGACTTTAATATAATTCAAGGAAAATGATTAATGAATTGGATGAATTATGAAGCATATACCAAGACAAAGCACAAGCGTGGATTCCTTCATCACTTATACATGTTTACATTGTCTTATGAGACATTTCTTTGTGTCATCTTTTTATTACCCATAGTTTAATGATTTCACTATTGTACACTTCCTATTATATAAATCCACTGATTGATTCGCACAGACCATGGTGTGTTGCCTCCTGAGATTTAGTCTCACACCGTGATTGGTTCATGCTTTTGGGCCCCAAAAGAGAATATGATTGCGGGTGATGATGAGGGAATGGTCCCTTATATAGGGAATTGATGAACTGTTAATGATTTGGAGAGAAAGGGACAGAGACAAGGCTTGAAATGATTCCTAGTTAATTTTTGTTCTTTTCTTATTTTGAGAAATATATTTTTTATTAATATAGTGTACTTTTTTGGTTATTTTCTATGAAGATGTGACATGATGCATCATCTTTTGTGTGGAATGAGGTTTGGTAACTTCTAAAATTAGTCTGCCGCTTTTCAGTTTTGTAATATGATGTTTATTTTTTCCTCTATTGTATTATTATTTCTTCCATTATGATACCCTATACCAATGACTGAATACTTTACCCCTATCACACCTGATGCCATGGCTTCTAGTCGGAAGCCTCTAGAATTTAGGGATATGCGCTTGAGGCCTTGTGGCCAATAGGGTATGGGGCACGTGTTTAGTGGCATCATGATCTGGGACGTTACATATTAATACATATTCTCTGGTATGTATTCTAAAAAGGTTATTTAATCCTAAATTTATAGCACTCTTTTATAAATATTGTGTGAAAGATCATGGATATATCAAATCATCTATGAAACATGTAAAAAAGTTCACCTGGTCTCACTATGGAGGTAATTCTATGTGAAAATTAATCATTCCAACCAATACAATATCTAGAAGGAACTATTAAGCATCAGGTTAAAATGATTCCTTGACCAAATATACTAAATCTTCACAATTATAATAACATTATAAACATATAAACATACTATTAAACATATATGGGTATTGTTATACTATAAACATAGAAATTTTAATGGATTTTGGTTGTCAACACATGCTCTTGGATTACCGGCACCTTATAAAATGTAAATCACACTATCTCCAATACCATAAGTTATTACTCACTAAACTATATACAATAATGTGGTGAATATGACAAATTAACTTTGGATGACCTAACCCATTAACAGAACCAACCCACCACACATCCCAAAGCATTTTACTAATGTCAACGGGGAAGAAATGTACATCAGTCATAATCAACTAAATTTTTGGAGTGCTTTCATTACTTGTAAACATGAATGACTCATTCAAAGTAAGCATGACTACAACAAAAAAAATAGTGTTCATAGAACAAGATAAAAAATACCCTAATTAACCACATAAATAATAAAAAAACAAGTCATAGATGAAAATATACATGGTGTCTTAAAATAAATAATCTAAATTCAAAGGAATGGGTAAAATGAAAAAAAGGCATTAGTATCCTACCCAACATGTAAAAAATAGAAACAAATGCCACATGATCCAATCTATATGATACCAAATATCCTTTAAAAACACTAGTAAAAGGTAATTATGAAAAGAAACCCTAGTTTATTGTTCAATTTCCCAAACCTATTCTAGCGAATTGAATTCGAAAAATTCCACAAAGGACCCAAAATGAGGTTTAAAGAATGAATCCTAGTATATTACAATGATGAATCTTTTTAAGGATTTCATATATGAAATACAATAAATTAGTTTGAAAAAAAATTCAAAAATAAACAACATGAATACAAACTGATTTCTTTTAAACAATAAAACACCTTTGGTTTTACTTTTTATAAAAAATGTGGTTTTAATAAAACAATTTGAAACCATGGAACAATTAAATAGAAAATTCCACATAAAAAAACATGCTCAACATAACCATGAATCCATAATTAATGTGAGAATAAATATAAACATTATAAAATCATATATATTGAAAAAAAATGGGAATAATTTATTTCATCAAAAAAATGGAACTAATAAAATGAATAATTATGATAAAAAAATCTAGAATGAGTAATTATAACCTAGTACTCTTACCATCAAGAATAATGTGAGTGAGTAAACAAGTATGCTAGTGATCTAAACAATGGAAGCTCTCACAGTCTTCCCTGGTCCCATCATAGATGCATATTCTTTTTCCTACCCAAAGGCTCTCATGGTCCCTTTTGAGTCCAAATTGGATACTCGAATGGTCCTACCTCGATTGGATCACATGACCAATTAGAAAAAACTATTCTGGAATATCACATGGTATTTCATCTGAAGGATCACAATGTCACTTGAACAAACCTCTCACTCACACCTCAAAAAAACCCATGTGGTACTCCAAGAAAAAACATCCACAAATAATTTCCCATATCAATCATGTTATTCCATAATTCATTTCATAAGAAAACCTCACATTAAACACTGAAATTTCCAAAAACAACACTTAGAATTCATAAAAATTTGAATACAAACCTATCATAAACAATTTAATTTTATATGTAATTATAAAACCCAACAGAGATTAGATATTTAATGGAATTCCCTAGAAAACACCCTTAAATAGACACAAGCACCTTATATATAGTGAAAATGTCATCTCCCTTGATGAATACCACCTAGTAGAGGTAAAACCATGCCTTACACACCTAATAAACATTAAATAAAAAAACCCCATTAAAGACCATGAAATCATAAAACACCACACATAGAGTTCCAAACTTCTAAAAAATTTATGAAAAATGATTTTGGAAGGGAAAATAATAAAAAAATCATGATTAAATTGTCATACCAAAATCCAGGACACTAAGATTTCCATGGGAAAATAGCCACTAGGGGGAAGATCTCCACAAAAAAGGGGAGGGGGTTGCATAAAATGGGGGAGGAAAAAATTAGTTTGAAAGTATAAAAACATGATATTTTACTTTTCATAAATTCAAATTTTTTAATGATATTGATTGGGTCGCACAATTTAGACTCATGGTTAGGAAACCCAAACGCTTAATAAGTGGGTCACACTATCCACAGAAAGATTAGACATGCGGTTTAACCTAAGAGATTATATAGATTGGGGAAACAATTCCCACGATATGAAGAGCCACCATCCCTCCCTGTATAGGTCGTACGATTATTGTTGGGTATCTCAACGTATGCAAAACCATACCCAAAGCATGAAAACCCACTCTGTCCCTCCTCGCATGGTTTTCCATATGTGGCCAAATAGTTTATGAAAACCATTCTCAAATGATGCACCTAGGTGTGCCTGCTCCCAAAACTCAAACATCAAACTTATGGAAGCAAGAAACTCTATGAACTCACTAAAATATAAATATAACTCAAAATTAGATATATTATTGACCTAGTTGGTGTCACAAACTCGACATCATTCCACTTTATTCCCCAAGAACGTCTTCTATATTTTTAAGAAAAGAACATGTGAATCCACTCCTATGAATCAAACCATTATATTCTCATATATCAGTGTTATGGCTAACACATTTCAATAAAACATGAAAAAATGAGATGTTCATACCATGGGGAACCTGATTCTAACAATCCAAAAAATGAATACGCTGCTCTATCATGGTTACATTGGCCTCAAACTCCCAATCAACACACTCTAACACTTGATATCGGTCTAGAGGGTATCTCTTGAGAAAGTAAATGTTTATGATATCATGTATTATGGTAATTCATGGTTGAAACTCCATCTAAATGTATACCTGCCCAAGACACCCAACAACAATGGAGATCACTAAATTATGTGTTTCAAACATCCTTTACTTTTCCAAGAAATGATGACCCATCTAAATTGGTACCACAATACCCATCTAATCACAGATTAAAAACTCCAATAGATAAAAAATGGCCTTCATATAACATCTATAGATTCTGAACTCTCACAAGACAATTTTAAATTAGCTACACGGTCTTTGTTTTCACATAGATGAGGCTCTGTATAACTAAGGAACTATTTTCCACCTAAGATTAGATTATAGGGGGTTCACATGGATACTCATATAACTCCTCGAATGGTGACATTAAAATATATGCATGAAAACTATACATATTATAAAAACTAATCCAATGATATATGAATTTAAAATGAACCACCAAAATCAATCAAACACACTGACAATGTATCCTCGAGAGTTGGGGTGGTCCTCTTAGACAAGGCATATATCCACTGGTAACATGTGGTGCTCAACATTATCTATGATTCCAAATACTATCATAATACCTTCCTATAGAATGATTTATTAGTGTCATTCTAGTCTGACACTATCACTCAGGTTACTCCATGGATCCAAACAACCTATCGAACAAAAAATCATCTGAGTTCCTCTACCTTCTTCGACTACATGATGAGATGTCAATGTACTAGTTTTTTATAAAGATAAAAATCATAAATATTGAATCTATCCCACTTATATTAAAAGGTATCCCAATCCCAAAATTCATAGGGTTCTTATCCCACTTCCACACTATCATTGGATGTGGCTGTAAAACCCTAGAAGGTTTTAGTTTCTCAGTTGTAACCCTCTACCAGGTCAAATACAACAAAATAAATATTACCTAAAAAAATCTCTTCCATGGACACAAATACCATCCTCTCAAGGTATATATCATGTTTTTCACCCCAGTATGAATGAATAAACTAGAATGGTTTTCCTTCTGAATCACCACCTATCCCAGACTCAAAGGAACAACCATCCGATTTTATAATATAGGAGAACCATATGGAAACTGTTAAAAATCACCTGAAGTCTCCCATCTTTTTAAAGAAATTATAATCTACTAAAACTAAAGTTTTAATACCACAATAATCATCATCAAATCAATTATATAGTTTTTAATCTATAGGATTTCCATGAATACCTTCCCTTTGACCCACTGCACAATTTGTCTAAAATTAGTAAACAAAGCCACCAGAACCCATTCATCTACTAATTATATAACAACCTATTCTACAAGCATCTTGATCAACACATTAGTGACCACATTCTCCTTTTTGAGAATATATATAATCTCTAAATCTATCATCTTAATAAACTCCATCCAATGCATCTATCTGAGGTTCTGTTCCCAATGAGTGAAAATGTACATAATGTCCTTCGATTCTAGTGCACTATAAACGATCTCTAAAGTGGTAGTTTCACCATGCCTTCAGTACATGCAAAACATATTCCCATTCTATGTCATCGGTGGGATAATTTTTCTCATGTGGGAATAGAAACCCTGAACTATAGGTCACTATATGGTCTTATTTCATCATCACACATCTCAAACCCACACCTTAAGCATCAAAATAAAGTGGATAATTTCTCCTAGGTTGAAGAAGAATCAAAATATTTGTGAATTTAAAATGGGTCTTAATTGAGTTGGAATTACTATGTAAATTCTCATACATCTAAAATATCACCCCTTTCCTAGTAATATTCGACCAAGGGAGTTCCTTTCCTTGGAATTTCTTGAACTAAACATCAATAATAACTATCAACACCCAGAAAACTATATATACCAAACATGTTCTTGGAATACTCCCAATACATTAATGCTATACCGTCCATGGATCCTCTAATATTCCTTCCTTATAAATAACACTTCCAAAAATATTCACTTATTTAATAAAAAATAGTAACTTAAGAAACATGGAATTCAGATTATTCTCTATCAAAACATCCCACTATACCTTGATATGGTCAACATGTTCCTTATCCATCATGAAATATACCAAGATGTTTCCAACGAATATTAATTTTAAGGACTCCTTGTTGATATGGAATACCATGTTCATTATTTCCATAAATATTAAATTATCATTGTAAATCCAAATGGAATAACGAAATAGTAAAATTTTTAATTCTAATTTGAAATTGCAGTCATCAAAATACCATCATCTGAGACCCCCAACTGGTAGTAACCTAATATCATATCATTCTTTGAAACCCAGAAGCCACTCTTTGCTGGTAAAATAGATCATCATTCATAGAAAATGAATATTTATTATTTAATATAACCTAGGTAAGATTACTATAGTATATGAAGATTTTGAGGATTCGATCTGCCTTCTTTGCAAATAGAACCAGTGAAGACCATGATGACTTGTTAGGATGGATAAAATACTTTACCAAAAAATATAATCACTAAAATTTCATCTTCTTCAGCATGGTTGGAACCATTTGATAATATTTTAAAGAAATAATTCTCATCACATGGATCATATTTATAGAAATTACAACCTACTAATAGGGTGGGAACCTTAGATAGCCCTTTAAAAACATTTATCAGTACCTTTTCACAATCCATGGAAGCTACCTCACTAAACAAAAATCAACATACTCAAGTAACTACATAGAAAACTAGTATGAGATCATCCCTAAATCTAAAGAAACAAGTCCAAGCCCCCTAAACCCAGATCTCACTCTCATTAGAATATGTTTTTTCAACAAAAATCAACATACTCAAGTAACTAAATAGAAAACTAGCATGAGATCATCCCTAAATCTAAAGAAACAAGTCCAAGCCCCCTAAACCCAGATCTCACTCTCATTAGAATATGTTTTTTCTCAATTCAAGAGTATGTTACTATAACCTAT
The DNA here is from genome assembly GCA_963277665.1 of Viscum album. Taxonomy (NCBI): domain Eukaryota; kingdom Viridiplantae; phylum Streptophyta; class Magnoliopsida; order Santalales; family Viscaceae; genus Viscum; species Viscum album. The sequence continues at coordinate 835,647,012 of OY728126.1, read as the reverse complement.
GGAAATAACTACTGATTAGTGCCATAATGATTATCAACCATTAAATTCCAATAATGTGTTTAATTATATATTGGTACAAAACAAGGATGTTCCCAAATACTTCCATGACTGGTACCACAACATGAAACTAGGTACACTTTATTCTTCCCACTACTTCTTACCTAATGGGGTTTGAAAATCTAGTACATACTAAATCAACTCTGAACATATACACAAAATATCAATCTTCCTAAGTGAAATGGTTGAATGGGTTGTTCTAGTGTTAGATAAAACTAACCCCAAGGAAAAGGAAATAAACACCACACCTTTAACATTGGATGGACTAGAATATCAGTCCTCTGGAATGACCATTTACACACGGTTTCTCATAGGAACATATTCTATAGAGTCTTATTCCCATAGTGAGAATACCAATTTCCCTGAGGATGTGACCCCTTCCCTTAGAATCCCCAAGATCTACCTAAGAGAACATTAAAAACTGGATCCTACGACACTTCACCATGATGCCAACTAACAGAAGCACTGGATATGCAATAACTTCCCACACTAGTGGAACATCCTCAGAGTCTCTAAGATCTTTTCCCTAGTGTGTCTGGGCTTCTAAAACAATTAATTGATATTTTTTTTAATGCCCAATACTATCCCAAAATATATGTTCCAGAAGACTAATGGACACTCTTTCCACATCCTCTCTAAGACTCATCCTGATTCCTACTTTGTCTTATTGAATAAATCTGGATATCTCCTATAGAATGAACACCCATAAAGCCTATATTTCTATGAAAATATTCACCTTCAAAAATTTCATTGACAACAACTTTGAAATAGGTTACTAGACATAGAAGAATGATCATATATTTGATATCTGGACTTATTCAAATGTCCAAATGTCAATCCTTGAGATACTAATTTATTCAGAGATCTGGAAATACATAGAAAATATTTGTAAATATACTGGAATAATCCATCATCAAACAATCTCCCTACCCCAGTATTAAAAAATCATAGGCTTACACCACTTTTATAGTCTCTAGGTAGAACTTATGACTAAAAGACACCATAATGGAAATTGAGGTGATACCATCATTCTTCTCTAAAAGAACCATTGATTTTTTGTGCTTCCTACCTGGTCCTCCAGGAACATACACATAAATAACAAAACAAGTCCCTCAATGGTCTCTAGAAACAAAAAAAACCACCCAATAATATCCAACCACTCATGGTTATTAGATCCAATATATCAATAGAACACTGACCGATTATACATTTAAAATTATTGAGCATGGTGTATTTGATTATAATGGTCTAAAATGGCTATAAGATAAAGGTTAATTGTACTTTAAAAGTTTAATCTAACTTAATATACAATATATATTTATTAAAAAAATTAGACACAGAAGTTATCCAATGATTAGAGTTTTTGTATCAGACCTAGGAAATGTCTAATAAAATAAATTTCATAATCGGTATAACTGACAATCTGATAAAAAATTATTCAAAATAGTAGTAAAAACTTCTTTCTAATATAAATGCACATTGTAATATTAAAATTGTACAAAAATATTAATAATAGATCTTATAAAATGTAATAATGACATAAATGATTTATAAAGGTAAATCTGCTCATTAAACTTACGAGTTAAGTATTTTGACCCACATATTCTCATTTTCTTAAGGACACAACAAATCCTTACAAGGCCTTAAAATACATCCCTAAGATGAAAAAGGTTGGAAATAAATTTCCAAGTGATTCAAATACAAATGGGGGATTATTTGACTTTAATGAATAAAACATTAACCCAATAAGCCAAAAATAAACACCTTACAATATGATTCATGAATAAAATCAAGACAACACAACTAATCTATTCATATAAAAAACTCTAATGTGTGAAACAACGAAATACCAAAAAACTATCAATGAAATCAGAGTAAGAAAAACTAAAGATTCATAGAAGTCCACCAGACTCTATGCTCCTTAATCTCTATGCTCCACAATCACAACAACCCCCCAAGTATCATGAGGTGATGTAAAAAATGTGTGATACTTTACCATTTCTCATGTCCCAGAAGATAGCATACGCAAAAGCACCCAAGTGACAAAGAATGGGTGAGTATAAAACTCATTAGGTTTTCCCCAAATATCTTCCCAACTCATACCACTAGGATAGAAATTTAATTCAAATTTATATAAAATAATTTATATAAAACAATTCTAAAAAACTATTTATAACACAATATTAAAAAGTACCAAAAACAATTGTATCCAAATAAAAACAAGTGACAGTTATTCCAATTTCTAACAAGTTACATTTTCATCAAAACAATAAAAACAAAGAATTAAACAATTCTCATTTATCATTTTGGCATATCATTTCCATGGTTCACAAAACACCAATCAAAGAATGCTCTGTTTGACGGTTCCAACTCATGAGCAGTCCCTTGTATTTTTACCTTATGTTCTAAGGACCCACACCCCCGATCCAAGGTCACACACCTTGTACCCCAATGTTATTCGTAACATTTTCAGTGGAACATTGGACTTGAAATCACACTACTCCATGCATGAAAAACCTTTTCAAATGATCAAAATAAACTATTTCAGTAAAAATTCATTTTTATTGAAAACCAAAGACCAAACCAATTTTCAAGAATCCATTTCATATCAATAAAACATTAAACATTATTAAAACGATAAAATCCAAACCATGTGCCACAATTCCAGAAAATGCCTCATTTTAAAATCTCTCTTATATAATGAAGAACATGAGAACTTTATTCAAATACCCAATTTTCTATATTTTCTCAATTTCCCAAACAATCACCAATATGGGCATTAAAAAATTTATAAATAGACAAATCGAAACCAATTCAACACATGATATTAAATTTTAAATCATTTCAATCAATTATAATATATCGAGTCGAGAGAGAATCCACCTACATTGATGGGTTTAGAGAAAACTTAGAATGGTTGAAGAACTCTCTAGAAATCAGGTTGATTCTCCATAAAATATCCTTAGATACCTTTTATTATAACAAAAAAGACCATATATCATTATATTTTGAATCCACCATCTTATATATTCCAATAATATGAATTTATATTAGAATGAAGTTTAAAATGAGAAGTAGATCTAAGTAGATTTAAAGAAACGTGACAGGAATGATTAATAACATCACTTTCCGAGAGAACCAGGCATTAAAATGGCAATGGAGGGCTCTCGATCAGTTCCTAAATGATTGAAAGATTTTCCCCACCCATAAATGGAGACAAATAATGAATTATGTCTATTTAATATTAAAAACTGTGTAAGTGAAAAAATTAGAACGGTCCAAAAAAATAGGATCTTACTTTTCTCCACGCATTGTTAGTCCCCAGAGTTAGGAATACAGTGTGCTAACCATGTGTTTTCCACTATCTAAAAAAATTATGTCTGAAATGTTTCTCCATGAACCTCTTAATGATTTGGATAAATCGTTCATATACCACACACCTCCCCTTTGGCACCAAATACATCTTAAACATTCACTACACTATCCCATCCCCGACCCTAACACTTTATAAATAAAAAAGCATAATGTTAGGGTTACATAATTGAAATCATGGGTACTAAATTCTATAAACCATTGGTCATTCTTCTCTAAAAAGTAGAAAAATCTCACTGACCTGAAAGAGCTTCTGCAATTGGTCTTTCATTTCCTTCTTGTGTTCCCTAGTCTCTACCTGAATCTGATGAAGTTTCCATTAAACCCGTACAAGATAGATGTAGTTTCCATAGAAGACTTTATCATGCCTATTTTAAATATGCACCAGGATATATACCAATGAAGAATTTGTCTCCAAGTCAACAAGATCTCATCTGATCACACGGTCAGGATAAGATTGATACTTCTTCAAAAGAGATACACAAAAAAAATTGTGTACTGAACTAAAATAGTATGGAAATTCTAACTAATATGACACCTATCCAACCCGTTCTAGTATCTTAAAAGGTATAAAATACCAATGATTTAACTATCCATGTGTCCAAAAAATGATGATGTCAAATTTTGGATAGATCCTCATGAACACATGATCACTCACGAAAAATGACAATGGCCATCGATGATGATCCACATATGATTTATTATGACTATAATTCATATGCATTCCCTTTTTGATCAATTGTATCTTCTCTATGGTTTATTAGACAAGGATCAACCCAACTAGTAATTTATCCGTTGATTCCACCCAACAGAGTGGATAACGACAAGGAAATCAATACAATGCTTCAATATGTGCCTTATTTATAGAGGTTTGATAGCAGTTATTATAAGAGAAAAACACTACGGGTATATGTTCTTCCCATGAAGCACCAAAATCCTTTACAAAATACCACAACACATCTTCCAATGTATATATTGTAGAGACCCGAAGCATGACGTAGATGAACATTACATTACTTTTGTGGAATAGTTAATACATAACAAAAACAGACACACAAGGATCGTAATAGTTTAGTCTCTTTGGAAACATGGAACGTAATCTTCTAATTGTGGTGAAAGATCTTCAACATCTCCCATAAATATCTTCCCCTTCTTTTCTTAACTAAAACCTTTCTTTATATCCTGGGGAAAAGAAAACATAAAATGGGTGAGCTCAAAAGCTTAGTAATGGTAAGCATGGATAAAATAAAACATACCATATACATTTGAACATAAAAACATGAACATAATGTTTAAACATCAAAAGCTTGAGCAATGACATAAAACATGGAAGTACGTATGGAATAGATCATAAAAGACATTAATAAAGATAAAATAGCCTGAGAATAAAACATGTAATTGTGGAAACCATTAAGCAAATGTTATGATTTCCATTGTATCCAAGGCATTGATGCCAAGACCATCTTAGTGGACAAAGTCCCTTTCTGAATTGAGTTCACTCCTCGTTTTAGTCCTGTATTACTGAACCAGTTTAACTTTCTATTCCAGCCATGTCTATCTCATGAGATATAAATCTTTACCCAATGAATTTGAGGTAGATATAGGTCCCACCTATCTCATAATTAAATCATTCTTACTTGTGCCACAAAATAAACTTAAAACATTCATCATAACCCAAAGAATAAAATGGGTTTCATAAACATCATCCCATCATTTCATAATCCATATAAAACAAATTCACAATTCATCTTAAGAAAAGTTAACCATGTAAATAGTAGAGACATTAAACATGAAACATACACATATCAAATAATGTCATCTTAGATAGAAAATGGTTTTGACAAAACATTTGAAATGAATTCTTGAGGAAAATATCCTTTCTTCTTCAAAATCATTTTCTTTTCACAAAATGTCATACAATTTTAAAAGAAAAGGATTTTGTTGAAAATATTCATGAAATATTTTGGAGGAATCTTCATGAAAATAAGGCTTTATAAAACCATAAAAATCCATTCACGCCGTATAAGTTAAAAATAACATTCTCCTCGTAATTTTGTCGGAAAAGTCAAAAAAGTACCTCGTAACGTAAACAAAAGAAAGATTCCTTACATACGATGTAGTAAAAGTCAAAAATGGGTAAAAATGACTTTAAACATACATAAAAACACTTTTATAAAACATGGACATGGATGATAGAAATAACCCCAGTAAATACTTACGAATAAACAATCTCGGATAAAAATGAGATTGGAAAAGTTATCCCTTACCTTAGGTCTGATATGATTCATATGGATCTGAAACTCTTGTATAATGATTTAAATAATTTCATTGACTTATTAAATAATCATATTCTTTTTTATGATATCATAAATGTTTCACTTATGACTTTATATTACCCATTCTTTTGTAAATTCCATGTTAAAGTAGCGTTTTGGGTAAAATCATTTCATTTATCGTATGTGTTTCGACTTGTCATTTCTTGATATTATTACTTATATCCTGATTTACATAATTACAAAATGTAAAACATGATTTATATAAAATATATATTCATCATATAAATATATATTATAGATCGATAAAAGGAATTAAATACACCGTTCATGGAGACGGTAGGCCGTACGTACGCATGAACGCTGTTTTCGTTTCCTTATTGAATTGAATGAAACTAAATAGATGACATAAATATATATATAAATAAATCCAGTAGCATTATTATTTCATATATTTCATTATTATTCATTATATAAACTTTATGATCATCCATGTATGGTTAATCATGGAGAATGAATCTCATCGCGTCGTGGAGACAGTAGTCTGTACATACGCACGAGGGATGATATCGTTCCCATAATTACAGAATTGGAGTGGATGGTATAATATATCAGAATCAGTATGATTTTATAATAACCATATATAGTTATTCTTTACACCATTATACCCATCCATGTAAGGTGTTGGTGGAAAAACAGATTACACCACGACGTGGAGACGGTATTCCGTACGTACGCACGCGAGGTGATTTTATTCTCCGTAGGATGGATAGAAGGTAAAATAGGGTTGTTTCATATTTATAATAACATATCAGTATATGAGTTATACTGATGTTATTACTTAATAATGAAACAACTAAAGAAGAATATGTTGAAGAAGAAAGAAAATTGAATGAATCGGTAACCGATATTACCTCTTCTTTGACACGCCTCTTTGAATCCTCCTCTTAGGGTACTAAACTTGGTCTTTGAAGAAGACCAGGACCTCTAGCATGTTTCTAGGGAAGTTGAGAACGGAAATGGGTAGGGTTTTGCCGAGCCTAAAGCCTAAAATTGGTGTGAGTAAGAGAGGGATGAGGTTCCCTTTTATAACGGAGAAGAGGGGCACCTTTAGAAATCTTAAAAATATTAATTTATAATAAATTTAACCCCACTTAAAAACCTCAAAATATGACTCATATTCAAATATTAGATGATATAGGTTTGTAATCTTATCAACCAATAAAATTTAGGCATGTTAGGAAATTATTTTAAACATTATCATATTGATTTATCCTTACATAATCAATTTAATTTTATTTTTGGTAATGGAATTCTAAATTTTAAATTATAAAAAAAAATTACTTATTTGTTGTTAATTGTCAATAATTGGATACTTTATTACATTTTAGACCATCTATATTTAAATTTATAATTTTTAAATTTTTTTGTGATTTTTAAACAATTCCATAAAATGTTATTTTTATAAAATAACAGTAGTGTCAATTTTGACACTATTCATTTATATGAATTTAAATAAAATATATAAAGAATCTATGTTCGAACTAAAATCTTTAATAGATTTATAAAAGTCCATATGTATCTAGAAAATTAGTGGATAACATTAAATAGTTCATATAATATTTTTTATTATTATTTTTAAAACCATTTATTTGGTTTATCTCTTAAGAAAATAATTACTACAACATATTTGTATAATTATTTAATATACATATTTGTTGCATAAAAATAAAAAATAAAATTTTATTATGAATATAAATATATTATCTTTCACAATAATACTTTTACTATAATTTATCATCTTAAAATGACAATATTTAAATTGTTATATTTATTAAATTTTGAAGGTGACAACATTGGCATCATTTAAAATAAAATAATATAAGTGTCATAGTCACTTTTATAAGACTCCAAACGGTGATATATTTGGTCATTAGATTCTTATGGTTTATATATACACTAAAAATAAGTTTGGGTCAGGTTTTTGGGCCTTTTAATGGGTATTATTATTTCAATAAAAACTATATTACTGATTTTTCACTTAAATAATTTCTGCATCATTAATGTATCAACATTAATGATAATTATTTGATCCCTAAAAAATCTAAATAAATTATCATGATGTAGATAATTTTATTATAATTCTTGATACTATTCATTTTCGAGGTTTTATGATGTTTATCACTAAATTAAAATTATTATACTTATAAGATTTAAGAGAGTGGCATGTTGTCACTTTCTTTGGTTTTAAAAATAATTAAATTATTTTTCATAGTAAAAAGTCCATAATATGAATCTAATCCGACCCTTAGGTGATATGGGTCGACGTTTAGTCATCCAATAGAATTTTGACATGTGTTAGTGTAATTTTATAATATTATATTCACCTTTAATTACCCGATTTACCTTTAGTTATGGTAAATAAAATTTACCGTAGTTTCTAATCATAATTCCCAAAAATATAAAGTGGACTATTAACATAATTTGGACTCACTGATTCCAAATATGGAATCCATTTTTTCAAATTCAATACACAGAAGTTGCATAAATTAAATTAAAATTAATCCTGTTGTCGAATGAAAATGGGTTTTTGTTTAAAACATTTCAAAAGATTGAATTGATTTAACCTACGAATTCAATGTAAAATCAATGCTAATGACATACATTATATTAAATGGTAAAAATATATTCTATTTATACTTTAAAACCATTCAATATTATAATTTAACCACATAAGTTATTACGATGAAAAAAAGTTGTTTTTAATTAAAATATAGCGTGTTTTTACTATTTATTAAAATATGAAAGTTATCAGAATAATATGAAAAATTTCTCCAAGGTAAAATTTTATATCATGATTTCAAAGAATAATTTTATTTTGTAAAATTGAACTTATAAACATGTCAAAACTAGATTTAAAGTGGGTGCACCATCAAAAGGCGGCAAAACTGCATTTTTTTAAAAATACTTATTTTTCCCGAAAAATTTATTTTGTTCTTATACCATGTTCTAGAAAATGTGTAAGATGAATAATAATGTTATAAAATTAAAAATTTAGTTAATACTATTCACAAAAGCTAGTTCATATTAATATTATAATAATATATCGTTGTTTAGTAAAACTCAGTATTGCGTACAACACACGCTATCGAGGAAGGTCGTGATTGCATGTAATGCAAGCCTAGTCAGGGTTGCGTGTAGTGCATGACTCCTTTTTGGCGGTGTATAAAAAAATACATTGAATACATATATATATACTCAATGTTTCATAGAATAACTACTATCAAACAAACATGAAAATGTGTGTAACATGATCCAGGATTAGTTTTGCGTATACTGTAAGCTAATACGATGTTGCGTATAGCGAAAGATAATCTTGGTGTTTCGTACAACAGAAGATATGAAAGAAATTAAAAAGAATATATCTTATAAAATCTCGGGTTATTACATTCTACCCCCATTAAAATGAATTTCTCTCTCAAAATTCATCAGGGTTATAAATGGTTTTCTACTTGAAATTTTCTTTAATTGAAACCCACATCGTAAAAAGGAATACCAAAACTTATCTTTATAAACTAAAGTATAAAACGCAACAGTTACCCAAATAAACTAATCACTGGGTTTCCACATAGGATAACATAGGTGAAAATATGGATATGGAAGAGAAATCTAACCATCATGTTCTGATAGAGAGTGGTAGAGAACATGGCTATGAAAAATCCAACAATCACAAATCCATAGATTTGTGATGATATAAGGTACCATCTGATTCATCAGATATAAGAGAACTTGGAAAGAATTTTTGGTTTTCAATATCATTTCCCTAAAGTTGAAAATTTAGAATTAGAAGAAATACTTACTTGATTTTGGTACAATCTCACTGTTGTTCGTGCTTTGAACAATTTTCACTTTATCTCTTAAAGAAATGAAGTTGAATTTGTTATTCATGAAGTGTTAACAGATCATGTGATAGAATGATGGGTCATTCCATTTGTTTCAAACAAAAGGTTAGCAAAAGTTATCAAATATACATAAGTCTATCTATGGTGAGGTTAATCGTATAAGATTCCAAAAATGAAATTATACTTCCTCTATCATGCCGCTTAATAAAATAAAACTAGTTTATACTAACCAGGGACTTCTTGTAGGCCAGTGGTATGCGATAAAGGCCAGGCGCACTTCGATTGTGGGTTCGATTCCCACAGCCGTGTCCGATGCGATGGGTTGTCGCACGTCCTGTAGGTTGTCCTTTTTTCTAAAACTACATTACTATAACATCCCATCAATAATATTGAAAAATGTTCTATCCTTAAAAAATACTAACTTATGTCCAACATAATCCATTCCAATCTTTAGGCTTATCCATAATACTGCAGCCCACTCTCATATTATAGTGAAAAATATTACCAGAGATTTCATATAACCAGCATGTTAATACCATCGTTGATCCCCATATATCATAAGATATGTCTTGTTGGTCACATTCCAATCATGTGAATGCCTTAATCATGTATTCTCTTGAAAAATGAATAACCATTAAACCTTAGTGAAAACATGAGTGCTGTCAAAAGTTAACTCTTTCCACATACCAAAATCCAAAAATTCTATATACTCAAACTATGATATAACCTTCTCCTTATATCATTAATGAGCTCATGAATACTATCAAACATTTAATTTTCTCATTATCCCTTCATTATGCACATATCATCTATGTAACACCCCAAGCTTCTACGGTACGCTTCTCTTTGAATAATGTGATAGCGTGTGTTGTACGCAACACCGAGTTCTAACACACCATAACTAATAAAACTAGCCGTTATGAATAGTAACACCTACTTTTTGAAATTATATATATTTTATATTTGAAAATGGGCTTCATTTTTGGATTCGGAATATCAAATTTATCCTAAGGTGAAATTTTGGTACATTTCGGATAAATTTCATATTTTGATGAATAGTGAAAATTACTAAATTTTAATTAAAAACAACTTTTTTAATCAAAATAATTAATAGTGATAAATTGTGAATTTGAGTGGTTTTAAAGTATATTTAGAATATATTTTTACCATTTAATATAATGTTGGTCATTGGACATAATTTTACAATTAAACCGAACATAAACAAGTGTCAATCTTTTGATAGTTATTATCTCTTAAAAACACGCTTTTTGTTTTGACAGCGGGAATTAATTTTAAATTAATTTCTGCCACTTCTGTGTTTTGAATTTAGAGAAATGGATTCCATATTTGGAATCAGGATGTCCAAATTGTGTAAATAGGTAACTTTTATTTTTAGACATTTTGAATAATTACTGTGGTAAATATTTTATTTACCATGGTTAAGGGTAAATCCGGTAAATAAGGGTTAAAAAATAATATTATAATAATACAAAATTACCCTAAAACGTGTCCTAACCTTATTGGGGGACACATAACCGACTATGAGCATCCTTGGGTCAATTTGGGGACCCCTTGGAGCCACTTGTATGTGGTAGGGACACTTTATATTAATAAAGTTAAAATAAAAATAAAAATGGCATAAGCTTACATCTTTTAGAAGAACAATTTTTACATAGGGTTATACATTTTGGATTCTCGATTATAAATATTCATTAGAAAGATAAAAATATTTCCTACATAATGATATTTTATTTATAATTTTTAGACATCAAATAATTTAAATTATTAATGACACAATAATGATGCAATGTTTACCTCATTAATAAATCATTTAAATAAATAAGATTATAATGATTATAATATTATCTAAAACCTGTCCAATTCTTATTGGTTGATGTTATTTAGAATATGAGTCATCTTATATTCGACCTCAATGATTTTTGGACCATTATAAACCGAATATAATTATATTATAAAGTAATACTTTCACTCTTTCCTAAAGAGCCCCTCTTCTCCCTTATAAAAGGAGACCACTTCTACTCATTCCTCACACCTCTCAAGCCACTTGGATCATCCAAACTCTGCCCAACTAATCTCCCAACATCCCTCTCCTCCTCCTTGAAGCTTCCCCTTAGGTAGAAATCATTTCAAGAAGTCCTTTGGTTCCAACCAAAGTGAGTTACCTAAATTAAAGGTAACGATTTCTCTTAAATTAGTTTCCTTTATTTTGCTTCTCCAACCCCCAAACTCTTTTTATTTCCTTTCTTTTGTAACAAAACCAGTATCCTAAATATACTAGGATGTTGTTATAAGAAGGATTCAAACTACACATACACACAACTCCATCTAATGGATGATGAACATAATGTTTCTGTGGATGGCAAACTAACGCCTCACGAAACGATGATTGTTCAAATACATCTTACCGCCTCTCATGGTGGCCATTATGATGGCACTGTAATTAAATATGATATTAATGATATATATTTTATATATAAGCTTCTGTAATTCCATTTTATTTCATACCATTATTCGTTTCATGTTGTATATACATATGATAATTTCATTTGAGGAAGTGCGGACTACCGCCCCCTTAAAATGATATGACTCGTTCATACCACACATGGAACGTATAAAGGATGGTGTTAATGAACTTAAGTAACATGTATAAAATATTATATTATACTGGAATAGAAATATACCTATGTATCATTTTTATTCGATTCTTTTAAAATAAAAATTAAATGGAAGTAGCGTTCGTGCGTACGTACGGACTACCGTCTCCACGAACGCGATGAGATTCATTCTCCATCGTATCCATTCAAGTATAATTATCATTTGATGATTTAAAATGATGTTTAAAGACTTGATACCATTATGGATTTAAATAATATACAACTTATCCTTTACAAACATGTCTTACGTAACAAAACATACAAAAGCAAACAAGTAAGTTCACACCCGAAACAGCGATAATACTAAGATATTATTATCAAATCAATATTAAAAGATCATATATGATATCATATTAATGTATATGATTCTTGTATAATTTAATAACAATTATTTCACCATTATACAGGAGGTTAACCTACCCCAACCAAGGAAAAGTACAAGGTGAGGGTTTACTTTACAACCTCTTCATTATCCAAGGTTGTTTATACGTAATAATCTACTGGGATCTCTTTATCATCCACATCCATGTTTCTTCAAAATGTATTTCAAAACATTTTTATTATTTACAAGAATATGGGTTAAAGTCATTTATACCCTTGTTTGACTTTTTATAAGAGGTTTATAAAGGAATCTTTCCGTCGTTTTCAAAACAAGGTCATTTTTAACCTTTTCGACAGAATTAAGGTAAGAACGTTTTTTTTAAACTTATACGGCGGGTGCGGCTAATTTCCACCGTTATAAAATCTTCAAAACTTCCCTTACAAGCTTATAAGAATATTTTCAAAGAAAATGTGTTATTTTATATGGATCTTAAATGATTTCAAAATAAAAAGAGATATTTCTTTAAAAAGAATTTTGATTTCATCTATGTCAACATCCTTTGATGGATTTTACGCTTATTTGAATTTGATCTATTGTGATACAAAAATTCTATATTGTATTGAAGGTTTTGTGATATGTTTGACTGTGGATGTGCTATTTTTATACCATTCATAGTTTATGGTGAAATTATTGACATTTCGTATGCTAGTTTTAATACGAATGTTTATGTTATGTTTAAACCTATTCATATGGGAATGCATTGGACTTAGTAAGTGACGGGTGGAGCCCGCTATAGCTCCTCGATGCATCGGTAGGTCTCATGAGACAAACTAGTGTCTTGGCACAAGGCCTTGGAAAAAATCTTATTTGTAGTCTTGGCACGAGGCCTTGGCTATGTGGTTATGATAGTCTGACATTATGCATTCCAACATTATGAAAGTTGTTATTGATTTTGCATGTGATTATTCGATTAGTAGAATATCCATGTGAACAAGTAAATGGCATTATTTCATTTTACTTTTGCCATACTATGTTGAAGTTCAAGTTTAAAAGGCTTTTGTTTTAGTAATTCATTGCCTTAAATGTTTATGCTTATTTTTGAATGTTCCGCTATATTGTTATCCTTACTGGGCATTTGAGCTCACCCCTTTTCTATGTTTTATTTTTCCCAGGATGTGAAGATGTAAGTTATGAATTACCTGCAGGGATATTATGAGGGGATTATAGTGTGGACTGTGGAAACATTATGTTGTTGTAGTAGTTTTTCATTTTATGATGTAATGTAAAACTTATGAATATATCTAGTGTTTCCAAGGCTACTAAACCAATCGGTCTTTCGAGATTCGATCTTTCTTGTGATCATGCCAATGTTATGTAATAATGCACCGACTCTAGGCAACTAGGGTCGGGGCGTTACAGTTGGTATCAGAGGAAGTTTAGTACAAACCTTGGAAGCTAGATTTAGATAAACTCTGATTAGAGCACGTAGACCTAAGATGAACTTTGAGGATTAGTATAGAAGAACTTCCTAGAATTTTGGTATTGTATAGATTTTGTGAGTTTTCCGAGCAATACATCCCTGTCTGGATACGAGCAGGTAGAGGCGGCTCTGGCACAGATGTACCTAGGGGTAAAACCCGAAAACACCGCTTTGAGCTAGACTCGAACGGGAACTGGTGCACGACAACGGGCCTTGCTGCACTCTTGGTTATGACACTCCCGGGGGATATGCTTAGGATAACTCTCACTATCTTTACAAATCATTATGAAGGGTTTATGAGTATATACTTCCTCAACAAAAACATTTTTATGATTATGGATTATATCCATAAATAGTTCAATTTATGTTAAGTGTTTTATAAGTATGGGATTATGTATTTTGATTCATAAACTGATCTAGTTTATGCCATTGTTTAGAAATGGCGCCTAGTGGAAGAAATGGAAACCGTATCAATGCACGCACTCCATGTAGGGATTGCCCTCCTGCTCAAGATAATTATAGTGGGGCTGGTGATGCAACTGGTGCTAATCAGCTAATCACCATACTGGGACAACTTACTCAGGTTATGAATAATAACCTTACCCGTATGGAGCACCCTGATCTGCAGCGTGGAGGATCAATGTTAGATCGATTCATGAGGCAACAACCACCAACGTTAAATGGGAATACAAACCCCTTAGTAGCTGAGCAATGGATATTTTCCCTAGAGAAAATATTTCAGGCTTTGGGGAGCAGTGAAAGGGAAAAAGTTATCATGGCAGTTTACCGCCTCACTAGAGATGCTGATCAATGGTGGTCATTGATTCAGAACATGAAGGAAGATGATGAAGTATCAAATATGGAATGGAGGGAGTTCAAAGATCTGTTTTTAGAAGAATACTTCCCTCGCGACCATCGAGCAGATATGGAAAGGCAATTTCTGAGTCTGAGACAAAAGGAGGATGAGAATGTCACAAAGTATGAGGCTAACTTTACAAGGTTAGCGAGGTACGCTGGTGATTATATTCGTAACCCAAGAAGTAAGATTGATCGTTTCTTTGATGGGTTAAAACCATTTCTCCGTCGAGCATTAGTCTCACAATCCTTTTCATCATACGAAGACATTGTCTCATGTGCTATCAAGACCGAAAAGGAATTCTCTAAGTCTTATGACTTTAAAGCAAAGCAAGAGAAGAAGAGACCTGCTGATCAATCTGGGAATGGAAATAAGGGGAAGAAGGGAAAGGTTGAATATCCATCTTGTGGTAAATGCAGGAAGAAACATCCTCGTACTTGCTTGAAGGGAATGGGAGTCTGTTACAAGTGTGGTGAAAAAGGCCACCAAGCTTATGATTGCAAGGGGAAGAATGAAGCTACCAACGTTCAGTGCTACAATTGCAGGGAGATGGGGAATTATGAAAATGCATGTCCTAAGCGTCAGGAGAACTTACCTCAGAAAAGGCCAAGGGATCAAGGCCAGGCTTATGCTATCACTACTGCTGAGGTAGAAGCTCCGAAAGACGTGGTGGCAGGTAATTTAATGGTTTCCTCAAGTTTAGCAAATGCATTATTTGATTCTGGATCATCGCATTGTTTCATATCTTCCCAGTTTGCTAAGAAAATTAGATATTTCCAATTTGATTTAATAAGGGAGTTGTCAGTTAAAACTCCTAAGGGAAGTATCATTGCAACAAAGTTTTGTGAATCAGTCCCCATTAGAGCACATAAATTTTCTTTATCTGCTGATCTCATCGTCATACCTATGATTGAGTTTGATATAATCCTCGGTATGGACTGGCTTTCGGACTATGATGCGAAGATTTATTGTAAGAAGAAAGAGGTTACGATTCTTGATGATAATGATAAGGAGCACCTTATTTTTAGAGCAGAATCGTCACCACCTAATTCTTATTTAGATCCACCCCCAGTAGCTCAACTTAATTCAATTATTGGGGAGGAAGAGAATGAAATAACTGTCGGTGAGGAAAGGAATGTTCAAATAGAGGATGTACCTGTTGTGAAAGAATTTGTAGATGTATTTCCGGAAGATTTACCTGGACATCCTCCAGAACGAGAAGTTGAGTTTTCCATTGATTTGATTCCTGGATCAAGGCCTATATCGAAGACCCCTTATAGAATGGACACTGTAGAGTTAGTCGAACTAAAGAAACAACTAGAGGAATTGAGTAATAAGGGATTTATTCGCCCTAGTGTTTCTCCATGGGGAGCCCCTGTTCTTTTTGTTAAAAAGAAAGATGGATCTATGAGGTTATGTATCGACTACAGGGAGATCAATGCTATAACGATAAAGAACAAGTATCCCCTACCTCGTATTGATGATTTATTTGACCAACTGCATGGAGCTCAATACTTTTCAAAGATTGACCTTCGATTTGGATACCATCAGTTGTGTGTGAAGAAGGAAGACATTCCGAAGACAGCATTTCGAACCAGGTACGGGCATTACGAGTTTACTGTAATGCCGTTTGGATTGACTAATGCACCCTCTGTATTCATGGATCTGATGAATAGATTTTTCAAGGAGTATCTCGATGAATTTGTGGTGGTATTTATTGATGATATCTTGGTATACTCCAAAACCTACGAAGATCATGAAAATCACTTGCGCATTATCTTGAAGACTCTGAGGAGGCATGAATTATATGGGAAGTTTAGCAAGTGTGAATTCTGGCTTCATGAGATTTCTTTTCTTGGCCATATTGTCTCCAAAGATGGAATCTCTGTTGATCCTTCTAAGACCAAGGCAATCCAAGAATGGCCAGCACCTACGATTATAACTGAGGTACATAGTTTTATTGGTTTGGCAGGTTATTATCGACGTTTCGTCCAGAATTTTGCCTGATTGGCTAACCCATTAACGAATCTCACACGTAAAGGGGTTAAATTTGTCTGGAAAAAAGAGTGTGAAGAATGTTTCGAAGAACTGAAGAGAAGATTAGTCAATGCTCATATATTGACTCTACCATCGGGGAATGATGGGTTCGTTATTTATAGTGATGCATCGAAGAAAGGACTTGGATATGTCCTTATGCAGAATGATAGAGTTATTGCCTATGCATCACGACAGTTGAAAATTCATGAACAAAACTATCCTACTCATGATCTCGAGTTAGCAGCAGTGATCTTTGCTTTGAAGATATGGAGGCACTACCTCTATGGTGAAAAATGTGAGATTTATACTGATCACAAGAGTTTGAAGTATATTTTCTCACAAAAAGAACTCAACATGAGGCAAAGGAGATGACTTGAATTACTCAAGGATTATGATTGTACGATACACTACCACCCAGGGAAGGCAAACAAGGTGGCAGATGATTTGAGTAGAAAAGACCATGGAGTTTTGAACAATATGAGAATTGAAAGGGATCCAATTTTCATGGATCTAGTGAAGATGGACATGGGAATAACCAGGGAAGGTGAATCATCAATGCTTTTTCAAATGGTTGCCAAACCATCTTTACTAGAAAGGATTAAGAGTTCTCAGACCGATGATGAAGAATTCCAAAAGAAGATTAAAGCTGTGAATGATGGGAGATTGAGAGACTTTGTGTATGAAGATGGAATTTTGAAATTCGGGAAGAGACTTTGTGTTTCCAATATACCTGATCTAAAAAGGGAATTGCTGGATGATGCTCATAGTTCCAATTTCTCTATACACCCTGGGAGCACCAAAATGTATAGAGATTTGAAGGAACATTTTTGGTGGGACAACATGAAGAGGGAGATTGCTGATTTTGTGTCAAGATGTATGGTTTGTCAACAAGTGAAAGCTGGAAGGCAACAGCCTGGAGGAGTCATGCAACCTCTTCCCATACCGGAGTGGAAATGGGACAATGTTACGATGGACTTTGTCATGGGGCTACCAAAGACTCCTAGAAGGAACGATGCAATATGGGTTATTGTTGATCGTCTTACCAAGAAAACACATTTTCTTGCTATAAGAGAAGATCTACCCCTGGAACGTCTAGCAAGACTATATATTAATGAAGTCGTGAGACTTCATGGAGTACCCCTATCGATTGTTTCTGATCGTGATCCCCATTTTACTTCAAGATTCTGGAAAAGTCTTCAGAAATCCCTGGATACTGAACTTCATTTGAGCACTGCTTACCACCCTCAGACAGACGGACAATCAGAACGGACTATTCAAACCTTAGAAGACATGCTGAGATCTTGCTCACTTGACTTTCAAGGTATGTGGGATCAATATTTACCTCTGGTAGAATTTTCCTATAACAATAGCTTCCATTCAAGTATTCAGATGGCACCATATGAAGCGTTATACGGAAAGAGATGTCGAACACCAACATGTTGGGATGACGTTGGTGAAAGAAAACTTGTAGGCCCAGAACTGGTGGAGAAAACGGTGGAAAAGGTGAAAGTAATCCAAAATCACATCAAAGCAGCTCAAAGTAGGCAGAAGAGCTATGCCGATAATCGAAGGAAGGATTTGGAATTTCAAGTCGGTGATCATGTTTTTCTGAAGGTATCTCCGTGGAAGGGAGTCATACGTTTTGGTAAGAAAGGTAAATTGAGTCCCAGGTACATTGGACCTTTCGAAATTCTAGAACGAATTGGGGCTGTAGCTTACCGATTGGCAATGCCGCCAAGTCTCTCCAAAGTTCACGATGTGTTCCACGTATCTCTGTTGAGAAAATACATGCCTGAACCAACGCATGTACTCACCTATGAGGAATTAGAACTGGAACCCGATCTGTCTTATTGTGAAGAGCCCGTCAAGATTCTTGATACAAGAGAACAAGTACTGAGAAACCGGACGACACATCTGGTAAAAGTTTTGTGGAGAAACCATAAGATGGAAGAGGCAACGTGGGAACCCGAGGAACTTATGATGAAGAACCACCCGAGTCTTTTTATGCATTAATACCCTAGAAATTGCGAGGACGCAATTATTTGAAGGAGGGGAGAATGTAACACCCCAAGCTTCTACGGTACGCTTCTCTTTGAATAATGTGATAGCGTGTGTTGTACGCAACACCGAGTTCTAACACACCATAACTAATCAAACTAGCCGTTATGAATAGTAACACCTACTTTTTGAAATTATATATATTTTATATTTGAAAATGGACTTCATTTTTGGATTCGGAATATTGAATTTAGCCTAAGGTGAAATTTTGGTACATTTCGGATAACTTTCATATTTTGATGAATAGTGAAAATTACTAAATTTTAATTAAAAACAACTTTTTTAATCAAAATAATTAATAGTGATAAATTGTGAATTTGAGTGGTTTTAAAGTATATTTAGAATATATTTTTACCATTTAATATAATGTTGGTCATTGGACATAATTTTACAATTAAACCGAACATAAACAAGTGTCAATCTTTTGATAGTTATTATCTCTTAAAAACACGCTTTTTGTTTTGACAGCGGGAATTAATTTTAAATTAATTTCTGCCACTTCTGTGTTTTGAATTTAGAAAAATGGATTCCATATTTGGAATCAGGATGTCCAAATTGTGTAAATAGGTAACTTTTATTTTTAGACATTTTGAATAATTACTGTGGTAAATATTTTATTTACCATGGTTAAGGGTAAATCCGGTAAATAAGGGTTAAAAAATAATATTATAATAATACAAAATTACCCTAAAACGTGTCCTAACCTTATTGGTGGACACATACCCGACCATGAGCATCCTTGGGTCAATTTGGGGACCCCTTGGAGCCACTTGTATGTGGTAGGGACACTTTATATTAATAAAGTTAAAATAAAAATAAAAATGGCATAAGCTTACATCTTTTAGAAGAACAATTTTTACATAGGGTTATACATGTTGGATTTTCGATTATAAATATTCATTAGAAAGATAAAAAGATTTCCTACATAATTATATTTTATTTATAATTTTTATACATCAAATAATTTAAATTATTAATGACACAATAATGATGCAATGTTTACCTCATTAATAAATCATTTAAATAAATAAGATTATAATGATTAAAATATTATCTAAAACCTGTCCAATTCTTATTGGTTGATGTTATTTAGAATATGAGTCATCTTATCTTCGACCTCAATGATTTTTGGACCATTATAAACCGAATATAATTATATTATAAAGTAATACTTTTACTCTTTCCTAAAGAGCCCCTCTTCTCCCTTATAAAAGTAGACCACTTCTACTCATTCCTCACACCTCTCAAGACACTTGGCTCGTCCAAACTCTGCCCAACTAATCTCCCCACATCCCTCTCCTCCTCCTTGAAGCTTCCCCTTAGGCAGAAATCATTTAAATAAGTCCTTTGGTTCCAACCAAAGTGAGTTACCTAAATTAAAGGTAACGATTTCTCTTAAATTATTTTCCTTTATTTTGCTTCTCCAACCCCCAAACTCTTTTTATTTCCTTTCTTTTGTAACAACACCAGTATCCTCAATATACTAGGATGTTGTTATAAGAAGGATTCAAACTACACATACACACAACTCCATCTAATGGATGATGAACATAATGTTTCTGTGGATGGCAAACTAACGCCTCACGAAACGATGATTGTTCAAATACATCTTACCGCCTCTCATGGTGGCCATTATGATGGCACTGTAATTAAATATGATATTAATGATATATATTTTATATATAAGCTTCTGAAATTCCATTTTATTTCATACCATTATTCGTTTCATGTTGTATATACATACGATAATTTCATTTGAGGAAGTGCGGACTACCGCCCCCTTAAAATGATATGACTCGTTCATACCACACATGGAACGTATAAAGGATGGTGTTAATGAACTTAAGTAACATGTATAAAATATTATATTATACTGGAATAGAAATATACCTATGTATCATTTGTATTCTATTCTTTTAAAAAAAAATTAAATGGAAGTAGCGTTCGTGCGTACGTACGGACTACCGTCTCCACGAACGCGATGAGATTCATTCTCCATCGTATCCATTCAAGTATAATTATCATTTGATGATTTAAAAATGATGTTTAAGGACTTGATACCATTCTGGATTTAAATAATATACAAATTATCCTTTACAAACATGTCTTACGTAACAAAACATACAAAAGCAAACAAGTAAGTTCACACCCGAAACAGCGATAATACTAAGATATTATTATCAAATCAATATTAAAAGATCATATATGATATCATATTAATGTATATGATTCTTGTATAATTTAATAACAATTATTTCACCATTATACAGGAGGTTAACCTACCCCAACCAAGGAAAAGTACAAGGTAAGGGTTTACTTTACAACCTCTTCATTATCCAAGGTTGTTTATACGTAATAATCTACTGGGATCTCTTTATCATCCACATCCATGTTTCTTCAAAATGTATTTCAAAACATTTTTATTATTTACAAGAATATGGGTTAAAGTCATTTATACCCTTGTTTGACTTTTTATAAGAGGTTTATAAAGGAATCTTTCCGTCGTTTTCAAAACAAGGTCATTTTTAACCTTTTCGACAGAATTAAGGTAAGAACGTTTTTTTTAAACTTATACGGCGGGTGCGGATAATTTCCACCATTATAAAATCTTCAAAACTTCCCTTACAAGCTTATAAGAATATTTTCAAAGAAAATGTGTTATTTTATATGGATCTTAAATGATTTCAAAATAAAAAGAGATATTTCTTTAAAAAGAATTTTGATTTCATCTATGTCAACATCCTTTGATGGATTTTACGCTTATTTGAATTTGATCTATTGTGATACAAAACTTCTATATTGTATTGAAGGTTTTGTGATATGTTTGACTGTGGATGTGCTATTTTTATACCATTCATAGTTTATGGTGAAATTATTGACATTTCATATGCTAGTTTTAATACGAATGTTTATGTTATGTTTAAACCTTTTCATATGGGAATGCATTGGACTTAGTAAGTGACGGGTGGAGCCCGCTATAGCTCCTCGATGCATCGGTAGGTCTCATGAGACAAACTAGTGTCTTGGCACAAGGCCTTGGCAAAAATATTATTTGTAGTCTTGGCACGAGGCCTTGGCTATGTGGTTATGATAGTCTGGCATTATGCATTCCAACATTATGAAAGTGGTTATTGATTTTGCATGTGATTATTCGATTAGTAGAATATCCATGTGAACAAGTAAATGGCATTATTTCATTTTACTTTTGCCATACTATGTTGAAGTTCAAGTTTAAAAGGCTTTTGTTTTAGTAATTCATTGCCTTAAATGTTTATGCTTATTTTTGAATGTTCCGCTATATTGTTATCCTTACTGGGCATTTGAGCTCACCCCTTTTCTATGTTTTATTTTTCCCAGGATGTGAAGATGTAAGTTATGAATTACCTGCAGGGATATTATGAGGGGATTATAGTGTGGACTGTGGAAACATTATGTTGTTGTAGTAGTTTTTCATTTTATGATGTAATGTAAAACTTATGAATATATCTAGTGTTTCCAAGGCTACTAAACCAATCGGTCTTTCGAGATTTGATCTTTCTTGTGATCATGCCAATGTTATGTAATAATGCACCGACTCTAGGCAACTAGGGTCGGGGCGTTACAATCTACTTTCCCAAAATATCTGAATAACCATTCATGGTTACTGGTACCATTCATCATACACTTTCAAAACTTAAGGAAAGACAACAATGTAACAATCCTTAGATGTCTCTTTATTCTATAGTACCATGAGATTACTTATACAACATTACACTTGATAAACATGTAATCATTCCACTACCTTCTTAAACCATTGACCGAGCTTCAACAATTATTTCATCTCACATATCATTTGTAGTCTCTTCATCATCAACAACATAAATACTACCCATACGACCATACTGAATCTCTTCATGAGACTTTCCCTTAGGGATTGGTTTGCATAATTCCTGTACATTCCACATTTAAAACATTTAACCATTGTTGATGTCGTAGCAATACCATTATCCTCATCCATGGTATTAACTGAACCTTTTCCTTTTCACTTACTGGCTTTGTGTCCTTCTTTTCCACACCCAAATCATCTTCTAGTTCCCTTGAAAAAATCTCCCTGATGCCTCTTCCCACATGATATAAATGAGGGAAATTGAACTTTCTTTCCTCTATGATCATCATGAAACTCCATCTTTCTCTTATTATCTGAGCTGGGAAACTTACCAAAGTTGAGATTATTGATCATATTATGAGATTGCTGATTAGGCATAATAACGATGTTTGGACTTCCAAATCCTGTTTCATTTGGTTTCTCATGAATAATATCATCCCATTGACAATCATATCCTCCATTATCGTGAATCATCTTGTTTCCAGCCATTTTCTAAAACCCAAAAAGAATAGTGTGAGAGGAAAAAATAATAATAAAGGGGGAGTAACTTCAATATCTAACATCTTAGGTTTAATTCTAAGATCATTACAGTGACTATAACCTATACGTATACTTAACCTTAGGGACATCCCTAGACATACCTTAGAAATATCTCTAGCGATCTCACTAAAGTTCTCGCATCCTAGTTTCCAATGGTTGTCTAAACCTCCCTCTGATACCAACTGTAGAGACCCAAACCTTGACGTACATGAAAATTACATTACTTTTTCGGAATACATAATACATAACAAAAACAGACACACAAGGACCATAATAGTTTAGTGTCTTTGGAAACTTGGAACGTAATCTTCTAATCGTGGTGAAAGATCTTCAACATCTCCCATAAAGTTCTTCCCCTTTTTTCTTACCTAAAATCTTTCTTTATATCCTGGGGAAAATAAAACATAAAAAGGGTGAGCTCAAATTCTTAGTAAGGGTAAGCGTGGATAAAATAAAACATACCATATACATTTGAACTTAAACACATGAACATAATGTTTAAACATCAAAAGATTGAGCAATGACATAAAACATGGAAGTACGTATGGCATAGATCATAAAGAAACATTAATAATAATAAAATAGCATGGGAATAAAACATGTAATTGTGGAAACCATTAAGCACATGTTATGATTTCCATAGTAGCCAAGGCATTGCTGCCAAGACCATCTTAGTGAAAAAAGTACCTTTCTGAATCGAGTTCACTCCTTGTTTCAGTCCTGTATTACTGAACCGGTTTAACTTGTCGTTCCCGCCATGTCTATCTGATGAGATATAAATCTTCACCCAATGCATTGGAGGTAGATATAGGTCCCACCCATCTCATAATGAAATCATTCTTACTTGTGCCACAAAATATGATTAAAACATTCATCATAACCCAAAGAATAAAATGGGTTTCATAAACATCATCCCATCATTTCATAATCCATATAAAACAAATGGAAATTTCATCATTAGAAAATTGAACCATGTAAATCATAGAGACATTAAACTTGAAACATACACATATCAAATAATGTCATCTTAGATGGAAAATGGTTTTGATAAAACATTTGAAATGAATTCTTGAGGAAAATATCCTTTCTTCATCAAAATCATTTTCTTTTCACAAAATGTCATACAATTTTAAAATAAAAGGACTTTGTTAAAAATATTCATGAAATATTTTGGAGGAATCTTCATGAAAATATGTCTTTATAAAACCATAAAAATCCATTCACGCCGTATAAGTTAAAAATAACATTTTCCTCGTACTTTTGTCGGAAAAGTCAAAAAAGTACCTCGTAATGTAAACAAAAGAATGATTCCTTACATACCATGTATTAAAAGTCAATAATGGGTAAAAATGACTTTAAACATACATGATAACACTTTTATAAAACATGGAAATGGATGATAGAAA
This sequence comes from Viscum album, assembly GCA_963277665.1. Classification (NCBI taxonomy): domain Eukaryota; kingdom Viridiplantae; phylum Streptophyta; class Magnoliopsida; order Santalales; family Viscaceae; genus Viscum; species Viscum album. The sequence continues at coordinate 835,622,169 of OY728126.1, read as the reverse complement.
TAACCCCAGTAAATACTTACGAATAAACAATCTCAGATAAAAACAAGATTGGAAATGTTTTCCCTTACCTTAGGTATGATATGATTCGTATGGATCTAAACCTCATGTATAATGATTTAAATAATGTCATTGACTTATTAAATAATCATATTCATTGTTATGATATCATATATGTTTCACTTATGACTTTATATTACCCGTTCTTTTGTAAATTCCATGTTAAAGTAGCGTTTTTGGTAAAATCATTTCATTTATCGTATGTGTTTCGACTTGTCGTTTCTTGATTTTATTACTTATATTATGATTTACATAATTCCAGAACGTAAAACATGATTTATATATAATATATATTCATCATATACATATATATTATAGATCGATAAAAGGAATTAAATACACCGTTCATGGAGATGGTAGGCCGTACGTACGCATGAACGCTGTTTTCGTTTCCTTATTGAATTGAATGAAACTAAATAGATGACATAAATATATATATACATAAATACAGTAGCATTATTATTTCATATATTTCATTATTATTCATTATATAAACTTTATGATCATTCATGTATGGTTAATCATGGAGAATGAATCTCATCGCGTTGTGGAGACAATAGTTTGTACGTACGCACGAGCGATGACATCGTTCCCATAATTATAGAATTGGAGTGGATGGTATAATATATCATAATCAGTATGATTTTATAATAACCATATATAGTTATTCTTTACACCATTATACCCATCCATGTAAGGTGTTGGTGGAAAAACAGATTACACCACGGCGTGGAGACGGTATTCCGTACTTACGCACACGAGGTGATTTTGTTTTCCGTAGGATGGATAGAAGGTGAAATAGGGTTGTTTCATATTTATAATAACATATCAGTATATTAGGTATACTGATTTTATTACTTAATAATGAAACAACTAATGAAGAAGAAGTTGAAGAAGAATGAAAATTGAAAGAATCGGTAATAGATATTACCTCTTCTTTGACACGCCTATTTGAATCCTACTATTAGGGTACTTAAATTGGTCTTTGAAGAAGACCAAGAACTCTAGGATGTTTCTAGGGAAGTATATAATGGAAATGGGCAGGTTTTGGCCGAGATTAAAGGCTCAAATTGGTGTGAGGAAGAGAGGGAGGAGGTGCCCTTTTATAAGGGAGAAGAGGGGCACCTTTGGAAATCTTAAAAATATTAATTTATAATAAATTTAACCCCACTTAAAAACCTCAAAAAATTACTCATATTAGAATATTATATGATATAGGGTAGTAATCGCATCAACCAATAAAATTTAGACATGTTAGGAAATTATTTTAAACATTATAATCTTTATTTATCCTTACTTAATCAATTTAATTTTATTTGTGGTAATAACATTCTAAATTTTAAATTATAAAAAACAATTACTTATTTGTTTTGAATTGTCCATAATTGCTTAATTTATAAGATTTTAGACCATATAAATTTAAATTTATAATTTTTAAATATTTTTGTGATTTTTAAACAATTTTATAATATGTTATTTTTATAAAATAACAATAGTGTCAATTTTGGAACTATTCATTTATATGAATTTAAATAAAATATATACAGAATATATGTTAGAAATAAAAGATTTAATAGATTCATAAAAGGCCATATGTATCTAGAAAATTACTGGAGAACATTAAATAGTTCAAATAATATTTATTTTATTATTTTTAAAACCATTTATTTGGTTTATCTCTTAATAAAATAATTACTACAAAATTTTTCTATAATTATTTAATATACATATTTTTTGCATAAAAATTAAAAATAAAATCCTATGATGAAGATAAATCTATTAACATTTACAATAATACTTTTACTCGAATTTATCATCTTAAAATCACAATATTTAAATTGTTATATTTATTAAATTATGAAGGTGACAACTTTGGCATCATTTAAAATAAAATAAAATAATTGTCATAATCACTTATATAAGACTCCAAACGGTTATATATTAGGTAATTACATTCTTATGGTATATATATACACTGAAAATACGTTTTGGTTAGTTTTTTGGGCTTTTTAATGGGTATTATTATTTCAATAAAAACAATATTACTGATTTTTCAGTTAATAAATAATTTCTGCATCATTAATGTATCACCATTAATGATAATTATTTAATCCCTAAAAAATATTAATAAATTATCATGATGTAGATAATTTTATTATCTTTCTGGATACTATTCATGTTCGAAGTTTTATAATGTTTATCACTAAATTAAAATTATTATACTTATAAGATTTAAGAGAGTGACATGTTGTCACTTTCTTTGGTTTTAAAAATAATTAAATTATTTTCATAGTCAAAAGTCCATAAAATGAATCTAATCCGACCCTTAGGTGATCTGGGTATACTTTTAGTCATCCAATAGAATTTTGGCATCTGTTAGGGTAATTTTATAATATTATATTCATCCTTAATTACCCGATTTACCTTTAACTATGGTAAATAAAATGTACCGTAGTTACTATTCATATTTCCCAAAAATAAAAAGTAAACTATTAACATAATTTGGACCCAATTATTCAAAATATGGAATCCATTTTTTCAAATTCAATACACAGAAGTTTCTTAAATTAAATTAAAGTTAATCTCGTTGTGGAATGAAAATGGGTTTTTGTTTAAAACATTACAAAAGATTGAATTGATTTAACCTATGAATTCATTGTAAAATCGATGCTAATGACATAAATTATATTAAATGGTAAAAATATATTCTATTTATACTTTAAAACCATTAAATATTATAATTTAACCACATAAGTTATTACGGTGAAAAAAAGTTGTTTTTAACTAAAATATAGCATGTTTTTACTATTCATTAAAATATGAAAGTTATCAGAATAATATGAAAAATTTATCCAATGAAAAATTTTATATCCTAATTCCAAAGAATAATTTTATTTTGTAAAATTGAACTTATAAAAATATCCAAAACTAGATTTAAAGTGGGTGTGCCATCAAAAGGCGGCAAAACTGCATTTTTTTTTAAAATACTTATTTTACCCGAAAAATTTATTTTGTTCTTATACCATGTTCTAGAAAATGTGTAAGATGAATAATAATGTTATAAAATTCAAAATTTAGTTAATAATATTCATAACGGCTAGTTCATAATAATATTATAATAATATATCGTTGTTTAGTAAAACTCGGCATTGCGTACAACACACGCTATCGAGGAAGGTCGTGATTGCGTGTAATGCAAGCCATGTCAGGGTTGTGTGTAGTGCACGACTCCTTTTTTGCTGCGTATAACAAAATACATTGAATATATATATATATACTCAATGTTTCGTATAATAACTACTATCAAACAAACATGAAATTGTGTGTAACACGATCCAGGATTAGTGTTGCGTATACTGCAAGCTGATACGGTGTGGCGTATAGCGCAAGATAATCATGGTGTATCATACAACAGAAGATATGAAATAAATTAAAAAGAATATATCTTATAAAATCTCATGTTATTAAATACATCATTCATTCATATTTACTATTCATTTGAAGATGATACGTTAAACTCATAGTGAATTGATTCCCAATGGATTTCTATAAGGATATAATGAAATAAGATGTCTACCTCAGATATCTGTTTGAAAAGATTGAAACTGGTATTAAATTTCTCTTTACCGCTTCTCAGATAATGATTTTGAACTGATCGCCCACCACATGATTTTCACAAATTAGAATGAATTGAGCCAAATGGGTAAGCTGGTTTACTATTACACATATGGCATAATGTTTCCAAACCATTATTGGGAGACCTATAACAAAATCCATCACTATCTACTCCCATTTACAAAATGGGATATGTAATGAGTACAATATACCCACTGGTCATTGATTCTCTTCCTTAACAGGTTGACAAGTTAATCAATTTGAAAAAAATCAGCTACTTTATATTTCATGTTTTCCATTAAAACTACGCATTCAATGCCTTATACATCTTTTGTAAACCCGAATGTATATCCCATCAGGTGTTGTGGTAAGAATGAATAAGTTGTTCCCCACAAGATATAGGTACAAGCATTTGATATCTGAATCACAAGACTACATCCCCATAATGTTTCAATCCCTCAATGGTCTCCCCATCATTGAGTTTTGAACTCATAACCTGGAAATCTACATCATAAGTTTACGCCTCTTTGACCATATTTACCAAATCAAGACCCATCAAAACTAGAATGAAAACCATAATATCACCTTAGTCTTCCCATTCTACAAGCATGTCATCAATGACTGATAGAAACTACCATTCATGTGATGCTTCATTTTCCAATTGAGTGTATGCCTTTATGCATAATGCATCGGCCACTAAATTACATTTTCCTGGTCTATACACCATGTAAATGTAAAAAATCTAGAGATATTTTATCCATATTGTTTTCCTTAGATTCAAATCTCGTTGCGATAAAGTATGTTTCAAGCTCTTATGATCTATGAACTCAACAACTTTTTCACCATATAGATAGTGAATCTATATATTCAAATCATGAACGACTATGGATAACTCTAAGTTGTGGGTTGGGTAGTTCTTCTAATGCACCCTCAACTTCCTTGAACTATAAGAGACCACATGGTCTCCTAGTTTGACAACATATCCCAAACCTAATCCCAAAGAATCATTATACACCACATATCCCAGTCCTGATTCTAGAAAAATCAAGATAGGTACTGATTTAAGATGAACTTTCAACTCTTGGAATGACTTCTAAAATTCCTCACTCCAATTGAATAGAGTACTCTCCTTTGTCAAGGATGTCATTTCTGAAGCTAGCTATGAAAATTCACACACATAGCGACGGTACGAACCAGCTAGACCATGAAATTTTTTTCATTCAAAGGCATTATTTTGTGCTTTCTAGGAGACAATAGAGTCTATATTTTTTGGGTCCACTTAAATACCTTTTTCAAAAATCACATTTCCAAAAAATCATACCACTTAAATCCAAAAGTCACACATTGAATGTTTGGCATACAAATAGTGGTCTCTTATGATTCCCAACAATTTCTCCATGGGTGTCTCATTATCAATCCTTGTCCTGGAATACACCCAGATATCATCTAAAAACACCACAAAAAGGAATCTAGATATCTATAAAATATCTAATTAATCAATTCTATAAATTTTTTTGGTGCATTTGTAAGACCAAAAGGCATGAAAACATATTCATAGTGACCACATCTTCTTCTAACAGTGACACTGAAGATATCATCCTTAATAAATCACAATTTTCGGTATCTTGATTGCAAGTAAATTTTAGTGTACCACTAATCTCCCCTAAATTTTTCAAATAGAACATCAATGTGTGGTAGTGGAAATTGATTCTTTATTGTAACTTGGTTAAGAATATGACATTCCACACAAAGACTTAATGTTACATGTTCTTTCTCTATTACCATTATTGATGTGTCCAAGGATACATGCTTTGATGAATGAAACATTTTCTTTCCAACTCTTACAACTACACTTTCAGTTCCCATAACTCTGTTGGTGTCATCCTATAAGATTCAAGGGAAATAAGACTCATCCTTGGAAAGAGACAAATGAAAAACTCAAATATCATTATAGGTGTTCACCCTGATATGTTCGTGAAAAATACATCTATAAATTGATCCACAACCACTGGAAAAATATTCTCTTCATTATCTTAAATTGATTCAAAAGTTAACACCGCCAATGGTTAAGGGATCGTCCCTACAGATATTTTGCACAAGAATTTTTTACCTTTATTTACAACCCTCGATCCTCCGATGAGATTATAAATTTCATCATCAGTCGAGAAACCCATTGTCCTTATATAACACTGTATGTGATCCTTAATCATTTTCAACCAATAAATATCCAAGATTACATCATATACATCCATCTCCAACTTCAAGAAGTCCCACTTCATATACAGTCCATCAATGTTTATTGAACATCCACTACCCACAATGGCTTGATATTCTCTTTAAACCATAAGAGTTTGACATTTTATCACATGGTGCATCATCTCAATCTCTAATCTTAAAAAATCAATAACATGAGAATAAATGAAGGAATGTGAGGCACCAGTATCAAACAAAACTATCATAAGGGAAAAATTCCATATAATTGTACCTATACTCATAGATGGCTTAACCTGATCATACACAATCATCTGCTCAGCTCCATACAATTTTGTTGTTTTTTCACTCTTCTTTTTGTTTTCATGATAATATTCCCATTTTTTAGGAGTTATGGTATTCCAAGAATCATCATGGCTAGCCCAGATATGTTGATGAGACTGAGTCTGATTCCCTCATCTTGTCAAAGAATATAATTCTTGTGATACCTGATATGTTTCCCATGCACTAGACCTCGGAGCTCTATGGAATTAGTGCTATAGATTCCCCAATATACTTTAGGTTATAAAATTCTATAGGTTGTGTCATACAATATCACTTTATCTAACCGAACAAGCCACATTGAAAATTGCCTACATTTCTCTTGGGTCATGGAGGAAGGTTCACTAATCCTGTCGTCTAATTCTGCATCCCGCTCTCCTTGGAAATAGGTTTCACTCTTTCTCTTGCCCCCAGTATTTGAGTTCCAAAAATTTCCTATATGTATTATCATAATTCCTCCTCTTGAAGATCTCGATATGTCCACCGAAGCCACTGTCTCTCTATTCACCATATTTATATAAAATTTAATACATAGTACCACAATCTTTGAGCGAATATACTTCCTTATCATTGATTTGAATTTATGTTCCTTCAAGGAATCTCTCATTACATATTCGGGTGCATAGAACACTAAATGCATGAATTTATCCACACACTTGTTGACAAGGATATTTTCATACATCAAACTAATTAAGTTTTTCTTCCTTTGAATCCTAAACGTGTGGGGATAGAATTGTTTCTTAAAAAATTCTTTCAAATACTCCCTACTTTTTCCTTGATCTCCTTTATCCTGCAACACTAGTTCCCACCACTGGCATGAAATATCCTTGAGAATATATGTCACCAACATGACATTGCGATCTGTTGGTGTACCGATGAATTCAATGATATGATTCATCATGTTCAGCCACACCTCTTTCTTTTCTTATTCTGAATCACACTAGACGATTGGTGGATTCTACTGCATGAACTAGAAGGAATGATCCATGTGTCTTGGCTGATCGCTCTTGTTCCTGGTATCCGTATATTCAAATTCATGGATGATACATTGAACTAGATCTTGGGTCATCGGTTGTCTAGGTGAAACCACTTTCTTAGTAGATTCTTCTAGATAGTCTCTATGACACTTACTATGTTCCATTTCCTAAACATGCATCAAACTTGATAAGTCTCAATCCCTAGTAACTGATGGTTTAACATTTTGAAATTCTATCATATCAACGATCATAATAATTTTTCCAAAAACATCCTTTTACAAGTTCAACAATTTTTGAAAAATATCATTCTTTCTATTGAAAATCATTCTATTTACAAAATATACCATGTAACCTCTTTTCAAAACCAATCATTTGAAAAGAAATTCATAATTTCTAAAAAAATTACACATTTTCAAAAAATCATAAATTGTTACTTAAAATGAAATATGAAATACTAGGGGGATTTCATTCCTATAAATTGTATTTCATTCTCATATCATTATCCAATCACATTACAATGAAATTCTAAGATCATATAATAGTCTACAGAACAGTTATGTACCCAACTACCTCGTAACATGATGTTCATCATAAATGGGTTAACTATGTCTTTTTATGCTATACATTTTGGGTTCTAAAAATCCTACTCATTTATATGAACATTACCCAAGGAATAGACCATGATGAATTCAACTCCAAGTCCATGAAATAGAATCCTACTTTTTAGGCAAGGACTGAACAATCTGATACCATTTGTAATGACCTACTTATTCCCATTTTCTTGAAAACACAACCAATCATTACATGGCCTTATAAAACATCCTAAAGACACCAAAGGATGTAAATGAATTCAGAATGGTTTCAAATAAATGTGTGGGATGATTTATCGTTTAAGAATAAAACCATTAACTGAATGATCCATAACTAAAATCATTACTATATGATGCATGCATTAAATCAAGACAACACAGCTACTTTATTCACATAAATAACCCTCCAATGTGTGCAACATTAGAAGACCAAACAACTATCCATGAAAATTGGGTAAACTAATAAATATCCCAATAATACCACAAGAATATATGATCCACTAGCTCTATTCTCCACAATCACCAAACAGTCCAAGTATCATGAGGAGGTGTTAAAAATTTGTGATACTATACCTTTGCAAATATCCCAGATGATAAAATCTGCAAATTAACCCTAGATAAAATGTAGGTGTGAGTATAACAGTCAATAGGTTTTCCCCAATGACTTCCATAATCATACCAATAGGATAGTAAATTTCTCCCCATTTATAAAAATCATTTATAAAAAACAATTCTACAATACATTTTATAACACAATAATAAACATGTTTCAAAGACAATTGTAAGGAAATGAAAAAAGTGAATATTTAACCAATTTACCTAAATTTATACATCTAGAAAAACAATTAAAAAAATAATTAACCATTTCTCACTTATAATTTTTGCATACCCATTCCATGGATCACAATACATCCACACATACATGCTCCGTTTGATGGTTCCATACTCACGAATGGTCTCTCATCTTATCACATTGTGTCCCAATGACACACACCTCTGATCTATGGTCTCACACCTTGTACCCCAATGTTGCACACCTTTTATTCAGGAGCACTTCGAACATGAAGTCACACAACCCCATGTATTCCAAAACATTTCAAATCACCAAAACAAACTATTTCACTAAAACTGAATTTTTATTGAAAACCAATGAATAAAGCAATTTCTATGACACGAATTCATTTCAATAAAACATTCCTCTTTGTTGAGTAAATCAAATCTAAACCATGATTCACAATTCTCAAAAATTCCCCATTTTAAAGTTTCTCTTTTATAATCAAGAACAAAATCACTTTATTCAAATACCAAATATTCCAGATTTCCCCAATCTGCCAAACCATTACCAATAAGTGTTTCCAAAGATTGATAAATATCCAAATCACAACCAATTAAACACATTATATTATATTTTAAATCATTCTAATCAGTTATACAAGTTGGAGTCGAGAGAGAACCCACCTTCCTCAATGGTTTTGGAGAAAACTGACAATAGACGAAGAACTCTCTAGAAACTAGGTTGATTCTCTAAAGAACGACCTTATATCCCTTATCCTATCACAACCTAGAAAAAATCTCATCATATTTGGGATCCCCTATCTTATATCTACCCATTATATAAGTATATACGAGAATGTAATTGAAGATAATAAGTATATCTAAGTAGATCTAATGAAACATGGTGAGGATGAAAAAGAACATCACATAATGAGAGAATCAGTCTTTCAAACGCCAAAGGTGGGATCCAGATTGGTTGCTAAATTCTTGGGAGTGTTTCCCCAAGCATCAATGTACAAAAATAATAAATTAGTACAATTTAAGAAAAAATGAACTTGTAAGAGAAAAAATGAGCATGATCTTAAAAAAATAGGATCTTATGTTTTCCCTATGCATGGTAAGTCCACATGGTTAGGAAAACCATGTGCTAACCATGGGTTTCCAATGTCCCAAAACATCACGTGTGCATAGTTTCTCCTCAAACATCTGTACAGTTTGGAAAAAACCATGCATAAACCGTGTACATCACCTTTGTCCCCAAATACTTCTTGAAAGTTTACCGAACTATCCTATACTCTATTATAACAATTTGTAAACATGAAAAACATAAATTAACGGTTATATACTAGAAATAGGGGGTAATACATTAAATAAGTATGAAAACATGAAATAATATATCCATATTTTTGAACCAAACTATAAAGGATTACCTTTTGTTACTAAAAAAGACCTCGATATGATGATCAGAATATATCTTCCTTGAATAAACCTTGAATCCCTCGATCCTATAAATCAGTGTCAGTTATCATCATATCCCTAAAATCCCTCAAAATTATGGGTTAGATTCACCTCTCCTTATATTCTAGTGATCTGACAATCTAAGACATGATTAGATATAAGAATAAAAAAGATAAAATAATAATTAGGAATGTAACGACCGGACCTCGTTTCCCAGAGTTGGTGCCTTATTAATCGTAATATACTTCTTCACATCGTGGAAAAAAGAAAACATAAGAAAGGGGTGAGCTCAGATGCTCAGTAAGGTAAAATAATTTAGCGTAAGCTATAAAATTTTAATGAAACATGTGTAATAAAAACAAAATCATCTTAAACGTAAACTCGAACATAATATGGAAAAAAATAAATCAAACATTACCATATACACATGCACATGGATATTCTACTTGTCAAATAATCCCATGTAATAACAATTTTCATAATGAAGGAATTCATAATGTTGGACATCATAATCACATAGTCAAGGCCTATGGACAGGACTACAAATAATATTTTGTCAAGGCCTTGTGCTAAGACACTAATTTGTATCATGTGACCTATCGATGCATCGAGGGGCTATAGCCAGCTCCACCAGTCACATACTAAGTTCAATTCATTCGTCATATGAAAAGGGTAAAACATAACACAAACATTCGTATTAAAATAAGAATAAGAAATATATATACTTAAACTGCAAACCATGAATGCTTTAAAAATAGAACATCCATTGTAAAAAATATCACAATTCATTATATACAATATAGAACAATGTATTATAATAAATGAACCTCAATCATGAATAATATCCAGTAAAGGATGTTGACATAGTTGAAAATGATCAATAAAACTCTTTGGGAGAAATATCCCTTTTACATGAAATCATTTAAAAGGCACACAATTTAGAAAGGAATACATTTAAAATAAATTTTTGAATCAAAGCATCCCATTCCACTTTGAATCTTTTAAAAGTAATTAACATTTTAAAATATTCATGTCTATATAAATAAATACTTGAAACCATTTTGAAAACATGGACATTAATGTGAATGGTTTAGAAGAATAAATATTTAAACAATTTAAAATGATGTTTTAGTTAAAGAGTCCAGTAAAAAGAATCCTTTTTAAAACTCTTTTATGATTCATTTAAATTGAAAATAGATATGTCGCACTAAAAACTTATACATAAATAATGTAAAATAATAACGGGATTGATGAATTAACCCTTACCTTGTACATTTCTTGTGTCAATGGTACATTTAGCCTCCTATATAATGACCATAGTTTGTTAAAAAAATTATACCATAACCATAATAATATTTTTTATATCATATATGATTCATTTGTGAATTTATACTAACTATTTAATAATAATTTCTTTGTTAAACTAACATTTCGGGTAATAATTGCTTTCTTTATCGTACATGATTTAACTTGTTATTCATGATTGTATCACTTAGATCATGATTTACATACTACCAAAATATAAAACATGATTTATATATCATATATATTCATAATATAGATATTTATAATATATATTTGTGAAATTAAAACATTTTTATTGGAGAAGGCAGTCAGTATGTACGCATGAACGTTTTTTTTTTCTTCTGTTTTATTATCGTATAATATTAAAGTAAGTAAACAACATATATTTATCTAAATAAATATATATTATTCCACTATAAATATTATTTCATATATCTCATAATTAATCAATATATATATTTATTTATAACAATTATTTAATGGTGATCGTTGAAGATGAAACTCATCATGTCATGGAGACAATAATTCATTCATACGCAAGAGTGACAATGTCAATCTATCGATGGCAGAAAAGTGTTTAATTGGATTGTATATTATATACACAGAATAATTACCATGTTATATTCATTATTTAAATTAATTATACTCATTATTATCTCCATCCAAACAATTTAGTGTGGAATAACAAACTACACCACAACGTGGAGATGGTACGTCATACATTTGCATGTATGGTGACTATTTCATTCATAGGATGGACAAAATAATTAATATGGTTGTACCATATTTATAATTACATCACAATATTTTGAAGGTAGTGGAGTTATTATATCGGTATTGAAATAACAAATAAAGAGGATGTGGAATAAGAAAAGAACCTTGAAAGAGGTGTGAAATTATTACCTCTTCATCGAGTGATTTTGTTTGAGTTGATCAAAAGGGCTCTTTAGGTTGGATTTTTGATCAATGTAATGCCTATATATTTAATATAAAGTAGTTTGGAAAATATATTATCAGGGATTGGCCAACCAAATATATTTGGAGGAGTGATTTTTAGAGAAGGGGAAGTACCCTTTTATTAGAGAGGAGAGACTCACTTTAGGAATAACTTGAAATATTATTTTATTATAAAATAATTTTCGATTTATAATGGATCCAAATAGATTTATTTCTAGGATAAGGTAGAGTTGGATCAAAATATCCTCAAAAAAATATGGTTTATACTAGTTTAAATCACCATATTAACCTTATCATGTATATTTAACCCTTAGTTAAATAGTTTAACTTTTACTATGTCTTCTTGTATTATTATTAAAATACATGGTTAATAAACATACTATAAAATGACAAGAAAATATCAAGTGGTTAATTAGTGACATTTATATCATTAGACATTTCCTTTTTCTGTACCATATATTTTTATGACTATTATATAATTTTATAAAATATTAATTTTTTTGAAAAACTCAATAATGAGATTTTTTACACTATTTAGTATTTGGATTTTGTGAAAGTCATAAAAACATTATTACATAGAAAAAATTCATTTAATCAACCCTAACATGTCATATTAACCTATGAAATTTTTGGAATGCATCCAAAGTCTCAATTTAAAATTATTTTCATATTTATAACTGTTGGTCGGAGTGGTTTACTCAAGAGGGGGGTGAATTGAGTACCAATTAAAATTTCTATATTTAAAAACAGTGTCTTAAAGACCCCCAAATAAAATAATAAATTAAACTGTAGTGAATTTATATTAATGTAGAGATTCTGTTAGGTTCTCAAGGGATTGATTAATTCCCAGGTAATCAACACAGGAGTGTGTGATTATCTTTTGAAACTAACTTACTAATCTACACTTAACATAAACACTTGCTAATTTAATTATCAAAGTAACTTTAAAAACAGTATTGGTTTTAAAGTGATTAGCAGCGGAATAAAACTTTGAAATAGATGGCACAACAATGTAACCAAGAGGTTCAGTCTCAAGCCGAGACTTAGTCCTCTCAAAAGTTTATATAAAAATGATCCACACCCTGGATCGGGGTTCAACAGTTTACAACTATCCAGGTCCAAGACCTCTACCACTGTTCTTCGTGGGAAACAGTACAACAGCAACCAGCTGTCCAGGTTACACACGACCTCTACCACAGTTCTTCGTGGGAACGAAAGAATGAAAGAGTTTTGTAAGGATTTACAGATCCTTCAGTTTGAGTACAGGAGACAGTGTATGTGTTAGATATAGCAGATAACACACACTGCTCGAAATGAATGGTAATAAATCACAGAACAAGAGATGTAGAGTTTAGAGATGGACTTGGTGATTTCAGTATAGCTCTGGACTCCTTTGGATTCGATTAGAAGTGAGTCTGAGTCCTCTTCTTGTTTCTGTTGAGAAACAGAGTGTCGTATGCTCCAGGTTCACAGGTGGTGAGAATGTAGTCGATGAAGTCTTCTTGTAAGCACAGAACACTCCTCGAGTATGCTTGATTGTCTATGAGCTTCTCTGTGTTCCTCTTGTGCTTGTGTCGTTTTTGGTATAATGGATGCACCGCACTTTTCTGGTTCGCTTCTTTTTTTTTGTCACACGTTCGCGTTCGCATTCTCCTTCTCTGGTATGTAGTCTTCTCGTATTTATCTCCCATCAGGGGACAGAAAGGATTTCTTTTCAGCAGGTACGAGGTACGGGTTCCTGACATCCGACAACCTTTATCAGATATTTGACAAATCATTAAAATGTATGATATGACCGTTAGATAGATTAAATATAGGAAATAAAGAAATTCAAACAGTGAGTTGAGTGATCGGTAGGTAAACAGCATCGGTAGCTTGAACATCGGTGGCTTGAACATCGGTAGCTTGAACATCGGTAGCTTGATGTCATTAGTTGCTTTGATTCTATCGGTGGCTCTATGCGTCGGTTGGTACATGCATCGGTCGCTCCATGCGTCGGTAGGTACATGCATCGGTAGCTCCATGTATCGGTGGCTGCGAGTTTATCGGTAGCTTCGTCCATCGGTGACTTATTCCATCGGTAGCTATTTATACTTACACCGGTAGCTCTACGTTTGTATCGGTAGCTGTATTTATAAGTACATCGGTAGCTCTGTGTTAAGTCTATCGGTAGCTGTCTGTCGGTAGACTAAGTCTATCGGTAGACTGGTTACCGGTAGCTCTTTATCGGTAGCTATAGACAGATTACTTATCTGTTTTAGGCAGAACACATCCGATTGTGTTAGAATCAATTTATAACTTGTATGAACATGGATAAATGATGATTAACATATTCCAAAGACTATTTTAAAGATTATTATTGGTTTGATCACAGATTGGAAAGAATTAAAGTATGGATCAACAATATTTAACAATATCATAGAGAATGAAGACATAATTGGGATTTTCAACACAAATAAATACATGATTGAGATTATCAAAACAGGTGAGGTCAACAATCTCCCCCTTTTTGATAATCAGAATTTATGATATTGGCATTTAACATAGTGAAAATATAATAGTAAAGAGTATAATATTGAATTCAATTTTCTCAGAGAAAACAGCATCATAGATAATAGAAATAGTATGATATAGACATAAGTTATCAAAGGTAAAAAATAATAAGGTACTATATAGACATAAGGTATCAGAGATAAAAATGGAAACAAAACAAAGGATAATGTGTTTCCCCTTATGCCTTATTTTTCTCCATTGAAAATATTTCTCATTTTGTTCTCCTCCTTATTCTCGCATAAAAAGTTTCTCCCCCTCTCTTATTGTTCTCCCCCTTTGTGATAATCAAAAAGTGGGAAAGCATATATATAGATATATATATAGGAGAGAAATAAAACAAAGAGAAGTAAAAAAGAAAGTTCTGTATTATAGTAGTCAAAAAGTACAACAAAAACAGATTACAATGGAATTCCTATCAAAAAGCTTGGACACTGGTTCACGCCACATCTGCAATGTGAGATTTTCCTTTAGGATCAGAAGGATGCTCGGGTGGTGAGGATTCAGGTGAAGGTTTGGGAATGCCAGAAAAGATTAAAGGAGGCTGGGCCACTGACACAGAGTCAGGCTTGTAAGTTGAAGATTTTTGGGTAATCATTGGTTTGAGGCTTTGAATGGCTTGAGCAGGAGTCAGCTGGACTGAGGGAGCAGCTGAGGCAGAAGCAGGCAAAGCAGGAGGGATGATGACTGGTCTAGCATCAACATGCAAGAAGGGCAGCAGCAGATTTCTAAAATCCATAATAATTCCTCCTCCTCTTTCCATAGCAGAGAGGAAATCATCTTTGTTCTCCATGAATTTCTCTAAGGCAGGAGTCAGTTCTCTGAGCTTGCTCACTTGTTCTTTGAAATCTTGAGTGACTGGAGGGAGCTTCATGTTCTCCAACATTAGCTTGAAGTGGTGTTCGAGTTGATGCTTGGTGAAAATCTTGGAGAAGTAGTAGTCCACTTTGCTTTTTATGGCTTCTTGAGAGGCAGAGGCTTCTCTCATAAAATCTTGAACTATCTTCATGATTTCTCTGGCAGAATCCCTTGTAGAAAGCACCACTCGGCTTAACTCTGATGAGTCCCCAGAGCCACTGGTAGGAATAGAACCAATCTCCTCCTTCAATATTGCTCGAACTGAGTTCATATCAACTGATGGTTGGGATGTGAGAGGGCCAAGAGAGAAGGAAACAGTTTCTTTAAAACTCTTTGACAAACCACTGATTAGGCTTTGAACTTGAGAGTCTTGTAATTGAACATGATCCTTCACTGAGGTTTTGAAACTTTCAAACACTGAGACAAACTGGCTGACTACACTCTTCACATAGGCTAGATCCTTGTCAGCTTGAGACTTGGAGCTCATATAAGAATCCAAAGCAACCACTGATGTCTTGAGAGCTTCCAGATCAGCTTCGATTCTTGAATACTGAGTCTGTCATTCTTTCACTTCTTCCATAAGCTCAGACATAAAGGAAGATAAATTACAAGCCAGAGATAGCTCGAAGGATCTCTCTAGCACTTTCATTTCTTCATAAAATCTTTCCTTCATCTCAGCAACTGAAGCACTGAATGATTCTTTTATCTCATCCTTCATGGATTCAAGATCTGATTTGGAGACAAAATCACTTGAGACAACTGCAGCAGATTCCCTTGATGAGGCCAAATTAACTACAGAAGTAGTCATTATTGAATTAATTGAGGATGCAAGAGAGGTTTCCATTAGCTTCACTTCTTCAACAAAACTGGATTTGAGGTCCTCTTTCAGCTTAGTCAAATCATGAAATCTGACCACATCGTCTGGCAACAACTCAGCAGCAAGATCATAATTGGTCTTTGGTCTATCCACAGACATCTCATTGTCAGAATCTGGATAATCTAATCCACAGACTATAAACCCTGGGTCTTCTACCCAGTCTCCAATCTCAACAGCTACTGTAACATTCCCAAGCACAGACCGATGCTCCCCCTCAATGGGTGCATTCTCATGTATCACAACAGCCTTTTCTGCTGGCCGTTCTTCATCAGAATCTTCTACCACAAGTTCTACAGGAGCAGCATCTGGAAGATCTTCTGATACAGGTGCAACTTCTTCAGCAGCCGGTATAGCTGAGTTTCCAATTAAGGGACTCATACTTAACCTACCAGAAGCAAGCGATTCAGCTGCATTCTCCTTTTCCTTTTCTTCTTGGTGAGGTACAGACTGGTCTTCCTCATAAGTAGGCAAAACTTCCTCTACTTTTCCTTTCCTAGAATAAACCAGTTCTGCAACAGGACTTGGGGGAAAGTCTGGATCTCCTCCAACATCCATAGGAGTTTCTTCTTCTTCTTCTTCTTCTGTCTCATCACTATAAGCAGGTTCCTCTTCATCAGGTCTTAGACTCGGATCTCTCATATCCTTTGGTCTTGAGGGATAATCCACAGGATTAAACCTATCATAGATTTTCTGATCATCACTGACCCATTCTCCCTTCCATGGGTTCCAGTTAATTTTCATATACTTGCAAACAGTCGAGGTGATGCAGAAATTGTTCTTGACTACAACTGTCTCATCCTGAGACTCAGCGATTTCTTTCACTTTTATCATCACTGAAATCAGCTTGGCAAAGAACAAAGCATTGGTCTTTGACTTTGGTCTAATCATGTCTTCCATTTGAAGCATCAACAATCTGCACAGATTGACTTTTACACCATGTCTTAGCAAATGAAGAAGATAGATATCTTGATATCTCAGATTTGCAAAATCGCCTCTCCTCGGTATCAACACATGCTGAACAAATTTGAAAAGCAGTCGATTCTCTCCATCCATTTCAGCAGCTACCACTTGCCTTTGATTTCCATTCCCAGTCAGCTCTTGTAAGGCGGTCTCATAATCAAAAATGTCACTACTAGGTGGCATTGCTCTTGATACATACCCAGAGACACCTTCATGTGGTACTTTTAAACTCTCAGCCCACTCTACTGAAGAAAAAGACATCTCTTTTCCATTTACAAAAGAGCTTACCCGATTCTCATTCTCAGACTTCTCAAAGGTTACAAACTCATAGAACTGCTTTACCAACTTCGGGTAGTATGGGCCATTGTTATTCGAGAAACAATCCACCCATTTCTGGTCTTCCAGAATCTCGAGCACTAAGGATTTGCTAAGCAGTAGCCATTCCACGCACAGTTCCTTCTCGATTACTATGTCTCTATTCTGCAAGTGAGGATTCACTGGTCGCCTTCCCGATCTAGTTTTGACTTCACTAACACTGGCTTTATGCTGTGTCTTCTGCTTCTTAGCATTTGGTTCTGCACTTTCATCTCTGACGATAGGAAGCTTGGTTTTTGCCATCGCGGGTTTAGGGTTCTTGGTCGATTTGGATGCTAAGGTTCGAAGGTGAGAGATTTTGAGCTCGGTGAGGTAAGAAGTGGCTTAGACTTAGTTTTATCATTTAGGAATTCCAAATAAATGATTAAAATAGAGTAATAAAATAAAACGATTCGTATTCTTGGCGGCAGACAGAGGTTTTAAACTTTGCATCGGTGTGAGTTAATCAACGGTGAGAAAAACAAATCGGTGAGCGTTGTACATCGGTGAGAATTTCTACGTCGGTGAGAAACTTACATCGGTGGGAATTTTCACATCGGTGAGAATTTTCACATCGGTGAGAATTTTCACATCGGTGAGAATGTTCACACCAGTGAGAATTTCACATCAGTGAGAATTTTCACACCGGTTGTGATTAAACATTCCCAGTTCATGTCTTATGAAACTTAGCCTATCCGAACTTAAAGGTTTAGTGAAAATATCAGCCAATTGATGTTCAGTGCCAATAAATTCAAGAGAAATATCACCTTTTTGATAGTGATCTCTTATGAAATGGTGTCTTACATCTATGTGTTTGGTTCTAGAGTGAGATACAGGATTCTTAGAGATGTTTATTGCACTGGTGTTATCACAGTTGATTGAAACATGTTTAAAAACGTATCCATAGTCCAAAAGAGTGTGTTTCATCCACAGAATTTGTGCACAGCAACTACCAGCAGCTATATATTCTGCTTCAGCAGTAGATAATGCAACCGAGTTCTGTTTCTTACTACACCAGGAAACTAAGGATTTTCCAAGCAAATGACATGTTCCTGATGTGCTTTTTCTATCTAGCTTACAACCAGCAAAGTCAGCATCTGAATAACTCATTAACTCAAAGGATTGTCCTTTTGGGTAAAACAAACCTAAGTTAACCGTGTGTTTGAGATATTTAAAAATTCTTTTAACAGCAAGCAAATGAGATTCTTTTGGGTTAGCTTGAAATCTAGCACACATACACACACTAAACATAATATCAGGTCGACTAGCAGTAAGATAAAGTAAACTACCAATCATACCTCTGTAATTTGTTTGATCAACTGGTTTCCCAGTTTCATCTGTGTCCAATTTACAGGTAGTACTCATAGGAGTTTCACTTTCCTTGATACTATCCAGACCAAAACGTTTTAAAATATCCTTTGTATATTTACTTTGATTCAAAATAATACCATTTTCATTTTGAAATACTTGAAATCCAAGAAAGTACTTAAGCTCTCCCATTAAGCTCATTTCAAATTCATTTTGCATACTTTTTGAAAAATCAGTACATAAAGAGTGTTTAGAAGATCCAAAAATAATATCATCAACATATATTTGTACAACTAAAACATCTTTAGAAATTCTTTTAATGAAAAGAGTTGGATCAGCAATCCCTTTAGTAAAACCTTTTGAAATAAGGAAATTGCTAAGTCTATCATACCAAGCTCTTGGTGCTTGTTTTAAACCATACAAAGCTTTAGAAAGTTTAAAAACTTGATTTGGAAAATGGGGGTTAGCAAATCCAGGTGGTTGTTCCACAAAAACATCTTCAATTATAAAACCATTTAGAAATGCACTTTTTACATCCATTTGATATAACTTGAAATCCAGATGTGCAGCATATGCAAGTAAGATCCTAATGGCTTCTAGTCTAGCTACAGGTGCAAAAGTTTCCTCATAGTCTATACCTTCTTCTTGACTATATCCTTGTGCAACTAGTCTAGCTTTGTTTCTAACTATATTTCCAGATTCATCTACTTTATTTCTAAAAACCCATTTTGTGCCTATTGTCAAAGTGTCCTTGGGTCTGTCAACTAATTCCCAGACTTTGTTTCTTTCAAACTGATTTAATTCTTCCTGCATAGCTATTACCCAGAATTCATCATTGATAGCATCATTGATATTTTTGGGTTCCAGCTGTGAAAGAAAGGCTTGATGTTCAACCTGATTTCTTAGAGAAGCTCTAGTTTGTGTTCCTCTATCCAAATTACCAACAACAGCTTCTAAAGGATGATTCTTTAGAATCCTCGTTGATCTAGTAAAGGTTGGACTAGAAATTTCAGGTTCATCTATAGGTTCGGGTTCAACAGAAGCAGATTCTGGAGAAAGTCCAGAACTGGATACTTTTATAACAGGTTCTTTAGATTTATCATTAAGGTCCAGAATAGATAAGTCTTCTTCAAGATTTTCAAGAGAGGTTTTAGGCTCATGTGGATCAGTTTCATCAAACTTGATGTGGACAGATTCTTCCACACATTTGGTTTTCTTATTGAATACTCTATAGGCTTTACTAGAAATAGAGTAACCCAGAAAAATTCCTTCATCACTTTTGGAAGCAAACTTATCCAGATTATCTTTAGTATTCAGAATAAATACTTTGCAACCAAAAACTTCAAAGTAATTAACCTTAGGCTTACTATTGTTCCACAATTCATAAGGGGTTTTCTTAAGAACAGGTCTAATCAAGACTCTATTAATAACATAACAAGCTGTATTTACAGCTTCAGCCCAAAAATAAATAGGCAGGTCATATTCATTGAGCATGGTTCTAGCAATTTCTTGAAGAGTTCGGTTTCTTCTTTCTACTACACCATTCTGTTGGGGTGTTCTAGGGGCAGAGAAGTTATGAGTATAGCCATTGTGTGAGCAATAAGATTCAAAATCTTGATTTTCAAACTCACGACCATGATCACTTCTCAGGGTCTTAATCTTAAGTCCACTAAGATTTTCTACAGACTTGGAGTATTTAACAAAGTAAGAACAAGCTTCACTTTTGTGAGCTAGAAAATATACCCAAGTATATCTAGAAAAGTCTTCTACAAGAACATAAACATAGTGCTTCCCATTTAAACTAGAAACTCTTGATGGCCCAAACAAATCCATGTGAACCAATTCAAGTGGTTGAGAAGTTGAAACTTCTTTCTTTGATTTAAAAGAAACTTTGTGTTGTTTTACCTTTTGACAGGGGTTACACACTCTATCATTTGGGAATTCTAACTTAGGTAGGTCTCTAACTAGGTTTTTCCTAGAAAGTTTTCTAAGTGAGTGAATGTTGCAATGTCCTAATCTTCTGTGCCATAGCCAAGATTCTTTATGAAAAGCATTCAAACAATTAATATTCTGCTTAGCTAAAGAATTCAGATTAACAGCATAAACATTTTCATTTCTTGAGGCAGAAAATACCAAAACATTCTTAGAATTAAAAACTTTGCAAGAATCATTTTCAAATTTAACATGAAAACCATCATCACATAACTGAGAAATACTTAATAAATTGTATTTAAGGCCATCAACAAATAAAACTTTAGAAATCAAAATTGAATCAGTGTTACCAATCTGGCCTAGGCCGATGATTTTCCCTTTTGAGTTATCACCAAAGGTGACAAAGCCTCCATCAACTTTTATTAAACTCTTGAAACAAGAGAAGTCTCCTGACATATGTCTTGAACATCCACTGTCCAAATACCACGTCTCTTTACAGGAGCTCTTTAAGCAAGTTCCCTACAAAACAGATTTAGATGGGAGATGATTTTGGTACCCAGATCTTCTTGGGTCCAGACAGGTTAGCCAATAACACTTTAGGTACCCATATTTGTCTAATGGGTCTCATATAATTTGTAGAATTGACATGCTTTGAAAGATAAACTTTATTAGATCCATAGCTATGTATATAACTGGTTGAAGCATATGAAGTTCCAGAATTACCTTCATTCTGTCCAGATTTAGAAATGAATCTAGTTTTAGCAATTTCCCTTTGTCCAGGTTGGTATCCTATACCAGTAGTGTATTTAGGTGCTACTTGCTTTCCTAGCATCTGTGTTAGAGCATTCTTGCCATTGGTGAACTTCTCTAAGTCTTTTCTAAGTTGCTCATTTGACAGTTTCAGTTCTGTATTTTCTTTTAACAGTTGAGCATTTTTCTCTCTTTCAATAGTAAGTTCGGTTTTAACTGTAGTGGTGAGAGCATGTTGTTTCTTTAATGACTTGTATTTATCCTTAAGTTCATTACATGTCTCTTCCAGCATATCACAGTATTCAAACAGTTCAGATTTAGACATGTTATCACCTTCAGAATCATCTCCAGAATAATATGACTTTGAAGCAGGAGTTTCAGCAGTTACCTCAGAAGTGTTTGCCATAAAGCACATGTTGGCTCGATTCCTTTCAGAGTCTGAAGATTCAGCTTCACTTGTGCTGTCTTCTGAAGCACTCCAAGTAGCCTTCATAGCTTTCTTAAACTTATTGTCCTTATATTCATATTTCTTTTTATATTTCAGCTTTGGACAGTCGGCTTTAATGTGTCCTTTTCTCTTGCACTCATAGCAGACAACATCATCTGACTTGTCATTCTTCTTCCAGTCCTTTTCCCATTTGCCTTGGTGATCATACTTACCCTTATAATTTGTTTTTCTGAAGAACTTCTTTTTCCTATAAAATTTCTTAAATCTTCTAGCAATGTGAGCCATCTCAGCATCACTGTAAGAATCACTTCCACTGTCTTCACAGCTTGAACTTTCAACTACAGCTTGAAGCTTTTCCTTGTCCTTATTCTTTGAGGTTGAGGATTTGAAAGCAACAGACTTTCTTGCAGGTTCATTGTCTTCCTCTTTGTTCACTTTAAGCTCTTCTTCATACATCATCAGCTTGCCAATTAGTTCCTTGACAGGTAGAGCAGCTATGTCACATGATTCTCTGATTGAGACAGACGTGCCTCTCCATCTATCAGGTAGACATCTCAAAATTCTCATAATTTGTTCCTTCGATGAGACATCCTTTCCCAGCGAGATCATTGTATTGACAATTTCGTTGAACCTGAGATACATGTCAGAAATGGGTTCGTCAGGCTTCATTTTAAAATTATCATACTTGATAGTATAAGTGTTCAATCTCATTTCTTTAACATTAGTTGTTCCTTCATGAGAAACAGCTAAGGTATCCCAAATTTCATATGCAGTTTTACATGCAGAAATTCTATTAAACTCTTCATCTCCTAGAGCACAGTACAAGGCATTCATAGCTTTACAGTTGTTATTGTAGGCAGTCTTTGTAGGTTCATCCCAAGTAGATCTAGCAGTAGTAGGAATTTTGTATTCTGATTCAATAGCAGTCCAAATATCAAAACCTATGCTTTCTAGATGGATTTTCATTTTCAGCTTCCACTGAGCATAATTAGTTCCATTGAAGAAAGGTGGCCGGTTAGTAGCAGCACCCTCAAGTCTATTGTCCATGATGAGAAAATTTTAAAGAGATAAAAATTTAGAAATAACAGAAATTTTAAGAACTTTAAAATACAACTAAAATCACAGTTCAAAAGCAGAGCACTTTTGGAAAGTATTTTCAACCTCTGATACCAAGTGTTGGTCGGAGTGGTTTACTCAAGAGGGGGGTGAATTGAGTAACAATTAAAATTTCTATATTTAAAAGCAGTGTCTTAAAGACCCCCAAATAAAATAATAAATTAAACTGTAGTGAATTTATATTAATGTAGAGATTCTGTTAGGTTCTCAAGGGATTGATTAATTCCCAGGTAATCAACACAGGAGTGTGTGATTATCTTTTGAAACTAACTTACTAATCTATACTTAACATAAACACTTGCTAATTTAATTATCAAAGTAACTTTAAAAACAGTATTGGTTTTAAAGTGATTAGCAGCGGAATAAAACTTTGAAATAGATGGCACAACAATGTAACCAAGAGGTTCAGTCTCAAGCCGAGACTTAGTCCTCTCAAAAGTTTATATAAAAATGATCCACACCCTGGATCGGGGTTCAACAGTTTACAACTGTCCAGGTCCAAGACCTCTACCACTGTTCTTCGTGGGAAACAGTACAACATCAACCAGCTGTCCAGGTTACACACGACCTCTACCACAGTTCTTCGTGGGAACGAAAGAATGAAAGAGTTTTGTAAGGATTTACAGATCCTTCAGTTTGAGTACAGGAGACAGTGTATGTGTTAGATATAGCAGATAACACACACTGCTCGAAATGAATGGTAATAAATCACAGAACAAGAGATGTAGAGTTTAGAGATGGTTCTGGTGATTTCAGTATAGCTCTGGACTCCTTTGGATTCGATTAGAAGTGAGTCTGAGTCCTCTTCTTGTTTCTGTTGAGAAACAGAGTGTCGTATGCTCCAGGTTCACAGGTGGTGAGAATGTAGTCGATGAAGTCTTCTTGTAAGCACAGAACACTCCTCGAGTATGCTTGATTGTCTATGAGCTTCTCTGTGTTCCTCTTGTGCTTGTGTCGTTTTTGGTATAATGGATGCACCGCACTTTTCTGGTTCGCTTCTTTTTTTTTGTCACACGTTCGCGTTCGCATTCTCCTTCTCTGGTATGTATTCTTCTCGTATTTATCTCCCATCAGGGGACAGAAAGGATTTCTTTTCAGCAGGTACGAGGTACGGGTTCCTGACATCCGACAACCTTTATCAGATATTTGACAAATCATTAAAATGTATGATATGACCGTTAGATAGATTAAATATAGGAAATAAAGAAATTCAAACAGTGAGTTGAGTGATCGGTAGGTAAACAGCATCGGTAGCTTGAACATCGGTGGCTTGAACATCGGTGGCTTGAACATCGGTAGCTTGAACATCGGTAGCTTGATGTCATTAGTTGCTTTGATTCTATCGGTGGCTCTATGCGTCGGTTGGTACATGCATCGGTCGCTCCATGCGTCGGTAGGTACATGCATCGGTAGCTCCATGTATCGGTGGCTGCGAGTTTATCGGTAGCTTCGTCCATCGGTGACTTATTCCATCGGTAGCTATTTATACTTACACCGGTAGCTCTACGTTTGTATCGGTAGCTGTATTTATAAGTACATCGGTAGCTCTGTGTTAAGTCTATCGGTAGCTGTCTGTCGGTAGACTAAGTCTATCGGTAGACTGGTTACCGGTAGCTCTTTATCGGTAGCTATAGGCAGATTACTTATCTGTTTTAGGCAGAACACATCCGATTGTGTTAGAATCAATTTATAACTTGTATGAACATGGATAAATGATGATTAACATATTCCAAAGACTATTTTAAAGATTATTATTGGTTTGATCACAGATTGGAAAGAATTAAAGTATGGATCAACAATATTTAACAATATCATAGAGAATGAAGACATAATTGGGATTTTCAACATAAATAAATACATGATTGAGATTATCAAAACAGGTGAGGTCAACAATAACATCAATTATTTTAGTCATTCATTAATAAGGAAATTAATGCATCATCATTATATCATAAATAAATATAATTATTTAATGTCTAAAAAATATAAATAAAATACAATGATTTATAAAACAATTTTATATTTCTAATGAATATTTACAATAGAAATTATCTTTCGTATAACCTTATTTTAATAATGTTTTAGTTATGAAAAATTGAATTTAAAACTTTTAACTATTCTTTAAATAAAATAATAATAAATATCCTAATATAATCCAAGTAGATAAAAAAGGATCATATTTTATTCCAAATAATTAATTTGGTCAAAATACACTTGTACAGTAGAACTAGGACATGTGTTGGTGTAATTATAATATAATTTTTACCTTTAATTTCCCATTTTACTTTTATCCGTGGTAAATAAAATTCAAAAGTTACTAATCACCAAAAATTATTTTCATCCTATTGAACCAATTTTTTTACCAATGTTAACGGTTTCTCACATATTTTTGAAATTCAATTCACATAAATAGTAAAATTACATTTTATACAAATTAGCAAATGTGCCTAGAAGGTTCGTAATAGAAGTTAAATTATTCAATAAAATTTTATATATCTCATCTTATTATAAAATGAATCCAATATGTTAAATTGAAATAATATAGTAATTATGTATCTTTTTATACTTTAAAATAAATTTAAATAAAAAAAATTAATTATATAAATGAAAAGTCGTGTTTTAAACAATAACATAGTGTTTTTCAATATTTATCAAAAATAGATTTTTTTCAGAAAAATACCAAAAATTCAACCAAATATAATTTCGATATTTCAAATTCAAATATTATATTAATTTTATCTAATTTAAAACATAATAGTTATATTAAATAATTTATAATTAATTCCCTTTTTATAAAACAGAAAGCAGGTTTTTAAGAAGTAAAAACTATCACAAGATTGACATTTGTTTATCTCCAATTTAAATGTAAAATTACCTATACAGACCTACATTATATTAAATTATAAAAATATAATATAATTATAATTTAAAACCACTCAAATGGATAATTTATGATTAGAAATTATTTCCATTAAAAAATTTGTTTTCAATTAAAATTTAGTATTTTCACTATTCATCAAAATATGAATGTTATCAGAAAAGTACCAAAATTTTATCAAAACTTATTTTTTATGATATATATATAAATAATATTTTAATTTCATTAAATTGGATTTATAAAAGTGTCAAAATTATTATTTAAGAAGGGTTCTCCATTAAAAGGCGGAAAAACTGTATTTTTTTAAGAATACATTTTTCATCTGAAAAATTGAATTTGTCCTTATATTATGTCTAAGAAACACGAAATATGATTTCTAAAATTATATAGGACATATATAAATCAAAAAACGTGGTTAATACTATACATAACATCTTTTTAAATAGCTAGTTTGATAGGCAATGATGCGCTTGAACTTGATGTTGCATGTAGCGCAAGCTATTGAATCATTTTAAAGAGATAACGTTCTATGAAATCTTGGGGTGTCAAATTATACCCTCCTTCAATAAATTTCAACCTCGAAATTTTATATTGTTCTAAAAAAATTAGAATGTTGAAAAAAAAATATATTTTTCAATAACCAACATCGGAAATGGGATTAATAAAATTCACTTTTAATAAGAGGGAAAGGTAAATGAAAAAGCCACTACCAAATTAGGATTTCGAATTGGAGAACATTGGAGGACATTACAGACACATCATTGGAGGAAAAAAGAAAATATTTATAGGGAGCCATTGATGTCATCAATCAAAAACAAGTGAACAATAAATGTAAAATTGAGGGCCTCAAATCCATCAATCATTGATGATTTAATGTATCATTGGTTAAACAAAGCATATTGTATTAAGAATACACAATTTTTTCAGATAGATTATTAATATTTTTTCTTTGAATAGAATGGATTAATTTACTACCAAGATAAGAACTCTAGGAAACATACCTTATTTCATTACTTGTCATAATCTTATTCTCATTATTTTGTAGTGCTTCGATCTATTTTCCCTTCATCCCTTACACTAGGAAATGAATGTTCAAAAATGATTTTTATGCCTAATGCACATTTGATAAATCATAAGATCCATAAGTATTCCCTTAACACTCTAAATGTTTACTAAAAACAAAAAGGATAGGCAAAATTATTCAATAAATCATACATTAACCTCAAAAAAAATATCAAGTTTTCAACTTACTCAATTCCAACCTTTAGACTTATCCAAAATAGTTGTGTCCAATCTCCCATTCAAAAAATTTATAAAGAAGTTCAACATAACAAAATTATGATCTATTTTATCACATAAAAACATGGTAATACCTTCATAATTTATTCTATTAAAACATGGTAATAATCTGAATTACCATAAAACCTTATTTGAATAGAAATGTACTTCTTTATTCCTTATATATAACATAGAATACTTGATATACTCCTAAAATCCAAAAATGATGTAATCTCCAACAATAATGGAATAAACTAACCATTAATTATTTACAAGGTAGTCAAGAATATCTAATATAATTTGTCCAAATCAACCATATCTTATTCCAAAATCACTGGCTTAGTATCAAGACCATATTAAGGTTTATCTTTCCTTCATTCATGTATTTCCAATAAGTTTAACTTGTTGTTGAGTCACTTTCCATAGTTCCATATAATCTCAAATCCTCATTGAAATAGTAATATATTAAAATTTTTATTTATTTCCAAAATTAATATAACTAGTACATCATGTATACAACACTCAAATGACATAATTCATTAATAAATATATAAGAACAGTAAATTTTCTTCATCATCCATGGTAGTGTCATAACTAGATTATCATACAATATAATTATATGGGGTATACTCTGATGATTGGGTCATTGATTTGCGTTGTGTCCCAACTCCTTGCAGATGAAACATTAGACATTTTAAAACTTTTTATTATCCTTGAAATCACGCACTTGGTGTCCTTTTTCTCCAAACATATAACAAACTCTCATTCCCTTCAAGAGTTTACCAAGGTGATTCTTTCCACATAAATCACATGTAGGAGAATCTTTCATTTCCTTCATCATAATATCCATATTTTTTCTCTTCCTTCCTCTTCGTTTCTTTCTTCCCTTTAAAGCCATATGACTCAAATAATTATTTACTTATATTATTAACACATGATACTATTTATTCCTATGATGAGAATACATGGGAGACTATTTCTCTTCTAAATTCTATCTTAAGGCCATGAATGATATGATTATTCCTACTCTTTGGATTAGGAATATTTCTTCTGTTATCATTCCCTATATTGGGCACCATTTCTAATTTACAACATACACTAGGTTAGATCATATCATAATGAATAATCTTAAAACTAGTAAAATTCTCAATATTAATTGAATATTTTCACACATCTAGTCTCATAATCATAAAAATTGTTTATTTACAGACATATTTACTCATAAATCCATCATAACGAGTTTTAAAGAAAATATGAATTATCCTAAGTTTATCCCTTAGGAGTGTCGTAACTAAGAGTGAAGCAATGCCCGTTATCGTGCACTAGTTCCCAGTCGAGTCTAGCTCAAAGTGGCGTTTTTTGGGTTTTACACGTAGATGCATCTGTTACAAATCCACCTCTACATAATTTTATCCATAAAGGGATTTATTTCTTGGAAAATACAAAAAATCCCAACATTATAAAAAATTCTAGGAAATTATTCTATACAAGTCCTCAAATTATATCTTAGAGTAATGTTCTCTAATAAAAGTTTTTCTAAATCTAGATTCCTAGGTTTGTACTAAACTTCCACTGATACCAATTGTAAGGCCCCAACCCTAGTTACCCAGATTCGGTGCAATATTACATAATATTGGCATGATCATAAGAGATCATGTCCTGAATAACTGACTAGTTTAGTAGCCTTGGAAGTAGTAGATATAAACATAAGTTTTACATTACATTATGAAATAAAAAACAACCTCATTGTGTCCCCATTGAACACACTCGTATCAATTAGCATATTATTATATGTTAATCATAATATACTTCTTCACATCTGGGAAAAAAAGAAACATATTAAGGGGGTGATCTCAGATGCTCAGTAAGGGTAAATAATTTAGCAGAAGCTATAAACATTTAAGGTGAGATGTGTAATAAAGAAAACATACTTTTATACATAAACTAGAACAAAATTTAGAAAAATTAAATAAAACATTACCATATACACATGAACATGAATATTCTACTTGTTGAATAATGCCAAGTAATAACTAATTTCATAACGAGGGAATGCATAATGTAAGAACTCAAAACCACATATAGTCAAGGCCTTGTGCCAAGACTACAAATAATTTTTTATCAAGTCCTTGTGTGAAGACACTAATTTGTCTCATAAGACTTATAGATGCATCGATGGGCTATAGCGGGCCCCACCTGTCACTTACTATGTCCAATGCATTCCTCTTATGAAAAAAATGAAACATTACATAAACAATCTTATTAAAATTAGCATACGAAATGTCAATACATGAATTGTAAACCATGATTGGTATCAAAAAAACACTTCCATAGTCAAGAGAATCATAATTAATTCAATAAAATATAGAAAATTTTATTATAATAAATTGACCTCAATCCTGAATAATATAAAGTAAAGGATGTTGACATAGTTGAAAATTATTAGTAAAACTCTTTAAGGGAAATATCCCTTTTCAAGAAATATTTTAAATGTCACAAAATTTACAAATATATAAATTTAAAATAAGTTTTTCAATCAAAGTGTTCCATACCACTTTGAATCATTTTAATGGAATTAACATTTTAAAATATTCATGTCCATATAATTAAATCCTTAAATCTATTTTGAAAATATTGACATTAATGGGAATGATTTTGAAGAATAAATATTTTAACCATTTAAAATGATGTTTTAGTTAAATATTTCCTTAAAATTAATCATTTCGAAAAATCTTTTTTGAGTCATGAACATGGATACTAAATATTTCCTAGTAAAAAAATACGTATAAGAAATCTCGGATAATAATGAGATTGAAGAATTAACCCTTACCTTGTACTCTTCATTAGTCGAGGGTGTATTTAGACTTCTTGAATAATGACCATAGTATGTTATCTAATTATACCAGAACCATATTAATATTTATGATATCATATATGGTTCATTTATGACTTTATACTACACATTTAATAATAATTTCCATGTTAAAGTAACATTTTGGGTAATAATCGATTTCTTTATCGTACTTGTTTTAACTTGTCATTTTTGATCGTATCACATAGATCTTGATTAACATAATAAAATAATATAAAAAATGATTTATATATCATATATATTATGAATATAATTATTTATATTAGATAGATTTATGAAATGAAAACATTGTTCATGGAAACAGTAGTTCGTAAGTACACTTGAATGTTTTTTCTGTTTTCTTATCGTATAGTGTCGAAGTAAGTAAACGACATATATATTTCTACATAAATATTTATTTTTCTAGTAGAAATATTATTTCATATATCTCATACTTAATCAATATATATATATATATATATATAATTATTAAATGGTAATCGTTGAAGATGAATCTCATCACGTCGTGGATATGGTAAGCCATACGTACGCACGAGCGATAATGTCATTCTATAAATGGTAAAATATTGTTTAATTGGATGTTATATTATATATACAGAATCTTTACCATGTTATATTGGTTATTCAAATTAATTATACTCATTATTATACCCATCCAAATAATTCAGTGTTGAATAATAAACTATACCAAGACATGGAGAAGGTAAGCCGTATGTACGCACGTATGGTGAATTTTCCATTCATAGGATGGATAGAATAATTAATATGGTTGTACCGTATTTATAGTAACATCATAGTATGTAGAAGGTAGTGGATTAATTTTTTTGGTATGGAAATAACAAAGTAATAGGAAGTGGAAGAAGAAAAGAACTTAGAAAGAGGTGATGAAATTATTACCTCTTCTTTGGGTGCTTCCTTTTGATTTGATCAAATGGGCTCCATAGGATGACTTTCTGATCAAAGTAAGGCCTCTCAGTTGAATTTAGGGTATTTGGAAGGATATTTTAGTGGGTTTTGTCTGAGACATATGTCTTTGGAGGTCTGATTTTGATATAAGGGGAAGTACCCTTTTATAAGAGAGATGAAGGTCACTTTTGAAAAAGCTTGAAATATAATTTTATTATAAAATAATTTTCGGTTTATAAAAGCTCCAAATAGATTTTTTTCTAGGATAAGGTGGGTATCGGTATAAATAATTTAAGACAATAGGTCTTAGACAAGTTTTTGTCACCATATTAAACTTATATTTTATATTTAACAATTAGTTATATTGTTTAACTTTTACCATATGTTATTGTATTGTTATAATAAATGGTTAATAAAAATAAAATAAAATTATAAGAGAACCTAAAATGGTTCATTAATGAAATATATAATATTATACACGTATTTAGGTTGAACCATATATTTTTATGACTATTATATAGTTTAATAAAATAGAATTTGTTTTTAAAAATGCATTCATGTCAATTTGAAAACTATTTAGTATTTGGTTATTTTGAATGTCATAAAAACATTATTACTTCAAAACAAACACATTTAATCAACCCTAACATGTCATATAAACACAATAAAATCATTTAATGTATCAAAAATATCAATTTACATTTATTTTAATATTTATGAGATCGATTAATTTGGTCATTCATTTAGAAGGTAATCACTACATCAACATTGTGTGATAAATAAATTTATTAATTTAATATATAAAAATTATAAATAAAATACAATGATTTCAGAAATAATTTAATATTTCCAATTAATATTTATAATCAAAATAATCTTATGTATTACAATAAATTAAAAATGTTTTTGTTAATAAACATTGAATTTAGCACTTCTAACACTTCTTTAAATAAAATAAAAATAAATTTCCTAATCTAATTCATGTTGATAAAAAAGGATCATATTTTTTTCCTAATGTTAATTTTGGTAAAAATAAACTTTTCTAACAGAATTAGAACATGTTTTAGGGTAATAATAATATCATTTTTAACTTTAATTGCACTGTTTACTTTTAAGCGTGGTAAATAAAATTCCAAAGTTACCACTCACCAAAAAATATTTTCATCCTATTGAACCACATTTTACATACTAATTTCAACCATGTCTCTTGGAGTCTTTAAATTCAACTAATAGAAGCGGTAAAGTTATGTTTTATGCAAATTTGTAAACGTGCTTAGAAGTTGGGTAATATACGTTAAATAGTTCGATAAAATTTTATATATCTAATCTTATTATATGACTCCAATCAATTATATTGGACTGATATAGGAATAATGTATCTATTTTGACATTAATTTTTTTTACTAAATATATTAATTATTTAAATAAAAAGTTATTTTTTATACAATAACTTAGTGTTTTTCACTATTTATCAAAAATTGAATGTTTTAAAAAAAAATACCAAAACATTCACCCTAAACTAATTTTAATATTCCAAAATTCAAAAATGATTTTTATTTTACAAATTTTAAAACCTATATATTTAAATAATTAATTTAAAATTAATTCCTTTTTTAAAAACAAGAAAGCTGGTTTTTTAGAAGTAAAAACTAACAAAAGATTAACACGTGCTTATGTCCAATTTAAACGTAAAATTACTTATAATGAAATAAATTATATTAAATTATAGAAATATAATCTAATTATCCTTTAAAACCACTCAAATTCATAATTTAACACTATAAATTATATCTATTAAAAACGATGTTTTCAATTAAAATTTATTATTTTTCACTATTCATCAAAATATAAAATTTATCAGAAAAGAAAAAAAATTATCCAAACTAAATTTTAAAGTCTTGATTCTAAAAAATAATTTAATTTCATGAAATTGAATACATAAAAGTTTCAAATATTGGATTTAAAAAGGGTTCTCCATTAGTGGGTGAAAAAATTTCATTTTTTGAAAAATACATCCTTTATCTGAAAAATCGAATTTGTCCTTAGATTGTGTCTAAGAAAAAAACAGATGAATGATAAAATTATATAGGATATATAAAAGTTAAAAAAGTGGGTAATACTATTCATAAGTGCTTTTTAAATGATTGGTTTAATAGGTTGTGATGCGCTTGAACTCGGTGTTGTGTGTAGCGCAAACTATTAAATTACTTTAAAGAGATAACGTTCTATGAAATATTGGGGTGTTACAATGAATTTAAAATCCAAAACATGGATTCCGTAGCACTATAAATCTCATAATAATAAAAATATTTACGAATGGGATTTCGAGGATGATTACAATTTTAGACATGTTGATATGAAATTTAATCAGCTCTCAGCTCCTCAAATGATCTATTATTTATTGGCATCCCACCAATAGATATATTTTCATGAATCATATATTTGGTTGTAATGGATTTATTTGTTCTTCACATGAAATATCAATAAAAAATACTTTATTTTATTTTATTCTTGACTAGAACTATTATAATCTTGTAAGGGGTTCTGTAAAA
The DNA here is from genome assembly GCA_963277665.1 of Viscum album. NCBI lineage: Eukaryota > Viridiplantae > Streptophyta > Magnoliopsida > Santalales > Viscaceae > Viscum > Viscum album. Next base: position 835,588,265 of record OY728126.1, on the reverse strand, counting down.
TATGAATAATTATAAATAATATGATTATAAACTTTTTTTAGTATGGTGGATTATACTATATATTTTCAATATAATAAACTGAAATATTTTCAATCCAATGTATCCGAACATTTTTCAATTAGATGGATATGACTTGAAACAGTCCAATAGACAAAACACTAGTACATCTAATAGAAATAACAGTAGTCACTCTAATGGACCACACACATAATCAGTCACATGTATTAGCCTGAATAATAAAATTTTATATTGGTTTTACGTTAAAACCATTTCTACATTTGGTGGGAAAATATTTTTTCTAAATATTTTTTCTATAACATGGGATATATAATGATCATAAAATACCATGTGAATACAGTGTTAATGTGTTTTTTATTTTCAAAACTATTGAATGAAAAATTATAAATTATGTCCTTCGACTTAATAATCTCCCAATTTTGGAAAGCACAGAAGACATCACAAAAATTGAAAAACAATTTACAATGAAAAACTTTTAATGCATTGTACTTTTATGAAATTCAAATAGAATCCTTATAGAAATATTTTATATTATCATACCATTAATGCCCTTCTATTTATGAATTCTATTAAGATCTAATAGAAATTAATACTTTAGATTCTCCATTTAAATGAATTGTCTCTCTTAGATTGATTTCATCCCTTAAGATGAAATCTCTCCCTTAATCAAATTGTACGCCTTTGTGATTTTAAAAATGAAATGGGAAAATAAAATAATCTCCTAAAACACGAGAAATATATAATACATAAAATTTTGTTCGAATAACTATTTATCTAAAAATAATAAAAATGATAATTCATCCAAATTATATTGGTAAATATTCAAATGAATATATATTTACAAAAAAGACATTCAAGCTAAATGTTATTCTCAAAATATAAAATAAATCAAGATTTTAGTAAAATAATGTTAAATCATTATAATATAACATCATGAAAATGACCTTTATCAACTTGAAAGATTCCTTTTCCTTCTCGAGATCATCATTTATAAATTGAATCTTTTATATCCTTTCCTCCCTAATGTAAAAACCATGGTTTTCTGTCTTCATGATTTTGACATGTTCAAAAATCATCTTATTTCATTCCATCATCTTGAGAAATTCATTTTCCAATGATTAGAAATTAATATTATCCTCTTTAAGCTTCGAAATCAATTATTCTAATAAACATATTTACACATTCCCATAAATTTTCAAATCTCTGAATTATACAACAAACACAACTGTATCAGATACATTAGATGATAACTTGTCAAAAGGAATATGAAATATCAAGAGGAACTTTCTTCACTTCCAAAAACTGAAAATCATGATCTTTAATATCACTATCAGATTTCATTGAAAAATTCATCATATGGTTGAATCTTATCTTCTGTTCCGTTTAAATAATTTTGAAATAATTGATGTCATACTCATTTTTTATTACTGACTCTTTCAATAATTTCAATGATGTAAATTTTTTATTCAGACTATTCAAAATTTTCATACACCTTTCATAAATATTATGAAGATATGTCATGGTATTTAAAATTAATTTCAATTTCTAACAGATATAATAAATACAATTTTTTACTTCTATAGCATAAGATTATGATGACTCTGATGAAGCATTTAAAACACATTCATTGGAATGTCCAACCTCTTATTTTATTTTTAATCTAATTTTTATTCCTCAACATTTTTTTCAACATAAAAATCTTTATCAGTTTTTTCATTCTATACTATTTTATTATTTGAATTCTAAGCTTCAAATTATTCTTTTGATAATGATTTTAATTTGATTGAAACATATTACATGAGGTTCATATCTGATCGGGATGATATCAAAGTTGAGGTTGAATATGACTTCGTTGAATGTTTATCTTCTTTGGTTTATTGTGTTATTTCTATTTTTTATTATAATTATTCTTCTTCTACATCTTCTTAATCTGAAACCTTTTCTATTTCCATCTACCATGAATTTCTTAAAATTTGTTTACCAACATTTTATACTAAATTTTGATCCATTTTTCGAACTGAATTTATAAACTATTTTAGTAATTCTACTATGGAATAGAGTTGTCTGACAATTTTTGGATAGAGAAAAAAATAATCTTCATCAACGAATATATTTTTCCCAAAAATTGAAACATAATTACAATTTTCAATGAAAAACAATAAATTTCATACCATATTCTCTCTATTCATCTTTCTCTTAAAAATTCTCACTTGGAAATGTCATCTTCAGAGGAAATCTAACTAAATTATATGATGAATCTTGTGGTGTATAATCTTATCAGTTGATAATCAAATGAAAATACTGATAAACATAATGGGTGATGAGGTTCAAGAATAATTATTGAAAAAATTATGTGGGAAAAGGGATTAAACCCCCTTATATACTGGCATGGGGAAAAAGATTCGTATTCCAGAAAATCAACAACTTAGATTAAAAATATGAATTCTAGTATGATGGATGAGATTAAATCACTAAATAATTTAATAAGACATTATGATGTGTTAATTTTTCTTAAAGAAAACTTCTTATCATAGTAAACAATAATCTAATTAGTGATACTTTTATGTTTGTAATAAAATAATGTTTCTAAAATTTAATGAATATATAGAATAATATAGAAAAAATAAAAGTTATGGATAAGTAAAAAAAAATTAAGTGTTCCTTTTAGAGTAAGTATTACTTTCAATATTTGCATCATATTATATTGAGATTTTTGGATAGATGTATAATTTGATTATATTTTTGAAAAATATATTGTCTATAGATATTTTTTAACAATTATTTTGTCTAGAAAAAAAAAATATCTTCAAAAATAAATTTATAAAATTTTTAAACTGAAAAGTTCATTATAATTTTTATTCTAATAGAAAACACATTTAGTAAAAATAGAAAAAATTGGATTCAAATTTTTAAGGAAAAGATGGTTTTACCAAACTAAAACATATGTACAATACCATTAGGAATGATTTAATCGTTGTGAGAAGGTTGATAAAAATGTAGTATATACAAATGATCAATTGGTATTGATCATTCATGGATTCTGTTTAATAAATTCAAATCAATAAAAACTAAGGGGTTTTCTAAGAAATCTAGGTAGACATTCTTTTCTTCCGATAAATTTTAAAATGTTATCTAATTTTTGTGTGATGCTGAAGTAAATGGTGATATATGGCTATGTTATTTTATCATGAGTAATGAGATTGATTTTTAATTAAGGAAATTGAACTTTAATTATCACACAATATTTGAGTTTAAATAAAACTGAGGGTATTACTTTTCAATGTATTTTTCATCAACAACACTTGATAATAACAAATTACAGCTACCACATATTCGGATTTAGTACGGGAATGTGAAATTGAGTTTGGTTTCATACAAGACTAAGAAAATTATTTTTCTCCTTTGAAAGGGAATATAATAAAAGTAGTTTTCCTATCCATTAAAAATCCACAAAAGTTAGTATCTAGAAAATAAATTAAAACAAAATAATTTCTAGATGAGTAAAAGAAAACTAAATTCATAGTTTCCATAAGATAATAAAAATTCATTTTAATGACATAATATGGGACACTTTTGGATATTCTTTATATCATGGAAATAATAATACAAAAAACATTAAATCTAGATGCCTACCACTTAGATAATGTAAACACCCAGTCATTCCTCTAATGTTCATTTGATAAACTATTTTTATAGATTCATCAATATTTTAATTACTTGATATTATGATAGCCTTGAAAATTAATTTATTATTGTTGTGCCAAAATTTCATAAAAATATCTTTTATATAATTATGTTCAAGTACAATAGTTCCTTATGGATTTTTGGGGAATTTTATACCCTAAAAAATATGTTAACTCACACATCAAACTCATTTCAATCTCGAACATCACATGATCCAAACAAGAATATATTAAATATTTTTGTGTTATCCAAAAATAATCTAATCAACATAAATTTTTACTATAATAATAATTTTAGAAATGTACTTTATAATGAATGATGGATATACATCTCTCTTAGAAATGTTTTTATCTAACCAAAATCTAATTATCCAATAAAAACATGTTCTATGGGCTTGGTTGAGTCCATATAGTTCTTTAGTATGCTTAGAAACATGTATTGGATTATTTTTATTTTAAAAACAATGAATTTGTTTCACATTAATTTCCTTGTAAACATATCCATTATAAAATCACAGTTCACAAACATTTGATGTAGTTTAATATTTAATAATGTTTTATATGGTAGAAGTATATAAGTAGTATCCTTTCTAGCTATAGATGCATAATTTTATTCATAATCTATGCCCTCTTGTTGATTATATCACTTTTTGACAAGTGTAGTGTATCATCCTGGACTAGGATTCCACTCAACAGTGCCCAGAGCCCAGTTTTCCATATAGTATCAAGAAAATATTCCCAAATTCCAATGGCTTCCGACTATCAACAAGGGGATTTTGTGTGTTTTCGGGGAGACAACAACCTAATTACTTGAGTGTAACACAATGGAACAGAAATAACAATTAATAGAGGAAGAAGTATTAATATTCTTACCCAAGATGAATAGAATGAATGGATATATATCTGAAATGGGTCTCACATAAAACGATGATCATCTCATGTGTCAAAAAACATCCAAAAAAGGTCTACATAGAATTAGTGAATTACATGTAACAAAACACCAAAAAGACAAAAAATAAATATATATTAGTAGCATCATGATCCCCAACACATTCTTTTGCTCCCCTGAAACTAAGCATGGAAACAATTCAAGTATCAAACTGTGGGTGCTTACCTAGGTCCCCACCTACATCTAAATAGTATGATGGGGTACACACCAGTAGCCCAAAATAGGTGTGAGATAGAGTCCCAATATGTAACCACCTAAAGGTTTATATATATAGTCCTTGTTGTGAAACAAAAAAAGACATATTATAGTGAAACATATATCATCGGTAAGAGAAAATAAAAAAGTAAAGTTCTCATGGAATTTACATTACAAAACATTTGATACCATATAGCCATACTAGGATCCCTGCACAATAGGTGTTAAGCTCCTATAATAAGGAATCAAGAAAAACTGTATAATAACTAACAAAACCTCACCACACTACTATAAAAATCATGTCAACCATATATTTTTCATATTTCCATAAGTGTCATGACTTCAATGGGTAATCCATAAATCAAACATGTCACATTTTCTGTGGTTGTACCATATAAAAAATTTCGCATTTACCATAGTCATGACATATAATCAATAATGTGACATTTACCATAGTCATGCTATATAATCAATAATTTTATAACTCTCGGGACCGGGTCCAAGTTATAGTGGACCAAGTAATCCTTGTTGATTCCTTAGATCATATAGATGGAAACTTGATTTGTCATGAGTTGGGGTCTAAGTAGCATGTTTATGGGAAATGTATACTATATCCTAATAAAAAAATTGGAAGGGGGTAGATTGGCCCAAGGAATCACATGGAATCAGAATCAAAGTATCATATTGGGAAATAGAATTATCTACCATTTCCATGAAACAAGAAATAGAACACAAATGGTGTCTTTTGTGACCGTTCATCTATCAATTCAATTTCCATTTCATACGAGGAGTTTCTCTACTCTTATATCAACTCACAATCAAAAAATAAATTTAGTTTACCCACTCATATTCACAAATTCTAAATAATCCATTTAATAAAATATAGATCCTTATAAATAATTCAAATGATGTAATCAACAATCAAGCAGGCATACCATCTCTTAATTAATAAACTCATTTCACTTCATTTATAACCAAGACACCTATTACTAAGAAATCACTAACAACACCCCATATGTAGTTTTACAAATCCATAGGCATAGAATTTTCATGGAACACCGCATCAGTGGCTTGGTTAAGGAAACAACCCACAACGCATCTATCGAGAACTGATGGGAATCCTTAATAGGATCCATTTCATATAATTAAATTATAAAACTCATTTTTGGGGTTGTATATGATATTCTAGTGGGTAGAACAATTGAATCTATCCTTATAATGAACCAAACCACTTGGAAAAAGTATATAACAACTACCATAGTCTCGTAATAGAGTGATCTGTGTATATCATCTCCTTACTTGACTAAGATAATAAGAAAAATGAAGAACATATGAATAACAAATAAATGGTGAATATTATCATTCACCTGAATAACTTTGTCGATCTGATGTTAAAGGAATAACGATTTATAAGGAATTTAATACTCACATATGTGAATCCAACAAGACTGATGGTACTCGATTCCATGACCTGATGGAGGATATGGGTCAAAATCTACAAAAAATTTTAAAATATATTCGTCCAATTTCATAGAGATTCCCATATGAAAAATTGGATAGAAAAATTTATGTTATATCATTATTTAATGTAATTTTTTTAATATCTACAAAAAATGGTCGTATGGTTTACCCGCATAGTTGGCCAAATCATTCACCATTGGTGCACCCACATCTATAAAGAGGGTAAAGTTACATAGTCACTCCACATGGTTTCCCACATCGGAGTGCACATCAATCCACATAGTTTCCTCAAATTGTGAAACCTGTTCCACCCCACTGTCTAGCCTCGTATGGTTAGTCATAATTGTGAGACCTAACCCACTCTTCTTATACCAATCATGCTTGCAAACTTATTTCAAAAAATATGGAATATTGGATTTGAGGAATCCCCTTTCACCCCTGATATAACCATGACCAGAATTCTTAAACAAATAAAGCCATTAACTAGAATTTAATCCACAAACAAAATGATACATACACAAATGAATTTTTCAGATCATACAATCCCTCTACACCTAAAGCAAGTTGTCCCCGAATTTCCATCTCTAGGGTGGTCACAATCTTTCTAATAATAATATCAAACACCTAGCATTTACATAATCCAACCTCTCCCAAATTTCATCATGTAAATAGTCATGCTTCCATGGAACTGATACTAGAGGAACAAATCATCCCTAGAAGACCATTGTTCTCATATCAATGACACAAATATGAATCTACCCAAAGGATGCATAAACATATAACTCTAACCCTTAGGATTTGGAACATGAGATGGGTCTGAATGATAATGGTATAACTGAGATATTTGGAAGATACCAGGCATGGGTCTATAACTCTTAGGTAACTAGAACCGATAAGCTACCATCACACCCCTCCTTTGAATCTCTAATTGCCTGACATATCCCTATGAAATATTACTGTGTCTCATGATCATTTTCTATCCCAACCGAGGTGAATCACGTAAAAAGTACCAATACCTAACCTCTTGTTCTATAGGTCGTCTATGGATATTGCCAATGGATTTCTTTTTAGATGGTGTACTATCCTTCCTCTTACTGATCACATGGACTTGTTACGAAGTCTCCTAGATGAGACACGTTACCAATAATGTTGCCTCAGCTACCTCCATTTAGAATGGGGGAGATATACATGGCCTACTATAAAAATTATCATAAGGCACCATCTTAATAATATCATGAATGATAGAGTTTTAGGAAAATGAATCCATGGTTATATTCCTTTCCAAAGATCTACCTAAATTCGAGATTCTTGCTCACATCACGTCCTCAAGCCCCAATATAATAGAATCTTATAGGTCATCAGTCTATGGATGGTATATTGTGCTCATGTAAGCTTTCATACCCAACACCATCTAAAACATCTAGTAGAAAAAAGACATATACAGAGTGTCCCTATTTGAAATAATAATTAACAGTACCCCATAATGTTGTATTATCTCATGAATATACAACCTCTTAAGATCATCTACACAGATATACTTCATTATCCGTTGGAAATGAGAAACCTTCATGAGTTAATAAATAACAACTCACAACACATATCTACCTCATGATGGACTTGGTAAACCAATAAAAAATGCATCATTAAATCATCCCATTTCCACTCGAGAATAGCTAACTGTTGTAAAATTATGATTGGTCTATGATGTTCCACATTCACCTGCAAACTGGTGGAATAACTTCTAACAAAACTAACTACCTATTGTTTCATAACAAACCACTAGTTCTTATAGTAAAAGTCATGATACATCATGGTGATTTCAGGATGCACTACCCAAACTAAGTAATGAAGCTCCTACATCAGTTCCTCACATAGGTACACTAGATTCGATATGATTCTATACATTCAAAGGATCTCATTCTTTGATACCATCCAATAAGGAGGTGGTTCCTCCTCTACCTCATTATTATATATGACTAGGACCTAGTAATCCAATATATTCCTCATCCTCACTAAATATAGAAGGGTATACGACATATATATGGATGAAAGATAACTTATCCTTTGATTTTCTTTCATGTCCAAGAGCATCTCAGAGAATAAATCCATAATCTTTCAATCGATATTGGCCCATTGAACTACTTGTATATGTTTCATCCTTCTTAGTGCACCGAACATTGAATTTTCATTCCCATATGTGTAATAAAGATCGAAGTTAAAATACGTTAGGTGCTCAAACCACGTTCAATACCTTATATTCCGATCACACTATCTAAATATATACTTGGGTTTTTTTTGGTATGTGTGAACCAGACAAGGATCTCCATGTAATTGATGTATCCAACTATGAAAAGAATGAAAAAATTCATCTACCTTGAGATGTTCCATTGAAAGTTCATCTCATGTGGCCACACCTGCCAAGACACATACACCTTGAATTTTCCTCCCTATATCAGCATCATCCCTATCCCTATATTTCAATATTTATAATACAATCTTTAGATTCTACCATTCTCTGGAAGAATAAGGAATGATAATGAAGTAAATATCACTTTCATATCTTGAAAGGATATTTTTCTTTTATCTTATAATTAAAAATTTTCATCCTTCTCACCCAAGGCTTTCAATGACACTTCAAATAATGATATGTCCTATATAAAATCAATGTAATATCCAGCTATCCCCTTGAAACTATTTATGTCAATGGTGTTATTGGGATGGTCCCATGAAACTAAAACTTTCACCTTGTCTGTGTATACTAATACTCCTATCTTCAAGATAATATGACCCTGGTTATGAATATAGTCCATCCATTAGTGGCACTTTGAGAGCATAGAATATAATTTATGATCTCTCAGTGTATCGAAACCATCTAAATATATTTTGATTGGTCATCTAAATTATGATAATAAAAAAATATATCATCCAAAAAAACAACGATAAATGAATAAAGATAAGAATGTAAAATCATATTCATTAGTTCCATAAAAACTACTACAATGTTCATTAGATCGAACAACATAAAAAGATACATGTATAGACCATGTCAATGACTAAAGGGTGTATGAGGTATCTCCTCAAACCCAACACATCTCAAGTAATAACCTAACCTCATGTAATTTTTCAATATCACATGATGTCCTCGTAGCTGATCAAAAATTCTATCTATCCAAGGAAAGGGACACCCGTTGTTAACCATCACCTAGTTACATTTCTAGTAATCCACACATAGCCTAAGGGTATCATCCAAATTTTTCAAAAAAAGTACCAACGAACCCCATTGAAAAGTGATGGGTAAAATAAACGCATTTTCCTCTAAATACTCTTGTTACCTCTTAATCTCTTAAAACTTCGTTGTATCCCTCCTATAAAGAAGAATGGAAACTAATGCAGTTTAGGTCCATAGCTAGATAGAGAAGTAAAACTCTCTCTCTGGAGATAAACAAAAAAATATGTTTCGGAAGGAATTCATAAAATGATTAACAACATGATGAATGTCTTCATGATGGGATCCCTGATCATATAGATATAAACAAGAAAACTAGGATGTCATCCCATTGATCCCATGATATTGTTTTCTACCTCAAGTTTACTAGACATCTCATTCAACATTTTCAGTATGAACTATGCATTATAGTGATGATAAAGTAACCCACTGATGATAGAATCCAATGTAGTCTCAATAAGATACTAGCCATTCAATCCTTAGTGTGATTTAAAACCCATTCATCTGAATGAAACAAAGATTCCAAACAAAGTGAGACCCAACAGACTTAAGGGGGAACTCCCCACATTGATGTTCATCCTTCATTATGATCCTCAATAGAGTTTAAATCCTTATAACTCCCTTAGATAATTGCATAATGATCCGAATTCTCTCCTCCATAGGTATAGATATAATACTATGCAATACACCTATATATAAAAGATACAAAAGATTTGAGGATATGAACATCATCCCTCCCACCATATATGTTCTGAAAACATGATCCTTAGGGTGTATGAAGTACATATTATAACTGGCCTAAACATCTACCTTGCGACACAACCCCACTAACGGAGTAGGCATTCTCAACTATCTCGGTAGAACTGGGGTCTAGATGCATTAAACATGACCACCACTACCTTAGCCTGATTGGTAGGTATTTCTCAAGGAACCTGCCTTATCTGGAGCAATGAAATAGATAAATGAACTTGGTTTCAGATCTAACCCCTTACCAATCACTTATAGAGGGATGGTCCTACCAAAACATTTAACATTGCCAATCCTTCCACAAGCTCCGCACTCAATAGGGTTTTGGTCAAATTTATTCCCCAAGTGTACCCACCATCCACACTAATGATATATAACTACAATTCCAGCAGTAGAGGCCTGTATAATAGTCATCTCAAACTAATCCTTAAGACATCAGTTCCTTCAAGTATAAGTTGAACTAATTTGACAGGATACTATACTATAATGATCATCACCCCAACAATCCCTTGAGTTTTTCACTTTAATTAGTACCTAATTTACTATCATTGTAATAGTAATCAAGCTAAATATGTTTAATTATGATCTAAAAGAATGTATGTAACACCCCAAGATTTCATAGTACGTTATTTCTTCAAAGTAATTCAATAACTTGCACTACATGCAACACTGAGTTCAAGCACACCACAACATACCAAACTAGCCGTTCAAAAGCGGTTATGAATAGTATTAACTGAATTTTGAACTATATATAATCCTTAAAATATTAGAATCCATATTATGAGTTTCTTAGAAACAATGTAAGAACTAATTTATATTTTTTCAGATAAAAGTAGTATTTTAAAAAAATGCACTTTTACCGCATTTTAATGGTGAAACATTTCTAAATCCAATATTTGAAACTTTTATATATTCAATTTGTCAAAATAAATTTCTTCTTTAGAATAATGACATAAGAATTTAGTTTCAATAAATTTTTGGTTTTTTCTGAGAACTTTCATATTTGGGTGAATAGTGAAAAATACTATATTTTAACTGAAAACAACTTTTTTAATCAAAATAATTTACAGTGTTAAATTATACATTTTAATGGTTTGGAAGTATAAATATATTATATTTTTACCGTTTAATCCAATACTGGTCATTTTAAGTAATTTCACTTTAAGATTGGACATAAACAAATGTCAATCTTTTGATAGATAATGTTTCTTAAAAATACGCCTTTTGGTTTTGACAACGAGAATTAATTTTAAATTAATAAATGAAACTTATATTTTTTGAATTTGAAAAAATGGACCTCATTTTTGGATTCGGAATATTGAAGTTAGCTTATGGTGAATTTTTGGTATTTTTCTGAAAACTTTCAATTATTGATGAATAGTGAAAACACTAAGTTACAGTTTAAAACTGAAATTTTATTTAAATAATTATTTTTTTAATTTAAATTTAGTTTAGGTCAAAAGAGATACATAATAAATATATATGTTCAATTTAATTCATTGGGGTTAGTTTATAATAATTTTAGATATATAAAAATTTTATTGAACGTTTCACCGTCTTTTACCCACCTCCTATGAGAATTTGCAAATTCACATAAAATATAATTTTACCGCTTATGTGAGTGTAATTTAGAAAATCTGAGAGACATGGATAATATCAAATAGTAAAATGTGGTTCAATATGATAAAAATAATTTTTGGTGAATAGTAACTTTTTACATTTATTTACCACAGTTAAAAGTAATAGGGTAATTAATGGTAAAAATGTTATTAATATTACACTAACACATGTCCTACTTCTATTGGACAAGTGTATCACAACCAAAAACAATCTTAGGAATAAAATATTATCATTTAGGTCCACTTGAATTAGATTAGGACATTTATTTTTATTTAATTCAAAGAAGAGTTAAAAGAGTAAAAATCTAAGTTTAATAACTAAAACAATTTTAATATAAGGTTATAAATAAGATAAATTCTATTATAAATATTAATTATAAATCCAAAATTATTTCATACATAATGGTATTTTATTTATAATTTTTAGACATTAACTAATTTAATATATTTATGACACAATGATGACGCAGTAATTACTGTATTAATAAAAGATTAAGATAATTGATATTATAAATACCCAAATAAATGTAATTTAAGACTTTATAAGAATTAAAATAATATTCTAGGTTAGTATGACATATTATTATTGGTTATATAAATTTTGGTCGAAGTAATAATAATTTTATGAATTTATCAAAAACAAAATACCCAATAGTGTCAAAATTGTCATAAAAGAGTTTTTAAAAAATATATTATATTATTAATTGATATTCTATTACGAAAAATCTATGTTTCAGAAAAAGGACTTATAAAATGATAGGTTTATCATTAATGGACCTGTTGGGGTTGATTGGAAGTATATAGTAAGTTTATTTACTATATAATATAAAAATACAAAGAGACATGGTAATTGTCAAACTAATTAACTAAGAGTTAAAACTAAAAGATAAGGTTAATAAAGAGACCCAAACCTATCTAAAACCTATTGGTTAAGTTTTTTTCGACCCATCCCTACCTTATCCTCGAAATAAATCAATTTTGTGCCATTATAAACCGAATATAAATTTATTATAAAATAATATTTTATGCTTTCCCTAAGGTGCCTGTCACCCCTCTTATAAAAGGGCACTCCCCATTCACTCTAATTCACACCTTCTAAGGGATTTTTCTCAGCCAAAACCTGCCCAAATAACATCTAAACTATCATCCCATTAACCTAGAGGCCTTATTTTGATTTTAAATATAACCTTAGGATCCATTTTGATCAAATCAAAAGGAAGAACCCGAAGAAGAGGTATTGATTTCACCACCCTCTTTCAAGTTCCTTTCTTATTCCACCTCCTTTTTCTTTGTTGTTTCCATTATAAAATAATAACTCTAGTAACTTCTATATACTGTGATGTTATTATAATTATGGTACAACCAAATTCATTATTATATCCACCCTTTAAATGACATGTCACCATATGTGCGTACGCACGGCTTACCGTCTCCACGTCGTGGTGTAATTGTTATTCAAAACATTATTATTTGGATGGGTATAATAATGATTTGTATTTGATTTAAATAATAAATATAACTTGATAAGGATTTTTTATATATGAAATACCATCCAATTATATATTATTTTAATATCAAAATAATTATACTTTTTCTCGTGCATACGTACGTATTACCATCTCCACGACGCGATGAGATTCATTTCCATGTTCACCAATCATCGACGATTATAAAAATATATATTACTAATAATTATGTATTATATGACATAATAATTCTACTATATATATATATAAATTTATATATAAGTATTTATGTACTTACATATATCTTATTCACTTACTTCTATTCAATACTATATGAAAACAGAAACAATGTTTATGCATACGTACGGACTACCATCTCCATAAACGGTGTTTTCCATTTCATATATATGTCTATTATACATATTTATGATCTAAATATATATGATATATAACTCATGTTTTATATTCTGGAAGTATTTAAATCAAGATATAAGTGATACAATCAAGAGTAACAAGTTAAAACTCTTACGATAAAGAAAGCGATTATTACCCGAAATATTAATAAAACATGGAAATTTTTATAAAATGGGTAGTATAAAGTCATAAATGAATAATTTATGATATCATAAATATTAATATGGTTCTGGTATAATTTAATAACATACTACAGTCTTCATACTTGAGGTTAAATGTACCATCGACTAAAGGAAAGTGCAAGGTAAGGGGTTTTCATCTCACTCCTTATTCCTGTGAGATTCATGCCATAATGACACTATTACCTTTTGTGTGGTGTATTTACTGCACATAATTGTATTATTTCTATAAGGCACTTTAATTTTTGTGTATTTACATATTCATTGTATGATACTTATTTCATGAGGTGTACGTTTCGTATGCTACCAAATTGGTATGTGTTAATTTCATAATCTCATTATTATCCGAGGTTGTATTCACGTAAGTATTTTCTGGGACATATTTATTATCCATTTCCATGTTTCATAAAAGAGTTTTAAAAGGGATTATTTTTAATTGAATTTTTACCAAAATATTATTTTAAATGTTTTAAATATTTATTCTTCTAAATCATTCTCATTAATGTTAATGTTTTCAAAATGGTTTTTAAGGATTTATTTGTATGGACATGAATGTTTTAAAAATGTTAATTTCATTCAAAAAATTTCATAGTGGTATGGGAAACTTTGATTAAAAAATTTCTTTAAATGTCTTCCTTTCTAAGTTGTGTTAATTTTAAATGTTTTCATAAAAATGGATATTTCAATCAAAGAGTATTATAAATAATTTCAATCTATTTCAAATCCTTTAATGGATTTTAAACATTCATGGAAGTTGATTTGTTATGATACAAAACTTCCATATTGTATTGATGGTTTTGTGATATGTTGAAGGTGGAAGTGTTATTTTTATACCATTTACTGTTTATGGTTAAAGAATTGACATTTCGTATCCTAGTTCTTATACAAATGTTTATGTTATGTTTCAACCTTTTCATATGAGGAATGTATTGGACATAGTAAGTGACGGGTGGCACCCGTTATAGCTCAACGATGCATCGGTATGTCTCATGAGAAAACTAAATGTAGAATTGGGTGAGGCCTTTTCCCAATTTGATTTATTGTTTTGGCCGAGGCCTTAATCATTTATAGAAATCTTGGTTGAGGCCTTGAAAAAATGTTTTAGAATGTCTGGCATTATACATTCCCTCCTTATAAAAATAATATTGGTGGTTCATGTGGTCATTCGACTAGTAGAATACCCAAGATAATGTTTTATTGTGGCTTTATTTACTTATCTCATATTATTTCCATAAAATTATTCATGATTATTATTAGTAAAGGCATGTGGTTTCAATTATTCAACATTCTTAATATTTATGTTATCTTCCGCTGTATTGCTTACCCTTACTGAGCGTTTGAGCTCACCCCTTTCTTATGTTTCATTTTTCCCAGGATTCCAAGAAGTGTATTATGATTGATATGGAGGGTTAAGCTAAAGGGATTAATTGGGATTCTCAAATAACTATTTATAATGTGTTTTATTCTTGAACCTGTAATGTAAAGTTAACATACGTAATCTATTTTCCAAGACTGCTAAACAGATCGGTTCGGGACTTGATTCCTTGTAATCATGCCAATGTTTTAATATAATTCACTGACTTTGGGATTCTGGGGTCGGGGCGTTACAATTGGTATAAGAGGAAGATTAGCAATAACCTTTGAAGCTGGATTTTGATAAACTCTGATTATAGCACATAAACCTAAGATAGACTTTGAGGATTAGTATAGAAGAACATTCTAGAATTTTGGTAATGTAGAGATTTTTGAGTTTTCTGAGAAATACATCCCTGTTTGGATACGATCAGGTAGAGGTGGCTCTGGAACAGATGTACCTAAAGGAAAACCCAAAAACACCACTTTGAGCTAGACTTGAAAGGCAACTGGTGCACGACAACAGGCCTTGCTTCACTCTTGGTTATGACACTCCCGAGGGATATTCTTAAAAAAATTATCATTTTCTTTAAAAACCATTATGAATGGTTTATGAGTATATACATAATCAAAGAAGACATTTTTATGATTATGGATTATGTCCATAAGCTGTTTAATTTATGTTAAGTGTATTATACGTTTGGTATTAGGTATTGTGATTCATAAACTAATCTATTGTATTCCATTATTTAGAAATGGCGCCGAGTAGAAGGAATGATAACTCCAACAATATGTATGATACAATGAGTAAGATGGATCATATCATTCATGGTCTTAAGCTATAAATTAGAAGGGAAATAGTATCCCACGTATTATCATCATATGAAGAAATAGTGTCTCGTGCTGATAAGATATGTAAAGAATTCTCGGAGTCTTATGGCATTGAAAGGAAGATAGAGAAGAAAATAATAGTACAGAGAAGGATAGATAAAGGGAAGAAGGTAAAGAAGGATTTTCTCATATGTGATAACTATGGAAAGAATCACCTTGGAAAATTCTTGAGGGGGATAGGAGTATGTTATAAGTGTGGAGAAAAAGGACACCACATTCATGATTGTGAGGGTAAGAAAATGGTTTCAAATGTACAATGCTTCATCTGCAAGGAGTGGGGACAATATGGGAATCAATGTTCAAATCATTATAGTATGCCTCAAATGACGCTATTAGATAATAATAAAGTTATGATACTACCACAGATGAAGAGGAATGACTAGTGTTCTTATGTTGTTATTAAAGAATTATGTCATTTGAGTGTTGTATCAATTATATACTGGTTATAATAATTATGGAGTATATAAGGATTGTACTGGAGTACTATTTCATTAAGGACTTGAGATTGTGTGGAACCAAGAAGAATGTCTCAATAGAAAGTTAAATTTTTGGAAAATATATGGTTGAGAGAAAGATAAACCATAATATGGTTCTGATACTGAGGTAGTGATTTTGGAATAATATATGATTGATTTGGATAAATTAAATTGGATATTCTTGACTACCTTGAAACTGATTAAGGATTTTTATATTCCATCATTGTTTGAGTTTACATAATTTTTGGATAGAAGAACTATATCCAGTATTCTATAACAAATAAGGGAGTATAAATGTAATCAATATGGTTTTATGGTAATTCAGGGTGTTACCATGTTTTAAAATAATACATGATGAAGGTATTCACATGTTATTAAATAAAAAAAGATCTTAATTGTGTTTAACTTCCTTATAAATTTTAGACTGTGAGTTTGGACAGAAGTATTTTGGATAAGTGTAGTTTGAGATTATTTTTTGATTACCATAAAAAGGACAACCCTGAGGTCGGGTGAGAACTCGTCACACCTGGCAAGGCCACGAAACTTGAACCCGCAACCGAAGGGAGACAAGGGTGTATCACCTACCACTAACCCATGTGATGTCTTGGATTGAATAATGTATTTTTTTAAAGGTTCTGGTAGATGAATTATAAATTCATTTTTTGGAACCCTATATGAATAGGATAAATAGAGTATTTTCTTGTGCTATTATATTTTAGAGTGAAAGATGAGTTTTTGGTAGATATTAGTTAAAGGATGGAACTCTACTTTTCAGGTATATATATATTTTTATTCTCTTATTCTATGAAGAAATAAATTCTTAAACTTTAGGTAAGGAATCATAAAACAAAAAATGTGTTATCCTAATACCTTATGTTTTTCTGAACCGATGGTATTTTAAATCATCATAGATTGGTGGATTTGAGGCCCACAATTCTACAATTTTTTGTGATTGAGGACCTCAATCACTCCATAAAAATATTTACATCTTCCCTCCAATTATGTGTCTCTAATTTCCACCAATGTTCTTCTAATAGAGATCATAATTTGGTGGTGACTTTTACATTCCCCTTTTCCTCTTATTAAGACAAAATTTTATTAACCCAATTTCCGATGTGGGTTTTCCCATGAAGGAATTTTCTATTTTCAACCATTTATTTTCGAAGAATGATTTCAAATTGTGAGGATGCAATTTATTGAAGGCGGGATGAATGTAACACCCCAACATTTCATAGTACTTAATTTCTTAAAAGTAATTAAATAACTTTCCTGATTGGGATCCATAAATCATAGGTGAGAGACTCAGATGGTGTCTTTTTATAGCTAAGGGAAGCTTCTTTTGGGCTGGCCTATGTGCGGCTGGTTAAGGCCAGTGGTGTGGTGATGACGGTGGTTCCCAGATCTTGGTCGACGGTTGAAGGTGATAAAATATCTAGTGATGAATCACTAACCCAATGGAGGGCTTGGAGATTTGGAGGCCCAACGGGAAGGTTAGGATTGCAGATCTGGGATCCTAGTGGCTTGCAGGTGTTGGATGCTGGCACGATTAGAGGTGCTGGTCTGGGAAAAGGGATGAACTTATTGAGAGGTGATCCTTGTTCTGATGATGTGTGCCTCGAGATGAGGTTGAGATGCGGCATCTGGGTTGTGGGATTGGGATCAAATGCTGCTGGTTCCTCCTGAAGGTGTGCTACGGGTGATAAGGGACGGAGAGTATGGTGTAGGTCGGCGATGAGACAACGCTTTGGGCATGCTACAACAATGTCAACTCCATTACGGATGCAGGTAGGATGCTCATGTATTGTGGGAGGAAGACCTCGGGATGCGGGGTGGACCTCAAGATGCTGTGGAGGTCCCCTATTGGCATTCCTGTAGAGACAATGATTGCGGACTCATATTGACGTCTTTTGAGTGATACATTGAGTGGGTGTTTTTCATTGATCTGATGTTTGTATGTTAGTGTGTTTTTTGTGGGTCTTAGGACCCTATTTTTTTGGGTGGGCAATGCTTTGTAATTTCTGTGATTTGGTGGTATATTTTTTTGTACCACATGTATTGTTGTTATGTCTACTTTTTTATTTTTCAATAATAATTTTTAGGGTCGAGTACCCTCGGTCCTGAACATTCTTGGTATAATCCTTAAAATATTATAATCCATATTATGAGTTTCTTAGAAACAATATAAGAACTAATTTATTTTTTTTCAAATAAAAGAAGTATTTTTCAAAAAATGCACTTTTACCGCCTTTTAATGGTTAACACTTTTAAATAAAATATTTTAAACTATTATATATTCAATTTGACAAAAAAAAACTTCTTCTTTAGAATCGGTACATAATAATTTAGTTTCAATAAATTTTTAGTTTTTTTTGATAACTTTAATATTTGGGTGAATAGTGAAAAGTACTATATTTTAACTGAAAACAACTTTATTAATCAAAATAATATATATTGTTAAATTATACATTTTAATGGTTTGTAAGTATAAATATTTTACATTTTTACCATTCAATCCAATACTGGTCATTTTATGTAATTTCACTTTAAGATTGGAGAGAAACAAGTGTCATTTTTTTGATAGATAATGTTTCTTAAAAATACGCCTTCTGGTTTTGACAAAAAAAATTAATTTTAAATTAATAAATGAAACTTATTTGTTTTGAATTTGGTAAAATGGAATTTATTATTGGATTCGGAATACCAAAATTATCTTCGGGTGAATTTTTTGTATTTTTTTGAAAATTTCAATTTTTGATGAATAGTTAAAACACTGAGTTATAGTTTAAAACTGAAATTTTATTTAAATAAATTTTTTTTTAATTTAAATTTATTTTTGGTCAAAATAGATACATAATACCTATATAATTTCAATGTAATTTTTTGGGGTAATTTTATAATAATTTTAGATATATAAAAATTTTATTGAAACTTTCACCGTCTTTTACCCACCTCCTAAGAGAATTTCAAAATTCACATAAAACATAATTTTACCACTTCTGTGAGTGGAATTTTGAAAATCCGAGAGACATGGTTAATATCAAGGAGTTAAATGTGGTTTGATAAGATAAAAATAATTTTCGGAGAATAGTAACTTTTTACTTTTATTTACTACGGTTAAAAGTAAATAGGGTAATTAAGGGTTGAAATGATATTAATATTACCCTAACACATGTCCTAATTATATTGTACATGTTTATCTCGACCAAAAACAAATTTAGGAATAAAATATTACCATTTAGTTCCACTTGTATTAGATTAGGACATTTATTGTTATTTAATTCAAAGAAGAGTTATAAGAGTTAAAATCTATGTTTAATAACTAACACATTTTTAATATAGTTCTAAACATGAGATAAATTCAATTAATAATATTCATTAGAAAGCTAAAATGATTTACTACATAATCGTATTTTATTTATAATTTTTAGACCTTAAATAATTTAATTTAATTATGACACAATGAAGACGCAGTAATTACAGTATTAATTAAAGATTAAAATAATTCATATTATAAATACCCAAATAAATTTAATTTCAGACTTTATATGAATTAAAATAATTTTATAGGTTAATATGACATATTAGGATTGGTTATATGAAATTTTGTCGAAGTAATAATGGTCTTATAAATTTATCAAAAACAAAATACCCAATAGTGTTAAGATTGACATAAAAGAGTTTATAAAACAAATATTGTATTATTAATTAATATTAAATTACTAAAAATATATGGTTCTGCCAAATGACTTATATCATGATATATGTATCATTAATGGACCACTTTGGGGTCTATTGAAAGTATATAGTTTGTTTAGTAACTATATAATATAAAAATACAAAGAGACATGGTAAATGTCAAACTAATTAACTAAGAGCTAAAACTAAAAGATAAGGTTAATAAAGATAACCAAACCTCTATAAAACCAATTGGTTGAGTTTTTTTCGACCCATACCCACCTTATACTCAAAATAAATCAATTTGGAGCCATTATAAACCGAATATTAATTTATTATAAAATAATATTTTAAGTTTTTCCTAAGGTTCCCCTCACCCCTCTTATAAAAGGGCACTCCCCCTTCACTCTAATTTACACCTTCTAAGCCATTTGGCTCGGAAACACCATGACCAAATACCCTATAAACTATCATCCCTTCAACCTAGAGGCCTTATTTTGATCAGAAATCCATCCTTAGAAGCCATTTTGATCAAATCAAAATGAAGAACCCGAAGAAGAGGTAATTATTTCACGACCCTCTTTCAAGTTCCTTTCTTCTTCCAGCAGCTTTTTCTTTGCTGTTTCCATTCTAAAATAATAACTCTAGTATTTTATATAAACTGTGATGTTATTATAATTATAGTACAACCAAATTCATTATTCTATCCACCCTTTGAATGACATGTCACCATACGTGTGTGTGTACGGCTTACCATCTCCACGTCGTGGCGTAATTGTTATTCAATACATTATTATTTGGATTGGTATAATAATGATGTGTATTTGATGTAAATAATAAATATAACATGATAATTATTCTATATATATAATATAACATCCAATTATATATTATTTTAACATCAAAAGAATTATATTTTCACTCATGCGTACGTACGGATTATCGTCTCCACAACGCGATGAGATTCATTTCCAAGTTCATCATTCATCGAAGATTATAAAAATATATATTACTAATAAGTATGTAATATATGAAATAATAATTCTACTGGATATATATATATATATATATCATTATTTATGTACTTACATATATCTTATTCACCTACTTCGGTTCAATACTATATGAAAACGGAAACAAAGTTTATGCGTACGTACGAACTACTGTCTCCATAAACTGTGTTTTCCATTTACAATATATGTCTATTATACATATTTATGTTCTAAATATATATGATATATAAATCATGTTTTATATTCTGTAAGTATTTAAATCATAATCTAAGTGATACAATCACGAGTAACAAGTTAAAACACGTACGATAAAGAAATCAATTATTACCCGAAATATTAATATAACATGGAAATTATTATAAAATGTGTAGTATAAAGTCATAAATCAGTAATGTATGATATCATAAATATTAATATGGTTCTTTTATAATTTAATAACTATAGTATTCATACAGGAGGTTAAAATTACCCTCAACTAAAGGAAAGTGCAAGGTAAGGGGTTTTCATCTCACTCCTTATTCCCGTGAGATTCATGTCATATTGACACTATTACCTTTTTTGTGGTGTATGTAATGCACATAATTGTATTCTTTGTGTAGTAAACTTTAATTTATGAGTGTTTACATATTCATTGTATGATACTTATTTCATGAGGTGTATGTTTCATAAGTTACCAAATTGGTAAGGGTTAATTTCACAATTTCATTGTTATCCGAGATTGTTTTTATGTAAGTATTTACTGGTACATATTTATTATCCATGTCCATGTTTCATAAATTTTTTTTAAAAGGGATTATTTTTACGAGAATTTTTACTAAAAAGTTATTTTAAATGTTTTAAATATTTATTCTTCTAAATAATTCTCATTAATTTCCATGTTTTCAAAATGGGTTTTTAAGGATTTATTTGTATGGACATGAATTTTTTAAAAATGGTAATTTCTTTAAAAATGTTTCAAAGTGGTATGGGACAATTTGATTCAAAAATGTATTTAAATGTCTTCCTTTCTAAATTGTGTGACTTTTAAATGTTTTCATAAAAAGGGATATTTCAATCAAAGTGTTTTATAAATCATTTCCATCTATGTCAATTACTTTAATAGATTTTAAACTTGTTTTGAAGTTGATTTATTATGATACAAAATTTCCATATTGTGTTGACGGTTTTGTGATATGTTGACTGTGGAAGTTTTATTTTTATACCATTCATGGTTTATGGTTAAATTATTGAAATTTCGTATCCTATTTCTTCTACGAATGATTATGTTATGTTTCATCCTTTTCATATGAGGAAGGTATTGGACATAGTAAGTGATTGGTGGAGCCCGCTATAGCTCCTCGATGCATCGGTAGGTCTCATGAGACAACTGGACGTGAAATTGGCCGAGGCATTTTCCCAATTTGATTTATGGTTTTGGTCGAGGCCTTAATCATTTTTACACGTCTTGGTTGAGGCCTTGAAAAAATGTTTTAGAATGTCTGGCATTATACATTCCCTAATTATAGAAATAATATTGATGGTTCTTGTGGTCATTCGACTAGTAGAATACCCATGATTATGTTTTATTATGGATATATTTTCTCAGATCATATTCTTTCCTTAAAATTATTCATGTTTATTGTTAGTAAAGGCATGTGGTTTCAATTATTCACCATGATTAATATTTATGTTATCTTCCATTTTATTGCTTAACCTTACTGAGCATTTGAGCTCACCCCTTTCTGATGATTCATTTTCCCAGGATTCAATGAAGTGTATTATGATTGATATGCATGGTTAAGCTAAATGGAATAATGGAATTCTCAAATAACTATTTATACTGTGTTTTATGTTTGAAATTGTAATGTAAAGAAAATGTATGTTATCTATTTTCCAAGACTGCTAAACTGCTCTGTCCATCGGGACTTGATTCCTTGTAATCAAGCCAATGATTTAAAATAATGCACCGACTCTAGGCTTCTGGGGTCGGGGCGTTACAGTTTGTATCAGGGGATTTATAGAAATAACCTTGGAAGCTAGATTTAGATAAACACTAATTAGATCATATAAATCTATGATAGACTTTGAGGATTCGTATAGAAGAACATTCTAGAATTTTGGTAATGTAGATATTTTGTGAGTTTTCTGAGTAATACATCCATATTTGGATACGACCAGGTTGAGGCGGCTCTGGCACAGATGTAACTAGGGTTAAAACTTGAAAACACTTCTTTGAGCTAGACTCGAAAGGGAACTGGTGCACGACAACGGGCCTTGCTGCACTCTTGGTTACGACACTCCCAGGGGATATTCTTAGGAAAATTATCATTTTATTTACAAACCATTATGAATGGTTTATGAGTATATACTTCCTCAAAGAAGAAATTTTTATGATTATGGATTATGTCCATAAACTGTTTAATTTATGTTAAGTGTTTTATAAGTTTTGGATTAGGTATTTTTATTCATAAACTAATCTATTGTATTCCATTGTTTAGAAATGGCGCCCATTAGAAGGAATGAGAACTCCAACAATATGAATGATATAAAGAGTTAGAAGGATCATATCATTCATGGTATTAATCTAGATATTAGAAGAAAAATAGTCTCCCACATATGATCATCATATAATGAAATAATGTCACGTGTTGATAAGATAAGTAAAGAAATATCAGAGTCCTATGGCATTGAAAGGAAACCAGAGAAGAAAAAAATGGTAGAGAGAAGGACAGATAAATGGAAGAAGGTAAAGAAGAATTTTCCCATATATGATAACTCTAGAAATAATCACCTTGGAAAATTCTTGAGGGGTATGGGAGTATGTTATAAGTGTGAAGAAAAAGGAAACCATGTTCATGATTGCGAGGGTAAGAAAAAGGTTTCAAATGTACAATGCATCATCTGTATGGAGTAGGGACACTACGCGAATCAATGTTAAAATAAGCAGTGTATGCATCAAATGATGCTATTGGATAAAAATAATGTTTTGAAACTAACCCAGATGAAGAGGAATGACTAGTGTTCTTATGTTGTTATTAAAGAAAAATGTCATTTTACTGTTGTATCAATGATGTACTGGTTATAATAATTATGGAGTATATAAGGATTGTACTGCAGTACTATTTCATTAAGGACTTGAGATTGTGTAGAACCAAGAAGAGTGACTCAATAGGAGGTTAAATTTTTGGAAAATATATGGTTGAGATAAAGTTAAACCATAATATGGTTCTGATACTGAGGTAGTGATTTTTGAATAATACATGTTTTATTTGGATAAATTATATTGGATATTCATGACTACCATGAAACTGAATAATGATTTGTATATTCCATTATTGTTTGTGTTTACATCATTTTTGGACAAATGAAGTATATCCACTATTCTATAACGAATAAGGGAGTATAAATGTAATCAATAAAGATTTATGGTAATTCAAGGTGTTACCATGTTTTAAAATTGTACATGATGAAGGTATTCAGATGTTATAACATAAAAAAGGATTTTCATTGTGTTTAACTTCTTTATAAATTTTGGATTGTGAGTTTGGACAAGAAGTTTTTTGGATAAGTCTAGTTTGTTATTATTTTTGGATTTCTATAAAAAGGACAACCCTGAGGTCGGGCGACAACCCATCGCGTCCGGCAAGGCCACGAGACTTGAACCCGGAACCGAAGGGCGACAAGGGTTTATCATCTACCACATACCCACATGATGTCCTAGATTGAATAATGTAGTTTTTTTAAAGGTTCTAGTAGATGAATTATAAATTCATTTTTTTGGAACCCTATAAGAATAGGATAAATTGAATTTTTTGTGCTATTATCTTTTAGAGTGAAAGATGAGTTTGTGGTAGATATTAGTTAAAGGATGGAACTCTACTTGTCAGGTATATATATATATGTATTTTATTATCTTATTATAGAAGAAATAAATTCTAAAACCGTAGGTATGGAATCTTAAAACCAAAAATGTGTTATCCTAATACATTACGTTTTGTTTAACATATTATATTTTAAATCATCATAGATTGGTGGCTTTGAGGCCCATAATTCTACAATTGTTTGAGATTGATGACCTCAATCACTCCCTTTAAATATTTACGTTATCCCTGTAATTATGTGTCTCTAATTTCCACCAATTTTCTTCTAATCGAGATCATAATTTGGTGGTGACTTTTTCATTTCCCTTTTCCTCTTAATAATACTAAATTTTATTAACCCAATTTACGATGTGGGTTTTTCCACAAAGTTGTTTTCTATTTTCAACCTTTTATTTTCAAAGAACAATTTCAAATTGTGAGGGCACAATTTATTGATGGAGGGAACAATGTAACACCCCATGATTTCTTAGTATGTCATTATTTCAAAGTAATTCAATAACTTGCACTACACGCAACACCGAGTTCAAGCACACCACAACTTACCAAACTAGCCGTTCAAAAGCGGTTATGAATAGTATTAACTGAATTTTGAACTATATATAATCCTTAAAACTTTAGAATCCATATTATGAGTTTTTGTGACACAATGTAAGAACTAATTTATTTTTTTTCAGGTGAAAGGAGTATTTTTCAAAAAATGCACTTTTACCACCTTTTAATGGTGAACCATTTAAAATACAATATTTGAAACTTTTATATATTAAATTTGACAAAATAAACTTCTTCTTTAGAATCGGGACATAGGAATTTAGTTTCAATAAATTTTTGTTATTTTTCTGATAACTTTCATATTTGGGTGAATAGTGAAAAGTACTATATTTTAACTGAAAATGACTTTTTTAATCAAAATAATTTATAGTGTTAAATTATAAATTTTAATGGTTTGGAAGTATAAATATATTATATTTTTACCATTCAATCCAATTCTGGTCATTTTATATAATTTCACTTTAATATTGGACATAAACAATTGTCAATCTTTTGATTGATAATGTTTTTTAAAAATACGCCTTTTGGTTTTGACAACAGGAATTAATTATGAAATAATAAATGAAACTTCTATGTTTTGAATTTGGTAAAATGGACTTCATTTTTTGGATTCAGAAGATCTAAATTAGCTTAGGGTGAATTTTTGGCATTTTTCTGAAAACTTTCAATTTTTGATGAATAGTGAAAACTCTAAGTTATAGTTTAAAACTGAAATTTTATTTAAATAATTATTTATTTAATTTAAATTTATTTTAGGTCAAAATAGATACATAATACCTATATAAGGTCAATGTAATTCATTGGGGTCAGTTTATAATAATTTTAGATATATAATTTTTTTTTGAACTTTTCACCGTCTTTTACCCACCTCCTAAGAGAATTTTCAAATTTACATAAAACATAATTTTATAGCTTCTGTGAGTGGAATTTTTATAATCTGAGAGAAATTGTTAATATCAAGGAGTAAAATGTGGTTGAACAAGATAAAAGTAATTTTTGGTGAATAGAAACTTTTTACTTTTATTTACCACTATTAAAAGTAAATAGAGTAATTAAGGGTCAAAATGACATTAATATTACCCTAACACATGTCCTAATTCTATTGGAAAAGTGTATCTCCACCAAAAACAACCTTATGAATAAAATATTACTATTTAGGTCCACTTGGATTTGATTAGGACATTTATTGTTATTTAATTCATAGAAGAGTTAAAAGAGTTAAATTCTAAGTTTAATAACTAAAACATTTTTAATATAGGGTTATACATAATATAAATTAAATTATAAATATTCTTTAGTAATCTAAAATTATTTCCTACATAATGGTATTTTACTTATAATTTTAGACATTAAATAATTAAATTTATTTATGACACTATGATAATGCAGTAATTACAGAATTAAGGAAAGATAAAGATAATTGATATTATAAATACCCAAATAAATGTAATTTGAGACTTTATATGAATTACAATAATTTTCTAGGTTAATATGACATATTTTTATTGGTTATATGAATTTTGGTCGAAGTAATAATGCTTTTATGAATTTATCAAAAATAAAATACCCAATAGTGTCAAAATTGACATAAAAGAGTTTTTACAACAAATATTATATTATTAATTGATATTCTATTAGTAAAAATATAAGGTTCTTCCAAAGGACATATATCAAGATAGGTGTATCATTAATTTACCACTTGGGGTTCGAATGGAAGTATATAGTAAGTTTATTAACTATATAATATAAAAATACAAAGAGACATGGTAAATGTCAAACTAATTAACTAAGAGTTAAAACTAAGAGATAAGGTTAATAAAGAGACCCAAACCTGTCTAAAACCTATTGGTTGAGTTTTTTTCGAACCATACCCACCTTATACTAGAAATAAATCAACTTGGAGCCATTATAAATCGAATATAAATTTATTATAAAATAGTATTTAATGTTTTTCCTAAGGTGCCCCTCACCCCTCTTATAAAAGGGCACCCCCCCTTCACTCTAATTCACACCTTCTAAGCCATTTGGCTCATCCAAAACCGGCCCAAATACCCTTTAAACTATCTTTACTTCAACCTAGAGGCCTTATTTTGATCAGACAACCAACTTTAGGAGCCATTTTGATCAAATCAAAAGGAAGAACCCGAAGAAGAGGTAATGATTTCACCACCCACTTTCAAGTTCCTTTCTTCTTCCACCTCCTTTTTCTTTGTTGTTTGCATTCTAAAATAATATCTCAAGTATATTCTATATAATTTGATGTTATTATAATTATTTTACAACCAAATTCATTATTCTATCCACCCTTTTAATGACATTTCACCATACGTACATACGTGCGACTTACCGTCTCCACGTCGTGGTGTAATTGTTATTCAATACATTATTATTTGGATTGGTATAATAATGATGTGTATTTGATGTAAATAATAAATATAACATGATAAGGATTCTGTATATATGATATACCATCCAATTATATATTATCTTAATATCAAAATAATTAATTTTTCACTAGTGCATACGTACGGATTACCGCCTCCACGACGCGATGAGATTCATTTCCAAGTTCACCATTCATCGACGATTATAAAAATATATATTACTAATAAGTATGTAATATATGACATAATAATTCTACTTTAGATATATATATTTATATATAAGTATTTATGTACTTACATATATCTTATTCCCTTACTTCCGTTCAATACTATATGAAAATAGAAACAACGTTTATGCTTACGTATAGACAACTGTCTCCATAAACGGTGTTTTCCATTTCATATATATGTCTATTATACATATTTATGTTCTAAATATATATGATATATAAATCATGTTTTATATTCTGGAAGTATTTAAATCATGATCTAGTTGATACAATCAAGAGTAACAAGTGAAAACACGTACAATAATGAAAGCGATTATTACCCAAAATATTAATATAACATGGAAATTATTATAAAATGGGTAGTATAAAGTCATAAATGAATAATGTATGATATCATAAATATTAATATGGTTATTCTATAATTTAATAACATACTATAGTTTTCATACAGGAGGTTAAACTTACCCTCGACTAAAGGAAAGTGCAAGGTAAGGGGTTTTCATCTCACTCCTTATTCCTACGAGATTCAAGCCATATTTCCACTATTACATTTTGTGTGGTGTATGTACTGCACATAATTTTATTATTTTTTAATACACTTTAATTTATTTGTATTTACATATTCATTGTATGATACTTCTTTCATGAGGTGTATGTTTCGTATGTTACAAAATTGGTAAGGGTTAATTTCACAATCTCATTATTATCCGAGGTTGTTTTTACGTAAGTATTTTCTGGGACATATTTATTATCCATGTCCATGTTTCATAAAAGTGTTTTCAAAGGGATTATTTTTAAGTAAATTCTTATTAAAACCTTATCTTAAATGTTTTAAATATTTATTCTTCTAAATCATTCTCATTAATGTCCATGTTATCAAAATGGATTGTTAAGGATTTATTTGTATAGACATTAATGTTTTAAAAATGATAATTTCTTTCTAAAAGATTCAAAGTGGTATTGGACACATTGATTCAAAAATGTGTTTAAATGTATTCATTTCTAAATTTTTTGACTTTTAAAAGTTTTTATAAAAAGGGATATTTCAATAGAAGAGTTTTACAGATCATATCTATCGATGTCAATTCTTTTAATGGATTTTTAACTTGTTTTTAAGTTGATTTATTATGAAACAAAACATCTATATTGTATTGATGGTTTTGTGATATGTTGACTATGGAAGTGTCATTTTTATACCATTATTGTTTTATGGTTCAATTATTTACATTTAGTATCCTAGTTCTTATATGAATGTTTATGTTATGTTTCAACCTTTTCATATGAGGAATTTATAGGACATAGTAAGTGACGGGTGGAGCCCGCTATAGCTCCTCCATGCATCGGTAGGTCTCATCAGACAACTAGATGTGGAATTGGTCGAGGCCTTTTCCCAATTTGATTTATGGTTTTGGACGAGGCCTTAATCATTTTTAGATGTCTTGGTTAAGGCCTTGACAAAAAATTTTAGAATGCCTGGCATTATACATTCCCTCATTATGGAAATAATATTGATGGTTCATGTGGTCATTCGACTAGTAGAATACCCCTGATTATTTTTTAATATGTATTTCTTTACTCAGCTCATATTCTTTCCATAAAAGTATTCCTGTTTATTATTAGTAAAGGAATGTGGTTTCAATTATTCACCATGATTAATATTTATGTTATCTTCCGTTGTATTGCTTACCCTTTATGAGCATTTGAGCACACCCCTTTCTTAGGTTTCATTTTCCCAGGATTCCAAGAAGTGTATTATGATTGATATACAGGGTTAAGTTAAAGGGAATAATGGAGTTCTCAAAGAACTATTTATACTATGATTTATGTTTGAAATTGTAATGTAGTGTTAATGTATGTAATCTATTTTCCATGACTAGTAAACTGATCAGTCCTTCAAGACTTGATTCCTTGTAATCATGCCAATGTTTTAAAATAGTGCACCGACTCTGGGCTTCTTGGGTCAGGGCGTTACAATGTCGGAGTCCTTCCAAAAACCATCTCTCGCTAGAAAACTCATCAGCAATGTATCTCAGTGAAAAATAATGAATCTCATTAATGAATTCTGAATACTCTATAACTCTAATGGCGCCATAATCCATATTCATAAAATCATTGTCTTTATCATCTAACAACATATTAGGGTACATGTAGTCGTAGAACCTATTTTTGAAATCAACCCAAACCATATCTCATAGCCTATCAACATGGTTCAAAATATATCACCAATGCTTTGATACTCAACAAAACATTTTTGTCGCTAGGTTCACTCTCCTCTCATGAGGTGTCTCTAGATTATGGAATATTTATATTGTATTCTAAATCCACACTTTATCAGCTAGTGGACCTCCTTCCCCTTAAAAAGTGGGAGGATGTTGCTACTAAAAATCCCACGTCATATTTACTATAGAAAATGATGGCAGTAGTGCTCTCTGAAAAGTATGTCGGAAGTGATAATAAAACATTATGGAACTATGCCTTATCACCTCTTTATAGTAAGACTATTTATGTCACAACATTCTCTATGAGATAATTCATTTGTTTCTCATGGCCCACCACCTCTAAAGCATGGCTTCTTCCACCCACATAGCATATGAAACGAGGTCATCATGTTGACATGAATCTACAATGAAAAACACATGCCTTATAAATGATGTCTATCAAGGTTCATATCCTCAAATAATTGGATACTAAAAACCATCCAATTAACACGTCATATGACACAACCTACACCTAAATCCAAGACTTTAGAAAAATAAATAGTCAAAAAAATTACTAGAGACATTGTCTATTACCCACTCAATTGTTGGTTCTAGATCAAGTTCTAAATTTATCAATTGAATTACCTATTTAAATTTCATATTCATTTTAAATTCATTCTAGATGGTTAAATAAAATTTCTCACCAAATTATGATCCATAACGTCCCATAATCCTCAAGAACTGAAATATGGTGTCCACATAATCTACACCATAACACATTCACATCCACGTGACTCTTGTTTCATGAAAACCCATGCCAAAATAGGATTTGTATGGTTCATGTTGTAGCCTAATTAGGAAATAAAAACTTAGTTTATGGGAGGAACTCTCAGTTCTAACCATGTTTCCAATTCCCACCCAAAAAAAATATTTCAAAACATCATGTATATCTGTCATGACACCTATCATAGCATTATGAAAATAGGAAATGCATCCTATATGGATAGAAACTATTAGGACATGTTATTCGTGTAATGTTCCTATAATGATTAATGAGAGGAGACACACTCATCTCATCTGGTTGAATAACAGAAAACATACTACCATATCAATAATAATATCACAATTCAAGTGAATCACCCAACTGTTAAATCAAAACAATAATCAAAGTCAGCTTCTAGACAATATCATTTTACATTCAATTCAATATGGATTTCTCCTAAAAATGGTTTATCTAATCTCAAGCATATCTAATTACCAAATTTTGATGCATTTTTATCCATATATATTTTTTCCAAAAAAATAATCCTTAAAAAGAAAAATTCTCTGTTAGATTTTTGCAACGTCTTAGACCCAGATTACACTCAACAATTCCCTGAAACCGGTTGGACACATGGCGTTGAGAACATCTCCATGAATTCTAGAGCCTTCCAACTCGTACTAAGGGACTAGGGTGTGTCCTTAGATATATTATTCACTAGTTAACATAGTATATTGTAGTGGAATAACAATAACATTCAATAACAAAATAAGTATAATTTTAAGACAATAGATGAATAGCATTAATAAGTATAATTCAAAAAAGAGTCTCATATGTAATGATGATCATGCTTTGTGTCAACAGATAATCCAAAATATGTATATATAGAATTAATGCAGTACATGTAACAAAACACTGAAAAGTAAAAAAGTAACAATCCTTGAATATCATCATAATAATCAGATTGACATCTTCTTCCCCTAAACCTAAGCGTGAAGAAATGACATGTATTGAACAATGGGAACACGTCCCAGTCCATACATGCATCCCAATAGTCTATCTAGTTTCTCAATGGCAGACTCAACATGATGTGAGATTAAATCCCATTATATAACAACCCAATGGTCTTTAACATGTCTTGGCTATTCAATATAACAACCTAAATAAGAGTAAAAGATATATCACATGTAAGCACATATAAAAAAGAATGTGACCATGGAATGTATACTACAAAACATGTTATACTATATAGCCATTAAAGTATCCCTCTAAATCAAATTTCATCAATATGTTCCATTGGAGTAGACCCTATGTATTGAATAAGGTCCTTCCCATTTTGGCTCAATCTTGGGAGGTTTCTTTCCTGGTATCATTGGAGTTCTGAGAACTAATACCAATTCTCCCTGAGTGAATGAACGAAGATGAACTTTTTTGTTAAAAGCTCGTGCTATTCGATTCTCATAGACTTCCGTGTGGTGCAAAGTGCACAATCTTTTCTCATCTAACCATTCCAATTCATTCAATTTCTTTTGAGATTTCTCATCTGTAGATAACTGATCGCAAATGGCTACTCTGAGTGAGGGTAATTGAACTTCAATTGGAAAGACTGCTTCCGTTCCATATACCAATGAATATGGAGTTGATCGCGATGAAGTGCGGGTGGTAATCCGAAAATCCCATAAAGCGTGAAAGAGTTTATCATGCCATGAATTCTTATCTTTATCCACAATCTTTTCCAGTATATTGGAAAGAGTTTTGTTGAAGGCTTCTATATGTCCATTGGCCGCTGCATGATACCGAGATGAATGGTTGGATTTGATGTTGTATTATTGATACAATTTCTTCACATCGTATGAACAGAAATTGTTGCCATTGTCCGTCAATAAGGTATGAGGGACACCAAATCTGGTAATGATGTTAGACTTGATGAAAACCTCACACCGAGTATGACTCACGTGAGCTTAGAGAAAACCTCAACCATAACACTCTCTTCGGGCCGCTAACCATGTGTAAGTCCCAACAACATTTTTTTGGTCGTTGTCCCCAAGAACAACTTTATCATTAATTCATTCTTTAATTGAACTACACAGACTTTGATCCTTGCCTTCTAGTCTAGGTATGTAGGCAACCTCCCAAGGTTCAAGCCCAAAACCAATCTCTTCACATCGGTTCACCTCCATCTCATAAAATTTTGATTTGTGAAACCTCCCCTAGAATCAATATCTTTACATTGGTTTACATTCGTCCTTATTATCCGACGTTAAACTATACAACACTTTTTTCCAGTATTATAAATAAACTACAATATTCATTGATACCCTCACCTGAGAGGGAACCAATATTTACATTGATTTTTCAATCATGTTTCATTTCAAATACTACATGCATACATGGCAACGCCCAAACATTGTATCTTGGGATAAACCATCATTGTACTAAAGTCCCCTTTCACCCTTCATATGTACGAATCAAATTTGTACAAAGGGTATTTCTAGAACTAAGTGGACTTGATTCCCATCCTTATGGGATACGTAGGAATATTAGAGTGTCTCTAGAATCCAGCCCCAGGTCTTTGGGCCTAACCCCAAATTCCACTTTCAGTCCCTTGGCTGAAAAGTCCCCATGAAAACACACACTATGTATTTCTTACAATGGTCCAAGATCTATGACCCTAAACTAAGATATCTAATCCTTTTGTACCACAGGACGTTAAACTATAGTTTAATAACTACGTATGGCTTGATTATCATCCTTATGGGATACGTAGTGAAGTCCAACATTTCAATTCAGGACCCAGCCACAACAAGATTATGGTTAGCATTGATCTGTGTATCTCGTTATACATTGAAAAATATCCATCTTTATGTGTCATAATCCTAACCTTAAATATTTTTAGATCCTCATAAACCTTTTATGACTTTTAGTCACAGAAATGTCAATCTTCTGAGAATTCTTTTTCCTGACTATGTAGCACATGCCCATAGGCGGCCTTGCATAAACAGTCTACATAACAGACTTGTTAGCCAAAAGATACTATTATTTGACTATGCAGCCAATGCCCTTAGGTGGCCCTGCATAATTTAACAGCCTAACTGGTTTTCCGGATTGTGGTAACATAATTCTTGGGAAGAATGCCTCTTTTTTCCTTATTTGTCTTAAATGACAGTATCTAGGGATCCACAAAAATAGCCATCCTTAACATACTTGTCTCATATCCTTTTTCATGATCTGAAAGTATTCAAGTCTATGGCTTATATTCTCCTTCCCTACGTTTGGGTCAGACCTTCGTAGGAGTGATATTCATCCAGTTCTTCGATAATCTTGTTTGTAAATATCTTCTCCATATTCAATTACCTCTTTCCATACAGCAGACTCTATACTTTGGAAGATTTGAATCTCCATAAACTTTCACTGGCTTTTAGAACTAGGATAGTAAATTTCTGAGAGTTCTTCTTCCTGACTATGCAGCACGTGCCCATAGGTGGTCGTGCATAAACAGTCTACATAACAGACTTGTTATCCAAAAGATACTATTTTATTTAACTATGCAGCCAATGCCCTTAGGTGGCCCTGCATAATTCAACCCCCTAACGGGTTTGTTAAATAATGGTAACTTCATTCTTGGGAACTACTTCTTCTAATGCCTTTTAGCTCTTTTTCATATCATTCCTCAGATTCAAATATTCTTAAGTCTTAGTTTACATTTTTTCCCTCATACTTGAGTATGGTACTAGGTTTTCAGATGAGTTGTCAATGAATTGAGTCAATTCTAATCTATTTCGGTCAAATCTATTTTGACCTTAAAGATTAGCCTTTTTATGTCCGATGTGCATGACTTTAAACTGCCCACAAAAGACAAAGGAACTCTGAATAAAAGTCAAGTTCTAGCTCACTAAACATACATTAAGTATGATTTAGGTAACATTGAGCAATTAAAATATTTGAAGTTTGTAGGGTTATTTGCATTAATCCTAGTAAAAATCAAACTATTCTTACTAGGATCATTGGCTTAGGTAAAATCTAAAGCATGTAGAAAAAGAGAATGCAGGTACAATTCAGTGAAGGTGAAAGTGTTCTTCATTGATGCAAAAGAGTTAGAAAGACGTCCACAGACTGGAGTCTCTTCTCTTTTTCAAGAATTACAAGAGGCTTTCAACATAACTCTTCATTTGATTTACGGAATCTCGAGCTTCATCAGCAACCACCTGGAATTCATTCATTCAACCGGATACAATAAGAGATGTAGTGATACCAGATCTTCTTGGAACAATTGTAAAAGAATGTTCTTGAGTACGGTTTGAGAAAATTTTCTGCTAATCAAACAGTGACTCTGTTTCTGTCCAAGAGACTTGGAAGATGGATACATGGATTTGAGAATGGAGCATTGGAAGTAAAGAGCCATTTGGAGAGAGTACTCTTTTCAGATATTTCTATAATTCCATGTTTGTCTTCTCACCACCAACTGACAGCAGAAAACATTTCAGCCCATGGGTTTTCCATTTTCATATCTGCAAGAAAATGACATGGAGGAAGAATTTGAAAGTTCACACCATTGTTGTTTCTCTTAATGCACAGTATAACCGTAATAGAGGAGTAGCAGTACAGATGCATTTCAGGTGTATTGTTCATTGCATTTGGAACATTTAATCCTTGCAGATGACCATGACCACATAGAGGAAGATGGATGCTCTGTGGGAAATTAAGATGATATCTCTTCAAGTACTTATCCAAATCTGGGAAAGTTATGTCGCAGATATCATAGTAATCATGGCCAATGATGTTCATCATGTCATCAATCTTCTTTCTATCCAGTTCATCATCCATTTTAATTCCCTTGGGAGCCATTGAATCCGTACAAAAGTTGAATAAACTAACTCTTAAATGGGTTTATTTCATCATAAAATTTGTGAAAGAATTCGAAAAAATGGATAAGGAATTAAGGTGCGCAAGTCTAAAATTGACGCGCAAGTTTTCATGTGCCGCGCTAGTTTTTGACGCGCAAGTATATACCGTGCAAGTCAAGATACCCTGATAGCAGTGCGCCATGAAGGAAACACCGGAAAACAGATCAACCTGCGCGGTTAAGGAGACTTGTGCGACGAGAGCTCGAAGGTTTGAAGTCTGGAAATCTGGATGCTTTGTACGGAAAAGAGGCCCTCTATTTATAGACGCGACCAGAACCCTACGCGCAGTACCCTGAATGACTAATGGTCGTACCCCTGCGAGCCGGACTCTGCACGTTCGAAGCACATTTGCGCTCCCAAACTTGTGCGCCGCCTTTCCATTGGTTTTCTTCTTTTCCTCAGAGACAAATCCGCATTTCTTTTGGATCCAACTTTGAGGGGGGACTTTTGTTGATTCTAATTTTTCGTCACATTGTCTAAAAGAATGTAAATGGGAATATCTTAGCTCAAATTGATTCATCCTATGAAGAAAATATCAAAAATCGACAAAGGTATGAACAAGGGATCAAAAGCACATGGGCCGCGCAAGTTATATCACTGTCGCGCAAGTATACTTGCGTGACACATGATGGTCGTGAAAGTGACTTGTGAGACCTAAGTGATAACCACCTGGAGTCTTCTCCTGCCTATAAATAGACCCTGTGGGCCCCCCCCCCCATTCCAGGGAGGAATTTTCCCAGAAACTCAGATTTGAGCTCCCGACGCCCTAGTCTCTTCTCAAAGCTTTCGGAACACTTCTAATGTAATTTCTTACCTAGAACGGAAGATCTAAAGAGGGGGAGGAAGACCTAAGTGTTGAAACTCATCAACACTTTCGCGTCGAGGTGGCCAGCCTTAAGGGAAATGACCACACTTGCGCGCCGCCTTACTCCTTCAAATAGAACCTACGTGCCCCTCACTTGGAAAAACCTCAAGAGGATTATAAAGGCCTTAACCTAAAGGTGGTCAAGTATTACCATGATGGGTGAACACCGCGCAAGTACCCAACATGTCGCGCAGGTATACCCGTGCGACCAATACTTGTGCGCCCACACAGTACCAGCGCGCCTGCCAGGACTTGCGCGCCCCTGCCTTTTTTTTGGTGCCCTTATTGCCCATATTACCCCTCTTAAGCCATTCCACCTCTCCTATTCAAGATTTAGTCTTCAAGACAGTCTTCAAATCCATTTATGAAGTGATTTCTTGATTTAACATCTTTATCTGAAAGGAATTCTGTGGAATATCCCTCAAAACATAGTGATTTACACATCTTTATGTAACTAAAGATTGAGATTTCATTCATTCAACCTCATCCTTTAAGATGAGAGATTCTCTTAACCTGGGCCTCCTTTTCAGGAGTAATCCCCAGTCATAAATCCCCTAACCTGGGCCACCTTTTCAGGAGTAAGCCCCAGTCATAATTCTCTTCACCTGGGCCTCTTTTTCAAGCGTAAGCCCTAGTCATAAATCCCCTAACCTGGTCCTCCTTTTCAAGAGTAAGCCCCAGTCATAATACTCTTAACCTGGGCCTCCTTTTCAGGAATAAGCCCCAGTCCCCTAATTTGAGCTTCCTCTTCAGGAGTAAGCCCCAAATCCCTTAATTTTTCAAGTCACTTAACCAGGGCCACCTTTAAAGGAGTAAGCCCCAGTCTTAATTCCTCTTAACCAGTCCTAATTTACTTTTGATCTGGGATTCCTTCTCAGGAGTAAAAACCCAATCATAAGTCCTCTCTTAATTTGGGCCTCCTTTTCAGAAGTATGTCCCAAGTTAGAGTATTCAAATCTCTATAATGAACCTATACCTTTATGGACCACATTCCTGGATTTCTTCCCTGAAGTAAATCTTAACCTTCATTTATCTGTGTAGTCATACATACCTAAGTCCCACCTTATTTCTTATGATTGCATCTTTCATGGCACAATTGTCTGATTCTTACCAATACCTATTGTTTCTCACACCGAGCATGACTCACATGAGCTTAGAGTGTAAAAGTAATTATGACATCCTCCATTGAGCCATCAATCATAAACATAAGACTCCCTTACTCAAACTACATGGGTTCTGATTCCTTTTCCAAAAAAATGGATACGTAGGTAGCCCATCTGCGGGTTCGATCCCAACTCTGAAATAATCCATGTCCTTCTGAATGACAATAAACTTCAAGTGCCCCGGTGAGTGGCTTTGAAACCAGCATGGTCATCATAATGACCAAGAGACTTTTATATAAGTATGCCGAAGGATACCATTGACCAAGAATCATTAATAAATACAGATGATTCTCTATCGATGAAGAACCTTGAATACATATAAAAGATTCTCTAAATTTCCTACATATCAATCATTTATTGTCAGATCTAAAGGAAAACTCATTTTATATTTGGTAATGTAATAAGGATTCAGGAACATAACTTAAATCTATAAAGAGATCCCGGGAGTAGACAATAATTCCCCTCAAAAAGGTGCGATGTGTTCGACCTCCCATCCTCTCGACCAATGAAAATTTCTAAGCCTCATCGGTCCACAAACTAATGAGTGCCTACCTTTGGAAAGTAGGTCCGAATGGATGTGGAATCATTGGATGTTTCCGGTTCTACGAACAAACCTGCTATAAATTGATCGGAATGTTTGAACCTCCCATATAAGGTGGTCATCCCCGAATTCCGAGGGAAACAAAAAGTTATGTATTGACTTGAATTCTGCATGATGGGCCATGTGATGCCATAACTGAATTTCAAGATAGGGTACACAGTGGATTGATTCTTC
This sequence comes from Viscum album, assembly GCA_963277665.1. Taxonomy (NCBI): domain Eukaryota; kingdom Viridiplantae; phylum Streptophyta; class Magnoliopsida; order Santalales; family Viscaceae; genus Viscum; species Viscum album. Next base: position 835,549,212 of record OY728126.1, on the reverse strand, counting down.
ACTTGAATCAATTCTTCCTTTAAATGTGATAAAAATTCTTGCATGACCTATTTTTTATAACACATATGGATTTTGTGATGCTCTTCATTGTAGGGAAGTGATATCTCTCCATCATGGAGTGGCAGCGGCCCCAAATAATGATTTCCCTTCTGTACTCATAGACAAATTCTTACGCTGTATTCAAAAGCCTTAGAATGGTGATGTGCCCAACAAATACGCTCCACCTCTTATCACACCGACTTTATAGAATTTAAAGACTTCTGTGTACCGAATCAACATCATGAAACTCTAAGGTTCACCATGATTTGATTTCAGAAGGGATTGGCTATTTTATATCTCTATCCCCATGATTTGAGTAGTATTCACGAGTCTAAGTGACACAATGGTATTCCTCATTTCCTTCCATGGTTTAAGGGCACAACCGAGGTGCATGAAACCGCAAATCACACAAAAACAGATGAAAATTAAGGACACTAGGATTTCAATGTGGTTTGGTCGTATTCCCTTCATCCAAGGGAGAAACGGGGCCAATTCTCTATTCACTCTCTCTTAATATCTTTGGAGGTATCAAAACACACAGATTACACCATACACAATAATCTCATTTCATGGGAATTAGTACCATTAAATAGAGGAGAAACCCGAATATTTCTTCAGTTGGTGGGGGTAGTTCATCTACCCCTGAATTTCCTCTTGTAGGTGGTTGTTGTTCGTCCACGGTCGAAGAGGTGGCCAGGTTTGTTGCCAACTTCTAAGAGAAACTCTTGCACACCACGCTACCCACCAATGAAACCAACAAAAGGCTCCTTTATTGACTCCCAAAATATGTGTCTCCCCAAAAAATATTCCCCTCAAGAGCAGTATTAGGTAGAAGCTTCACCTATAGTCTCCTTGTAGCGTTGAAAACATCATCAGCAAACCGAACATAATTTTTCTTTCTAGATGATGGGTCGCTTCAAATATCATTAATTGATCTAAGGATGGTTGTGGTCCCAATAAAATGATACATCCATTGGGACTCTTTTCATGTAAGCATCATTGCATCCACATGTGAGACTTCATACACTCTTCCTGTTATGGAAATATTTTACCCTTTCAAATAGACTGTACTTAATGATACCATGTTTCATCTCATCCTCAAAATGAATTTCACATCTACAAGTTTACATACTCCTCCATAAATTTTCTTCAATTTCACTATCCCAACTCCTTAAACATTTCATATTTATATATCACCATTTCTCACTGAATCTCACACCTACTAAAAATTATGAAATACACCTCTCATCATACATATGTGCCCCAAACTCCCCGAATCCAAAACCAATCCTTCTTCCTTTGGATTTTGAGCCATCTCATTATTCCATTTCAAAAATCGACATTCCCCCTTTGGGTGCATGTATATTTTGTAGTAATGACCCTACACTTCTCCCTGTTTGATTTTTTCATCTAAGATCGAGCATCCCGTTGTCACGTAGATTTCATCATCTTCATATAATTCTATGATGTTCTCATCCATCTATTTTACTTTATCTCTCCCAAAAATGTATCGTTTGTGTTATCCACATTGAAATTTATAGTGACCCTTTTTCTCACACCATAAACATTTGATTTTGGTAAGATCATGTTCTCTCTAATTCATCTTCTGTTCTATACCTCGGTACTTCTAATGTTGGTACCTCCAATGTTGATCATCTTTCATAACCATGATTTGATCACATTGAATGTGTAATGTGTCTTTAAAATTCCTCTAAATCTTGAAGAGACTCCATCACCTCATCCAACTTCAATGTTTCCTTCCCCACAATCAATACAGTCACAATTCCATCAAATGAACTTTTTAGAGATGAAAAAAGAAAGAGTGATTTGTCTTCCTCTCCAACCATCACACCAAGTGCTAATAATTGTGTCAGGATCATTTTGAATTAATTTGTGTGATCCAACAAATTGTTTCCCTTTTATATATGCAACTGGTACAATTTATTCTTTAGGAATAATATGTTGGTCAGAGAATTCAACTTATAATGTTGCTCCAACTTCTTCCAGATCTCTTTCGGTGGCATCTCTTCCAACATCGAGTATTTGACCACATTCTCCATGAATAGTCAAATTGTGCTGACGAACCACATCTCAAGATCTTTCCAATAATATTTACTGGTTGTCTTAGGATTTTCTCTAATAAACATTATGATCATAACCTACTGCACAAGAATATATTTCACCATTCTTTGACACAAGCCAAAGTTGTTACAACCATCAAACTTCTCAATCTCAAATTTTGGGAGTGCACTGCCACCATCCATCATCGATGTCCTAAAATGTGGTTACCACCATTGATGTAACACACTTCTAAAACCACCTGATTAAGTGATAATTTTGAAAAACTAATCATAGAAATGCTTCCAGAATGGTCGAAATAGTCGGAATCGACTCTTGGATGGTCAAAAATGGAATTCAATTGGTTGAGATATCACCAATCCTAATTCAATAGTACAAATTGCCTACTAGCAAGGTGATGACATGGCACTAACCTGGCCTGACGAAGTAGTTGCCACAATCTCACCATAATTTTCACTGGGGGCGTGAATAGTATCATCTTTTCTGGTAAGGGGTTACTATTCCCCAGCGGTTTTGACCAAACATTGACTGAGCTTATCCCCTTCACTTCTACTCCATTTTCAGTGCCGCTTGTGCCTTTGGAATCATCTCATCATCCTCTTCATAGATATGGAATCAGAATTCTTTTCCCCACATTCAATTTTCCAGTGTGTAGAAAACATTCAACCGGTTCTCTGTTTTTACTCTGCTCACTCTGGGTCCATATGATAGCACTTATAAGGGCACTACGGAGGTGCGTTACACCGAAAACCACACAAAAATTGAAGAAAACGAAGAACATGAGGATTTTAATGAGGTTCGGTTGTATGACCTACATCCTCGGGGGAAAGGGGGAAAATTCTCTATTCACTCTCCATAGATCTCTTTGGAGGTATCACAACACATAGATTACACAATACACACTGATCTCAGTTCAATGGAATTAGTCCCACTAAATTGACAAGAAAACCCCTTGATTCTTTGGTTGGTGGGTGTAGTTCATCTACCCCTAAATTTCCTCCCATTTTGGTAGTTGTTTATCCATGGTCGAAGAGTTGGCTTGGTTGGTAGCCATCATCTGAGATAAGTTGTTGCTGACCATGCGTCTTATCAAAGACTCCAATAAAATGCTCCATTATTTACTCCCAAAAAGGGAGTGTCCCCCACACATGGGAGTTTGGATATGTTCATAAATAATGAAGGGTGCAGATGAATCATACCCGATGAATTTGGTTCTATTACTTTTCTATACATACGGCGTCAGAGCAATTCGTGCACTCCTTCGGATCAGGTATGGTAGAGGACATGGCCTCGCATGTGGTTTGATTTCCCTATGGTGGAAACCAATATGGTAGTCCAGGTTTGAGGTGTTTCATTGTGTGCATTATCATCTAATCAGGATGATAAGTGATATTCCTTCCAGCTGCAACAGGAAAACTGAATCTCTAGAATCACTAGGTTGATGGAGACCCTATGTGGCACTCCCTTATTCTCCATTCAATATGCCCCCATTTTTTTAGGCAAATCATTAAATCTCATTCAATTTAGAAATCAATTTATGACCAGCTCATCACTCATGACATATTCCCTTTCACATAAAAGTGTACACTTTAATATTATGTATGTCAACACATATTTTATCATATTCCAATTTTATTAATGAATTTCAAAATTTTAAAAAAAATATTTTAACCATTTAATTATTTTAATGTATGGATTAAAACATTCAAATTCATTATATAAATAGAAATAACATCCTATAAAAAAATTAATAATAAAATAAATTATTTAAATACAAATAAGTCAATAAAAGGATATTATTAGACTTTGTAATGAAACATTTCTTTATAGGATGAACTAAACATAAAATATTTTATTTAAAATAATTTTTTGTAATTAAATTTTTTCATTATTTCCTACATGTTGAAAAATAATGAAAAATATAATTCCATATAATTAATAATAATAAAATACATAAAAATAAGGGTATTTCATTCTCCTCCCCTTAAAAAATTTTCCCATCAATTTTCATTCATTATTTAATAATATATAAAAAACAATCATTATATATAATAATAAATTGAGGTTATGAAATTATTATTGGAACGAAAATTTTTTTATTGTTAGATACCAGAGTCATGTGAATAAACATTTTTTTGAAAGATGATTTGTATTTTTCAAATGTATTATTCTTCATGCTTGGGTCTCCTCATATGAAAATCTTCTTCAAACTTTGTCCTCCTCACATAAAAAAATCTTCTTTTTATCATGAATCATTTTTTTGAAAATCAATCATGTACTCAGGTCATCGTGCATGAGTGTCTTCTATCTGACCATGATCCTTTGTGCAAAAGTCTTTTGTATGATGTTTCCTATAAATGTTTCCCTTCATGCGCACCCTTAGGAAAGACTCTCCCGCCATAGTTGGGTGTGAGGAGCCATTTCCACCTTATTTTCATGTCTTACCTCCCTTGTTTCAATAAATAAACTTTATGGATCTACATTTTCACTACTGGAAATAAAACATTTACCAACGGTTGAGAAGTGTTGGGAAAGGCTGGACAACCGTTGGTATAACATATACCAACGGTTCTTCCAGCCGTAGGGAAGTAAGCCGTTGGGAAAAACATTTCCCAACGGTTTACACTGAACCATTGGCATAGGGTGGAGAAAGATTACCCTATGCCAACGGTTCTTCAAAACTGTTGGGAAACCTTTTTCCCAACGGTTTGTAAAATCCAAACTCTACTCTTTCCCAACGGTTCTAAACCGTTGGGAAAGGTTTTTTGCCAACGGTTTTATGAACCGTTGGTAAAACTAATCCTAGAGTTTCTATGCCAACGGTTTTGAACCGTTGGAATAGCCTCTGCTAGGCAAATCAGCCAGCAGCTCCCCAATTTGGCCAGCAGCTCCAGCTCTCCAATTTGACCACCACCAGGTCTAGTTTTGTGGGTTCCCTCTCATTTTTCAATCCAATTATTGTACCTGCAATAAACTAAAACATACATATATAAAATTATTGTACCTGCAATAACCAACTAACACTTACATATAGAGAACAAATTCAAACACGTTTAACATATAATGGTAGAACTATACACATCCATAATTAAATTAGAATTGATAACGTAATTATAAACATACATAATTCATTTAGAATTCAATTTAAAATTTAGATGATAATTATATGTGGAATCTGGAAGTCAATTCATAATTTGATCTGTTTTTTGTATACCATATATTTTTACCTAAAGTAATGTCCATTTTAAACATAATGCATACACCTGGAGTGCTACCGTCCACAATGCGCCTCAGATTGAGGCGGGGTTGACTCATACACGTCACATATGACCCCTGGATCGTTGTGCTAATGTATCAACACAATCCGAATGCATTTGATCGGTTTTCCGTATGTCAGTTGATGTTTTTCAATTAAAATGACGTACTTTTGAAACAAAAGGCAGACACTTTGAGTGGTTCCGGCCACACCGCGCCTCAGATTGAGGCGGTGTTGACTCATACATGTCACATATGACCTATGGATCGTTCTCTTAAAGTTTCAATGGAAACCGAATGCGTTTGGTCGGTTTTCCGTATGTACTTAAATTGTTGTCCATTTTAAGCAAAAGAGAGCCACATAGAGTGATTCTGGCCACACCGTGCCTCATATTAAGGCGGGGTTGACTCTTACACGTCACATATGACCCATGGATCATTTTAATAATGTATCGACACAATCCGAATGCATTTGGTCGGTTTTCCGTATGTCAGTTGATGCTTTTCACTTACAATGACGTCCTTTTGAAACAAAAGATAGACACTTTGAGTGGTGCCGGCCACACAGCATCTCAGATTGAGGCGGAGTTGATTCTTACACGTCACATATGACCCATGGATCTTTCTCCTAAAGTTTCAATGGAAACCGAATCCGTTTGGTCGATTTTCCGTATGTACTTAACATGGTGTCCGTTTTAAACAAAAGAGAGCCACTTAGACTGATCCCGGCCACACCGCGACTGGGATTCATCCCGGGTTGGCTCGTACACATCACATATGACCCATGGATCGTTGGGATAAATTATCAACAGATTTGGAATGCGTTTGGTTGGTTTTCCATATGCCAGTTGTTCTTTTCACTTATAATCCTGTCCATTTTAAACAAAATTGACATAGTTAGAGCGGTTTCGGCCACACCGCTCCTCGGATTGAGGTGGGATTGACTCGTACACGTCACATACGACCGATGGATCCTTGTGCTAAAGTATCAACACAGTCCGAATGCCTTTGGTCGGTTTTTCGTATGTCAGTTGATGCTTTTCACTTAAAATGACGTCTTTTTGAAACAAAAGGCAGACACTTTGAGTGGTTTCGGCCACACCGCGTCTCCGATTGAGGCGGGGTTGATTCGTACACGTCACATATGACCCATGGATCGTTCTCCTAAAGTTTCAATGGAAACTGAATCCGTTTGGTCGTTTTTCCGTATGTATTTAAAATGTCCCTTTTAAACAAAAGAGAGCCACTTAAACTGATCCCGGTCACACCGCGACTCGGATTCATCCCGGGTTGGCTCGTATACGTCACATATGACCCCATGGATTGTAGGGATAAATTAAAAATAGATTCGAAATGCGTTTGGTCGGTTTTTCGTATGTCAGTTGATGTTTTTCACTTAAAATGACGTCCTTTTGAAACAAAAGACGGACACTTTGAGTGGTGTCGGCCACACCGCGTCTCCGATTGAGGCGGGGTTGATTTGTACACGTCACATATGACCCATGGATCATTCTCCTAAAGTTTCAATGGAAACCGAATCCGTTTGGTCGGTTTTCCGTATGTACTTAAAATGGTGTCCGTTTTAAACAAAATACAGTCACTTAGCGGACGACATCGGATTGACCTGAAATCACAGGACAACAATCCCATTATTATTCGCGATGTGCACGCACAGACGGCACGTCAATCAGACGTGCGGTCTGCGCGGGAGGACTCATTATGCCTTCTTTAAGCGTTGCGCGCGCTTGATAAACGCGCGTGGGGGGGTCCAAACTGGCCGAACGAAGTCCGAATGGCCTGAAATCGGACGACATCAAAGGGTGAATGAATTGTGATGTGTTCGAGTAGACGGAACGTCAATCGGACGTGCCGTGTTCCTGCGGTGACCGGGAACGCCGTTCTAGTGTCATAAACGGCCAAAATGGGCGTCTAACGGTCAAAATCATAGCGGACGACATCTTATTGACCTGAAATCACAGGACAGCAATCCCATTATTATTCTCGACGTGCACGCGTAGACGGCACATCAATCGGACGTGCGGTCTGCACGGGAGAGCTCATTATGCGTCCTTTAAGCGTTGCGCGCGCTTGATAAACGCGCGTGGGGGGTCCAAACAGGCCGAACGAAGTCCGAATGGCCTGAAATCGGACGACATCAAAGGGTGAATGAATTGTGATGTGGTTGAGAAGACGGCACGTCAATCGGACGTGCCGTGTTCCCGCAGTGACCGGAAACGCCGTTCTGGTGTCATAAACGGCCAAAACGGGCGTCTAACGGTCAAACTCATAGCGGATGACATCGTATTGACCTGAAATCACAGGACAACAATCCCATTATTATTCGCGACGTTCACGCATAGATGTCACATCAATTGGACGTGCGGTCTGCACGGGAGGGCTCATTATGCGTTGTTTAAGCATTGCGCGCGCTTGATAAACGCGCGTGGGGGGTCCAAACTGGCCGAACGAAGTCCGAATGGCCTGAAATCGGACGAGATCAAAGGGTGGGTGAATAATGATGTGGTCGAGAAGACGGAACGTCAATCGAACGTGCCGTGTGCCCGCGGTGACCGGGAACACTGTTCTGGTGTCATAAAGGGCCAAAACGGGCGTCTAACGGTCAAAATCATAGCGGACGACATCGGATTGACCTGAAATCACAGGACGACAATCCAATTATTATTCGCGACGTGCGCGCGCAGACGGCACATCAATCGGATGTGCGGTCTGCGCGGTAGGGCTCATTATGCCTTCTTTAAGCGTTGCGTGCGTTTGATAAACGCGCGTGGGGGGGTCCAAACTGGCCGAACGATGTCCGAATGGCTTGAAATCGGACGACATAAAAGGGTGAGTTAATTGTGATATGGTCGAGCAGAGGGCACGTCAATCGGACGTGCCGTGTGCCCGCGGTGACCGGGAACGCCGTTCTGGTGTCATAAACGGCCAAAACGGACGTCTAACGGTCAAACTCATAGCGGACGACATCGTATTGACCTAAACTCACAGGAAAACAATTCCATTATTATTCGCGACGTTCACGCGCAGACAGCACATCAATCGGACGTGCGGTCTGCATGGGAGGGCTCATTATGCGTTCTTTAAGCGTTGCACGCGCTTGATAAACGCACGTGGGGGGTCCAAACTTTCCGAACGAAGTCCGAATAGCCTGAAATCGGACGACATCAAAGGGTGAGTGAATTGTGATGTGGTCGAGCAGACGGAACGTCAATCGGACGTGCCGTGTGCCCGCGGTGACCGGGAACGCCGTTCTGGTGTCATAAAGGGCCAAAACGGGCGTCTAACGGTCAAAATCATAGCGAACGACATCGGATTGACCTGAAATCATAGGAAAAAAATCCATTTATTATTCGCGACGTGCACGCACAGACGGCACGTCAATCGGATGTGCGGTCTGCGCGGTAGGGCTCATTATGCGTTCTTTAAGCGTTGCGCGCGCTTGATAAACGCGCGTGGGGGTGGTGGGGGTCCAAACTGGCCGAACGAAGACCGAATGGCCTGAAATCGGACGACATCAAAGGGTGAGTGAATTGTGATGTGGTCGAGCAGACGGCACGTCAATCGGACATGCCGTGTGCCCACGGTGACCGGGAACGCCGTTCTGGTGTCATAAAGGGCCAAAACGGGCGTCTAACGGTCAAAATCATAGCGGACGACATCGGATTGACCTGAAATCACAGGACAAGAATAAAATTATTATTCGCGACGTGCACGCATAGACGGCACATCAATCGGATGTGCGGTCTGCGCGGAAGGGCTCATTATGCGTTCTTTAAGCGTTGCACGCGCTTGATAAACGCGCGTGGGGGGTCCAAACTGGCCGAACGATGTCCGAATGGCTTGAAATCGGATAAAATCGAAGGGTGAGTTAATTGTGATATGGTCGAGTAGAGGGCACATCAATCGGACGTGCCGTGTGCCCGCGGTGACCGGGAACGCCGTTCTGGTGTCATAAACGGCCAAAACGGGCGTCTAACGGTCAAACTCATAGTAGACGACATCAGATTGACCTAAAATCACAGGACAACAATCCCATTATTATTAGCGACGTGCACATGCAGACAGCACATCAATCGGACATGCGGTCTGCATGGGAGGGCTTATTATGCGTTCTTTAAGCGTTGCACGCGCTTGATAAACGCACGTGGGGGGTCCAAACTAGCCGAACGAAGTCCGAATAGCCTGAAATCGGACGACATCAAAGGGTGAGTGAATTGTGATGTGGTCGAGCAGACGGCACGTCAATCGGACGTGTCGTGTGCCCGCGGTGACCGGAAACGCCGTTCTGGTGTCATAAAGGGCCAAAACAGGCGTCTAACGGTCAAAATCATAGCGGACGACATCGGATTGACCTGAAATCACATGACAACAATACAATTATTATTCGCGACGTGCACGAGCAGACGACACGTCAATCGGATATGCGGTCTGCGCGGTAGGGGTCATTATGCGTTTTTTAAGCGTTGCGCGCGCTTGATAAACACGCGTGGGGGTGGGGGGGGGGGGGTCCAAACTGGCCGAACAATGTACAAATGGCCTGAAATCGGACGAAATAAAAGGGTGAGTTAATTTTGATGTGTTAGAGTAGACGGCACGTCAATCGGACGTGCCGTGTGCCCGCGGTGACTGGGAACGCCGTTCTGGTGTCAAAAACGGCCAAAACGGGCATCTAACGGTCAAACTCATAGCGGAAGACATCGGATTGACCTGAAATCACATGACAACAATCTCATTATTATTTTCGATGTGCACGCGCAGACGGAACGTCAATCGGACGTGCGGTCTGCGTGGGAGGACTCATTATGCGTTCTTTAAGCGTTGCGTGCGCTTGATAAACGCGCGTGGGGGGTCCAAACTGGCCGAACGAAGACCGAGTGGCCTGAAATCGGACGACATCAAAGGGTGAGTGAATTTTGATGTGGTCGAGCAGACGGCACGTCAATCGGACATGTCGTGTGCCCGCGGTGATCGGGAACGCCGTTCTAGTGTCATAAAGGGCCAAAACGGGCGTCTAACGATCAAAATCATAGCAGACGACATCGGATTGACCTGAAATCACAGGAAAAGAATACAATTATTATTCGCGACGTGCACGCGCATACGACACATCAATCGGATGTGCGGTCTGCACGGAAGGGCTCATTATGCGTTCTTTAAGCGTTGCACATGCTTGATAAACGCGCGTGGGGGGGTCCAAACTGGCCGAACGATGTCCGAATGGCCTGAAATCGGACGACATCAAAGGGTGAGTTAATTGTGATATGTTTGAGCAGAGGGAACGTCAATCAGACGTGCCGTGTGCCCGCGGTGACCGGGAACGCCATTCTGGTGTCATAAACGGCCAAAACGGACGTCTAACGGTCAAACTCATAGCTGACGACATCGGATTGACCTAAAATCACAGGACAACAATATCATTATTATTAGCGACGTGCACGCGTAGACAGCACATCAATCGGACATGCGGTCTGCATGGGAGGGCTCATTATGCGTTCTTTAAGCGTTGCGCGCGCTTGATAAACGCACGTGGGGGGTCCAAACTAGCCGAATGAAGTCCGAATAGCCTAAAATCGGACGAAATCAAAGGGTGAGTGAATTGTGATGTGGTCGAGCAGATGGAACGTCAATCGGACGTGCCGTGTGCCCGCGGTGACCGGGAACGTCGTTCTGGTGTCAAAAACGGCCAAAACGGGCGTCTAACGGTCAAACTCATAGCGGACGACATCGGATTAACCTGAAATCACATGACAACAATATCATTATTATTCGCGACGTGCACGTACAGACGGCACGTCAATCGGATGTGCGGTCTGCGCGGTAGGGCTCATTATGCGTTCTTTAAGCGTTGGGCGCGCTTGATAAACGCGCGTGGGGGTGGGGGGGGGGGTCCAAACTGGCCGAACGAAGACCGAATGGCCTGAAATCGGACGACATCAAAGGGTGAGTGAATTTTGATGTGGTCGAGCAGACGGAACGTCAATCGGACATGCCGTGTGCCCGCGGTGACCGGGAACGCCGTTCTGGTGTCATAAAGGGCCAAAACGGCCGTCTAACTGTCAAAATCATAGAAGACGACATCATATTGACCTGAAATCATAGGAAAAGAATAAAATTATTATTCGCGATGTGCACGCGCAGACGGCACATCAATCGGATGTGCGATCTGCGCGGAAGGGCTCATTATGCGTTCTTTAAGCGTTGCACGCGCTTGATAAACGCGCGTGGGGGTGGGGGGTCCAAACTGGCCGAACGATGTCTGAATGGACTGAAATCGGACGACATCAAAGGGTGAGTTAATTTTGATGTTTTCGAGTAGACGGCACATCAATCGGACGTTCCGTGTGCCCGCGGTGACCGGGAACGCCGTTCTGGTGTCAAAAACGGCCAAAACGGGCGTCTAATGGTCAAACTCATAGCGGACGACATCGGATTGACCTGAAATCACAGGACAACAATCCCATTATTATTTGCGATGTGCACGCGCAGACGGCACATCAATCAGACGTGCGGTCTGTGCGGGAGGACTCATTATGCGTTCTTTTAGCGCTGCGCGCGCTTGATAAAAGCGCGTGGGGGGTCCAAACTGGCCGAACGAAGTCCGAATGGCCTGAAATCGGACGACATCAAAGGGTGAGTGAATTGTGATGTGGTCGAGCACACGACACGTAAATCAGACGTGCCGTGTGCCCGCGGTGACCGTGAACGCCGTTATGGTATCATAAAGGGCCAAAACGGGCGTCTAACGGTCAAACTCATAGCGGACGACATCGGATTGACCTGAAATCACAGGAAAACAATCCAATTATTATTCGCGACGTGCACGCGTAGACGGAACATCAATCGGACATGCGGTCTGCGCGGTAGGGCTCATTATGTGTTCTTTAAGCGTTCCGCGCGCTTGATAAATGCGTGTGGGGGGGGGGGTCCAAACTGGCCGAACGATGTTCGGGGGGTTGTTCGGGATCCAAGGAAGAGAGTAGGGGGGCTGTCTGGGGTCCAGGGAGGAGGGTGGGGGGCTGTACGGGGGGTGTTCGGGGCGTTGTCCAGGGTCCAAGGAGGAGGGTTGGGGGGGGCTGTCTGGGGTCCAGGGAGGAGGGTGGGGGGGCTGTTCGGGGGGCTGTCCGGGGGCTGTCCGGGGCTATTCGGGGGGTTGTCCGAGGTCCAAGGAAGAGGGTGGGGGTGGGGGGGCTGTCCGGGGGGCTATCTGGGGGGCTGTCCGAGGTCCAGGGAGGAGGGTGGGGGGGGGGGGGGGGGCTATCCGGGGGGCTGTCTGGGGGGCTATTCGGCGGGGCTGTCCAGGGTCCAGGGAGGAGGGTGGGGGGGGGGGGGGGGTTCCAGGGTCTAGGAAGGAGGGGGGTTCCCAAACACACAACCACTAAAAGACAACATCCATAAAAACAGATAATATATAAAAATAACTCAACTCCAATACTATACTACGAGTCTAGATAAAACCAAATAGGAACACACCCTCATGTTATCATATTAATAACTCTTCTTGAATCATTGAGAGTCACATCCCAATGATCATAGGATCACTAGCCTAATTGATCACTAACCATGAAACACATGTATGTTGGTCATGTCACCACATGCATCATCACTCATGCCACCATATCAATATATCAAAAGGAATTCTCCAGGATAAGACAATATTTGATCACACATCATTCACATTGAGTTATCATAATACAAATTATATTTACATGCTTATGATATAGAATGAATCCACATTAGTAAGACCCACCCCTCTCATAAGTTACCATCACATCACTACAACTCATCCTAGAAAGCACCCTACCGCATACAAATTCACCCAATCTAGGGTCTAATACCCAACAGGATCTTACATACTAGGATACACATCATGGATCACTATCAAAACCATAAAAACATTGACAGATCTCAAAAAATTAGTGCATGCCATCATTACCTCATAGAATTGAAAAAAGGTAAGTAACAAGCAATATATCTCACTACTCCATACTCACCCCACAACATAAGGGTCTCACATTACTAGAGAATAATTCTATCCAATACTAAATGATCTTGATCCATTTTTCATATACATATATGATTCACCTCACCAATTACTAAATATTAATAACATACAAAATTATGATTCCATTTAACTAGAGTTAAACCATCAGGTTTTACAAGGAAATTCTATATAAGTATTTGTTTACACTTTAAATAAAGAACATGAATGTCATGTTAACACTCAACATTGATTCATTAATAAATTGTATTCGAATTTTATGGAAATACCAAAATAAATTAGTGAATCAATGTACCTATAGTGGTGCACATGACCACCATGAAACAATCATAAATTTTTACAAAAACCCTAATAATTGGGAATAACGAAATCAAGAATAGAAGTATATGATTTATAAGAGCTGGAACTATATCGTTGATAAAATATAGGAGTCTAACCTGGTTGGTGCTGATCTGATGGAAGATGTGGGGATTGGGAGGTCCTTCTGCAAGGAATCGCTCCAGGAGGACACGAACTGAATGCTTCTGGAATGTGGGGAGGCCGCTGGCTCGATTTGGTATTTGGGGATTTTTTTTCCCAACGGTTATTAAAAACCGTTGGGAATGACCAACATTTCCCAGCGGTTCCATAGAACCGTTGGGAAAACAAGATTTTTCACCACTTTTCCCAACGGTTCTTAGGAACCGTTGGGAAAAACCTATCTTTCCCAACGGTTGTATGAAACCGTTGGGAAAACTATGCATTGAGGGGTTTTTCCCAACGGTTTCTATAAACCGTTGGAAAAAACAAGATATGCCAACGGTTCATTGAACCGTTGGTACACAACTGTTGGGAAAGGTCCCTTTTCCAGTAGTGTTTATACAAATATAAAATTGATGATCGATATAAACATGTATTGAATGTTAGGAATAGAAACACTCTCTACGTGTAAGCTCAACTCACATATGAATATCTTAAGGTTACAACCTAAGTCATTCTTTGGGGAGATAAATTGGAAATGTTGTAATTGTGTCATTAGAATATTATCAAATTAATATTTCATAAACAACTAATTATTTTATAAAACTAACTAAAATGATCATGGAACATCCTAGAAAAATCATACTAGGGCATCATTCACACCACTCTTCCGAAAGGTACCTGCATTAGGGAAACATAAAACCTAGTCATCCTAGATGTCCCACACACTGGTGACACCATACCTATCCCTCCAACCCGGGAAAACAATTGCCCATCCCTGCAATTTTTGTGGAACATTTCCCAACCATATATTTGGGGACACATATGTTCTAGTCTAAATATTATGTCTCCATACTCACTCAAGCATCCATATTAGGATGCCATAATCACCGATGTCAAAATAGGGTTCCAGAGTCACCACGGTTCCCTAGATGGGTACACTATCACCCTAGACTACTACCTAATATTATCTTTTCAATGGTATCTATACCTAGGAATATCTTCTCTCAAGTACTTATTGTTGGGAACCACTTCATCAAAGTTCATCTACATGGGTGATACCTCACTCAAATCTTGTATCATGGGTTCCAACCCACCAAGGACTCTTGCACACCCTCTTGAAATCACGACATGGTTATAACCATCAATGTGTACCCATTTGATCATATATTTCATTGATTATGGGTTATACCTAGTTTTCATCCTTGAACAATAGGGCATTCATGTCATTTAGAATCATGTATTGCTATGATAATGCGGGTTCCTATCATTAGATGATGAATAAAACCCTCTTAGCCAATTATTCACGTAAAGGATAACCCATATCAGGCATCCAATTGACTCCATCATACAATGTACCTCTTTGGTCCTCTCAATGATTCATGGACCTATATTAGGGCCTCCAATATGTTTTAAGCCCAAAATTATACCATCCCTTAAGTCATATTTATGGTTAAATGACCATTTGAATTTTGCTATTAATAAGCCCCAATAATTCTGTCAATGATTAGCACATTCATGTTCAATTAATTGATCCATATATATTCTTGTGGGTTTCCCATGTGTTAGCCCAAACCTATACCCACTAGGCCTCATTATTCATGTGTATAGTGTTTCATCCTTATCAAGTCATCAATAGATAAGGGGTAGATATCCTTATACATGCCTCTAATTCAATATAATTCTTGAAACTTATTATCACAAAATTAATCATCTAGGGTGATTAAAAATAGTAATTATTACAAGTATAAAACACAGTATGTTAATCATTGGTTGTCCATACCCAGTCCACTCAATGGGACACTCATGTGTTAGCTCCAACTCTTCCTCAATGGGCCATATTCCTTATTAGTAACTCTTCCTCGGATGTCATATAAATTTTGAGACACTCTTCATCAAAGTCCCATATTACTTTTCACCCACTCTACCAAAATGTGTTATATTATCTATGAGATACTCACCCTCAAATTGAATCCCTTTCACAAGGCCCATATAATATTTACAACTCCATATTCTTAGTTAGTCGAGTCTCCCTTCCCTATTTAGTTATCAAAAGAATTGGGTAGAAATCCATATATAGGCCTATTTTAAGGTGTGTGGATATAACCATACCCTATATATCTTAGTTACCAATGTATATTATGAACCAAAAAGAGTAAACTCTTACATAGAACCCACTAAATATCTTGTTTTAACCACTCTCCTGACACAAATTTCATTAATGCGTGATGTTAAGATGCATAGACTGATCCTAACAAGTGACCTTAAACTGTTCAACTTGAACAATATGGTCTTCAATTACATTCAACCAAGATACATAGTATTTCTATCTAATGTCCAAACCCAAGACATAACTTGGGTATATATGAATTACCTTTAATGAATATTCAGTTTTTCATAAATTCATAGCCATAAAAGGATCCATATTATTGCTTGTTAGATGACTATACAAGGAAAGAATATTTTCATTTTGTAGAAAATAAATATTTGGGTTTTGATTCCCTTAGATGGGAGATATAGTACTCTCATATAATGTAAATGATCCTAAATAAACAACATTTATCATATCTTTAGATAGTAGAAAATTACATAGCACCCAACATTTTGGAACTAAACAACACTATAATCACTATTAATGTACCTGGATCCAAACAATCACAAGAATATAGGTATTAAATATTAAAACTATTACTATAAATGATTCGTGAATACATCTTATATATTTAATAATGTCTTGGAATATGAAAAAAAATCATTTGAGGGATGATCCAACCTCAAATACCATCAACCAATGTACACCGAATGTGTCACTAGTTTGTCCCAACAACCACCTACCTTTGGAAAGAACGTTTGTATTAACTCAAAATATAATGGGAAATAAGGTTCCTTATAAACAAAATGGTGAACCTAAAATGAATTATTTACCCATGAAATTGATCAATTGTCCATGCCATTTTTGTGATTCTACACTATGATGTATCTTATTTGTGGCTGTTGTCCCTTTCAATACCCCCTTCAATCCAAAAGGCATCATAATATGAATCATTAAATTCAAACTGCACTGGATAAGTAGGTAGTCATTATAGGGTGCCTCTTTCCATTATGCATAGTTAACTAATTTATCAGGAATATTATATAGCTAACATAAGGAATTTTTCTCAAGAACCATAAAACCATTATTTACATTTTAAAATACGTAGTGCCTCATGTACTTAGTAGTAAATGATATGGTCTAGGAGTACCAGCTGAATTCATCCACTTCAAATTTAATGTTTACTCTTGAAAACCTCCCAAAGACAATTCTCGGTCATCTATCTATTAATAAATTGATCATTGAGATTTGTTTTTATCTATTATAATGACTAACCACCTTGGGAATCTGTCCCCAGAGCACAAAAACACTTTTTATCCCTTAACATTTGTTGATGGAAGCGGTTTTTTATTGTGTTCACAAAGATATCCAAGAGATTACTAAGAGGTATTATCTCAGTCATTGCTATCTCTAGTATTGTTAAGTTATATCTTCTTAGTAATGTGGTGATGGTATCACCCCATAGGATTTTTCTCATGTTATGAAAACTAGGATACAAAAAATGACTACTTACTAAGAGAATAAGGATAATAAATCATAAGAGAAGAATTATAGTCATCTTCCTTCCAATTTCCGTGAGTCTCACTAGTATGTTGTGATAGTAATTATGGAGCATAGAAATATTCCATCACACTCTCAATAACTCAATCATCATATCATAGTGGAAAATGAATCACTAGAGATGTCTCATATTCCAAATCCTATAAACATATAAAAGTTGTGTAGGTATATTCTGCTGATAACTATTGGATCAAGCTCTTATTCATGCTCCCATACAATTAGTTCATTGGAATATTTTTATAACTACCACAGATCATGATCATGTCCCTAATCCCATCTAGGTGATTTGACTTCATATTTGGTAGTGACCATGGAATATCACCACTCTAAAAAATTACACTAGTATATATTGTCTGTAGCATAAGAGTAGTCTCATATTCTCATTCTTATCCAAAAAATATCATCAGAATATGTCAATGAAATTTTAGGAGTCTCTTATGAGGTATCCTACACATAGGGGTCACTATCCACACTACAAAACCCTAATTATGTTCAAGGATCCAACCTTGTTCATCCATCCAAGAACATACAGAAAAAGGTCTCATAGAGGTAAATCTTCAATCCATGAGAAGTCGTGTATCCATGTCTTATCATCATTTCTATTCTTCAAAATCTTCTTATGTTTTGAGAAAAAACCAAGAATCTTCAATCTCTCTATCCATAGGATAAAGTAGCTATAGTTTTGTTTGTCCTAACTATGGTACTATAATTACTAACTCTAGTGGAACCCCCCAAAGTACCCACCTTAATGGTCTTTCATATGGTTTTATAACGATCGACCACAGATTTACTCCCTATGTTTCGATCTACCAAGTTCCTCCCCATCTTATAAAGATCAATTGGAATGGAGTTCTACCCATTTCAAACACATCAACAACTGAAGACCATATTGGAAATCTTAATGAGAAATACACTAAAGACATTAGAGTTCCTACCCATGGTATATGTTGTATAGGACCTCCCAAAAATAAAGTAAATATCCAGAATAGATTTCCTCCTAAGAGAGAATAATCTAAAATTAGTAACCATTTAGCTCCTCCTCTTGGTGTTTGTTGCAAAATATCTCCTCATAATGAATCATCTCATCAACAAAAATATCTACCCCAAATTGAAACTACTATAAGTTTACACTTATACCAAGGGTTTATCAATAATTGAAGGCATCATATACTTATATTCACATTATTATCTGGTGGCATCTCTTCTAAATAGATATACAATCATAGAAAATTTACATCTTCTATAACTTCATCAAAACATTCACCCTTTGAAACAATTGAAGAGATACAAAATAATATTTAATATCTTTAAAAAATTTGACAATGAATTGTTATGGAATGATTAGGTCATGTACCCCATTTATGAGGATGATGATAATTCAATTGTCTTGTGAAGGATATGGTTAAGGAAAGAATATCAATCATATTCTAGCCCATTATTATTCCTCAATATAAAATTTCCTAGTAATTTAAATAGGGTTATATTTCATAGTTCTTGAATATCTTTTCTATGACTATTTGGAATATCATGTATAGATACATGAATTATTGAGAGTACACTAACGTTTTTATGTAAATAAAATTATTCTTCCAATAATTAAATATAGATGCCTTATTAATGGACTAGAACCCCAAGTCAAATAAATATAATAAGTTACACTAACATTCAAAACTTATAAGTATAATGGAAATAATCTAGATAATTTCTATTGTCCCACCAGATTTTCTTATCATAAGGTTTGTTGAATACATATCCCTATATTTCACCCCACTCACATGCCGACAAGGTCCAATGAAGAAATTAACCTATAATATCATTAGTTTGGGGTAGATATTAATCCTTCAAACTAAAATTACCAATTTCTATGTCCAATTAAATCATGCAATCATTAAATAATAAAAATGGGATACTCAGGAAGAGAAGTCCATTAATATACATTTGTATCAGGCTCCCATGAAGGTAAAAAAGGCCTCCCATTTGAGAAAATAACACCTTAACCCTATAGTGTAACTCGAGGATGAGCATATCTTTTCTCTAAAAAGAAAATTTATCCATATAATGTTTTAATAGAATCTCAAAAGGTTTCGAAAAATGTGATAATTTCTACCTCAGAAGTGGTTTATGAATTATCCACGACCATAGGGTAGGGAATGATTTTGCATCAAATGAAACCCCAAGGATCATAAAATCCACAATAAATTCCGGATATGGTGGTAGTAGAATAACCTCATCCCTATACAATAGGGTTGGTTTCATCATTAAACCCACATTTTCTAAGTATTCTTGGGTTTTCAAGATTTGGAACAGCTTTATAGGATGTTATGTTATAGTTTATTCAACATAATGATCCTCCTCCCCCCTTGGGAGTCAATGAAATATACTAACACTCCTTTAGGATAACCTTACATAAAGTTCCTCTTGGAGAATATTGGGGAGAAAATTTGAAACCTCATAGGGACCATAAACTGAAATGGACCACCAAGATAGAAGATATCTTAGCTGATTATGATTTATACCATGAAAAATTTTTGGAAGATGAAAAGTCCCCCTAAAACATTGATATGTATTTTAATACTATTTTCGACATTACATACTTAAATATTTTAAGAATTATCCACATAGATATAATAAATAATGATATTGAAAAAGAATAATTCAATGAGGGGAAAACCATTTGAAATGTGGTTTGTAATTAATTACATAAAGAAGGTTTGAAGACCAATTATCATAGGATGGATCATGAGTTAAGAGATCCTAAACCAATTATTATATCACTTTATATGTGTTCCTCTGTAACAACCTGATATTTTTTGAATTAATTTTTTTGAATAAATTTAACCGTTGTGATATTTTTTCATTTCATATAACACCTAAAATAGTTTATTTTATATTAAAGCACTATGTTTGTCTTGTGTAATATGAAACCCCAAGATAATATTTCCTTTCGCACAAAATAAATTTTATGTTTCTCTATATAGAACACCAAGTTTAGATCGCATTAAACACAACAATGACATTACTGGATGGATTATGTTACACGCCTGATCGAGTCTTACCAAAAAATAACATTTTTTTTAAAATATTATTATTTAATGAAATAAGATATAACCTAACAATTAAATTAGATTTTATGAATGGTATTAAATAGTTTATGAACATATATGGATTATAAAATATAATATGAATTCATATGTGATGAATTAATTATAAATTAATATGAAAATTGATTTAATGTAATGAAAATTATTAATATTTTTATGGTATAAATCTATTTTACCTGAATAAATTAAATTAATTACAATTAGTGTGTGATATTAATGTATTATATATTTTATATATTCAATTAAATATTTTTTTTATTCATCCAAGATATTGGATAGACATAAGATAAGAACAGACCTAATTTTATGCAAAAAAACCAATATTTTTTTTATAATGGTAGTTTAAATGCATTTAAATGGGGAACCCATTTTAACAAATAATTTTGTAACATTTATATAATTAATATTTTAAAATAAAATTTATATTTTTATAATAAACCTAAAAATTAGAGTTGGATAATGTTTTGGTATTTTTCTGTAAGGTTTTCATTTTTTAAGGAATAGTAAAAAATACGAGATTTTAATTCAAAATTTCTTTTTATTTAAATTATTTATAAGTTTGAATTATATTTTGAATTGGTTAAAAAGTTTAATTGGATTATAATTTTATGAATTAATATAGTTTAATTAATTTGAACTAATTTACCATTAAAATTGGATATAAAAACATAGAAAACTATTGATCTTTTTTACTTTAAAATCCTGCAATGTTGTCCCATCAGTGGGATTAATTTTAAATTAATTTCTACCGATCAAGTTATTTGAATTTGAAAAAATGGATTCCTTATTTGGAATCAGAATAAATTAGAATTTTTAAAAAGGTAAAAATAATTTTTTACTAAATGGTTTAATGAAAGTGATTAAAATTAGTTACATCGTTCAAGGTTAAATTAAACATAATAATGAAATAAAACATGACCTTAATTCCCAAAACAACCTATACACATTTCTAAAATACATTTTCTGGACATATTTCTACCCTATTGTCCCTTGGATATATATTGGATCATTATTGGATCTACTTGAATCACGAAAAATGTGGGTGGAATTCTCTCTTAAAATATTTACAAGAGTGCCACGCCTCCTTCCCTAGAAATGGTAACAAACTATCTCTATTATTAACACCTCTAAAACTACTTGGATAAGATAAGATCTAGACAATATACTTCCCAAAATCCATCTAATTATTCTATAAACATCTCTATGTTATGATATCTATCCAATGAAGCATTTTGTTATAAACCAAAAGGAGTTACCTGATTAAGAGGTAACGACTACTCTCAGACTCATTTTTTAATTTTTTTATCCACCCCTACACTCTATTTATTCCATTACTATGTAACATCACATGTATAATAAATAAACTAGGATTTTTATGCTATTTTTTTGGACCTACACTTACCCACACCTCCATATAATGGGTAATGAACATACTTTTTACGTGTATGGCGAACCACCACCTCACTAAACGATGATTGCTCAATTTTCCTTACTTCATATCATGGTGTAATATATGAAGAAAAAATATGTTTATATGTGTAATATATTATTTTTATTATTAATTTAATCTCTTTTGTTTCTTTTTCAACAAATATCTTTTAACATACCTTTTTGTGTTAATACAATAATTTCATTTGAGGAAGTGTAGACTACCGCCTCCTCAAAGCGATATGATACGTTCATACACTACATGGGATTTCTTAAGGATGTTTTTATGGATTATATATGATATATATGATATCATAAATCAATTTTAATAAATACATACATATAACCATATATTTCATTTTATATCTTTCTTTCAATACGATAATAAAAATAAACACAATGTTCAAGCGTACGTGTTGCCTACTGTCTCCATGAATGGTGTATTCCATTTTTTAATTTTATATCCAATATATTATTATAATAAAAATATAATAGATAAATATTATATTTATATCATGATTTAAACTCTTGAATCATGATATAATTATAAGGACTAACGATATAAAAAATTATGATACATGCGAAGAACAAGGCAAATATGATCCGAAGTGAAACATTAACATAGGATGGATAATAAGTGGGTAATATAAGGTTTTAATCAAACCATATATGTTATTTGATATAATAATATGGTTATTTGATATATTTATAATAAATTTATATTTATTATACATGTGGTTTGAACGAATATGATGAGAGTCAAGACACAAGGTAAATAGATTTCATCTCACTTTTTATTTCCTTGAGATACATTCTATGTTCGCCACTCCTTCATTTCTGTGGTGAATGTACTACCCATGATATTATTTTATGTATTTTATACATTAATTTGGGGTTATTTACATATCCATTTTATGATATTTCATTAAAAGGAATTATGTTTCAAATATTTCCAAATTGGTGAAAAAGTTTTGTCTCATTTTTCCTTATTTGAGAATCCTTATTTTTTATGAACCTAAATACTATTTCGAGATTTTTATACTTCAATTTTAAATTTTATATCATGAATTTCATTTTTTATGATATTTTAGTATTTATTTTTTTAAATAATTACATTCAGAGTTTGATCCCAAGTTACATAGTTATAAGAGTTTATTGAAACACTCTCATTTATTTTCGAGATTGTTTATGTTTATACTTCCTTTATTAAAATTTTATGATAAATCTCTCAATAACATTCCAGAATTTTCATATCCTTTTTTCAACCAAGATTTAGTAATATATTGTTCCCATTTATTACACTCAATTGTATATATGGTATTTAATAAATTTTTTTCTTTAAGAAATCCCGATTTTACCCTCTCTTCAATCGAAAAATTTCATTCCATTAAAACCATGTTTTATAAAAATGGTTTCTATGAATATTATACTAATCTCCAATGATAATTAAAATAATTTTTTTCCATTTTTTATTTTACCAATGTTTTCAAATTAATATTCTTGTTGCTTTCCAAATGAGTCATTTTTTAACATTTTTAAAATGCAGAAGGAATGTTCTTTTTACCTCGTATTACATGTTTGGATTTTTCTGATGTCGATTATTTGATGCAATATTTTCATGTTTAATGGTTTGTTTTTAAAAGACTATTTTTGTAAATATATTTTCAATGAATGTGTTTTTTCAAATGTTTTCATGAAAATTTTATAAGTTTTCAAGGGAAATGTATTTCAAAATGTTTTCAATATTATTTTATTGGTTTTCAAGTAAAATGGTTTTCAAAATGGTTTCACGATTATTTTATATTCATTTATGGAAAATGGTTTTCATAATTTTTTAAATACTTATTTATATGTATTCAATTTATATTCAATAAAATGGTTTTCAAAATATGTTTAGTCATTCATTAAATAGTTTCAATTTGTTTTCAAAGGAAAATGTTTTCAATCTTTTTTGAATCTTATTTTAAAAGTATTCAAGGAAAAAAGTTTTCAAAATAATTTAATGTATTTTTTATAAGTTTTCAAGGTATTTTATAATAAATTTATTTTTAAATGGTTTTATGTATTATAAGTAATTATTTAAATAAGAAAAGATATTTTCTTCAAGAAATCATTTTAAATTATATTTCAGAATTATTTTCCATTTTAGATAAAAAAATTTGATGTTACTCATTACATTAAAGGAAATGATCTAAAGGTTCTATTCAGATTAGCGTTATGAATGGGTTGTTCATAATTTAATGGTATTTATGAAACATGTTTGTACTTAATGGGTTATATGTTTATGAAATATATTTCTATTTTATAGGTTATATGTTTATGAAATTAATTTCTATTTAATGGGTAATGATTTTGTTGACATGATTATAAAGCCTATATCTTTTTCTATATGATATGATAGGTTTTCATGTTTATGACACTAATTTCATTTCACGGGTTATGATATTATTATTTATAATCATATGAAACATGTGTGAATAATTTAATTATTAGATTAACGGGACCTATATCTCATTAAAATGAATTGGGTAATGATTTATATTTCATGAAATAGACTATGATAGTCTTGGGAATGAAACTTGACTACTAAGATGGCCATGAGAGTGTTCCAAAACTATCAAGATGGTATGAGGAGTATACTCAAGTTACTAAGATGGACATGAGAGTGTACCTTGACTGTGAAGATGGTATCTGGAGTGGAATCATGCCACCAAGTTAGCCATGGGAATGAACCGTGACTGCTAAGATGGTATGGGGAGTGAACCCATACGAACAATATGGTCTTTTTATTGACTCATTGGATACTATAGAAATCATATTCTTTACATATGTGTATTCCAATATTCTATGTTTCATTCCTATATCGTGATTTCTTGACTTATGTTATTAAATATATTATGATCCATGTCTTATGAATTTCCAATATTTATTATGATTTATAATATGTAGGATATGTTTTTAAAATGTGATAATCATGTTTCATACCATTTTTTTCATGTTATGCATACACTTTTCTCTTATTTGTCATTATGTAGCATCTAAGATCACCCATTATTATGATTCCTTTCCCCAGGTTAAGAAAAAGGTTTTACGTAGAAGTACTAAATATGGAGATATTTATTGGATATATTGAAGATCGTTCACCAAGATAGAATATTTTGTTTCTATGTTTCCAAAGACACTAGACTACTATAGTCCCCGAGCATGTATTACTATAATGTACTTAATATTTATGTAAAATGGTGTAATATCCTTGTTTGTTAAGAATGGGTCTCTATAGTTGGTATTAATATAATGGTCTAATCAAAACATTGAAACTAGGATTAGAAAACATTATTGAGATCCATATGTATATTTATAAGGATATGTCTAAAGTGTAAGGATGTGTCAATGTTTAGGAAACATTCATGGAATTTTGGTAAAATATAGAGTGTGTGTTTACTAGAAATACATCCTTGTCTGGATACTACAAGTGAATGTGGCACTGGAATAGATGTACCTAGGGGTAACAACTCTAACAGGATGTTCCAGGCCGGACTCTGGGTAATCTGGTACACGAAAATGGGCCTTGTTATACAACTAGATCGACACTCCCAAGGGATAAGATTTGTGAATTCACAATGTCTTCACAACCCATCATGAAGGATTTAAATATATGTTTTTTTCAATAAATTAGGATTAACTTAGGTTGTCATAGTTTAAGGAAGGTTTCAAGATTTTGACATCCTATACATAATTATTTTCTAGACTATGTGGTTTTCGATTATGATAAATAATGCTCACACTATGAATTTGGTTTTAGTAATAGTGGGAACTGGAATGAACTATATTAACGTTGAATGAGATGGATTATTTTCTAATAATAATTCATGTGGGATGATCAGTGGAGTGAAATATGTTGTGATCAAGCCTAATAATTTTTCACGGACCAAGATTGACAACATTACCTTAACCAACTCCCAAATTCACCAAGGAAAATAAATAAGATTTAACTAAGAGATAGGGTAATGGAGACCATAGGAAAAATAAGATTCAATTTCCTTTATTTCAAGAATGTGGAAATAATCACCTAAGAGAATGTCTTAGAGAAACAACATTATGTTTTGATTATGGAAAAGAAGGACACAAGTCAAGGTACTATAGAGGAAAAACGAAGAGTTGGATTAATTGAGTGGATGAGACTATTTGCCTCCCTATTTAATCATATAAGGTGAATTGTTTTATGTGTTGAATAAAGTTTCATTATGTAACTCTATGTACCAATAGAAAATATCCTTAATAGGATCAGTAAGGTGGTACAAGTAATGGTTATAATACCGATGATGAAGAGACCACAGATGAAATGTGAAAGGAAAAAGGTATTTTGTAACATGATGAGGATCCATGATAAGGGAATAATTATGAATTGTATTAATAAAAGGTTTTATGTATTTGGATTCAATAAGTATGTTTTATGAAAGGTGAAATATATACAGATTTTTCAGTTTATTTTTTCAGTATGGATTTTCAAGAACATGTTGAATAGTTCTGATGGAATAGAAAAGTAACATAATAAAAAGGTGATTTCTAGGGAAAACACATTATTAATGGAAATATAACCTGAAATATGTTCCTTATGATAATATAATGTTGTTTGTAAAAAGATATTTGGGATATGAATAAGTAAATTAAAAGATTTATATTACATTGGAACAAATTAAGGACTTGTTTAAAATTATTTTATGCTATCATGGATAAAGATTACAACTCCATAGATTTATGTAATATATCCAATTATATATAGAATAAGGAAACATGCTTGTTTTCTATAAGTGTTTATGGTAAAAAAAATTACCATGTTCCAAGTGAATTTACCATGACAGTATTTACATGTTCAGAATGTGACAACCAAAAGCTACTTTGTGATATTTGGTGGATCAATGTAAAAATGATTTACCGACACTCATGATAATGTTTTGGATTTTCATATATTATAGGGGTTATAAGGTTAACAATTCATGAAATGTTTAATTTATACTTAGGTGGAAGTATTTATGAACTGAGATTGTATTGAAAAACATGGTTAAAAGGCTATTTATAAATTAACCTAATTTGAAGGATGGCCGTCATATTTTGGAATTTATATTATCGTGGTTTTAGAAAAGGACATAAAGTATTTCATGTGAAAACCAATAAATTTTGAGATGTTCAGAGGTCTTGAACCTATGACCAAAAGACAATAAGGGTTTTATAACTAGCCTACACGATGTCCTAGTTAATGTATAATTATTTTTGATGAATAAATATTTATGAGGAAACAATTGTGTTTCATTTTATGTTTGGATATTAATTTATTGACCATATTTATTTTTAAAAATAGTTATATGTAAAAAAATTATAATTTTTATTCCTTTAGGGGCCCTAACATCTACTAAAAGTCTATTTCTGTGCTTCGGGAATAAATGTAAATTTCAAGACATCCATTTCATGAAGTAATTGATGAATTAGAAATAGTTAAATGAAAAACCAAAGAATGATATTTTTAAGGAAATGTATAAATTATGTATATTTTCTTATATTCATGGTTAATTAAAGAATTTCTCAACATTAGGATATTGATCAAAATAAAATGTGTAGTCATAATACCTCAGTTTTGTTAAACCAATGGCCTTTTAAATCATCCTAGAATTATGAATTTGTGGCCCTCACATATTATTTGATAATTCAATTTTTGTGATTAATTACATAAATCACTCCCTATAAATATGTACTCTTTTCCTCAATTTTCGATCTATACTGACATATTGTACTCTTCTATGTAGACACCTAGTTATATGTTACTTTGGGTAACTGTGATGGTTCCATCTTTCTATTTTATGTGAGGTTTTAGTATCTATTTTTAGGATTTTGGTTTTGATGAGTGAATCTTTCATGTATTAAACATTTGATAACCAAGATGAATTTCAAGGGAGAAATTAATTTTAATGGGTGAAGAATGTAACACCACAAGAAATTGCTAATTGTTTCTTTTTGAATTAATTTTACCTTTTTGATATTTTTTCAATTCACAAAACACTAAACATAGTATATTTTATATTACATCATTAGGTTTGGCTTGAATTATATGAAACACGAAGTTAATCATGCATGACACAAAACATAAATATTATCTTAATCTACACATAACACCGAGGTTATCTTGCGTTACATGCAAAAAATGAATTTCCTTGTTTGCTTGCGTAACATGCATGATCGAGTTTTACCGAAGAATCTCGTATTATTAAAATATTATTATTTAATATAATAATATATAAACTATAATTTCAATTAGAGGTTATGAAAAATATTAACTAATTTATGAAAATAAATGTTTAAAAAATATACGATGAATTCATAGGTGATAAATTGATTAGAAATGAATATGAAAACTGATAGAATATAATGGAAAATATTACTATTTTTATGGTCATAAATCTATTTCATCCAAATAAATTAAATTAATTAAAATTAGGGAGATATTTTAATGTAATATATATGTTTTATATTCAATAAAGATACTATTTTATTCAAACAATAGATTGGATCAACATAAGATAAGAACAACCCTATTTTTATGCATAAAAACATTTATTTTTTAAGAATGTAGTTTAAATGACTTTTAATTGAGAACCCATTTTAAATCAAATGTATGATACCTCTATATATTTAATATTTCAAAATAAAATTTATACTTGTAAGATAAAGATAAAAATTTGGTTAGAATAATTTATTGGAATTTTTTTGAAAGGTTTCGTCTTATAAGTAATAGTTAAAAATGTAAGATTTCTATTCAAAACAATATTTTAATTTAATTTTTTTAAAAGGTTATATTACATATTAAATTGGAGTAAAATTATATGTACATAATAATTTTATCAATTAATCCAATTTAGGTTATTTGAACCAATTTCTCATTGAAATTGTATATAAAAACTTAGCAATATTTTGAACATTTTTATATTTAAAACACAGGGTGTAGTCATGTTATGAGGATTAATTTTAAATTATTTTCTTCTGCTGCTGTGATTTTAATTTGGAAAAATAGAATCCATATTTGTATTAATCATAATTAATAATTTATAATTATGTTAAAATTGTTTTTGACCAAAAAAATTTGTGAAAGTGATTGAAATTAATTACATCGATTAAGGATAAACTGAGCTTAATAAGGGACTAAAACATAACCTTCCGTCCCAAAATGACCATTAAAATTTTCAAAAATACACTTTATGGCCATATATAGACCCTATCCTCCATTTTTTATCATTTGGAGGATTATTTTATTCACCTTCCACAAGAAAAATATGGGTGGAATTCTCTCTTCAAATATTTACAAGAGTGCCACTCCTCCTTCCCTATAAAAGGCCGCCACCTATCCCTCGTCTTCACACAACTCAAAACCACTTGAATTAAGAACATTTTCTACCAAGTAAACATCCCAACATCCCTAAATTACTCATATATTCTACCCCTTAGGTATAAATAAATCCAAGGAATCCTTTTGGCCGAAACAAAATTGGGTTACCCGATTAAGAAGTTATGTCTTCTCTCAACCTCATTTATTTTTTTCTTTCTCTATCCCTGCAACTATATTTATTACATTAATGTGAAACAAACTGTATAATAAATATAAAAGGATGTTTTTATGCTCTGGTTTTGAACTTAAATTATAAAAACCTCTATCTAATGGGTAGTGAACATATTTTTTACATGTATGGTGAACTGACGCCTCAATAAATAATGATTGTTCAATTTTTTACCACCTACAATGGTTTAAATTATGATGGAAAATATTTTAATATATGTCATATATTATATTTATTATGAATTTATGCTTTTTCATTCTTTTTTAAAACTGAAATATTTTTTACATACCATTTTGTGTTAATAAGATAATTTCGTTTGAGGAAGTGTGGACTACCAACCCCTCAAATCGATACGATTCATTCATAAACTACACAGATTGTATTAAGGATGGTTTTACTAATTATATATGATATATATTATATCATAAAATTACAGTAATAATGATATAAATATATATATAGATATTTAAGTTTTTTCTTTCTTTCAATGCATCAATAAAAACGAAAACAACGTTCAAGTGTACGTACGACCTACCGTCTCTATGAACGATTTAATACATTTCATAAATTTATATCTTATAAGTTATTAAAATAAAAATATAAATGATATAAATGATATTTTTTTATCTTGTATTAAATTATTTAATCATTATATATGTATAATGACAAATGATAGAACAAATTATGACACATGCGAAGAACAAAGCGAATATTATCTGAAGTGAAACCTTAACATAGGATGGTAAACAAGAATATAATGTATGGTCACAATAAAATTATATATGGTATTATTTATATAAATAAGGTTATATAATATATTTATAGTAAATTTATTTTTTATACTTTTGGTTCGAATGAGTACGATGAGTGTCAAGACACATGTTAAGGGGATTTAAACTCACCTTTTTAGTGAGATATGTGCCATGTTAGACATTATTTCCTTTTGTGTGGCGTATGTACAAAACATGATTTTATTCTATGCATATTATAATTAAATTTATTTTTATTAACATATTAATTTTATGATATTTCTTTCATATAGATTATGTTTCAAAAGTTACAAAATCGGTGAAATAGTTTTGTCTCAATTTTCCTTCTTTGAGACTCATGTTTTGTTATGCACATAAATTCTCTTTAGAGGTATATATAATTCCATTTTACATATTATTTAATGAATATAATTATTTTCATGATATTTTTAGTTTTATGTAATTTCATTCTCTCTTATGGACAGTACGATCCCTTTTTACAACGTTATAATAGTTTATTGAAACATTTTCATCGCTTTTCGATATTGTTTATGTTTATAATTCCTTTGATGAAATTTTATGATCTAAGTCACAATAACAATCATGAATTTTACTCTTATTTGTTTATTCATGGTTTAATCATAAACTAGTACAATTTATTCAACTCTTTTGTATATAATATAGTTAATAATGTGTTTTAAAAAAAATCCTGACTTTACCCTCTCTTTAGTCATAAATCTTCATTTCATTAAAACCATGTTTTCTTAAAATGGATTCCAAGAATATTATACTAAAACCCTATGATAATTAAAATAAATTTTCCTCTTTCTTTATTTTACCAATGTATTAAAATAAATATCCATGTCGCTTTCCAGATGATGTATTTTCCTAACTATTTTACCATGAAAAAGGAATGTTCCTTTTACCTCGTACAACATGTGTGGATTTATTCACCATTAATCCTTTGTAGATCAATTTTCATGATTAAAGGTAAATTTTTAAATCAAAATTTTTAAATATTTTCAATCTAAATAGTTTTCAGAAGAATTTTAATCTTATTTTATAGGTTTTCAAAATATTTTCATGATTATTTCATATGTTTTCAAGTTAAATGGTTTTATAAAGGTTTAAAATTTTATATTATATGATTTTAAGGAAACTGGTTTTTAAAATGTTTTCAAGACTTATTTATAAATTTTCAAATTATTTTCAATGTAACGGTCTTTAAAAAATTTCAATCATTCTTTATATGTTTTGAAAATGTTGATGAAGAAATTGTTTTTAAAATTTTTTATGATAATTTAATATTTTTTCATGGAAAAGTGTTTTCAAAATTATTTCATGTCTTCATTATATATTGTAAATGTATTAAATAGAAAAAATATTTTTAGAAGATTCTATGTATTAGAAATCCTTTTTTTAAAGAACAAAGGATATTTTCAACAGGAAATTTTAATGAAATATATTTAAAAATTAGTTTCCATATAAGATGACATATGGTGATGTTACTGATTCCCTTATTTGAAATGATCTAATTGTTCCATTAATATTCTATCTATGAATAGGTTATGTTTAATTCCATTTTCTTTATGAAACCGATTTCTCTTTCATAGTTAATATGTTTATGAAATCTTTTTTTCTTTCAAAAGATATATATTTAGGAAATCTATTTCTCTTTCATGGGTTATATGTTCATTAAATTAATTTATCTTTAACTGATTTCGTTTTTATGAAATTATTATGATAAATGTATATTTTTTGTTAGGTTATGATAGGTTTACCTGTTTATGATAACCATTTTATTTCATGGGTCATGATATTATTATTTATGATCTTGTAAAACATGTATGTATGATTTCATTATGAGATGGGTGGGAAATGTATCTCCCCTTAATGAATTGCATAAAGATTTATATCTCATGAGATATTCTAAGATCATCTTATGAATGAACCTTTACTACTAAGATGGGCATGGAAGTGAACCATGACTACCAAGATGGTATGAGGAGTGAGATAATGCCACTAAGATGGCCATGGTAGTGAACCATTGACTACCAAACTGGTATGAGGTGTGAAATAATGTACCAAGATAGCCATGTGAGTGAACCGTGACTACTAAGATAGTATGGGGAGTGAAAACAAACTACCAATATTGTCTTGGAAATTATTAATTGGGTACTATGGAAATAATATTATATGATTATCTATCTTCCACAATTCCATGTTTTATTAATAAGTTGTGCTTTCAAGAATTATTCTCCTAAAAATATTAGGATCCATATCTTATGAATTTCCCATGTTTATTATGATTTCTAATATTAACGATATTTTCATTGAATGTTATGATCAATTTCAATACCCTTTGTTCATGTTATGCTTACACATTTCCTTTATTTTCCTATACTATGCATCCGATCTCACCACTTCTTATAGTTCCTTTACCTAGGTTGTGATGAATGGTTTTAGGTAGATGTAAAAATGGTAGAGATCTTTATGGGATATGTTGAAGATATTTCACAAAAGAAGAATATTTTTTTCCATGTTTCCAAAGACGATAAACTATTATGGCCCACAATCATGTATTATTGTGATATACTAAATATTCATCTAAAATGGTGTAATATCAATGTATGTTTTTCCTATGTTGTTATAGACTCAACAAAATATAAAGGTAAATGTGTTGTTATATCTAACCCAACACCAAAATTGGTTAATTCACTCTATTCTGATAATATTATTTCATAATTTAAATTTGACATAGAGAATCTAAAGATGATCAGTGTTGAGTTACTCAGAGGTAATATTTGTTCTTTGATAAACTCTCAATATGAGGCCAATATATCTTCTTTTTTGAATCTCCCTCAGTAATAGGGGTTACTCGAACATCAAGACATGTATCTAGTAATTTAATTATCTTAAAAACTGGAAAATAGATTTTTCTTACATCAATGACTGAGTAATATCTAGAATATCCTCCCCTAGGGATATAACCACATATATTTCAAGGAGTATATCTTAGGAATACTCTGGTCAATATTTAATAATAGAAATTTTCGATTTGACCATATTAGGCCTCTCTCATCATTTCTACTCATGTGTTGTCCCGGGTGGCACTCTTGCTAGAGCTCCTGAGTTTTATATAGTCCCTTAATGCTTGAATAGAATCCAAAGAGATGTGACGTCCACTAGATAAGCCATAGAGGAATAAATATCTATAGAGGGTGTAAATAAACTCACCTCTATATAACTTGGGGAATCAAATTCTTATACTATTAAATGGCATTGGTGATCCAGAGCAGCATTTTACACACTTTTGTATTCTTTCAAAATAATTATGGGAACACTAAAGAAGAAGGGACCCGAAAAATTTGTTATTTCTTCTAGACTTTGTAAGGAATATGATTCATATTTTACAAAGATTTACGAATTGGGTCTATTATTAACTGGGAATATTTATGAAAATATTTCATTTTTTAATTCTTCTTCATGTTGAGGAATACAGTTATCATTGACGTCTCTTATTACAACCAGTATAAAAATGAGATGGTTTACTACATTATAGATAGGATTAATGAATATTCATGTAACTTGAATATATAGTTCCCATAGGCAAATCTATTAGAGATATATCTAAAAAAATTCCCTCATGAATTTCAAATAATTCTAATTCCATTTAAATACCATCGATGTTTTTGAGATATTGAAGAAGTCAAGCAGTGACTCAAAGATTATATTATATGTTAAAAATCCAAATCGCATCCAACATTGCTACCAGAATGAAAGAACACAAATAAAGTAGAGATCGTGACCATCACTATCAACCTAGTACCAATGATATCACCAACTCCCAAGCTCACTCAGTATCATGTAGTGCCTAATAATAAACAATAGTGGAAATAAAAATTCCCTCTTTTGGAAGGGAAAATATAAAAATCCCCTAATGTTTAATGATTAAAGGAATATGGTTAATTAATTTTTAAAATATATTGTTTTAGGATTCTTTGTGGCTAAATAGAAAAATGAATCAGCTAAATTAACAGAGGTTGGTAGGCTAAATGAGATAAATATGAATGATATTATGGATTAATTACACTGCAATCAAATTACAGAGAATTAAATTGATGACTTGTATACCATCAATAATATAATCTAAAATATTTTTGACTCTAGAAATGTCTAGTTAGATAAACCTCAGGTGTTGGTGAATTATATTTTTGTTTCTCTATCAGAAGAAGAATAATAATAAAAGAGGATGGAATTTCTAGACAAAGTATCATAAAAAATTGATGACAATATAACTGGGAAATAACTTATCCCGTCATATTGTATACACTTGGTGCTATTGATTCATATAGTTTTGACCCTAATTACCCATATGGAATTTGAGGTGCCATTTTCATCATCACATCCTTCTAAAAGTTGACTCAATAAAAATTAGTAGAAAATGTGTTAGAGTAAGAGCCTCTACTGGCACTCAATCCAGTCCAGGTTCTACCAAGTTTCATACCCCCATCACTTGGAGGATGTGAATCTCCACACCAAAAAAGATTCTTATCACATGAACACTCTCAATATAGGGGTACACCTTAGTGTTTAAGAATCATCTCTAATGAGTGCATACATGTCTCATAAACCTAGAGATGGTCACATCAATGAGATAAATGAAAAAATAAATTTGATCTGGAACCATCCATAGCTCATTCAAACCAAAATTTACTAGATGAGTGACTAGTGGACATATGGTTTTACAGTCAATGTCAAAGTGTGGGAAGTGTAGCATAAAAAAACCCAGAACTACAAATATATCCTTTATTAATGTTAAGGGATGGATCTCCTAACACAATCTACTTCAAACCCTATGCCTCAATACTGCGAGAAACCAAATTAATGGAAGAATCATCCATTGGTTAGGAAGTTTGATATGTTGAATAACTTTTACATCATCCTGGTTAAGTTGTAATCTTGGATTTTATGAAAATATCAACAGATCATAGGCAATACCTTATCAAGACTCTTTTAATCTCTCAAAATATTTATATTGGGATTTCTTCTACTAAGTCATATCACATAGAGACTGGCTCTTCCAAATTTCATACAATTATATCTTTCATAGAATATGACTAGATGCAATAATATATGAGAACATCAAAAAAATTTATATCTCTAGAATGATTGACATCATCAATTCCCATCATCCCATAACTGATAATGGTTTTATGTAAAATATCATCCAAATGTAAACCCTATGGTGAATTGAATTCTATGATACTAACTTGTCTATTTCTAACCAAACAATTAAATAATATAATAAGTGTAAAGAGATTCCTTTTAAAAGATTCAATCTCAAAACCTAATTCAGAGGCCTCATTTTCTACTTCTATTTTATGTTTGGCCACCAAGACACATATTTAAATATATTTGTTTTTTGAAAATTTTCATTCTATATGAATACATCAGTTCTATTTTAATATCATCAGTATATGAAGTAATATATTAATGGAAAATTCATTGTACTTTATGGTTATAGTTCCTCCTTTACATCCTAGGAATCACGATACATTGTTACGGGTTTCTATAAAATGGAGGGGGAGAATCCAATCATGAATAAAACTATTCATTTTACACCTCCAAATGGCTTGGAAACTATTTTTATCATTTCATTGAGTGAAAATAATGAAAAAAATGTATTTCCCATCAACTAAATTCATTTTAAAACTCATGATATTGGGATTAATTTGGGTATAAATGTCATATTATATAATAAATTACTTAATCACCTTACTCTTATATGATTGTAAAAAAAATACCGTTAAATGATGCCCACTAGGAGAGGAAAATTAATTCATATTGTTTATTCTTATAAACTATTCACCCATGTGTCTTTACATAAGGGAAGGTCTGATTGACATTTATAAAAAATATCAAAGTCTCTTTGGACAATTGGATATTAATCATAAATTTATATGAAAATGATGAGGATTGATTATATTCTCTCCCATTATCATGTGATCAGTTTCATCAGATGAGTGAATTAATTTAAAATAAAGGGTTTGTTAATGGAAATAATAACAATACCTTTATATCATCTCCTATATATAAATATTAAATTATGTATTATTCCCTTTATTATAGTTAAATGTAAGAATAAAAAATAAGGGATGATCCTTCGTCATATAAAAAAGATGTCTCAACCACCCCCGATGAACATTGACAAGTTAATCTAGGTTAGCTGTAAGATCATTATGGTAGTGACCCTAAACCCAATATCCTAGATTCAGTGTCTACATTATTACTTTGATATAATATACAAGTAATCACATCCTAAAAGAAAAAATATTTTAATAGTCTTGATAAACTAGATAAATACAGGAAATTCCCATTATATATTAAATACATAAAATACACAAAGAATTTTCTTTGAGATTTCCATTATCCACCTTACCATATCCATTAATATAAATAAAAATACACTTCCTAATATCCTAGGTAAAATAAAACATAATAAAGGGGTGAGCTCATATGCTTTGTAAGTGTAAGCGCATACTGGAAGTAATGAATAAATAAGGTATAATCTGTATATAATGGTAAACAACTGAAACACAAGTCCTTTATTTAATAACATGAACATAATATGGAAGAAATATATAAAGATCAAATTATTCCATATAAATAATCACATGATCCTAAAAACATAACCATGGCTATTATAAGTAATTGAATAATCACATGGAATATCAATAACTGAAACCATAATGATGGAAAGCGTAATGTAGGACATATAATGAATAATATTGATGAATTATTATAATAAATATAATACATTCATTAACATGTTCAATTACATCTATATATATGGGTATGACCTTAACTCAATTTAGATTGTGTCACGAGACCTACCGATTCGTTCATGGGATATAACAGGCCTTGAACATCACTTACTAAGTTAAATAAATTCTTCGTATGGAAGGGCTGAAACATAATACACTTAGAAATTCATATTTAAACCATCATACAAAATTTAAATGCATTCCTCAATCAATAAATTTAATCATAACCCATCCAAAGTAATGTAAATAGTAGCAAAATATCTAATCCCTAGTAAAATAATCTTAAACCGTCTAGATAAATAATAAGGATAGTTTTATTGGTTTATATATCCATTAAATCATATGTAACATCAAAGTATGTCTTTGTAGATGTAAATTGATTTTGAAATATCACTTATAAAATTCATTGTGGAAATTAACATTTCTTTGAAAAATTGCATTTTTATTTTAAAACCTGAAAATTCATAAAATATTTTCAAAATTCTATTCCTTGTAAATAAAATTTCTAAACTGAAATTTTTAAAAATATTAAGGAGATTTTTTTTAAAAAAATAACCTTTTAAACAATAAAACTAAGTATCAATGAAATAATGGCCACGATGATGAGTAATTTTGTACATGCAGTATAATTTAAAAAGAGTATTCTTTATAAACTGTAAAAAGGATATAAAGGTTCCTTGTTTAGAAATAGACACGAAGATTAATTTAAAAGAATTTTAAAAAAAAAATTGAGTAAAATGTTTTTCACAAATAATTTTAATATTTTTATGAAATTTTTAATAAAATATTTAGAAAACATAGTTTTTGAATAAAATTAATTCTAAATTGAAGAGATAAATTGTGTCGTATTTTCTTAAAATCATTTTCCTTTTGATTTTTGGTGTTGATAATCGTAACAATGAGACTATTACATGAAAAAGATAAAAAATAACTAACGGTAAAAAATATTATATTTTATTATAGAAATATCAATTAATCCCCCAATATATACTTAAATAAAAAATCCAAAAAATGATGAGATTGTGAAATAAGGATATACGAATTTGGTAACATTATAATCATAAAGCCAATGAAATAGATATCCTTAAATGAACAAATTTAATACCATCACTAAAAATTAACCCATGAACTAACATAAAATAGGGGTTTTACATACACCACCCAAATGAAATAAGTGTTTAATATAGACTATGTTATACATAAGGAAAAATGAGAGGAAAAACCCATACATTGCATCTCATAGGTCATGTACATTCTTTGTCATTAAAAATAATTAAATTCTTTTAATTATTTAATTTATTAAGAAAATTATTAATTTTTATTATTCTTTTTATTTCAATTATTACCATGTTATATATGATTACATAATCAATTGTTTTTACATATGATGTTTTGAAGATATTTGGATTATGTGTCAAAATTGTCATTGGAAGATTGACTATGGTAAAAGAGATCATTATTTAACCATATAAAAAATAATAATCATGAAATAATAATAATATTTTAAATATATTATACTTTTAAAACCAATAATGAATTGTTGTTATGATAAATTAAGTACATTATGATAATGGATATGGTATAGTGTACGTACACATGAGTAACATTTCCATTATTCAATGATCATTATGGAAAGTAGGTAAGTGATATTTTATCCTCCTATAGAGATAATTATTTTATAAATAACATATTATTTCATTAAATATAATTTAATATATAATCCATGTTGTGTGGTAATGAAAATAGAGTCACATCACTTGGTAAAGGCGGTAGTCCACACGTACACTAAGGACGTTATCATCTTTCAATGAGTGGAAATGTAAGAAATGAAATGATATAATAACATATAATAATGATTAAAAAGTAATAAATATTATAATTATTTTATTTATATAACATATAATCATTAACTTTATCCACATCATCTTCTATGTGAATCTTTATAGAAGATGAGTCACATCGCTTCTCGACGTGGTAGTGTGCCATTCACACAAGAGACGTTATCGTATCCCATAAGGAATGGAAATTGAAAAAATTTATTTTTGATATAATGACACCAGTAGAATAATTATGTCATAAATATCATATATATAATTTATATTCATCATAATACCTAACTTTGAGAGGTGTTAATTCAAAAATGAATGACATCATTTCATGAGATGTTAGTCCACCGTATACATGTTTGGCGATTTCATAAACTATTTGAGAAAGTGTATACTTTTTTAGGTCATTAAATTTACATATCTAAATAAAATTAAATTAAATATACTAATTTTATTATGTCATATTAGTTTAATAATAATTTAAGGAGGTGTAGGAAGAAATAATATAAAATATCCTCTTGAAAAATGGTGCCTCCTCATTATGTAACCTTATATGGTTTAAACAAACAGTCTTGCTAGGATTTATTTATGACTGAAATAATGATTATTGGATGAGATTATGTAATTTGGGCAGTTACTTGGGAGGTTTTTCTTCAAACAAAATGGTTTTTAATGTGTGAAAAAAGAGAGGAGACGGTGTGGCTTTTTATAAGTGAGGTGAGTGGAACATTTGTAATAATGTAGAAGACAAATGTGTACCCACATCATTTACATAAAAAATGAAAAAATGGATTATTCCCAGGAATTACATGTTATATGTTTTAAATAAATTCATAAAATATATTTTATACAATTTTTATGTCATTTTAGGCCTTATTATTTAGCTTAACCACCTAGTCAATCGGTTTTTACCTTAACCATGGTAATTATTTTAAATTGTATTCACTATTAATTATGTCAAAAAATTAAGATGAACTTATTAGATAATATAAAATATTATATCTCAAAACATGGAATATATTTTTTCCAATTCCATTCACATAATTGAAAAATTTTAAATAAAATTAATCTCATAAACATAACGAGAAATCTTGTTTTCAAAAAACAAATTTTCAATAAAAATTAAAACAATTATATTAAAATTCAACATGTAAATGATTCCAATAACAAAATATAGATTAATATATGTATTTAAACTAATTTTACTTTAAATTTTTTTTTAAATTTTATTTATCTTTATAAAAATATTATAAAAAAATGCAGTTTTCAATTACAATTCAATATTTTTCACTATTCATCAAAAAATGAAACTTTTTAGAAAAATACCAAAAATTTAGAATATGATAATTTTTATATGATGATTTAAAAATTGAATATTATTTATTTGTAATAAATATTCTAAAAATTTTATTCATATATTTAAAATTATATGTTATTATCACAACTAAACTACCTTTAAAAAAATACAGTTGTTTAGAAATCATTTATTTTTACTTTAAATGATTCATATTTTTTTAATAAATAGATGGCCATAATTATCCAAATTTAGTCATTTCTATTCATACCCATGAATTTTATGGCTAGTATATAATGGTATATTATATGACTGTTCATTTAGTCTTAGGTTTTTATTATTCTGCAACTTATCAATGATATTAGTTTTAATGAATTATATTTCATTGGTCACTTAAGCTTGTTGTTTCATGTCGCATATGATATCAAATACAATGTTATCCATTTATAATTTTAGTTTGTTACATTATCCCAACCATAACTAATTTTTTTCATCTTAATTTAATCATGATCATAGTAATCAAGGGATTGTCCTTGGAAAATACCTTTATTGAAATCCCACATCATGAAAATAGAAAATAAAATATTATCTTAATAAGAGTGAAATAAAGTATAATGGTCATAGAAGATAACACATCACTAGGATTCTATGA
Organism: Viscum album; assembly: GCA_963277665.1. Classification (NCBI taxonomy): domain Eukaryota; kingdom Viridiplantae; phylum Streptophyta; class Magnoliopsida; order Santalales; family Viscaceae; genus Viscum; species Viscum album. Next base: position 835,508,230 of record OY728126.1, on the reverse strand, counting down.
TGGAGAAAATTATTTGAAAATTAAACCATGGACATAGAAGAGATTTCTAATTCCCCATGATTAATATAGAGTGATTGTGATCATTGATCATGAAGAATTTTGTGATCCATATAAGGTTAGTGATCACAAAACTATAAATCAATTATGATTAAAGGGATTATTTGATTTATTGGATTTGTTGGTAACATTATAAATATTTTATTCAATGTCATTTTCTTATTTTTGAATAAATATTTTACTATATTATAATATTAGGAAATATAATAACAAGATATTTTTCTATTTTATAAATCAAATTTAATCATGTGGTTGTGCTTTGATAAATTTACAATTAATTTTTAACTATAAGAAATGAATATCCAAAAATAAATTCATGTATTCCTAAAGAACTAAAATTAAATTTTAATATATCATAATACCCAAAATACAGTGGTAATACATTCCTTCCATCTAATATTATTTTTATAAGAAAATTATTAATATAGTTTATCTAATATGAATAAATCCTCATATGGTAAAGTAATACATTAAAATCTAAAACCTAATCCAATGTTTAACCAAATCCATTTTAAAAATGGTTAACCATAATAAAATTCCTAAATATTAAGATTCAAAACATTAGAAAATAATTTATCTAAATTTAAAAAGTCAACATATTGTTAATCTTTCAAACAACATGATGAAAATCTTAATCAACGCATACCAAACATGTGAATACATTCATCATGCATTCTCTTAAAACATGGTAATAATTAGAATTACCATAAAACCTTATTAAAAACATGCATTATTATTTATTCCTCTAATAAAAAATATATCATTAGTCATATTCCTTAAATAAAAAAATATTGTTAACTCCATCAATGATCGCATAAACGACTTTTTCATCAAGTCATTAATTAGTTACAGGGTAGTCAGTACTAACTAATTTCAATTATTCATATCAATTTTCTCTTTATAACAACATAATTATCTCATCATTAGGAATATATAATGGGTTATATATTCCTGAATCTTGTGTTTTCTAAGATGTTCAACTTTCTACTGAATCGTTTTTCTTGTTTATTGGTACCACTCAACATGAAGCTTCAAATCCTTAATGGAAAAGTACTTTATTACAATACTTATACACATAAAAATTCTAATAACTATGATATCATTGATAAAATACTAATATTAAATAATTATTTAATAAAAAAACATATATATTATTCATTTATATTTGTATATTTTAATAGCAGAAAATTTATCAATATTTATTAGATATTTAATATGTATATTCATTTTACACATAGGGAATTTTTTTATATAGTGACCAATATCCTTACATTTTAAGCATTAAAAATTAGATTCATTTTTCATTCCCATGAAATCACAATCATGATTGAATTTTTCACCACACTTTTAGTAATCTATCATTACCTTTAAAAAGCTACTAGGGTTTTTATTTAAAAAATTATAATATGTGGTAAAATCCATCTTTTCCTTCTTCACTTTATCTATATTTTTCTATGACATCATCTTCTTATATTTAATCTCTTTGAATCCATTGTACATATATAATTATTTCTCTACTTTGGTAACACATGGTATTATTCCCACATATGGTAATATTTTTAGGGATACTAGTTCCCTAAGAAGGATTGGTTTAATAACATCAAATAAATGATTATTCATACTCTATAGATTAAAATTATTTATGGAGTTCCCATTCTTTATAATATGCTCCATTTATAAATGAATTCATATAATAGATTTGATCATAAAATATTGAAACATAATTTATAATCCAAAAAATAGTGAAATACCTCATATAAATTGAAAATTTTATTCCTAGTTATTATTTTAATAATATCCATCATCTGTTTTGGTATACCTTTATTTTCTAATCATTCATAATGTTTAGTAATGAAAATGTGTATTATCAAGAGAATAACCCCAATGAGTGTCATACTAACATAGTAGTAAGGACCATTTTCATTTAATAGGTGATGATTGGGTCAATACCAATACACCCTCTTAGATTAATTAACGCTAGGAACATCAATTCCATAACAACATCCACCTGTAATATCTATACATGGATGTATTTTCTTAGAAAATTCACATAATCACTTTCATAAAAAACATTATGATGTTCTTATATACATATCCTTAAATTCAAGAATATTGTTATGTTTCCTAAATTATGTTTTCTAAAATCATGATCCCATGGTTTCAACTAATCTTATTTTAATACCAACTATAGCAACCCTGAGCCCAATTTCCCAAATTCCATGTATATATTATTACATTTTCATAAGAAAAAATAAATCATATCATGAATGACCAAATAGATTAGTAGTCTTTTTAAAAAGATACATTATTTAAATTCTCACTATATTATAAAAAATTAAATAAAAAAATAATATTCTTTTATATTTCAATTATTTCCCTTAGAATATCAAATCATATCAGTCAAAAAACACTTCCTAGTATCCTAGAGAAAATAAAACATAAGAAAAAGTTGATCTCAAATTCTCTGTAAGGGTAAGGATATTGTGAATGTTGTGAACAAATAATGAATAATAAATATGGAAAGGTAAATAACCAAAAAATATTCCATTTAATTAATAACATGAGGATAATTTTAAAGGAATAAATGATGATCAATTAATTACATATAAATAATCACATGTTCCTAAAAACAGAACCATGGTTATTCTATGTAATCGAATAATCACATGGAATACAATAACTAAATTCATAATTTTGGAATTCATAATGATGTAAACTTAAAATATACCATTGACGCTATATTCCAAGACATATAATATCATTGAGGCATTCTTCCAGAATATTTATATAAATTTGTAAGGCTCAACCAAAACTCACTCAATTTTGTCTCATAAGACCTATTAATGCATCAAGGGTCTATAGAGAGCCCCACCCATTACTTATTAAGTCCAAAAAATTTCACATATGAAATGGGCAAATAATAATGAAAATATACATTAATATTTTAACTAGATTATGAAATGTAAATAACATCCCAAATCAATAAACATAATCATAAACTCTCCAATGTAATGTAAATGGAATCAATATAATACATCCCTAGTCAAACTAATCATAAACCCTCCAAAGAGATAATAAGTGTGGTATCATTGTATTATATCTCCATTAATGACTAACTAAAACAAAATGACGTATTATTATATATATTTTTTTAAATATCACTTGGAAAAATCTTTGACGAAAACAACCCTACTTTTAAAATCAATCTTTTTATTTTAAAAATGTAAAATTTATAAAATAATGGAAAAATAATATTATTTTTAAAAACTTTTAAAATATATGAATTCTGAGAATATTATGGATATAATTTTCAAAAAATTTAACCTTGAAAACATTAAAAGTAATATTCAAAGAACTGATGATCATATAAAAATGTAATTCTACACATGTCGTACATGTTAAAACAAAATTTATTTTACATAGTATGAATGTTAAAAAAGTGACTTTTTCGGAAAATATATAAGGACACTTTCAAACCATTTTTTAAAAATTGAAAAATGGGATAAAAAATTTGATATATATTTTTGTGAATGTTAAAAAAATTAAAACATTTTTTCAAAACATGGTTTTATAAGAAAATGATTTTTGACCGAAGAGAGAAATAAAATTTTGAATTCTTAAAAACATTTTTTTTATTCATTTTAAGTAAAAAAGAATGGAAAATTGTAAAATAACTGAAAATTTTCATTACTATCCATAGTAGAAGAAAAAATATTTATTTTTAGATGTAAATATAAAATAATTCCACCAAGGGAGACTTAAACAAAAACAATACTCAATAATGATGACATTGTGAAATAACCCTCTTACAAATTTGGGGACATTTGAATCATAAGCATCATTAAATAAATAACATTAAATGAAACCTTAAATACCATGAATAAAAATTACATATTGACATAGCATACAATAAGGGAATTATATACACACAACAAATTCTTAATATTGTGTATGTCTCATGAAATTAAAAGTTATAAGAGAAACCCTTACCTTGAGTCTTACTCATCATGTACATTTCTTATCTTCCAGACTAATAAAAATATATTATATATTTAACAAATTAATAACCTTATTCAATTTTGGTAATCATTTTATTTCACTTATAACCATGTCATAGTTTATTATTTAATCAATTAAATTTACATTGGATGTTTCAACAATACCTGGATTTTGTGTCAAAACTGACTATGGTAGGTTGACTATATTCAAATATGTCATTGATTAAAAATATAGAGAATAATAATAATGAAATAATTATAATATTTATACATTAATTATACTTTTAAAACCAATAATTAAATATGGTTACGTGAAATGAATTATGTTAAGATAATGGAGATGGTAGGCCATATGTATGCATATATAATGTTTAAATTTTTCAAATATCATTATAGAAAGTTGGTAAGTAATATTTAAACCTTATATAATGATCATAATACCATAAATAAAATAATATTTCATTAAAAATAATAAAATGTCTCATACATGTGATGTGGTGATGAAAATGGAGTCGCTTCTCTTTTTGGAGGCACTAGTCCACACCTACACGAACGACATTATCTTCTTTTGGTGAGTGAAATATTAACAAATAAAATGATATATTATGATTTTATAAGGATAAATATGTCCATAATATTATAATTATGTCACTTATATAACATATTATCATTAAATTTATCTTTATCAGCTTCTATGAGAATCATTAGTGAAAGACAAATCACATCACTTCGCGAGGCGATAGTATTCCATACACATGAGTAACGTTTTCATTTCCCCTATGGAAAGAAAATTAAAAAAATGTATATATGATATAATAAAAAAATTTATAATTATTATATAAATATATATAAACATTTTATCCATCATCATACCCAACCTTTAGTGGTGGTATTGGAAAAATTAATGATATCAGTTTATGATGTGGTAGTCCTCCAAACATAAAATGATGATTTTATAACACATTTGATGGAAGTGGGTATATATTCATGTAATTATTATAAAATAAAAACATCTCATTATATATAATATATTGATTTTATTATATCACCATGAAATAATAATAATTTAATGAGGTAGAGGGAGTAATAAAATAAAAATTCTTGTTGAAGAACATTATCTCTTCTTCAGGTAAAATCCTTAGGTTTTCAAAAAAATCATTCCAAGGATGAATTTATGCACACAATAATTATTGTATTATTAATGTATGGTATCCAAAATGTTATTTTTGTATTTATTATCTTGAAAAAATAGGTTTTATGATGTGAAAAATAAAAGAATAGAGTTCCCTTTTATAAGTGAGGTGGGTGGCACACTTGTAATTATTGAAAATAGAACAATTTACCAATGTTTTTTACATAAAAAATAATTAAACACGGAGTATTATAAACAATTAGACATTATTGGGTCTCAATATGTCCATAACATATATTTTATATAATTTTTAAGGACAATTTAACCCTTATTATTTTAGTTTAATCCCTCGATAAATTAGTTTTTACCCTGACCACAACAAATAATTTTTAATAATTTTAGAATAAACTATTGTAAAACATTAAGATAAACTTATTAGATAATAAAAATTATTCTAATTAAAAATGTTGAATCTTTTTTTACTAAATTCCAATAATAGAAGTTTCATTGTTAATTCAAATTAATCTCATAGACTTGATGATAAATAGGGTTTTCAAAGAGAATGCGTTCAAATATTTATAACGTTATTATATAAAAATTCATTATGAAAATAATTCCAATAACATAATTTGGATTAACATATATATATATATATATAATTTATCTTATTTTACTTTGAAACAACTTTAATATAAAATTTATCTTCATAAATAATATATCCAAAAAGGCGGTTTTCAATTACAATTTCTTTCTTCCCTATTCAAAAAAAATTAATCATTTCATAAAAATCAAAACAATAACCACAAGTTAATTTTGATATAGTGGTTTAAAACATTAAATTCATTTTTTCAATTAAATTATATTGAAGTGGTAAAGATTAATTTTAAATTATGTCTGTAAAGCATTACTAAACTGTCCTTTAGAAGAAAATAAATTTTTTTAGAAAACATTTCTTTTTCATTTAAATGATAAATATTTTATTTATAATAAATTAATAACCATAATTTTAATAATATATTTAATAATTTTGAATAGCCAAAAATTTAATTTTAAATTTATATTGGTATACTTCATTATGATTCATTTAGAATTGGGATTTTATGTTTTTCTAGCTATCAACGTGAATAAATATTTTGAAATATATTTTGTGAGTTTCATAAGATCAGTGTTGTGTTTCACATATGTTATCGATATAATGTTATTATTTTAGGATTTTTTGGTTTTAAAATTGAACTATATTAATTAGTGCCTGATTGAACCTAGTGAAACATTATCGGTACATTTCCCTTTTAAAATAACATAATGATGTGCATTCATTGAACTATATAGAAATTCCAGAAGTGGATCACTAGGAAACCCAAACATTTTATTCTACCATATGACCACCATGGCTATAAATATGTGTCAAAGTTATTATATCAAACCAATTAAACCAAATTGAAATATGACATTCATTATATGATTACGTTTAGATTTATTTTGGAATCCCACCATCTAAAGTTGTTTTCTAACATTTTCCCCATCTAGAAAATACTGGTACGATTTGGATATGCATTGATTTTAGGGATCTCAAGTAGTAATTTCCCAAGAATTATTTGTCATAAATGTTTAAAGAACATATTATCAATTAAATGGTCATCTTTTGATCCATATTCTATATTTATGGATATTATTTCTAGAACTAGATATAAAATCCCGTAAATATGAGGAGGTTTATGCCTTTAGAGAACCCAAAGGGGAATAATGTTAAAAAAAATACACTTTTCTTTGAATAGAATCGGAAAAAAATAACCATATTCCATGTATTATATCCTAAATACCTTTTTTGGAAGACTTTATCATAACCTGTGGAAGATCTAGTGGTCAAATCAAAAAAAAATTATGTTCAATGTCCCAATCTTGAAATAGTTTTCCACATGATATAGAAACAAAGATTTAATATAACACCCTTAAATGAATTTTCAAGGTAACATTAAGTAAATTATTTTTATTTAGGGTGTAATATCCCAAAATATAATTTATAGTTGAAAATTCTAAAATGATACTTTATATGCCTCTTTATAAAAATCACTAATAGTTGAGAGGACTCTAGAGATGCCATTCCTATATCAAATTTTTCAAATAAAATTTCATCATAAAGTTTTTTCCCATCATAATGTTGATGAGGAATGTTATAACCTATCTATAAGATGATTAATATTAAAGGTAATTAAAATATCTATATTTGTACTTTCTATATCCACTAGTTTTGAGATCATCTATAGAAGATATGACTATTAAATTTTATATAAAAACATAAGAGTGATTAATTGGAACCCTACTTTCCCATAAGACAGATGTGGAAAAGGATAAATGCCTTTACTCTCCTAGTATGACAATTTTATATGAAAAGTCCTGATTTTCTAACATTGAGAAGAACTTTAATGTATAGATTTTTATATTGTAGAAGTTGAGATACTACAGAAATAGTTACATATTTTTCATGGTTTCACATATCAATTAACTCAATTATATCCTCAATTACCTAATATTAATGAATAATCTAGTGTAGTGGACTATTATTCTATAGTATTTAGATATTCAGTTCATGTATCATCATGTCATCATTTGGAAAGCATTAGCAGATTCTCTAATAGAAAACCCAATCCCATATAAATCTCTACCGAAGAGGGAGATTCTTAATGAAGAAGTTTTCTCAATCTATGAGACCTCCCAATTATTGGAGCTATAAATTGATGGTTCCACTAACATCAAAACATATAAAAGGATTTAAAATCATAATATCATCCATGTTAGCAAGGGGATTTTCTTCATCTCACTAGTAATAGTAGTTTCACCATACTCATTTACGTTTTTAGAAGGATTCTCAAAAAAATGAGATAGAAAACAATGAATGTATCATATGATTAAAGATGATCATGTTTATTCAAGTAGATCAATTTAATATAGAGGGTTATTTAGAGTTTATAATCATTAAAATTAGTGGAAATAAATTCATAAAGAAATATGGTATGATTCAGTTCATTTATTTTTTATAAGAGTTTATGGATAAATTCTCTATTGATCCAACATCAACTTAAATTCAACATTCATAAAATTCCTACAAAGATACACTAGACTATGAAGCTATGAACCTTGAAAACCTAATGAGTAAAATAAATTTCGCCACATCTCACATCACAGGGTAGTCTTTCAATTAATCAATAACAATATCTAAGAGATCAAAGAGGTCAACACCCCCCGTAATCAATGTGATATTATATTCTCAATAACTAATTCTATAATTGGATGTATGTATCCCCTAACAAACTACCCTAAAAATGGGATTCATTCATCCGAATGAGATAAGAAAGAATATATCTATGATATGTGGAAATTTTCATCATCTACATTGTCTTGAATTTTAAAAAATTATTCTATATTGGAGGATTTGATAGAGTTCTCCTCAAATTATTTAATGGAGGAGGGACCCATATAGTAATTCAAGAATCCCAAACTTGATATTTGGGTTCCCAGCAGTCAATAGAAATGTTCATTCCTCAAATCCAAAGGCTATGATAATTATAGACATCTATGATACATGGATACATAGTTTTTACCAAGAAATTTCATGATTTTCAAATATATTCCAACATAATTCATCAATCCATTGAATTTTTCCAAACTACACAATATTCTTATCCATTTTATATATAGGGGATAAATTTCATGAGGCCATATCACCTATAAACAATAATATATTATACATACATCTTTTATTCAATAAAATTATTCTCTTAATGTGATGAGCATATCCCTCTCAATTAAATTGGAATGAATGTTTTCATTAATTCCATGAAGTCTAATATCATCACCATATTTGGTTTCCCTCACACAATATTAATGGTTAATGGAACTAATTTTTATTATTCTAAATTTTTGAGGTTATTTAATGAGAATATTGTCTATTATAATCATTCATACTACTATTATGAAGAATTGAATTGTTATATAGAGTATTTCAATCAAAAACTATATAATATCTTTCAAAAAATGGATGACAAAGACAAGAATTCTGGAAAACAATTCCCCTATGTTATCTATTTTATTTTTACACTAGAATCCTTTCTTCCACATGGGTGACCATATATTATCTCATGTACATGAAATAAGAAATCTATCCCATTGAGATTATAATTCCTTCACTTTACATTACTAACCGCAATCAATTCTCTAAAGATGAAAAATATCATATAGAACATGATGAATAAAACAGACTTGATAATAAAAAAGTTATGTATACTATATAAACTATAGATATATTGAAATTGAGTTATGTGAGTATTTAATATAAAATATCATCTCCTCTCATTCATCTTATGGGAATTGATTTGGCCTTGAGGGCTCCCATGATATCTAGGAAGAGGCCCCCAAAATTTAAGATAAAGATAGAAGGACATTATTCTATATATAAGGCTAACTCCAAAAAATCCAATTCAATAATGAAAATGTATAGAGAGTGTATCGCACATGAAACTAGTGAACATATTCTCAAGAATTAATTTCCATAATATGATGTTGGGTTTATAATTCCCCCTAAATGAAATTAAATTGTACAATATTTTGTTTTGGAAATTTGACCATGAATTTCATTACACATAGTTATTCATTTATAACGTTAAATTACATTATATATATTATATCCCACACAAATTTAAGATTTTCATAGTAGACAATCCCATAAGAACTCAAACATATTAAAGAGTTCTATGCCATGTGACCTGAAATCATAAAATCCTAACCCCGTATAAGTGTTCAATCCACATGTCGGTTTCCTTTCATTAGGGAGTTGATAGTTATGGTCACACTAACCGAACATGATTTTGTGAAACACCTAACATAAAATGAAAAATTACCCATATGATAAGAACATGGGGATTGATTCAAATTATTTTAAGATAATTATTGATGCTTGAGACTCATATTCTAGTCTTAGTCATAATTTCCATTCCCATGCCCTATTCTACATTGGTGATGATTCATTTTCTAATTCACATCGAGTTGTCTTATCTCTATCAATAACATCCGTACATTTTTTTTCTCTCATACATATGTTTGAGATCAATTTAATAATATATTATAAAGAATTATATATGGCATGATTGCTTCTATATCATGATACATAATGACACCTTGATTTTCAACCCTTGCCTTAGTCAAAAATCTATCATCTGTAACTCCCATATACATCCAAGTGTTTGGGACATATCATTCACATCGAGTTTCAAAATGTCGCCATATTGGCATAAGAGAATATTTATATTCTCCCTTAACATGTTTCATATCAATGTAGAGACCTATATTAGAACAATATGTTCTTTGGTTCTTATTCTCTCAGGATATGTATTAGTAACACCCTATCTAAGATTGTTTATTGAATCATAGGGTTATGTTCTCTCAAGTACACCTCCTTGTATTTTAAATGTTGATGAATGTAGTTTAGCTACAATATAAAACATTCGGGAGAATATTTTAATGAATTAGAGTCATAAAAAATTTAAATAACTAAAAAAAACCCATAGAAAAAATCAGAACATGAATAATCAATAAAAAAGAATAATTCTATAAAAAATGAATATTTTGGAAGATTACAGTCACATATCCATTATCATCCACCTATCTAATCATTAATTCAATATGACCATAAAAATACCAGAGAGGACCTACTTCCATACCCAATCTTCCCCTTATATGAACATCAATATTTATAAATCTATTGCATCCCAACACACTATACATCATATGCTCAACTTCAAAAGAGAAAAAATGATTTCACATACATCCAAGTTACCATGAATGGTTTGATAAATAAATCTCATTATATTATCACTAAGTTATATTAATATACACCATTACATGTGTGTATTCATGGGGAATGTAAATGGAGAAAAATAAACATGTGTGTCTTGTCATTAAGTGAGAACCAGGCCACTATGAAACAGAATAAAAATTGTTTTGAACTATATCAAAATCCACATTGTTCTACATCTATACACACACAAGTTGGGTCATTATGTTCTGAACAAACCATCACAACACCAAACCATACCTTCTTCATCCCCATGCCAAAATCAAGTCACCTCATGTCACTAATCCCAACCCATACCCAAAGATGTATGGTGGGTCACTTGCATCTTCTTACCTAGACAATCCCTTTTGGTAACCCCAAATTGAATAGTAAAATTGTTAATTCCCATCATATAAGGATTCACTCAATATTTCCAAGCACCTTTTTTGTTTGGGAAGGATACACTAAATAGACTCGGTCTATTGTTCGCATGTAAGGTTTCACTAATATGTTACCATGGAAATCCCTATGTTTAAGAGTCACCACACAGAGTTTCCTTCCAAATATTACATAGAAAATAGTGTACTGTAAGCCCTAGACCATTATGTATTGCATAATAGAATCTATACATCCATATTCATAAAGACCCAACCAGAATACACATATAACAAAAAAATGTGCTCATGAATAATCCCAACAGATCATCAGATCATATCAGGGATGTAGTCACTTAGAATCTAGCCTTGTGCAATAATGAACCTCCTCATATATCTATCCCAATAAAAAATATTCTTCTCAGCAATATCATCACACCCATAAAGTTATTCCCTAGGAACCTCTAGGCCCATCTCAACCCCTACTCATTGATACGAATAACCCTCCTCACCCCACATCAACTCCTCATCCTCTAGGCTCTACCTGACCCTAGCCTCTAAGGATCAGTCCAATTACAATAAAAAATACACTCATAATCTAGTCCTACTTACCAAGGAACATCCTAATAAATATCACTCCAAACCCTTCGAAACATCCTCCATGTGCTAAGTGATGATTCTGACATACTCTAGGGTCTTATCTGACATCTCCTTAAGAGATTCCTCAATCATTACTCATAGGAAATCCCTATCCATCCCACCTAATCTAGTTCGGGTGGACTCATCTCACTCATGGAGCCCAATATTCCCCAACACCTTACTCAAGAGGTGGTCCCACATGATATTTGATGCGTACGTTCATCCCATGAAATATCATCAGGATGAATCAAATTAGGAATTCCGAATATATCTAATGGAACCGGCCTCAGAAACTTGCATCACATCTCAAATCCTAGACCATCCTGAGATCTCTCATCAACATAACCAAAATAATTTCCCTTTGGTGATATAGTCACTGAATAATCCAAATTTACCCAAAGTGAAAAAGAGAAGTCATTCATACTTGAGGAGGCTCAATTCAACCCTCTCCCTCATTCCATTGGTGATTTTAATCCATATATATTTTTCTAGACCAATTAAAACATGATTGTAGAAAAATCCATGTGTAATTGAGAATGTGAGTTTATATTATAAGACCACCTAAATCTATATATGTAACTTCCTAGATATGGTTGTCGCCCAAAGGTGCTCCGTACATGGTTGGTCATATAACCTCATGCACATTTCATTGAATTCCAGAGGTTTCTGACTAGAAGCGAGGGACTTTGGTTTGATAGTGGGGAAACTATGCCCTCATTGGTTGAAAAACACAACAAAATAATCATAATAAACAATAGTGGAAGTAGTAACACTATACAATGATAGTAAACAATAGAAGTCTGAAAGTAAATAAATTACTCGAGAACAAAAATAAATGATCCATGCCACATATGTCTATGAAAATATCCAAATAGGTAACAATGATGGAAAAACAATACTAAACTAAATTACAAGAGAAACAAATAATCTCTAGCATCATCGCAAGCCTTAGATTGGTCCAATTCCCTCCATCCCCACATCAATCAAGCAGTCGAGGAAGAAGGGTGGTTGAATCTATATATACATACAATAATATAATCTGTTTGAGCCCAAATGGATGAACCAAATAAGATGTGAGAAGAATCATAGTAGGAAGCCACCCAATTTTCTTTTCCTAACTATCAATGGGTATATATAGCAGGAAAAAATATTATATGCAGTAATAAACCAAGAAGTACTCAAAGTAAGCAATCTTATAGTTTCAAAATACAATCATTTAAATTTATTAATTATTCAACGAATCATTCACATGAAACCCAATGGGAATGTTCTCAGAATCTCACCCCTCTGGTTAAAATTATCATTTAAATCAAAAAATATTTAATGACCCTCTTGGAAAGCTCACATAGTCTAACCCCTTTGGTCAGATGCTAACAAAGACTCTCTGAGGAATCACTCGCCGTCAATTACACCTGTGGTATTTTGACGATAAACTAAAGACACTATGATAATGAAATCAATTTAAATCACCCCTTTCGTCTCATAATGGTATACCCTAGACACTCTAATAGAGAACTCACCACCAATCCTCCCTATAGTCTTGTTATGTGAAAACTATAACATACAATCTTGGGAAGCTCTCAACATCAATTCCACCTTTGGTCTAACTACACCATGTTCTCACAGCCTAGTGTAATAAAATAATGCAAAAATGATATCCCGAAACCAAATTAAATCTCAAATAATACTTGGAAAAACAACTATAATGCATAACACAAGCATGTCATATAATATTAACTCCATCCTTAAAGTATGAGTCATGGAAACAAAATAGCCTTATAGGAAGTTCTAGACTCAACAACCAATATCAAAAAAACATGTGAAACATATTCATAATCATAGTAATAAACATAATTTATAATCAAAACCCTTACCCAAGAAAACAAACAAGATCATGCATCAACAGGGTTAAAATTCCAAGACACACAATACCCTAAACAAGGGTACTCTTCATTTTTTGAACATATAATCCAAATAAAACTATGAAAATCCACAAACAACCTACCATGATGTATTATGATTGATATAGTTAATCTCATGCTTTTATTCAACCTAGAAGGTAGTAGATATACAAAAACGTCAAAAATGTTCAACCATGAATAACTCATGAAAAATGAGAAATAAGAAGATATGCTCTAGAATAAGGATGAACTCAACAAAGGGATTCCAACATGAATGACAGTGTTTGATTCAGAGAATGTATGGTATATCATTGGATTAGAGAATATTCAGTGATTCCCATCAATCCTTGGTGAGACAGAGCTAGAAGAAGGTGTTTTTGGAAATTAGACATGACCCCAGTCCAATTTAAAAAATAAAAAATAAAAATACACAGTGTGTTCATTTAATGTACACATTGTGTAGATGACTTAATTGGACTCCACATTAGGTAGTCTCTTGGTCACCCCACACATCCATGTACTCAGCTGTTACACAACCAGTACATGGCTACCCGCAGAAACTGGGTACCCGGTGTATACCCTTAAGTACACGGTGTGTACTCTTTAAACCTTAAAAAATGTTCTTTTTTCTCAAAAAATCCAAAAACAAGATCCATAGATGAAATGAAGATCTAGGTTCTTACAAACATCCCTTCTTAAATAAATTCATCCCCAAATTTCCAAAACAAGGTGGTGGAGAAAAAGAATCCTCAAACAACTCTGACCATTGTGATTACACATCAGTCTCCCTCTCCCAAGTCTCGTCATGTACTCGCTCGTTCGGCCACAACACCCGTACCAGAGGAACGGACTCACCACAGAGAACCTTCACATTATGATCAATAATCAAAATAGTATGCTCCTCAATTGCTGCATCCACCTCTAAATCATCCTCTTTAGGATGAAAACATGATATGGGTTTGAGATGTAATGCCGTAGATGAGAAAAGTGGAAAATTTCATGCATTTCCCGATACATCTAAGGTAGCTGAAACCGATAGGAAACTGACCCGACTCTCTCAAAAACCTCAATTGGACCAACATATCTTGGTGAAAGCTTCGCCTGTCTCCTAATCCTCTTGTGTCCCAACCTTGGTGTGACACGTTAGAAAACATGATCACTGACCTCGAACTCTATAGTTGTCTCCATATATTAGCATAATACTTCAGCCATGACTTTACAGTATCCATCCTCTTCTGAATCAACTCCACCTACTCTATAGTCTCATGGACCAGATGAGGTCCCAACATAGCTACCTCTTCTGCCTCCAGCCATCATAGGGCAGATCGACATGCTCTACCGTACAAAGCCTCAAAAGCTTCCATCTGAATATTTTTCTGAACACTATTATTGTATGAAAACCCCACTATAGGTATTAAATTATCCGAATAACCTCCAAAATATAGGATGAATTCTTGAAGCATGTCCTCCATCACCTAAAGCATACCCTCGGACAAGCCATCTGTATGGGAAAGATAAGCTGTACTAAGAAGTACCTGTGTACCCAAAGCCCTTTTTTCCCTGCCAGACCTGAGAAGTAAAACAGGTGTTACCCTCTGAAATGATGGAGTGCAGAACCCCATGAAAACATACAATATATCAGATCTAAAACCTTTAAGGTTCATCAACATAGATGGTATCCCTGATTTTCAAGATTTGTGAAACCATTGTGAGTTAGTCAATGAAAACCAAAACTATATCATTCCATCAGGGAGAACGCGGTAAACCTGTCATGAAATCCATCACAACATCATTCCACTTCCACTTGGGAATGTGAAACTTTTTTAAAATCCCTACATGTCACTTATTTCATGCCTTCACCTGCTGAAAATTGGAACATCTCATAACATAACCCACAAATTCATCTCAGAGAACTGTATCATAGGAATCCACTCACTGGGTAACTGTTGTCTTCCCCTGTCAGTAGTGCACGTCCAAATGCATCTCAAAGAACAGATCCATAAGATTGTACTCACTTCTGGCCACCTGAACTGTCTGTAACCGAGTCCTCTTGTTCAATACATCATCCAATGTGTTTCCTTTCCTATGTTTGTAGGCAAGCTCAATGTCAAAGGACATAAGGTTCTCAACCCACCCTTGTTGTCTCAAATTCTAGGTCACATTGGGTAAAGATATACTTGATATTTTTATGGTCAATTTATAGAAAACAAATCTCTCCTAGAAGATAATGTCTCCAAAAATGAAAGGCATGAACAATTGATGCCAACTCAAAATCATGCATCGGGTAATTCTTCCCATGTGGCCTTAACTACCAAAACATGTACGCAATGATGCCTACCCCCTACATAACCAGTTCTCCCAACCCAATACTTGATGCATCAGAGTAAATAGTATTACTCTTTCCTAGGTTTGAAAAAACTAGTATCAATGGTGAAATAAATATCACTTTAATCTCTTGAAATGATGAATAACAGAAATATGTCCACAGGTAAATCATAACCTTCTTAGTCAGGCCTATCAGTGGTGCTTCTAAGTGTGGAAAGTCCTATATAAAATGTCTATAGTAACCAGCCAGCCGTATGAAACTCCACACCTCAAAGATGTTCTTCAGAATCTCTGAGGAAACTACTACACTGACATTCTCTGGGTCTAACGATACTCTTGTCTCTGAGATAACATGACCCATGAAGTGAATCTGGTCCAACCAAAAGTGGCATTTTTAGAGCTCCACATATAACCGATGCCCTCTCAGTGTACAAAAAACGATCTCAAGTTGTGTAGCTTGGTCGTGTCAAGTGTGAGAGTGCACCAAGATATCGTCTAGGAAAACAACCATAAAATATTCCATGTATGGATGAAACACTTGGTTAATTAGTTCCATAATAACTGCAGGTGTGTTTGTGAGACCAAACGGGATAACCACATACTCGTATAGACCATACCTACTCTGAAAGGTTGTAAGAGTTATATATGATGGTATAACATGAAAAATATTATAACAAGATCTCAAGTAAATCTTTGATAACACATGGGCTCCTCAAAGCTGATCAAATTGACCATCAATCCTTGGAAATGGATATCAGTTCTTGACTTTCAACTAGTTTAACTTCTAATAATTCACACAAAGTATGAGGGTAACATCCACCTTATTCACAATCATGACTGGTGAACCCCAAGGAGAAGTACAGGTTTAGATGAAAACCATTTCCTGTAACTCCTCTAACTACTTCTTGGGCTCCTATAACTCTGGTGTACCCATCCTAAAGAGGAATATACACTTGTGTCGATCCCGACACAATCTCAATAAAAAAATATACCTCTTTATCTAGAGTTAAACATAAAATGTCATCTACAAATACATGCCTAAAACCATCCACCACTAGATGAAAGTACATATGCGAAGTACCCTGGTCATCCATATACAAACTAGCAATCTTGGCTATAACTCCTACCAACCCAAGATTCTCAGATCCTGCTCTACTCGCCTGGACATCTCATTCTCCCTTTTGTAGAAACAATCTTCTCCTTAGTGACGTGATACTCACCCTATTCTGATAAAAATCGATAAAATCTTAGAAGGTAGCTATCAAGTCCATTCCGAAAATGATGTCATATTTCTTCATCTATAAGACATAAATGTCCCATAAGAAGTGACACCCACCAACCTCAAGAGGTCACTCCTTTCACAGATGTACACTGGTCATCCTATTCCCCAATGGTGTGTACAGTGTCTATATATCAACAGAAGTAAAGATATAGAACCCAAGGCTCTCCACAACATGAACATATATAAAACTATGGGAATCCCCTATATCGAAATGAGAAAAAGATAAAATTGGGGAAACCAAAATTGTACCTCTAGCTATAGAGGGGAAAGGAACCTACTCCTAATAGGTCTTCTCAACTGGAAAAGCACGACCTGCACCATAGCTCTGCGATTCTCTATGTGATCCCTGAGATGATCCACCATGCGGATGTTGAAAACCCTTTGTTTGAAAACTAATCACATGACATCTACCTTGGCATGAATGACAGGATGAACTCCAGTCCCCTGACTGATGAGAAATTGGTGGTCCTTCTCATGAACCTGGAGTCATAGCATAACCCTTATCACTATATTCTGGTGAGAAAATCTGAAAAAAAACACTAAAGATGAACCATATTTCTATAATATCAGCACTTGATTGAGTTTCCCGGGAAATGTGGTCTTGTATTCCCACTCTTCCTGCACTGGTAGCATACCACCTTGAAACCTCAAGGAGTATCTTTCCTATTCAGATCTCCACATGTAAACACCCTAAGGAACTTTCTACAGACAATCGGAAGGTTACCAACTTTTGAGGTTGAACCGCCTTGGCCCACAGCTCCAGAATCCCTCCAATTGAGCTCAGTGGTCAATGCATGGTTAACTATAGAAGATATGGAATTCAACATGAAGATATTCACTGAGATCAGATGTTGTTCCTGAGACCATCCTAAAACTTCATCTCTATAAATAACGTATCCCCCCTAGAAGTGGTGTGAAGCACTACAGCTCTATGAATCAAGAAGAATACTCCATGTCTGAGATTGTACCCTACTTCAAACTCATGAACTCTTGGGAACGATTGGCCCTCAAAGTATCTTAGTAGAGGTTTCCATAAAAGGTATTCTAGAACTCATCCCAATCCATAACCAGTCGGTGTCCCACTTGTGATATTGCATCCCACCATATCTTGAAGGAATCCCTTTTCATATATGTTGTGAGATTCACCTTCCTCTCTAGATACCTCTCTAGATGATTGAATATAGACAGTATGTTTTCTAACCATTACTCTACAGCCCGAGGTCCTCCATCCCTTGAAAAGGTGGGAGGATGCTGGTTCTAAAAATCCCGTGTATGCTCTACCATAGATGGGGTCGGATGCTGTGCTCCTAGGAAGGTCTTCATAAACCTCATGAAGCCTTCTTGGAATTATGCATTGACATCTATATCTGAAATGACAATTGGTGCCAAGACATGAACAACAAAAGGAAATTCTAGTAGTCTTGGGTCTACCATTTCTAGTCTCTAATTGTTTCCCTGTATCTGGTGTACAACCAGTGAATGTATCGGTGGCATGGCTCTATAAGGTCAATCTAACACCTTAGTTAATGATTATTAAGGACTGAATCATAGATGTGCAGGAATAGAATTGGGGAAAGAAAATAATCATGTTTTTTAAAATATGGATACACGGAATGTGTGATACCTGCATGACATGTTCCCATAATCCATTACATGGGCATTTAATTCTTCCATCCATGGTTGTGTAACACCTCATACATAGTGTGTACTTGAATCTTTAACCCTGCCCGAGCTCATCTACATGGCTAAACCACATGGTTATCTTAAAAAAAATACATTGTGTGTTCATGCTAGACATGATGTGTACTAGAAAGATTTCATCGACCCATTTAGTTAGTCACAAGGTCAGATACATGGTCTATACAACACAACATGTACTCCCTAGACATGTCGTGTACCACTTATGTTTGAGCCACCTGTGTCGTTAGTCACACCACAGGATTCACAGTCCTTAAAAAAGGCATGTTCTCCAAGTACATGACATGTTCCACCAAACATTTCCCAACCCCGTGTCTCTTACCACAACACCAGTCACACGGTTAAGGACTACACAACATCTACATATAGTAGATGGTGTGTATTTAAGAAAAGTTTTTCCTTCCCAAATAGAAGGATATATTGAGTGTATTAATCACTACACACTGTGTATTTTGGGGTTCTCCAGAAATTAAGCCTCAGAAACTACTCTAAAACCCCATAAAAACATTGAATGAAACATTAATGTTCCAAATTATGATCTATGGGGGCACATAATCCCCAAAAATCAAATCTTGGCATCATTTTCATCTATATCACAAAGTATAACATTGCAATCTGTCACATAATCTACCAAATTCTGATCCATGAGGGCATGTAACACCTCAGGGACTAATATTTGGCATCCATATATGAAACATTACAAATCATAAATACTCTATTAAATAACATGTATTCTATCAAGGCGTCTATCACAATAACATTCATATCTAACACAACATCTATCACAAAAAACATGAAATCAGTAATTCACCCTACATGGCATGACAAGAACGCATGACGTGTGATCTCTATCAAGTGCCTATATGATGCATGAGATGAAATACCCTCATATCATTGAGTTTCAATATAAATATAACCTCAATAATATAAAAAATGACATAAAAAACATGTGAATCTCCAAATGGTGAAATAAAATCATTTTTAACAATTTCATAACCAAAATATTGCAATAACCGATTTTTCCTATTCACAAGTTAGCTACTCACTGACCATGTTTATTACCAACTACCTATTCCTTCCAATACTTATTTATTGCTCCAAACAAAATTTCAAAGAAGAAAAGAAACTCCTTTGATACCACATTGTAACGTCCTAGATCCAGGTGTCACCAAAAGGTGCCCCGTACCCAGTTGGTCCATGACCTAAAGTGCATTTCACTGAATTCCAGAGGCTTCCTACTGGTAGTGAAATCCTTGGGTGTGATAGTGGGGAAACTATTCCCTCATTGGCATGGAAACACAATAGAATAATAGTAATAAACAACCGCAAAAATAGTAATACTATACAATAGAAGTAAAAAAGTGGAATACTGAAAGTAAATAAATAACTTGAGCACATATATAAATGATTCATGTTACATATGGCTAGAAAAAATTACAAAAAATCACAATACTACAAAAACATCACTAAACCAAAGTATAAGAGAAACAAACTAACTCGAGCAGCATCTCAAGCATTAGCTTGGTCTCATGCTCTCCAGCTCCATAGAAATCGTGTACCTGAGGAAGAAGGCTGCTTACCACTATCTATAAATACAAAAATATAATTTTTTGGGAACAAATGCATGACCCAAATAGGGTGTGAGAAAAATCCTAGTAGGAAACCACCAAATGATTTTTGCCTAACTATTAATGAATATATATAGTAGAAATAATTGTAAATGAAGTAATAAACAAGGATGTACTCAGAGTAAAAAATCTTACAGTTGCAAACTACATTCATTTACATTTATTTATTATTCAACCAATAATTCATAGGAGCCCCTATAAGAAATCTCTCATAGTCTCAACCATTTTGTTCTATTTATCATTTAAATCAAAAAAGATATAACGACTTCTGGGAAAGCTCACATAGTCTAACCCCTTTCGTCACATGCCAACTAAAACTCTCTGAGGAATCACTCATTGTCAATCCCAAATGTGGTCTTTTATTGATAAACTTCATTCTATTTGAGGAATCCCTCAACATAAATTCCCCATGTGGTCTCATAACAGTATACTATAGTCACTCTCAGGGAGAACTCACCATCAATCCACCCAATGGTCTCGCAACACGAAAAGTATAACACACTCTATGCAGCCTTCAACGTCAATTTCCCCTATGGTCTAACTACACCAGGTTCTCACAGACCAATGTAATAAAATTGTGTAAAAATGATTTCCATCAGACAAAGGAAATCTCAAATACTACATGGATAAACAACTATAATTCAATACACACGAATGTCATATAATATCAACTTCATCCTTACAACACTAGGCAAAGAAACAAAACAGCCTAACAGTTAGTTGTAGATCCAATGACCAATCTCAAACAATCATGGGAAACACATCCATAAGAAAGGTAATAATAATAATTTATAATCAAAACCATTACCCATGAAAACAACCAAAATCAGGCATCAATTGTGTAAGACTTTTAAGACAGGCAATACCCTAAACTAGGGTATTTGGAAATTTTTTCCCATATAATCCAAAAAAACAATGAAAAAACACAGACCACCTACCTTTAAGTTGTGTGATTGTTATAGATTAATATCATCCTTTGATTCAAACTAGAACGTTTTAGGTCTACAAAAATGTCAAAAAAGTTCAACCACAAATAACTCACAAAGGGAGAGAAAACAAGAGGAGTGGCCCTAGAAGAAGGAAGATCTCGCCAAAGGGATTCTAACACAACCAACGATGTTTGATTCCTATAATGGATGATGGATCGATGGCATAGAAAATATTCATTAATTATCATCGCTCTTGGATGAGACCGGGCTAGAAGAATGTTTTTCTGAAAATTTGACATGACCTCAGTCTGATTTAACAAATAAAAAGAAATGTACATGACGTGTTCATTTAATCTACATTTCGTGTACAAGCCTTAACAAGCCTCTACTTTAGGTGGTCTTTAGGTCACCCCACATGACCATGTACTTAGCCATTACATGGATAGTACACGGCTACCCACGGAAAACAAGTACAAGATTTTTAATCTTATGTACACAGTGTTTACTCTCTAAATTTTTAAAACTCTCCTTTTTCTCAAAAACACCCAAAAAATATCCATACCAGACTTGAATATCTGTGTTCATACAATACAGGACTTAACATCCTTATAATTTTCTACCCATACATAGATAAGAACATAAATTACTTGTCAAAGATCGCATCAACTTCATATATCTTATCTCCAAACACATCACTCGAAATGATTAATTATTTCAATTTACAATTAATTATTAAAAATAAATAAATGATCCCCAATTAATGAAAGACTCCTCATGCATTACCATGCCATATAAAATGCATCCAAATTCACCATGAAGCGTCATTGTTTACCTTTGAAACCATCATGGGATATATCACTATCACACATCATTTTCAAAAGTTATTTTTAATTTATTATTTAAAAACCCTACAACAAATCATAGGCGGCATACCCTCAATGAAATAATGGAAAATGGCATGAGATCAGCATTATGGGATCTCATCTAACCAAGATATAAAAAAACCTCGTCATCAGTGAATGATACCACTATTATTTGGGGGAATTATAGCCAAATATTATCCCAATAACACACTAAATAAAAAGGAGGTGAAGGGAAATCATGGATAGAAGAAGGTAATGAATATTTCACCTTAAACCGAGGAATAAACTCTACCAAAATCACCCCTAATCATGGGGGATTTTATGGGGGAATAGGGAGGGTATATCTGGCCGAATAGAACCTCTCTCAATACCCATTTATCCAAAATTCCCACGGGGGTGACCCCAAGAAGATGTTTTTACCCATGCTTATAAAACATACCAGAACATGTGTTACGATGTGACCCCACTAGTTCTCAGCATGACTATCCCGTGGAAAAGGGGCCAACACCTTTTTATATCATCATAATGGTATGACCCTTTATGTATTTAGAGTGATACATATAGAAATAAAACCACACCTGAGGACCTAGGCTATTATGGTGTCTCCTCTTCTCCCTTACAATGTGATGAACCATGTTTCCAATCA
This sequence comes from Viscum album, assembly GCA_963277665.1. NCBI lineage: Eukaryota > Viridiplantae > Streptophyta > Magnoliopsida > Santalales > Viscaceae > Viscum > Viscum album. The sequence continues at coordinate 835,484,931 of OY728126.1, read as the reverse complement.
CAGTATGATACCCCAAAAATGATATTCTATGTCATAGACCCATCAGGTAATGACATAATGGTTATCTTGTGAAGGGTTGCGTGTAACTAAAAAAATAGTTGTTTCACATAGACCCTAAATTAATGATCCCCAACCACCCAAAAAATCCCCCACAAATCAATCCACATCCAAAGATATCTCTTGGATATAAACCATCCCTCTGAATTCCAATCCAAATAACAATTCTAAAAATAACCCATGCATCATATCAAAAACACAAATTTAATTTGAAATTTCACAACTCATATAGATTTAGTTCATTAAAATCTCCCCACTATTACACTTACATTCCTCTAGAAGCCTAAGTAGTTTTCCAACCATCAATCCCAACCTAATTTTGTCATGAATTCACTACCAACTCACTATGTTCTACCCTAAAATGTCATATAATATTTAAATTCATAACTCAAAACACTAATCCACACTATTCATAAAAAGTTGAACCACCTACACATCACTATCTCTATGACTAAGAATGTAATAAGCTGAATTCAACTATTTATAGAGACCATGCTTTCATCATCCAATTCAACCTCAAGATTATAGAGCTCCCAACAATGAGGACTCTAGTCACAATGGTTGATTCTAATTCATGATTCTCTCCATCATAGGAATCCCATATCGAAGATTAATGTTCAATGGTCCATAGATATACCTGATGAAATATCCACCACATCAAACCTAATGTTATAAAAGTATGCCAGTTGGTCCACCTATGGAATTCCATCCATAAAAATGATTTTTAATACACACAGATATGTCATAACATCACCCAATCATAATGAATAAACTCCCAAATACATAACTAGATAATCCAAACACCCACACTAATGTTTGAACCTAAGACTTAGTGTAATTAGACAATTGGATCACAAACCAACCAGACCAGTTATCATACAATCCCTATGATCTCTTGTACACCTTCGATATAACTCATTCTTGGATCACACCAACTCTATTCTTAGACCGATTCCAACATTATAACTCCATGAAAAACTAAAGTTGAATCCACAAATATGTTATCCTCTAAAGAACTAGAAAAAAATTGATCAACAATAAAATTAATAACCCAGTGTCACCTCAATCATCCACAAACTCGTATCACTACATCCATGACTTATCCAATATTATGTTTATTCCCCCATGAGGGATACAATGCTCCCCCTAATAGAAGTAACTTTATCATTACTCCACTGAACCAAATAAATAATTCTCTAAATAATATGCTCTGTGAATTACAAAATTTAATGAATAGATATGGACTTCATATTCATAACTGAGTACCATTATGGAATTCTCATCACCTCCAATTACTAAATCAATAGAAACACCATCCTTAGTATATTCTAAAACTCCATATGCAATAAGTTCTACACACTCTATTGGACAATGTTTCACTCTCAACTTTATAACTTCTCTTACATCACTCCTTAAGTAATGAAGATGATAGATTCCAATATCACACATATGTTACTCCTCCCAAGACATGCTCACCCTTGCTATTAACCCATAACACTTCATACTCTCACTAGGATCCCATTCCTCCATTCCTAGAAGCATATCATAAATTTCATCTATCCTCAAACCATATATGTTCATTCACAGATTCACAAACCAAATGGCCACCCTATGTAAAAATCATGTAATATCCATCATGAACAAATAATTTTGCCGAAAATTCACACTGACCATCACTCTCCACCTCAAAGTATATTGATTTCTCTAAAAGAACCCTCTCAGAGATCCTTATCCATTATATATCATGATATCATACTCATCCAACATGTGTATTCTCTTATAAAACTCAATTATACAACCTAACTCGTGCTCCCATGAGTCACATCCCATAGAAACTAAGTTCTCACACATAAACCATTGATTATGAACATCTCACAAGTCATTCTCATCTAACCAAAATTGGTCAACGATGCTTCTTCTCTAATAAAACCAATGAATCTCTCTCATGAAAATTCCAACCATACAATCCCACACTACCAAAGAATCATTTCATAAATACGAGGTATCCATCTACAATCCCATTATACCACCCAAAATTGCATTAAGAATCAATCCCTCTAGGCACCCAATAGGTTCTTCCCTCTCACATGACCTCGATTCCTGAAGCATTCCATGTTCTTCCAATCTCTAGATCCCAAGGCACTACAAATGCCTTCATTGCCCCTATCATGGGTATATCCATCCTATGGGAAACCCATTATCAACCTTGGATCATATTTTTGGAACACCTTTCCGAAATCTAACTAACTAGGTATCCATCACAATAGTGATCAATGCTTGTACCACCCCCAAGGTTCACTATACATCCCTTACAAGAAGCGAATGTATTTACATCACTAGAGAACAAATTTTCAAAATATCAACTTGACTTATCCTCAAAAGTAAAAATTTATGGTTTAGCTTAGAAGGATACCAATAATAATTTATATTTAAACCCACCAAATAGTTTATTTTTGAAACTTTTGTCAAATGTATCTCTTCCACCCTCAAATACTAATCTCACATTTTTAGACAAACATCATGTGAATCCTATGTCCCAACTATAATACCTTTATACAAACCACTTTCCAATGATCAAAGATAAAATCCTAAAAAAACTCTAGTAAATACATAATATTGAATATACATCTAAAATATAACGGAATAAATTAATAACAACAATCACAAAACCCTAGTAACTAGGACATTCCACCCTAAATTGTGTTTTTGACAAACCAGTTTGAGGTCAAACCCAAGATCAAATATATATACTTATTATTTATCAAACATATCCCAAATACAAAAACTAAAGAAAATAATCTATAATAACACTTGTAACACCTTTACCAGAACACCACATATGCTAGATTGTTAAGTGGATCCAATCTTGATTCCACATACAAAAAACGATTCTAACTAGTATTGAGAGCCTAAATCATGCACTGGGGAGACAATTACCTCATATCAAGGTCATAAAAATTTGGAAATAACTAAACATAATCCATATAAAACATTAATATATTCATAATCAATAAATAATTATATTCTTATCAAGAATAAATCAAATATAAGTGTACAATAATATGTCCTTGATCACCCCAAAGGGTGATCATAAATAAAAAATACATAAGATTCTATATCACCCCTAGTACCTCACCATATCTCAACCCCAACCCCAATCACGATACCTTTGCCTAATCTTATACATATCATTTGACCAACATTAAATAATACTTAAGTTATTCACGCATAATAGATTTCTTAATTAGGATGTGTGAAATACATCTCAATAGGTTCTTAATAAGTTCACTGAATATATTCCATTTTATTTATGTATTCATGAAGAATGTTAATTGAAAAAATAAAAAAGATGTTTGGGTCATTGTGTGCTAACCAATACCCCATCAATCATGACCAATCCTACTTCAACCTACCTAGATTCTACCTTATGTCACTACCACACACATGTTAAATTCTATTGTAATAACCCAACTACCCCAACACTCAACCAAATCATCTTCAGCCCCATGTTAAAATATATTCACCAAGTGTTACCAATCTAGACCCATATACAGTGATATATGGTGGGTCTCTCACATCTATTACCTTAAAAGTATCCTAAATAAAGCTACACTAAATATTCCCTATGTTTGTTTCCCTCGGTGAAGGGAACATAGAATTGTATCATGGCATTTCCCCTATATGAAGTCCTTATATAATAGTAACCTAGTCCATTACCCTCAGGTAAGGTTACACTAATAAGTAAATTATCCATCCCTATATATAATATATTTTTCACTGATAAGTTCCCAAGTTATCCTTGTCTATAACAGATTCTGTAGGGAGAATTATCCTAGTTTTCCTAGTGTATTTAAGACACTACACTGATAAGTACTATGCCCCCTCCTATATTTAATAAATGTAATATTATATGTCCCCAGTTACCCTTATTCCACAAGAGAATCTATACATCCCCATCGAGCATCACATAACTAAACTCACACATATACCAACAAATATGGGACATAGTGCATCCCAAAATCTCTCCAACTCATATCAAGGAACTAGTCACTAAGAACCTAGCCCCATTCCCTGACACACATAGTTTACCATATAAACGACGAATTAAATTTCAATACTCTTAAAATTCACATATCATCTATCATGGTATCCAATTGGATCCTCCAGACCCATATCGAACTATTCCATTGATACCAACTATGATCATCAACGTATGGGACTCCTCAATCCATAGGCTTTGGAAAAACCTAGTCTTCTTGTCCATTTCCAAACCTCATAAAAAAATCTCTCATTTCATCCCTTATAATCAAGGACTATCCTAATCCATCTTACTATACCCATTGGAAACTCATGCCAAGTCCTCAGTGATGATCTCGAACCACTATAGGGGTCTTATCTCACATCTCCCTTGGAAATCCCTTAATAAATTTTCTAGAGGAAATCTATCATTATACCACCTAGAATCATCCATATTATAGTGCACACAAATCCATGACTCTACCTTTAAGAGGTTTTCCCCCATCACAGATGATATATAAAACGGTATCACCCATCATCACTAGTAGTAGGCATCTCATGTCTAAAAAACTCATCAAATTGATCCAACCTATAATACCACATGTCATATTGAATCTTGATAACTAATCAATGTATCTTATCAAATTAACTAGAATCAAATCCAATTCATGAAATATTATTTGAACAATACTAATTTACCAATAGTTATAAAGATAATTTTTTCCAACATGAGAAGGCTCAATAACATCCACTCTCTCTTACTTAGGCAATTCTCAAACCTTAACCATTTACTAGGTCCCATACAAATAGGTAGTCATGACCACCCATGAATAAACAAGAATAAGAATTTATATTGATGGAACCACCTTCCCTTAAATAGGAGTTATCATCCACATGATGATCTCCCCATCCTTAACCAAGCTTATCCATGCCTCTTCAAAACTCGTATCAACTCACAAGCTTCTATTTAAATCCTTAATACATAAATAATTAAATATAAATATTTCTAATGGATTATTCAAACTAAAAAAATTAGATATAATTGATTAAAAACTCATGGAACATACTAATTTTATGAAAACCATGATGAAACATGTTTGGAAAGTCCACATAATACCCCCGACATCATCAAATGAAAAATACTTATCTCACAAAACCTATATTAACAAATTTTATTCAATTTAATCTATACTCTATAAAAACTTATTGTGAAACACACCTTAAAATAAATAGTCAAAAATTATTTGTGAGCATCATCTTATGATCTCCTCCCATTGATCCAAGAAAAATTCACATCATCCTTATAAAATTCCACCCTGAATAAGTAGAATTAGTTTTGAACCATATCCCATAAATCACAAGGAAAAAAAAAGAAAATGGAAAGGAATGATAGAAAAAAATATAGGAATATAGCACCATAATACACTAAGTATATTTCATAAAATCACCCAATGGAATAAGGGATTAAAGAGAGAATTAGGGAGGGAGATTAAGCTGAATCCTACCTATCCTGACACACTTCAACACTAAAATATAGTGGGTGACCAAAAAAATAAAAGTATATCCCTAATTTAAAAAACTACCCAGTATTAGTGCTGTGGAACGACCCCTCTAGGTTATAGAGAAAAAAACCCATAGGAAGAAGGCTTGGTACCTCATCCATACATCACAATGATGTGACCCCTCTATTTTATTGAGTTATCTCTTTTATGATAGAGACACTTATGAGGCCCTACATATTCATATTAAACCTTCTCGCCTCATGGTTCAACATTTTTATTCTCTCTTAAGACATAGCTCCCTGACCACAACACACTTAGTGGTAGTCCCATTATGGTGTGACCTATGGTTTATAGTGATATAGGAAATATATATCCAAAAATTTAAAGGGGTGGGGTAATCACCCCAACCCCGGTCTAACACTCACTCATGCATATGAAACATACCCTAAGACTCGGTTCACATCCAATAAAATCCCCAAGAGATATCCCAACCAACTTAATTATGAATTTAATTAAAATTCATGAAATGTCCCAATCTCTAAATATTAAATTCCAAATTTCTATGAATTTTCAAAACCTATAATGATGTTAGTAGTCACGATAGTGATGTAAAGGTACCAAAATAGGTCTAGAAACAAACACTATCAGACTTAATTTAGAATGATCATGTTCTTACTTATTGATATCAGATTTATCAATACCTCAGAGAACTAGAACGAAGCCACCCCGCTATTACTTACATGTGAACCATATTTATTTACATAATTACCATTCATAAAAAATTAAACTATATGAAACCTAACTCATTTTCACAATATGTTAAACTATATAACATATATTCCACACAATATGACTCAAAGTTTTTTATTATGTCTCATAACATATGACCTAGTTTTCCTAACATTAGATAATGATCCATGTAATGAATTGTAGATTATATGTTTTCTCTCCATAAACCTACTCATGGAAATAATCCCATTATTCGTTAGAATTTCCTCTATGTGTTTGGTAATCCCAATTTCGTATCACATTTCTTACCCTGACCATACACCAGGGTGAAATGTGTGGAAAATATGATCTCTTCTCCTAGGTAAATAAATTTAGTGTCTCCTAATTTTGATCCTATATAAGAATATAAATATTCTTTACATGAGAAATATATGTGTCTTGATTTCTAATAAATTAGGATATTAGTGATTCTTGGATCTCTTATCTTGGTCTTAGACACAAATTCTAATAATATTGCGCCCCTAAAAAATTGTGGTCTCCTTATTCATGTCTGTTATTTCTTTATTAGACTCTATGTCATGATGATATATCATTGAAGAGAACTACATGCGGTTGGATTATTATCATTATAAGATACATTATTAGGTTTGAACCATATATTGTGCAACCAGTCGTAGATTATAATCAACCTCAATTCCCACCCAAAATCCCATAAAAACCTAACTATGGATAGTGGGGGACAATATTGTTCAAATTCTATTCTGAATATCATATTAACATACACCACACCTTATGAAATAAGATTTTGATTCCCCATAAATATTTCACGGTTATTAGAATTGAAATAATTAAACTAAAAATGAAACCAATTTTTAGTAACCATATCTTCACCTAATTTTCTGAACTACCGAATATAATCATTTTCATCCTTGGGAGATTCTATACTAACTCCATGTTCCCTAAAAACACTATTGTTGAACCTATTACTCAAATTTGGTCAGTGTTCATCTTCAGCATTCTTGTTCCATCTCATTATTTCTTGATTTAGGTATAATCTTTTATGATTTACATCATCTTCATTACTTGTTCAGATGTATTATAACATCCCAATATTTGATTCCCAATTTCATTTTTCCTATCACATGCTCTATCAAGGGTCTAAGAACTATGAATTTAAACTATATACATCATCCAATTAGGAATTATATACTTTTGTGAGGCTATTGGTTCATGTTAGGATTGACTCAACCTTGTTTCTATATAGAATTAAGTATCATTTGGTCAAAGATGTATAACTTTAAGAATTATCCAAATGTGGCCAAAGATATCTAACCGTAAACATTGACATATATTGTCCAACATGAAAGACCATAAAATAACAAATAAAAAATATATTATCATTTATATGTTTTAAACCTATAAAGGGTATCCTTTTAAAAATCGACGTCTCATATCTCTAGGGATGTACCTTGCCTAGCCTAGGTAAAATTAGATAATTTAAGAAAGGTAACAGAACTAAAAACATTTATGTTGAAATCCTAGAATGGTTGATAGTGTAAGAGTTTTTTTCCTAACTTTTACGTATCTACAAAAATTGATTAGGAAAAATTCTAGGAGAAAATAAAACAAATAGAGCTTCTGTGGACCACCATTGGACCATACAAAAAATTTAATTATGCTCATTTTTTGTACACAACAAAAAGTCATATAACCCCTATATTACTAGTATATTAGTTTAAATAATTCATGTAAAATGTTTAATGGTTTGGATTTCATGGTATTTGATTACTTTTGAACATTGGAATCCTCCTTCCAAAACCCTCCCTTATAACCTTTAATATCTATAGTAATTCAATAATCTCATATCTGAATAGTCTAACCTCTTCTTACGGTGATGGTTGTGCCACCATATCCAGAAAACATATATCCATATAAGAGTCAATTTTCTGAGGAGGTAAATTTAATGGACTTACCATGACCTATGATAATAGTACATATGCCACCATACTCATCTTTCTTATATCCATCCAATTTTACATGCTCTATAGAACTAAATATCATAGTACAATGTCTCCTTAACTCACCCCCACCTACGATGATAGAATATGTGCATCCATATTTTTCCCACCAATAACCATTTTAGGTAACATGTTCTAATTTTATCGGATTGACTCCGAAACATCATTGAATTGGTATTTTGGGGAAATGACATACTTAATAAATTCATATAAGATGCTAAATTGGATTTAGTTATCATGAAATTAATCTATTTAAATTCCATATATTATCATGTATTGATACTCAAGATGATATAGAGGATGGTAAATCAAAAGTATTTCATTGAAAAACAAGTTTCTATCATTCATCAAACAAGAAGAAAGGGAACATAGACAAATTGGAGTCTCTAGTCAGCTTTTAAAATGAGAGGGGGAATACTTGTGGTGAAACACTATAGACAATACTCTATTGAGTTTCAGATTTCATTTAATGATTTCCTTGTTTCATCATTACTGTATTGAAATTCAACTATATATGTATATTTAGCTTCCTCTATAGGGAGTAATATCTCTAATACAGCAGTGGTATACATCCCCTCTATTTCATCTACCATAGTGAGATTCTTCAACTTATCTACCACTTTCTCAACAATGAGTAGATAATAGAGAATCTGTTCTACTATGTCCCTTACTTACATGATTTCATGTATCTAATAAACAACCACAAATTCATGTTGAGAGGCTTCCTAAATTGTCGAAGCTCTGACATTCAATGAATGTGCAACTAATTTCTCCTCGTAAAGACACAATTGGGAAAAAACTATCATGTTCCCAAACATAAAGAATTTCCTTATTAAGGTATGGATAGTTTTATAGTCAAACCAATGATATCCTAATATTTTGAATCTTTGTTTAAGACAATTAAATTATTTATGTATACCCTCCATGTGCTTTTTGAAGGCCATTTTTTAATTTTCACACCAAACATGTTGTTGTGAGACACATAAGAGACTATTTATCTTGATCATAATCAATATTGGAAACTGATATTTATCTGGGACTATGTCACTTAGAGATATTATATGATTAATCCATTCTAATCTTATTAGTTCTAGAATAATTCCAATATCTATACACTATAGAAGCTGATATGTTGGGATGGAAGTCTCCCCAACACATTTCTCTACTTGCAGTTATGTCTCTATAGGTAACATAAATTAATAAACTCATCTTATTATGAGTTTCAAAGTAAGATAAAGGTATTATATATATTTACATGCTTGAGCTGGTTCATTAACTTCTCCAGACGTTGTTTCCTATTATAGTGGTGTAATCAGGGAATCTATTTCAGTGGGTTCATCCTCATATTCCATATAAGGATCGTTATTCATTGATATTGTCCTATTATCTAAGATCATGGGAGTTTCTTTACCTCATACCATGGACTGATCAAACAATGGTTCCACACCCCCTCCAATTACAATTACCACAACAACTTATGTGATTGGTATATACTAATGAGGTGAATCATCATATGAATAATAATGGTCTACATCAGTAAAATCCAATAGATCCCCCATTAATGGAAATTATTTTCCCGATTTCACTTCTCGAATAAGAGATAGAGTAATAATCTCTCATTAATTGAAAAACCTCGATATATTTTATGTATCCAAATCTATGTGATCCTAGATTCTAAGTCAACATTCCATGCCAAGAAATAATTAGAAAAAAATTATTTTCATATATATCTTTATTTATTTCTATCTATTCAAAAAAGTAGGTGTTCACATGTATTTCTATGAAGTGACCCTCAATTATAGTCACAAAATCAGTCATATCAGTAATCCATATCATGAAATAGAATATCATTAGTGTGATACTAAATACATTAATTGCACTCAATGGTCATAACTGAGTCGTCAATCCTTTACTGGATATGCATTGTCAATTTCCACTCCACCCTTTAAGTATTATCTTATTCAATATAGGGTGGGACATAATTGTAATACTACCTTTTTTCACCCTATAGGATTGGATAAAAAAGAGTCCTCTCAGAAAAGTGGGATTATGAAACCATAAGAGTATGGTTTCAATATCAAGATAAAAATATTGTGAATGACATAGAGACCAACCTTTGTCACTAGTGAAAATGTATCTGGACAATATTTTAGTATTACGAACATTCATAATAATGGTTGGAGGTGTATGTGGATATAATTTCAAGGGAAAATGTCCCAGATATTAGGGAGTATAGAGTTGTTCACACCCCTCCTTTTCTAGTATCATCGTCTATTTAGGCGAGAGTTCATCCTATTCTAATGTTGATGACCTTGTGGCACAACCCATTGGGGTACCACCCATAGTATATTGATGGGAATCCATATGTACCTATTCTATATCCACCCTCTAAAAACTAAACATGGCTTCCTAATAGGATTTGTCTAAAAGTGAATATAATATATTGAAAAGGATATTTGAATTTCGACTTCAGAGATGATGAGGTATTCCTACGCCTCATCAACAAGTTGATTAATTTGTCATTAATTTATTCCTTAATATTTCATATCTTTCACATATATCATAATGGGAATGAAATTATTAGTGGAATATACCAATATCTATAACTCTTTGAGGTAATTATCTATTTAACTAGGGTTTCTCTCCATGTAAAATTGTTACTCATGCCTTCAATTTTCTAAGTAATGGAATATGGGAAGCACATTGAAGATTATCCTATATTTCCACAATATTGAAATACAATATTCACCCCAATAAAAAATGAATGGACTAAAAGTATATTTAGTATAAATCTATTCCAAAAGACTCCCTTCCAGTTCCTAAATAATTTTCGAGCCCAGTTGAATTCAATTATTTTCTGGGTGTCTCAAATTCAACTGGATCTTCACTCAGCTATTTTCGTTTGGCCCATTTTGTATTTTCCTCATGATTTTTGGGTATTTGATTCTATTTTTTTAATAGTATTATGAGTGAGGTTGTCCCATAGGCCTGAGATCCTCTCCATAAATGGGTTTTAATAGAGATTTTTTTTGCATCACTTCCATTTCTCTAGGGGAATGGATAATGTGATCCTTATGTCAAAATATGAGATAATTCCATTAGGGTATGATAATATAAAGGAATTATAACACAAAAGTGTCTGCATAAGAAATGTGTTCATATAGGGAGGCTTGATTTCATCCGAGGTTATCTTCTGGGCCATCATTACCCAAAACTATCACAACACCATTGAATGATAGTTTATCCTAACATCCATCAATGCCATCACTATATTTTATTGAGTACACTAGATTTTTAATAAAAATAAATATTATAATTTGTCTTCCAAAACCATAACTCATTGATTCTGGGCCACTAGGATGCAGTCCCTTCGGCATATCATTTATGATTGGGCTTCACAATAATCATGATCATTGTGCATGATTTCTAAAATAGGGGGATGTTTAAAAGGATGTAATATAAACATAATGTAAATAATAATGAGGTAACACCTCAATATTTTTGAAAAAATATTTCATAAATATTTTATATGATAGGAAAACCGCAGCTTAAACGTACAATAAAATATTATTATATTAATAAGACCCTTATAACCTTGGAATTGAAATATAGGATATGAATATGAGACAAAATTAATAAATATATATTATTTAGTCCTAATAAATACAAATATATTTGATGATTATTATGAAATAAGAAATCATTTTTTTGTTAATCCAATTTATATTTCAAAGTTATGTTTCATTAAAAAATGGTTATTATTGTTTTTTGTTACAGAATAATTTAATTAATTTAAGATACATTTATAATTTTTTTTATAAAAAGGATATAATTTTTGAAATAATCATATTAATATCATATTAGGGTGATATTTTTTGATTTGTATGGTAAGATTGATTTTTCATTAAATAGAAATATATATATATATATATATTTATATTTAAATCCATTTGTTATCATCAAAAAGACATATTATTCTTATAAATTCATCCTAAATTAACATGAGACTAATTTTTTTGAAATAATATAACTAATTAAAAATCAATTATCTTTATACTTGATTATGGAATACATTGATTTTACGCTTAAAAAAAATTTTCTAAAAAACATATCCTTTCATTTTATGTATTTTTATTAAAATTGTTTTCATTCAATTATAATAATTGAATCATAAAAAATGGATTCCATAAAAATTTATGATCTTTGTATGGGTTTTCATTGTCTCAATCTCATTTTCTTGGGACATGATTCATGTTATGCAACATGTTTAATTTTATATGGGATTTTTATTTCCCCATGAATGTGTATTAATATAATATTTCCTTTAAATTATTAGTTTTACATCATCATGTTATTTTACTTCATTCAACTATCTTTTAATTTAAGCATTACCCAAGTTTAAAGGGTTTCTCCTTTCAAACGTCATTATTTGAGACAAGTTTTTATTGATGCACCTATATTACTTTATATGTTGTAAACACTCTCTATTAAAATAGAATATCCAGAATATTTTTAAACTCAAGTTATTTTAGGTTTCCGAATTTTTTTGTTCAAAATAAATTTATTTTGAAAAGTCCTCAAATGGGTTTTCTTTAAAAACATTGTTTTAATGTTTTTAAATACTTTTCAAAAATATTCTTTTTTGTTCTTCATATTAATAAAATAATGATATTTTATAAAGGTAAATTATGTATTTTTTTTTTTCTTGATATATAACCTTTTAAATGGCTTTAAAAAGGAGATTTATTATATTTTTTTACATGGTTCACTTTTGACCCATAATAAATGGTTGGAAAAAAATTTGTATCATTTATAACATAACTATATTTTACTCCATCATAACCATTCATATTTTTAATATTATTTATATATTTTCAATGGTTATTTTCAAATAAAATTATTTTGAAGATATTTTGTGAATTTTTAGATTTTATGGTTTAAAAATAAAAGTTTATTTTCTCATATTTTCCATGAAATGTTTTAAAATTTACTTTAATGTTTCGTTCATATATATCAAAATATATTAATGATTCCTATACATTATTGGGATTATTATCTCATGATACCAACCATATTATTTCTCTGAATGGATTATGCAGATTGTTTTAAAAAATTATCATAAAACCCATTTCCTTGCTCCCAGGTTAATCAAGTTATCATTGAATGAAATATTTTTTTAAAAGATTAACAATGAAAATGAAAGATTTATTTTGACATATTCAAGTATGTTACTTAGAATTTATTGATAATAATGGGATATCATGATATATACCATGATGAATGTTCCTTATCTTCAATTAAATTAAGGAGAGAGTTACATAGGGAGTTTCTCATATAGATAAACTTGTGATCTAGTTATGTATAAAATGAGTGAACATGGGTTATTAATTCAAATGTCTAAGATACCAACATGTTTTCTTTATGATTTTATGAGTTTTTAATGGTTCATTAATTCAACAATGACATCACAAGGCTCATGATCATTGACTTAAATGACTCTGGTCTTATTTTAAATATTTTTTCATGTTTTGTGATCTCTTATCCATTTTTTATAAGTATGATTTCTCATATGGTATGCTCATACACTTTTATTTTTTCATTTCACCCTTTGTTATCTTCTTATGATCACTGATGTCATTTAATTTTTAATGCTTATGTTTATATTTATTGAGAATTTGATCCCATCCATATTATGTTTTATATTCTCCCAATTTTGGAAAAATAATGTTAAATTATTTATATCTAAAAATGTTTCAGGTGGGAGAAATTTTATTGTAGATATTAATGTTCTAATGCGGTAAAATAATATCATTGTTTTGTAAAAAAGATTATCACATGAAGGCATGGGTATTGTTATGTAAGGATTTTTTTTATAATGAAAAAAACTGTAAACCAAAATGGTTCTTTGGTACATGAGTGATAGAGTTTTCTTCATTTTATGTGTTAAATTTTAGAAGGAAAAAATCGATTCATATTTATCACTATTAAATCTATAAATATAATGATTATGTTTTTAGTAATAAATCTTGGAATTTGGGTTTGGTACAGTTATAGTGGATATCAAAGAATGGTGTATATAAATTTTATGATTGTGATGTTTTTATTTGATGTTTACTTAAGAGTTATTGATATAATCATGTACATATAAGTTTATGGTTTATAAAAAGTTCAATTATGTAGACACACAGTTTGAGGATTTATATGATTTAATTTTATACTGATTAATGATATTTTGGGAGTTTTTTTATTAGGGTAATGTGTATGTAACCCTTATGTCTAATGTAATGGTTTATTTCAGAGGATTTCTCTTAATTTTTATAGGATATATGTCGAATGGTATGAGAGAAAATTTTATGTTAAAAAATTATTTAATTTTGATGTTTTTATGTTAATTTTGATATATGCATATTTATTTATTGAAGGATATATGTTAAGACTATGGTGTTATTGTTTAATATTATATATTAATTTATTATTTCTTCATATAAAGGTTTATTTATTTTGGATATTATCTCAACTTGTTGAAACATTTTTAGTTTTACTAGATATAAGAAGAATATATTTTAATCTATTTATATATCTCAAGATCAATCAAAAGATGATTATAGTGACTCAGGGATTAAAATTTCATATATATCATTTGGAGTAAAAGAGGATATAAAGGTGGAAATTAATTAAATCACACAACCAAATGATGAAAATGGTTTTATGCATTTGAATAAATTCATGAAATCATATTTCATTATTTTATTAGTCTAAATGGTAATGGAATTTATCAACAATAAAAACATTATATAAGCAAACAATTTATAATGTTACCTTAATTTAAAAAGAATTTTTAGTGTTTTTAAAAAATTATTGGTTTATGGTTTTGTAGGAATTAACATTCAGTTGGTCATTAAATTTCTTATCGTCAGTGTTCTCAGTCAACCTCTATCATTATATAGAAATTAATTTTATTCCTCCATGTACATATTTTAACTTCTATATAATATTAACTATATTATAAACCTAGTTATTCGTTATTCTAGATGACCTTCATATTTCTCTTTCCCTCTTTCCAAAATAAATTTTATTTACCCTTTTTACATTGTGTGTTTTAAACAAGTATTTTTTAAAATATTAAACCCATAACTACTAATAACATTTCAAAATTACAAGGATGATATTTATAAATGATTAAGAGAGTAACACCCCATGTTTTTAAAATAACACTTTGTTCAATATTTTATTTGATACACAACACTAAGCTTAAATGAACCATGAAATATTATTAATTAAATATGATGATTATAACCTAGTCGTTGAATTGGTGAATATGAATATGAGTAGTATATTTACTAATTATATATATAAATTAATTTTTCAATACAAAAATATTGATTACTTAATAAAAAATAGGATCTAAAATTTCAGTAGTAAATTTTTTCTTCAAAAATATGATTTCATCAAAAACAGTTTTTATTACTATTGTAAACCGAATATTTTATTTAATTTATGAAAATTATTGAAATTTTATTTGATAAAAATGATATAATTTTAACATATGTATATAAAAATTAGCTTAAGGTTAAATTTTAGGATTTCTCTTAAAATTTTTACTTTTAATGAATATCGAAAATACAAGTTTTTGTAAACCTATAATTTCATTTCATTGAAAATTTAAGATATTCTTTGAGTTAGAACATAAATTAACATATTGATCCATTATTTATAAATAATATAATTAATTACATAGTTATTTTAATTATACTTTATTTAAGAATAAGTTCATTTTTATGCTTAAAACACATTTTTTCAAAAACAATATCCATTCAATTTTTTGAATTATATTAAATTTTTTTCTACCAATTATAAGAATATCATAGTGAAAATTGGATTTAATATTTATAATCATGAGGTTAAAATATTGTAAACATTTTCCTTTTTTCATTATAAATAGTAACTATAATAAATATTTATCGCCTCGATTATGGTAAATCCGGTAATTATGGACAAAAAATGTGTTAAGTCATAGAAAATTTCATAACACTTGTTATTAATTTATTATATAATTTTTCTAACAATTACCATCAAATTTTAGAAAAAAAATTCCTTTTCATGTTCCTTCGACAATGGCCAAAATATGATTTTAAATAAACACTAAGTAGTGTTACACCCATTTTTTAATACAATTAATAATTTTTCATACGGATGAAAATAAGTTTTTCTCTTTCATAATTGGTTATATAAAGTAAAAATGGTTTTTTATTATTTTAATTTATTTTCTTTTTTTGGTGATGAAGTTATCTCCTCAAAATCTTATTCAATGCTAACCTAATGTATGTGAATGTGGTAGAACAATCAAATAAATTATTTCAAAAAATTATAAAATTAATAATTTTTAGGTGAGTTATAGTTTCCCATAATTATTTTAAATAAATATAACATTCTAATGGTGAGGTAAAATTTTATATTCTAATTACTTTACTATCATGATATCATTAAAAACAAACTATGTGAACAGTATTGAAAATGGATTTAATGGTATTTATATAAAATAATATTTTTTTATGATTTAAAATTTATAAAAATATTATATTCGGCCAAGTAAATGGTATTTGTTCTATAATATCAACCACATCCAACATATGGGTCACATTATTTTCTAGTAACTTTATTGACCCATAAAAAGATAAAAAATTTGATGTCACAATAATTTTTAAAAGTGTTAACGGGGGTAAAAATTATGATATAAGCATTAAAAATCACATAAACTTGTAAAATTATTACTTTATGAGGTTATTTTGACTCATAATCAACAAATATTTTAAATATATCAATTATTTTTTTCATTCCATGAGAATTATTTTAGATTAATTTTATAATTTATGTAATTCAGAGAGTCCGTCCCCCTTACATATAAATGGTACATATTTTCATCCCTTACTCACACCTTTGGAACACTCTAGTTAATAAAATCCCCACCCAATAATGTACCAAAAATTTCTCCATATTTCCTAGAGGTCCTGGTCCAACCAAAATACCAAACCTAGAAGGGTAACTATGTAATCCAAATGTGTTATCTGATAATAAGGTATAAGTCCTAACTAACGTAGTTCATGTTTATTTATTCTTTTACGTTATTCGAATATTAATTAAAAATGATGAAATATTAACATAAGTATATTCCATATATTTAAATGTTATTATGATTGTTCTATAACTATTTTTCATATATTTTTATCCAATGGTGAATTAAAAACATCGATCATGCATACATATAGATTATCTCCACCATGAAGTGAAGTGTTTTTCTTTCCATCGTCCCATCTAATGGATGTTTATAATTTATATTTATTAAAATAATTGATATTAATGATAGAATTATCATTCTATAAATATAATCTATCTTTTATTTTCATAAACATACATATGTTAGAAAATTATAATGTTATTTGTTCTAATTTCTGGACTAACACCTTTTTGAAGCAATGTGAATCATTGTTCATGTTCACAATTCATTGATAGTTATAAAAATTAATTTAATGTATAAAAATTATATTTATGGAATTTTTATTATTTTGTATTTAATTGAATGATTTTCTCTCTAACCATGATCAAAATACCAATTTCTTTTCAATTATGAACCAAATGTACTCAAAACACAATACATGGACATAATCAATTATGTACTTAAATAAATTAAACATATAAATTAAACATGTAAAATAAATAAATTAATTTAGTAATTGAATTAAATTAAATAAATGGTTCTATGATATGTTAATAAACCTGTAGAAAAAAATTAATATAATTTAATTATATTGGAGTTAAATAATGTATGAAACGATTCGGGACTCAAAGTAAGGGGTTTCGTAACTTAATTACCTTTCATTGAAATTTGACACTTTATCATTTAATTTGTTATTCCATTATTCTATGTCAATTTATCTCTAAATTTATTTAATCGACATCCCAAATTTTAATGTGGATTTACGTATGTTCAAACAATCACTTCATTGATTAATTATCTCTTCAAAAGTTGTGATCTTTTCAGGGGTTTTCATTGACTCAATCTCATTTTCAAAAGACGTGTTTCTTTTATAAGAATGGTTTATTTTATATAGTGTAATTATTTACTAATGAATGTGTTTTAAAATATTATTTTATGTAAATTATAGGTTTTAAATAATCATGTAGTATTCATTCATTCAATGGACCCTTTTCATAAAGCATTATCATAGCTGAAAGGGTTCCTCATCTCAAGCATCCTTCTTTGATGCATGTTTTGATTGATGCACCTATATTAATTTAGATGGAGTATACAATGTCTTGTGACATATAATATAATATTGTTTTTTATACTCATGGTATTTTATATTGCTTCTTATGTTCTTTCAATCAATTAATGTTTTTTTAAAAGGAAGAAATGGGATTTTTTAAAAACATCATTTTATTGTTTTTAGAGAATTTCAACCAAACTCCAAGTAATATTCATTATCTAATTAATGAATAGTGTTTTTTAAAATTAAATGATTTCATAAGGTGTTTTTCAATTATCATTGACCATATTATAAAATTTTACAAAAAATAATTTCCTTAACATTTTCCTCATAAGTCACTTTTTACTCTCTTTAAAATGTATGATAAGAAATTTTATTTTTAACGTTTATTACATGAATGAGTTTTCGTAGGGTTCTGACCAATCATTTCTCTGAATCTTAATTTTAATGAATCCTTGTTTTTTTTTCAAAATTAAATCATTTTCACAATACTTTTGGGAATTTTTTATTTTAAAAAGTATCGAAATAAAAGGATATTTTCACTTGTAATCTATGAAAAATTTTATATGTTATTTTAATGTTATTTTCATATATGTGAATATAATTTAATTATTTATATTCTTCATTTATAATATGATCTTTTTATTCCATCCATATTATTTTAATAGATGTATTGTGATGATTTTTTAAACAAATTATAATGAAACCCTTTTCCTTTCTATGAGTAAATCCATTTGTAAAGGTAATTCAATATATTATTAAAAATATTTAAGATTTAATGATTACATAAGAAATATTCATATATGGTTATTGAAATTTTTTTTATGGTGATGGGTGATCCTGATATATATCATGATTACCAGTAATCCCAATACATCATGTATGATGGGTGAGCCTGATATAGTTGTCTCATGCATTAGGTGATGTTCCTTATATTCAAAGGCAAAAAGGGGGAGTTAACCAAGGAGGTTTCTCTTAAAAATTTAAATTTTATCTAGTTACTTATAACATGAGTGCACATGGGTTATTATCATAATGTTCCAAGATACCAATATGTTATCTCTATGCTATATATGAGTAATTAATGGTTCCATTATTCAAGATCAACATCACATAGCTCATGATTGTTGAATTCTATGGCTCTTGTCTTATATTAAAGATTTATTCCATTTCTCATGATTTATGATGCACATTTTTTTGGTTACAATTTATCTAATTATATGATAAACCAAAATTATTATTAAATAATACCCTTATTCTCAACTTATTTTCGTTTATGATAATCAATTTCTAATTATTTATTATCCTTATGTAGAATTTGAGTTCACCATTATTATATTATCAGTTTTCATAGATTATGAAGAATAATGTTAAATTAATTTTGTCTAGAAAGTTTCCATGTGTGAATATTTTTATCATAGAATTTGAAGACATGATGTGGAATAAGAAAATCAAGGTATAGTGGGTAAAATGATCACCTGAAGAAATGGGTATTATTTTGTAGGATTTTTTCCTTGTTCTCTGAAGTCTAAACCTAAAATCTATTTAGTTATGCGAGCGATCCAATATTTTTTATTTGATGGTTTATGCTTCTTAGAAAAAGCATTGAGTCACATTTATCCATATAAAATACAAAAAGTATGTATTATGTTTTTGGCACCAGATATGAGAGTGATGATTTAGGGCTTTTATAATATAGTTATAAGGACTTTTCATCCTACGATGATAATGTATTGACATCAGAAATGGATTTAATAAATGATCATTAATGAAACCTTGGTATTTTGATCTCATTTTCAATATCATGTATATATAAGTGTACTACAATTTATCCCCAGAATACATAAAATTTACCTATCATATTAAATAGGGACTAAAACTTATAGATTTATAGTAATCCTTGGATGATTGTTACCATAATTAGTACCACTATACCAAAAGGCCTCCCTTGTACCAACTGAGATTCTGCAAAAAAAATTAGAGACTCGGGATTTACATATATTGATATTACATCTATTTAGATGAATATTAATTACACAACACAAACACATGCTTGGGGATCATAATGGTATAGTGACTTTAGAAACTTGGAAACATAAACTACTAGTTTATATGTTAACTCTATCATCTCTCATTCAGTTATTCATAATTATCACCCTTATTATACATATCATACATACTATATTTCAAAATATCTTAGGGAAAGGAATCATAATAAATTGTGATCTCATATGCTCAGAAAGTGGAAACAAAAGAGATATTAAATGTAACATGAGAATAAGTGTATGAGAATATGATCATTGAATTTGAAAACCATACAATGTATATCAAATATCATAATATTTAGTCATTACATAAATATTGAAAGATTGTAAGACATGAATAATATGTAAATCATAGAACATGATCCATAAGAGCATAACATTGGAAGGTGAGATAGAATTGTGGTATACACATAAGCGTAGAAATTAATTTCCTACGTTGCCAAGGATCATTTACAAGGCTATCCTATTGGAATGTGTTTTCTCCCCAAACCATTAATGTAGTCAAGGTTCACTCCCAATACTATTATAGTGGAAAAGATAACATGCTAAATTAGGTTCACTTCCTATTACAGTCCTATTTATATCTTGATATATTAATTTTCACCCAATGCATTGGAGGGAGATATAAGTCTTGTCCACCATTTTTTATAATGTGATCTTCACTCTATGTTATAATGTATCCATACTTCATGGTTAAAATGTAACCACATTGAGATAATAAAAATCAGGTATACATGTGCTGTATTATCTTAAAACATTAATCATGTCAAAATTATTGAAAATAAATTGATTTTATAACAATTTAATCATATTATAAATTATTTAAAAAGCATTTTTTAGAAATATTTTCATCATTTCAACATAGAATAACCCATGGAAATATAATTGGGTTTTATTAAAATTTTATCAAGGTATAATGCATGTAAGAGAAATAGGATTCATAAATAAATTTTCATCATAAACATACACTATTTATTGAAATAATATGTATGGTATCCCTATATAATATCTCTATTAAATGATATCTAACAAAAAATTATATAATCACAGATTTAAAATTATTTTGAAATATAACTTATATAATTTCATGAAGAAAATAACATTTCCTCTTTTAAAATAAATTTCTAAAAATTTAAAAATATATATAAAATTAAAAAACCTTTTTCATTGAAGGTGTGCATAGAAACTTGTAACAGAATATTTAAAAATGATTTTGAAAATTTCATGAAGAAAATAGCCTCTTTATTTTAAATTTACATTTTTAACTAAAAATTCCTAAAATATTTTCAAAATTATTTTCATTTACAATAACCAAGGAATCTTATAAAAGATAATTTAGGTTTCTTTTAAAAAATTTAAGATAAACAATAACCATTATGATTTGAAAAAAGACGATTTAAAATATAATAACTTTTCAAAATACTTTTCTTTGAAAATAACATTTCAAATATATAAAGGAATCTTTCATGATCATTTGAAATATTTCTTGAGGAAAATAAACTTTCCACTTTGAAAAAAAAATTAAAACACATAATTTTTTAAAATAATTTCATTTGAAAATAAAAAAGTAAACTTATACATATATATTTAAAATATTTTTTTGGATTTAATGGTGTAAAATTATAGTAATCGTGTATGGGTTAAAACAATAATTCATTTCAAATTTTTGATAAAATCCAAACATGCCTTTTTTAGGCGGGGTAGAGAATCATTTTAATTTTTTTTAAAAAGTAAAATATGGTTAATAATGTATTTAATAAATCCTTCATAGATTGTTAAAAGTTTTTTTTTGAAAACATACCTATTTAAGAAAACAAATTCAACTAAATAGATAAATAAGGTTTGTTTTCTATAAAAACATTATTTTTTGGAATCTTGAGTATATAAAGAGAGAGAAAAGATGGGGAAACTTGTATTCTAAAGAAACAATAATAGGATAATAAATGAACTGATTTTTTAGAGATATATCATTAAATTTTATTATTATAACTATAATTATAAATAATCTCAATAAATGATAATATTTTAACCTAAAACCCTTACCACTTTAGTAAATTTGAATTGTAATACCCATGAAAGAATAACATTAAATGAAACATAGAATATCATGATAATATATAAATTCATGATATTAAATGAAAAATGGTATGTATATACACCTAAAAAATTAATATAGTTACAGAACATAATATATATCCCAAATGAGATAGATTGAGGCAAAAAATCCTTACCATAAGTCTTGACATCCTTCATATACTTTTGAACGTCCTCTTCTTCAAATAACCTCATTAGGTTTACACATAAATACTTCTAAAGAGGGATTAATAATAAAAATAAGGCCTCTAATATGAGTTAATGGAAGTAAGGAATATATTTTGGTTGGGTTGGTCTAATCTAAAGTGTTTTATGAGTGGGAAGAATAGAGTATAGAGGGTTTCTTTTTTGAAGTGGATAGAGGACATACACGGAATTTTTGAAAAACAAATAAAGTGTACCAACATTTTTTACATTCCAAACAGCTCTTAAAAGTTCCATTATAGAACCTTATAAGTTATAAGTTCAAAATATGACCTTCAAAAGGGCATTAAACATGTTCCTATGTAATATTCCCTTTATCTTTTTAGTTTATGTCCTAGTAAATATGTTTTAACCTTAATCGTGATAATTATTTTTTCTTGTTTTCACTATTAGATTAGACCAAAACATTAGTAGAACTTATTAAATAATATAAATTATTATTATTAAATATATTCAATCCATTTTTACCAATTTCATTCACATATGTGGTATAATTTAATTAAAAATAAAACTCGTTGAATGGATGAAAACACAGTTTTCCAAATATAAAATTTTCAAAATTTTAAAAGGTTATATATCACAATCAAAAATGAAATTAACTCCAAAGATCTAAATTGAATTAAAAAATATATAACTATTCTATTTTTACTTTCAGAACTATATCAAAATAAAATTTATCTTGTAAATTCATTAAATAAAATGAAACTTTTCAATAAAAACCAATCTTTTAACTATTTATAAAAAACTATCTTTTCAGAAAGATATCAAAAATTCACTCTATGATAATTTTGAAATTTATATTTCAAAAATTAATATTATTTTGTAAAATAAATTTTCTAAATTTTTTAGACTAAAATTTTAAAATATGTATACCCAATGTAATAAAATATATTTATGGAAAATAATGTTTTAAGCATAAAATTGGATTTATTCATATCTAATTTATAGAAAACACATAAGATTAATACCAAACTTTTTATTTATCATATAATATATACATTTCATTAAAATCATTAACCTAAAGTTATTTTTCTACTATATTGAGGTACAATGTGTTTGTGAGTAAAACAATAGTTTTTAAGAAAATATTTCCTATATTTTTAAATAGTTATTATTTTCATTTCTAATTAATTAGTCCCAGAGTAATTCATTTGTTATATATTAGGTTCTCAGGGGTTCAATTAAATTCAATCACAAACACACTTCACACACATAGGCTAAAAAGGAATGTCATAGACCCCCCAAGGAATAACCCACCCATACATCCCTATTTCTTCATATATTAAAGGTTCTTAGTCACATAATGTTTTTCACCAAAGGGCCCATAATTTTTGATGTCTCAAATGAACTTCTTGCATCATCATTTTTGTGTTTTATCACCCCAATCTGTATCATGAAAATGTCATTTCATGCATGTGGCATGCCTGCTTCAACTCCACCTATGTCAGTTCCTACATCAACACCAGAATCATAAATCCCACAAGGGGATTGGTAGTATTTGAACCCTAGTAATTTGGATGTAAGATTATATTGTTTACCACTCATGCACCACCCCATCTTCACTAAATAATTCATTTTATATACATGTGTAAACCATATAACTTGATAATGTAGTTAATCATATTCATATCATATATTCTAATAGCTATACGATAACTATCATATTAAATAATATGTTAATAGTATTTCACCTTTTTAACTAGATGTTGCATGTAATGCAATATATCTAAGAAATTATATATATATATATATATTTAAAATATTTCATAAAATCTCAGTGTGTTATGTTCTACACCCTTAAAATAAACTTATCCCTTGACATTTATCACTTAAATAAAAACAAATTTAGAAAATTATACCACATTACATCCTTAGGTTCCCACATATATTCCTTAATAGTGGTTTTTCCAAAAAAAATATTGATCAGGTGAGAGGTCTTGTTCTTTAGAACTTTATCTACATGACCCAAAAGCTTAGCTGGTCATAAATCATAAGAAAGATCATGCTCCAGCGGTACAACCTATGAGTTCAGTATGTGGGAAGCATATAGTATATAATTCCTCATGAAATATACATAGAACACACTATGAACTTGTGAGGGTTTTAATGGTAGTAAAAATTGATATTCTATTATCTATATACAATCAATAAT
The DNA here is from genome assembly GCA_963277665.1 of Viscum album. Taxonomy (NCBI): domain Eukaryota; kingdom Viridiplantae; phylum Streptophyta; class Magnoliopsida; order Santalales; family Viscaceae; genus Viscum; species Viscum album. The sequence continues at coordinate 835,459,848 of OY728126.1, read as the reverse complement.
TTCACATATACCACTGTAATTAGTTATTAGATTTACATTATATCAAAATAAAATTTTCATCCATTGGGTTTTCTTCAATAAATAAATACTTCATCACTTACTATTAAAAATAATGATGAATTTTTTATTCTTGACATACTAATGGATCGTAGGATCCATAATAGAATAATATGTAACTCCTTATATCTCTATTTATCATCATAAAAATGGTTCTCACATGTTATCCAATATAAAAAAATTGTCATATAGTGAATTAATATATTAATCTATAAAACCTCTTCCAATTTTTTACTTAAACCATTCCTTATATGGTTAACCTTATGACCCGTCAAAATTTAAAAAATTATAAGGTAACGAAATTTCCAAAAATCAACATAACATTAATCCCCCAAATTTCATTCAGTAAATCTCAATGTTCAAATACCAAATATTTTAATACCTCGGTCATATATTAACCTGAAGCATTATAATATCAAGAATTACCATACAACCTATATGAAAACATACATGTTACATCATTCCATAAATAAAACTACAGATTTTGGAAGATATTATATAAGAATTGAAATAGTGTAATCACCATCAATGGTAATATATAACACATTTCGACAAGTCATTAATTAATTTTGGGGTCCTTAGTAATATCTAGATTACTTTATCTATATCAATCATCTAATTATCCACACTAAACACCATTTTATTAACATCAGAAATAAATTAATTGTTATATTCCATTCATCATGTGTTTTACATGAAATATCAGTTATCATTAATTCACATTTCTTACTCATAAGTACCATTCCGAATATTCTTTCAAATCCATAATGAAAACATCAATAGAAGAATACTTATATATTTCATTATTAATATAACATAATTCTTTAATTCCAATACACACGAACTTCAATCTTTCCACTTAATTCTTAAAACATTAAATACTATTATCCATCATATTACTTAATCCTTGTTTATTAAAATATGAAATATTAATCATGTCATAACATTCATCGCAAAAAAATTCATCTTTCATCTCATTTTTAACAAAAAAATACTTTTAGAACAACCCATACATTTCATATAATTTTTTCAGTCACATCATCATCAGTGGTATACACTTTACTCATACCACCTTGTTTTTTATTTTCATGATAATTACCCATAGGAAATTGATTTATATAATTACCATTATTTATAAATTTATAACATTCAACCATTGATGATTCCTTAGGGAAACTATTATTCTCAACCATTTCTTTGACTAAAATTTTAATTTTTCCTCAAAAATAACTTACTATGTTCCATTCTTAACTACACATATACCATATTATTATTATTTTAAGTCATTCCATGGAGTTCTTATTCACACACAATCAATATATAATAAACTGAATACTATTTCCTTCATGGTCTCAACCACCGATGCTCGAAGTGAACTCTATCATTCACTTCATTGATTAGTCCAAGAGTTGGTTAAGGGAATAATTGTTAAACATATATCATGATACTTATTCATAGTGATCCAAATATAAATTAATCCATTTATAATCACATTTTTTATCTCATCAATACAATGGAAATAAAATTCAATGTTAAAATAGTTCCTTCTTGTTCTTATGATTGACTAAAACCAAAAATAATTTTGGGAGCAATAATATTCTTAGAGAAAAACCACATAATCATGGAAAATCACTTATAGGATATCTAAATCATCATATCTCCTTTTAAATATATGACATATTAGTCTTAACCTAGGTTATTAATGGTCATTATTTGAATATTTCATCATAAATTGTATAGATTTTCTGAATTCCCAATGCATATCACATAAAAGTATCGAATCGGGTACGTTTTAAGACCCATTTTTATACACTGTGTATTCCCTGAGTAAATAATAACATGTATTCTTATATATATTATCCCTAGGTATATCGGTTTTAGAACCACATCCACTTGTAGTATTTATAAAGTGATATAATTTCTGGGAAACCACTTTCTCAATCCTTCACCAATATTCTAGAATATTTTTCTATATATATAATTATCTTTATACTTATCCATATACATATCCCTATAAATCTCACTATGGTTTTACCATCCAAGTTTCCAAAGGTTAACTAGACCGATCCTTTGATAAAAACTATAGAGACATTGGGTTTTCATATACAGATAATACATCTTTTTAAATGAATATTTATCACATATCATAAAAACATGTCAAAAGATCATCAAGGTATAGTTCATTAAGAAACATGAAAACATAAAAAAACTCACTCATATGTGAACTGTATCATTCCCCAATAAGTTCTTAACAATTATAACCATTATTAGATATATAATTCATAATATACCTCTCCCTAACCTCAGGAAATGAAACATAAGAAAGGGTGAGATCAATATCATAGTAAGGATAAACAAGTGATGTACATAACCATAACATAAGAATATGGGAATGAGAATACGAACATAACATTTAAAAACTAGACCATTCATAAAAAATATCATAATCATGAGTCGTGACATAAGTATTTGCATTTCATAAGATATGAATCATAAGTAAATTAAATAACATGATCCATAAGAGCATAACATGGTAATAAAACATAAAATTGACGCATACACAAAATCATAAAAATCATTTCCATAGTACTCAAGGATCATTTATAGGGTCATCATAGTTGAATGGGTTTACTCCCCAAACCATCGTAGTAATCAGGATTCACTTCCAATACTATTATAGCTGAAACATTCCCTTATTGAACTAGTTCCACTGCCCATTCATGTCCTCTATGTCTCACAAGATATAAATATTTACATAATGCATTGGAGGGAGATATAGGTCCAACACTTCCTTGATTATAATGTGTCCACCTTCATTGGTTATAACATAACCAGAATACTAGGTTATAAAATAACAATTATCACATAATGAAAACCATATAACATGTGACGCAAGATCATAAAACAATCATCATATCAGAACCCATGAAAATAAATGGGATTCATAAACATTTCAATATTTAATAACCTATGGAAATGAAATAGGATTCATAAACATTTCATTATTCCATGATTTTATAACCCATGTAAAAAGAAGTGTGCTTCATAATATTTTTATCATTCTGTAACCCGATGAAGAGAAATGGGTTTCATAAAAAATACATCATCGTAAACATAAACCATTTAGAGAGAGAATATGAATGTTATCATTGGATAATATCTAGAGTAAATCAAATACAACATCAGAAGATGTTATCTTATATAGAAAATGATTTTGAAAGATTACTTGGTATATTTCTTTAGGAAAATAGCTTTTCCACCTTGAAAATCACTTTTATTTTCCAAAACATATAAAAACATTTTCAATATAATTTTCATTGAAAAAATATTAGAAATTTATAAATGATGATTTAAAATAATTTAAAAAATTTCCTGAGTAAAATAACTTTTTCACTTGAGAATTATTAATATTTTAACTAAATTTTCATTAAACATTTTAAAAAACCTTTTGTTTGAAAATATTTATGGATTCTTAAAAGGGATGATTTAAAGTTTATTTAAAAAATTTATTCTAGAAAATAACCTTTACACATTAAAATACTCTTCAGACATTTCTAGTTTTCAAAATTATTATATTCGAAAGTAAAATTTTAAAATTATAGATGGATCTTTATAAATCATTTCAAACATTTCTTGTGGAACATAAACAAAAAACATTGAAGCAAACTTTTTAAAACATAATAAAATTTTAAATATATTTTTATTTGAAAATATCCTTGATACGTATTCCAAAATGTTTAAAATATTGTGATTTCTTGATAGTGGGATATTTCATTCAAGATATATGGGTTAACACAAATATTCCTTTCACATTTTTTATAAAATCAAAATGGTTTTTTTAAAGGATATGAATATTACTTTCTCAAAATTTTATAAATATTAAAAAATGGTTATTGTTTAGTTAATAATTCATTCAGAGAATTAAAAAAAATTAGATAACATTGATAAGGAAGAAAATATGTTTTCAAATGAAGGGTGAAATAATTTTTAGTTTCTATAAAACCATCCTTTTAGAGTCTTGAGTATATAGATAGAGGAAAATTAAGGTAAAACATGGAATCTCCAGAATATATATATATATATATATATGAGAATAAAATATGTGAGTTTCTTGAGATATATATAATTAAATATCATAATTAAAATCAAAATAATAAACAATGTCGATAAACAATGAGAATCTAACATAAAACCCTTACCACTTTGGTAACGTTGAATCATAAGACTCGTTAAAGATTAACATTTAATGAAACGTAGAACAACATGAAAGTTAATAAATTAATTACCTTACATGTGAAATTGACTATATAAAACACAAAATTTATTATTGGGTGATAGACTTACATATGTCTAAAGAATAAAAATTGATACAAAAAACCATTATATTAAATATTTAATTCCTTAATAAACATTCAAACCTCCTCTTCTTCAGATAGCCTCTTTATGTTTAGACCTAAAGCATTATTAGGAGTATTTAATAATAAGAATAATGATTATAGTATTTGTGGAGGTAAGTGAGGTATATATATTGGTAGGTATTGGCTGAACCAATGGTTTTTGTAATTTTTAAATGTATAGGATAGTGTATGGCTTTCATAAGTGGTGGAGAGAACACACATTGATTTTTTTAAATTAATGTGTACCATCATTTTTCACATTAAAAAGGATTAAAAATGGGTGATTATTTATAAATTATATTTTATAATGTATAAATATTTCTATAAATTTATTGTTGGAAAATTATTTAGGTAATTTAACCCCTTATCATTTTATTTTAACCCTCAAGTATACATATTGTATCCTTAAAAGTAATAGTTAATTTTTATTATTATTACGAATAAATTTTACCAAAAATTAAGTTAACCATATTATATAATATAAATTATTATTATTTAAACTTTTGAATCCATATTTCCTCATTCAATTCACATATATTATAGAATAAAGCATTAAATTAAACACAAAAATGTGATGAAAAAGTGGTTTTCTGAAGAGAATATTTTCAAATGTTTAAAAGTTTTTATAACAAAATTCAATATGAAATTGATTCCAATGAACTAAATTTTATTATTAAACATATAATTGAAATAATATTTCCTTTCAAACCATATAAAAATAAAATTTAACTTTTAAATTCTTTGAATGAAAAAACATTTTTTAATAAAAACTAAAAATTTCACTAATCAATGAAAAAATTATCTTTTCAAAAATACCTCAAAAATTATATCATATAAAATTTTAAAATTATAATTTAAAGAATTATTATTTTTAAATTATATTTTATAAGTGTTTGAAAAATTAATTTCAATATAACTATTAAAAATGAGACACAATTTCTTTTTATTTAAAAATAATTTTTAAGCAAAAAATTGGATTTATTCTTATCACATGTCTAGAAAATAGATATGGCAAATGATAAAAATTTTATTTAATATATAATATATAAATTTCCTTAAAATAATACAAAAAAAATATTTGATAATTTATTTAGGTAAAACACATTTTTGAACAGAAAAATAGTTTTTCGGAAAAAAAATCCATCATTTTCAAATGGTTCTTATTTTCATTTCTATCTAATTGGTCACAAAATAAATCATTTTATATAATTTTTTAATCCATATATATTAATAATTTATTCCATATTTTTAATAATATATTTTAAAATGGAAAAGAGATTAATATTATATTATATAATAATATTTTAATTGTATGTTACGTTTCCTTAAAACTCGGTGCTGCGCGTAACAAATGCATTCAAGTAAATTATAATTATTTGAAAAAAAAATTCATAAAATATTTGGGTGTTATATTCTACCCCCCCTAAAAATGATTTTTTCCCTCAAAATTTTCCACTCTTACAAAACAAATTAGAATACATCAAACTCACTATATTCTCATGTTCCCACATAGCTTCCCCAAGTTGGTGGTTTCCCCATAAAACATTTACCATGTGAGTAGTCTTGTTTTGTAGAACATTGTTTATATGATCTAGAATCTAAACTGGTGATTCCTTATAATAAATACCATGATTAAGCGGAATGACCTCTAATTTCATTATATTTTATGGGTTTTTATGTACTTACTTTGGATAGATGCAAGGAGTGCATCATGAACATGATTGAATTTTGGTGGAGGTTCCAATAAATGGATTAATATCCTGACACAATTAATAATTTAAAAGAGAACAATATTAATAGGGAATATATTTCCCTTAGATCATAAGAAATATTTCATACTTTGGTTTTTATTTGATCAATTTCCACTTCATCACTTATTCCATGAAATGAAGATAAATTTTTTATGCCTCAAGTTCTAACTGATCACAAGATCACTAATAGAATGATAATTCATTCTTTCTATCACTTTTTATCATTATAAAAAATGGTTATAATAAATTATCTAGTATGTATAAAACTAAATATGGTAAATTAATAAATTAATATCTAAAACCTCATCCAAATTTCGACATAAAAATTTAGACAAATGGTTAAACTTACGACCCTTCAAAAAATCAAAATTTATAAGGAAGTTCACTAAATTTCCTACAACTAATTTAACATTAATCCTCCGTATATCATTAAGTTGGAATTATTGTTTACAACAAAACATGTCAATACCATGTTTATATATTCTTATAAATCATTTTATTATATCTTACTACCATAAAATCTCAATGAAATCATTTACAATCCCTCATTCCTTAAATAAAACCACATATTATTGAATATATTCCATAAATCCAAAAATGTTGTAATCTCCATCAATGATAACATATACCAATTTTCCAAAAATAATTAATCAGTTATGGGGTCATAAATACTATCCAATTTACCTTATTCAAATAAATATAATCATTATCCACACTGAATTTCAGTTTTTTAACATTAGGAACATATTATGGGTTATCTTCCATTAATCATGTGTTTTCCATAAAATATCATCATTGAATTAAATAAAATTTCTATGTCACCAGTACCATTCAAAAATTTATTTAAAATCCATATTTAACATAATATACCAAATAATATTTATATATTTCATGATTTATATAACATAATTCTTGAATCCCATTACACAAACACTTCAATCGTTACACTTCTTTCTTAAAACATTAACTTGACTTCATCGCTCTTATTCATTAATACCAATTTCCTATAATGTGACATATGAATCATGTCATAACATTAATCAACCTTAATTTAATATTCTTCTCATGTTTAACATAAATAATTCAATTAAAATAGTGTATACCTTTCATATGATGTTTTTGGTATCTCCATCATCAGTAGTATAACCATTACTCATACCACATTTCTTATTATCGTCATGCGATTTGACCTTACGACATTAATTTTTGTAATTATAATTCATTCCACATTTAAAATATTCAACCATTTAGGATGAAATAGGGAAACAATTATTCTCATCCACTTCATTAACTAAATTTTTCATTTATCCTTAATAATAACTTACTCGGTGCCCTTATTCTCTATATATAAAACATATTATCATTACGTGGAGTCATTACTTATAGTTCTTATTCCCAAATTCTCTACATATAAAAATTTTAATATTCTTTATTTCATGGTCTCCACCACCCAATCTCTATGTAATCTCTATCATTATATTCTTTAGTGAGTCTAAATGTGGGTTAAAGTGATTTTTTAATAAAATATCATGATAACTTATTAGGAATAATCATAATATAATTAACTCTAGTAATAATCACATTTGGTTTCTTATAAAAATGTTGATTATGGCATTCAATGTTAACCAAGATCCTTATGGTTCCCACCATTGACTAATATTGAAAAAAATAGCGTGAGCAACAATATTCATAGAAAAAAACCACATAATCATGTAAAATCCCTTATAGTATATCTAAATCATGAAACCTCCTTTTCAATCTATGAAATATTAGGCTTAACCTAGGTCATTAATAATAATTTTTTGAATCCTCTATGATGGTTCATAAATTATTTTTTCAATTTCCAAATCATATCCCCCTGAAGTGTAAAACAAGGTGCATAATATGGCACAATCCCATATACTAGGTAATTCTCCTGTGAAGCATAATGCATATTTTTTGAAGATATTACCCATAGGTACATATTTCCATAACCAAATCCAATTTTATTATCTATAAATGGATGTAATTTCATAGAAACCACTCACTCTATCCTTCACCAACATTCATGGATATTTTCATATATCTCGAATTATCCTTAGTCCTATCTTTATGCATATACCTAGGAATATCGCTAAGGTTTTCGCATTTTGGTATCCAAATGATTACTAAATAATTCCATTGATACAAAATATAGAAACCCAATATCTTCATACATTGGTATTACATCATTTTAGTTGAATATTAATTATATTACCCAAACACACGCTTGAGAATCACAAAGGTATAGTTCTATTGGAAACATTGAAACATAAATAACTAGTCCATATGTGAACTACACCATATCACACAAATCTCATAATAATTAGAACCCTTCTTATACATATCATCCACAATATATTTATTCATAACATGAGGAAAGGATACAAAAGAAACGGTGTGATCATATGCTCTCTAAGGGTAAACAACGGAGATACATAAGTATTACATTATAATAATCGTATGAGAACATGATCATAACATTTTTAAAAGATAACCTATATATAAAAGATCATACTCTTGAGTAGTGGCATAAATATTGGACTTTAATAAGATATTAATCGTAATGAAATTAATGATCATTAAGCACGAGAGCATAAAAATGAAAAAAATATAGAATGATGGAATAAAAATAATCAAAGAATTTTATTTCTATAGTACCCCAATATTAATTTACTAGGATATCATAATGAAATGGGTTCACTCCCTAAACTATCATATTAGTACATGTTCACTCCCAAGACTATCATAGAGGACAAAGTCACTTTCTAAGCTGGGTTCACTCCCAATTAAAGTCTTGTTTTTCTCGTGAGATGTTAATCTTTACCCAATGCATTGGAAGGAGATATAATCCCCACCCATCCTTAGTTAAAATTCAACCACCATCCTTGGTTATAACCTAACCACTATCCTTGGTTATAAAATAATCACTGTCAAATAATGAAAACCATACATACATGTGCCACAAGATTATAAAACATTCAACATATTAAAACCCATGAAAATTAAATGGATTTCAAAAACATTTACTCATAGAATAACCCATATAAAAGAATCATGTTTTGTAATAACTTCATCATATCAACATAGCATAACCCTTGGAAATAGAAGTGGGTTTAAAAATAATTTTATCATGTTATAAACCATGGAAGAAAAACAGGTCACATAAACATATTATCATCAAAACCATACACCATTGAGGGAAAGAATAAGAATGGTATACTTTGATAATATCCCCAATAAATAATATGTAACATCCATGTATATCATGTTTGATAGAAAATGAGTTTGAAAGATCACTTGGAACCTTTATTTTGGAAAATATGCTTTCTACTATAAAAACAACATTTTAAAATTTACAATTTACAAAAAAATAAAAATAATTTTCATTTAAAATAAACATGGAAATTAATAAATGAGTATTTAAAATCATTTAATATGTTTCTTGAATAAAATTACATTTTAAATTTGAAAGTCAATTTTTTAATCATAAAATTCATATGGCATTATCAAAATGATTTTCATTGAAAATATCAATTTATAATTATAATTAAAGCTTTAATGATCATTTAAAACATTCCTTGTGGAAACAAACATTCTAGTTTAAAATACATAATAAAAATGTGAAATAATGTTCATTGAAAATAACCTTGGAAACATATAAATGATTCTCCAAGGATCTTATAAAACATTTCTTGTGGAAAATGACCTTTCTAATTTAAAATTCACTTTTTGATACATAAATAAAGTCAAAATATATTTTGTAAAAATAATCATTGAATTTTATTAGGGAAAATTTAAATTATTGATAATTAATGATGGATGGAAATTCCACTCATGTCATTTGAAATAAAAATAATAATTCTCTCCCATTTTCTGTTAAATCTAAACTACCCTTGTTTTTTAAGATGACATGAAGATTCATTTTCAAACATTTTTTAAAAAGTAAAACATGGATAATAATGTATTTAAAAAATCATTTTGAGAATTTCCAAACATTTTGGTTTTCTTCTTAAAAAACATGGATATGGACAAGAAAGGTTTTTCGACTAACGAGATCAATAAGGTCAATTTTCTTTAAAAATATGTTTTTTTGGAATCTTATGTGTGAAAAAAAAGAAAATGAATGAAAAACTTTTTTTTTTTGAAATGACCATAGGAGACTAAAATAAATGAGTTTTTTTAGATAGATAGATCATATAATTTTATCATTCAAAGATTAATTATTAACAATCGAGATAATCGATGAGATTGTAGCATGAAACCATTAAATCTTTGGTAACATTGAATCATAATCCCCATTAAATAATAACATAAAATGAATCTTAGAATATAAAGAGAATAAATAAATAAATTATATTTAACTTAAATGGTGTTTTATATACACATCGTAGAAAAATATACGTTCATAACATAACAATGTTCCATATAAGAAAAACTGACACAAAAATGACTTCTGTTAAGTCCCGACTACCATCATACACGTTCAAACCTCCTCTTCTTCAGAAAACCTATTTAGGATTACACCTACAATATTTTTAATAATTATTATTAATAAAACTCATTCCAATATGATTTGGGTATAAAATTAAGTAATATATTTTGGAAGTCCTTTTAATAGACCAACTCAGGTCAACCAGACCAGTCATCCAATTCATCCCATTATGGGGCGGGGTAAAATAATTTATAGCAAAACTAGTCTCGTATATAAGAAAAACAAGACATAAAAAGAAAATAAAAATTTGAAACAATGGGAGATAAAACATGTCAAAATAGGATAAACCATAAAGAAAGACAAGTCTAGGCAACAAGCCTTAATGTGATGAAACATCACCTCTAAAGTATCCCAAAATGAAACAGAAATGAAAAAGGAAATCTTGTATGCTATAGAATTATCTTCCCATTTCCTAATCATATAAAATAGGGTCTAAATCCACCCACATGCATGATTTGTGTGTGAGAAAAAAAATCTTAATAAGATATGACCAAATATCTATACAAGTTTTAATAACAGTAATTCCCAGGTCCAATCATTAAAACAAAACACTTTTATAATTGTTTTTATAAATAAAAAATTTGAAATGATATTCTAGATAATCATTAAATTTTCCAAATCATTCATGCCATTTTTTTCTAAATACAGGAAGAAGAAGGAAAAGATATTGAAATATAAATATACATGTGAGTCAACGTCCATGAAATAATCATTCGTGTAATAAACAACTAGAAATTACAATTCACCTAATAGGCAAGATATATCCTATGGGACAATACATACTAGACACTACCAAGAATAATAAGGCATACGGTATGTTAAGAATAACATTGAGGCCTTCCATAAGCCATAAATATACATGATGTTACATCTTAGTCGTTTTGCATACACTAAGACTTCCCATGTCTCTATCTCGACACAGTTATTGTTCCCTCCATGAAATGTCTTCCAATTTCTATATCCAAAACCATTTTTTCATTTTTATAAAACAATTTCAAAACCATTATAATCAAATTCATGTTTTGAAGATACATTTTCCATTTAAAATCAAATAATTTACATTATAAAAGAAAATCCAATATTTCAAATGTTAACCCCTGGGCTTTTCAATTTCAACACATGAAATTTATGTTTACATCTCATGGAATCAATATTAGCAATAAAAAAAATAAAAAAAATTAGAACAATTGAAGAGATACACTAACCTAAAGAGCATATAAAACCTAACCAAATTTTACAATAGTAATTAGGAATGAAAAGGTCTTCCTTTGAAATACATGGAATGAATAGAGAATAAAAATTATTCATAGAAAAAACCATCGAATTACCAATTTCCAAAAATACAGTGATGCAACAAAAAATGAATGAGAAACTAAGAGAAAGGCTTACCCTGGGAGATGAAGAACCTAATCCTACTGATCATTCTCTAACAGAATCATTCCGGGTAGAACGAAGACACCCAAAATCACATAGGGTATGAGATCTAGTTAAGAGAAGAAGGATACCAAATAAAATGAATCATCGATCACTAGTATAACACGCTAAAAATGAAACATAATCAATTACATTGAGTGTAATCTTTTACACATCATGATTTTAATTTATTTAAATTTTACCAAAAAAAATATTTCCCATTTATTTATGAAAGCCCCAATTTTCACATTACACAATGTGTAACCCTTAAAAAACTTGTAAATTATTGCATTGTGAATTCAACTCATAGGACAAGTCCATCAGGAATTACAGGTCACGTAACTACCCAGCGAATAGAAAAAATATCGAGGGAAATATGGAAATCCAAAAAAAACCCCGACCTCACCGTTATTGGTATCCTCCCAATTTAGGGTAGAAAATAATCATCCAATAAAAATGGGATGCAATGAATATAGATTATATCTTGTCTGTTATAAAGGAAATGGTCATTATAATATCCCCACCATAAAATCTTTTTTTCCCCAAAAAGAGATCAAGATCGTAGATTTTTAAATATAGAATGCCACTACTACCTTATCAACAGATCCCACTCCCATGTCTCATGGTGATCCTATCTAAAATTCCACTATACCCGAACTAGGGGGTCATTTTACCATGTGGTACAAAATCTTGGAGATCTATAATATAAACAATCTAATCAACCAAATTGGTATTAGTCTTAAGGATAATATCCTTCCATTTATCACATGGAATGGGTCTTGAATATACCACCTCAAATCGAGAACATGAAACATGTCATGTATATAAGTCAAGCAAGATTGTAATAGAAAAAGGAAGTTCACCCTACCTAGTCGTTGAATGATCTCGAAGGGGCCCACAAGCCTTGGTGCCAATGTACCCTGGAAACCCAACCGATGATGTTTGAGGTGAGGTGAAACTCTGAGAAATACCCAATAAACAAACATAAACTCCAGTAATATACAAACACAGTCTTCATAAGATTTATGATGAATCTCTGTCATGAAAAAACCCTATATATCAACTGCAGCAACTATGTCGTCTTCCGAACAGTACTCGTCCCAACCAATGACTACTCTCCCAACTCTACCCAGCACAAGGGATGTCATCATGGACTCCCATAAAAATCCTCAAATGGATCCATCCTAATCAAATATTGCTACCTTTTTATAGGAAAAAACAATAAAATAAAAATATGTATCATAAGATCCATCAAAATCGAGAACATAGGCCTTGTTCATAACCTCAAGAACCTTGATAGCCCTCTCAGTCTGTCCATCAATATGTGGAAGATAAGACATGCTCAATTTTGAACAGGAACCCATTATCTCCTCTGGAACATTCAAAAATATGGGTGTGAGCCTCTATTTTCTATCTAAAATAACTACATAGGGAAACCCATAAACATTCACAATCTCTCAGACATACAATCCCTTAAGCTATTTTGATTTCATCATTTCCTATATTTACATGAAATGTGTGGATCAATTTATTCTATCAAAAACCACCCAAATAACATCATTATAATTAGGATTACATTGTAAAACAATGATTAAATCCATATAAATATCATCCCACTTCCATACTAAAATGGGTTGGGGATACAACAAACCATCATGTCTCTGGTATTCTTCCTTAACTCATTGAAAGGTGAGACATAATGACACAAAATCTAAAAAAAAACCCCTTATTTTTTATCACCAATATTGAAGTATCAAATTGTGGTGCATCTTTGTATAACTCGGGTGCACGGACCAACATAATGAGTGTCCACTATCTAAAAAATCTGTTATCAAGGGAAACAAAACAACCAACCTGCTACGGAAGAAAAAATCTCTATTGCAGGAATGAGACAACTCTTATGAGGTCTCACCAAAATTTTGGATATCTCCTAAGGGTCAGATATTGGTGTTAGTCATCTACTCAAGTCGACCTCTCTTATCTAAAGATTATTCACCCTTTTTCAAATCCAAAACACATATCCACTAACCTCTTCTACTCCTAAGCTCATCTTAGAAAACAAACTCATTAAAGGCTATTATTTGATCATTTTATTCATGGATTGTGTCAATAATGTTCTGTTCAACACATTGGAAACAATGTTCCCTTTCTTGGGGATATATACAATATCTAAATCAATGGGCTGAAGATACTCAACCTAGAACCACTTTCGAAAGTTTATATCTCTCTATGAAAATATATATTTTAGGATATTATGTTCTTAATATACCACAAAACACTCTCCAAAGACATAATTATTCCATAATTTGAGAACATGTATGAAATATTTAGGCTCGAGATCATGGGTAGGGTAGTTCCTCTCATGAGGGAATAACTGACATGATCTATAAGCCACAACATGTTCCCTCTGTAACAAGATGCATCCCAAACGCATACCAGAAGCATCATAGAAAACTTCATTACACAAACCTGTTACCAAAATCATCCATACTGGTGTTTAATTTAACCTTGCCTTCAAATCGTCAAATGATCTCTGAAACTTATAGTTCCATTCAAGCATTACTCCCTTATATGTAAAATTTTTCATGAATGCTGGAAGCTTGGAGAATCCCATCAAAAATTTTATAGTAACCTTCCAAACATGAAAATATTATTATCTCAAACATGTTTCTGGTATTATTATAAGAAATTATTCCCAACACCATTTTAGGATCAACTGATATCCCCCACTTAGATATCACATGCCCTAGAATCGTTACTTCCTCTATACAAAAGTCACACATGGAAGTAATAACATACAAATGATATTCCCTCAAGGTTTAAAGATTGATATCCAAATAGTGTTTCTGCTCCTCCACTAAATTAGAGTACAAAAATATATCGTCTAAAAGCACATAACAAAAATATTCTAAAAACCAATGAAATATTTGGCTCTTAAATTCAGAAATACCACATGAGAGTTAGTGAGTCTAAATTTCAATATCAAGTACTCCGAATTCCTATCACACCCTAACTTTTTAATTAATTTTTATTTTTGTATTACTTGGCTTCAGGTTCTCGCGCCAAGGTCCGAGCTGGGTCCCAGATTAATTTTTTTTCATTTAATATCTTTCGTGGGTTTTAGACCTGTGCGCGGTCACCGCACAGCGGGCGGTAGTCGCGTCGTTAGCCGGGTGTCCGTGCAAGTATCTAACAATTAAAATAAATAAAGTTTATGTAAATAAAGAGGGGTAAATGGTTAAATTTCAATAATAATAATGTTATTATATAATTTATAATGTTAATATCAATAAGGTGTTATTATTGTTATTATTTTTATTTTTATTATTTGTGTTAATATCATTTTTATTATTATAACTTTTATGGGTTTTGTTTATTATTATTGTTCCATTATTATTCTTCATATTATTATTACTATTATTATTATATTTGGTTTTATGTTTTTATTATTTATATTATTATTTTTATTATTATTTATATTATTATTGTTATTATTAGTATTATTATTATCATTATTATTAGTTTTATTATTAATATTGTTAATTTATAAAAATGAAAAAAAACTAATCTAACCCTAATACTACCCAGGTGGCCCCCTCTTCTACCCCCTTCCCCGTCGCGGTCCAGCCGCCCCCCGCCCCTCCCTGTGCAGTGTCCCGGCCAGCCATGACCTCGCTGCCTCCGGCCTCTAGCTCTACGCGCTCTCCCGGGATCCCAACCCCCTGCCCTCGGCTTGCCTCTCGGCGCACCAGCCGCCTTCGGCCCTCTCTGCAAGACCCCGTCACCTGCCTCTCTACCATTGCCTTCTGCCTCTGTAGCCCCTGCTGCTCCGCACTCTTGCCCCTGTGAGCTAGATGCCCCAGGTTTTCCCTCTATGCTGCAATGCTTCAGCCTGCCTCTCGCTCATCGTTTTACGCTATAGCCTCCCCTCCCCGCGAGCTAGACTCCTGTCTTCACCACCTTCTCATCCGGCTGAACCTCCACCCATCCGATCTCGTCTTTCCGGCATACATCCAAACAACCTCCTCTTATCGGAACCTTTCCCCGCCTCACTTACCCTCCATCCAGCTGACACACCCCCCTTTTTTTCATGCTGAGACCTTGTCGGTGCACCCGCTGTCCAGCTCGATTCCTCCCTCTGACAATGTTCTTTCCCCTTTTTTGTGAAGGGATTTTGATTTTGGTGTTCTCTTTGATTGAGGGTTTGTTATTTTCGGATTAAATAACAATTCATGTGTGTTGAACTTTTTCCGTACAGTGTTTTTGCACCTTGTTGGTGCGGTTTTGGTGCGAATGATGTTTCACACAATTTTCAGAAGGTTTTTCAACATTTGAGATAGGTGATTCCACCTATAAGTCTTGCTTGTTGAATTAATTTTCCATTTTAATTAATTTAGTATGTTCATTGGTCAGTTTTCATGGTGTAAATATAGTTATACATGGAGTTAATATGTTTTGATGTGTCTAGCATCGTGGTTTTGTGATATGAGTTTCATGTTCTTTGGAAACCCATTTTGAGTCATTTGTAGTGTTTTATAAATTGTGTCTTTGGTTTATTAAAATGTTCAGGGGTTACAGTTGTGTTTTGTTGTGACGTCACTGTGTGTTTCGTTATAAAATAATTTTAGAGTGAGTTCTTGATATTTTGAGTCATGCAACACTTTTTGAAATTGTTAAATAATTTTTCCTAGTGGTTTGGTTAGTTGTGAAAAATGGTTTATTTAGTTGTGTAGTTAGTTAATTAATCTACATAAGTGGGGTTAATTGTATTCTTGATGCGGCGTTGTGTACGTTTGGTCATAAAAGAGGGGTTTTAAGGGTTTATTGAGTGTGTAAGCTGTGGGTTACTATTTGGATTTTGTTTTATAAAATTTAAAGTGGATTATTAAACGGTATAGATGATTCGAGTTGTGTTTTGGAAGTAGGTCGAGGTGGTTCTTTTTTGTTGTTTGTTCATATGGATTGTTTTATGTCTGTTTTCATGTATTTTATTTATCTTTGTGGTTGCATCGTGTTGGAGGGGTAACCCCACATTACGACGATCATCGTTTTGTGTGTGCTTGTGCGCCTGTACGAGGCGTGTCGTGTTGTCGCGTTGGAGCTGCAAGTTGAGGTAGGTTCCCATTGCACTGCTTTTAAAAATCTATGTTGCATTATTTCTTGATGTTTGTGCAAAGTAATTGTTCAAATTAAATATTTTATTAATTTTAATAAATGTGTGATAATATAAGATAATTAATTTGTAATATAATATAATTTACTTTTAAATGATTATTTTGTGAAAAAAGCGACGTTTATTTTATACATGACATTTGAAATATTTTTTCTTGATTAATGGACACCTAGTAGTGAAAGAATGATTGATTGGTTTTTAAACATAATTCACAGAATTTCAATTATGGTTCTGGTTTTCATGATAAATGATTTCTTCTAAAGCATGAACAACTGTTTTGGTTCTTTTTAAAGTGGTGATTCTGAAATTTATTTAATGACTGTTTGGATCTTTATGGAAAAAGATGAAAATGTTGTGATAAAAACCAATCGAGGATAACTCTCCTTCTTTTATTGCAATTGACTATTTGGGAGGCCACACTTAGAGGCTCCTGGGTACTTGAGTAGTTTAAAGGCAAGAGTTTTTTCCCACGGAGTGACTCGGGGTGATGCCTGTTGTGCTTTATATATACTAGTACTTTCACATGCTATTGAACGACGTATTCAATTAATAGTTTTTCTTTTAATAATGGTTTAATTTTTAGAAACATTACGATGAAAACATATGTTTAATAAATTATAATTAGGAATTAATATTGTCTTGTAATGGAAAAAGCGGGAATAGAACATGAATACATCACTCAATTAGTTGACAAATATATTAGAGACAAAGATGAAATAGAGGAAACTATTGAATAAATTAAATAAATGAAAATAGATATTAAACATCAACTACATAATACGTAACATGTAATTGATTGAAAATAGATGAAGAATTATTGAATCTGGGTGTTACATCACTAACTGTCAAGAGACATGGTATTTGATTGAATACTCGATACTCTGGCATACTACATACTGGTGGTGGTTGTTTGCGACCACCCAATCCTGACCATATAGACACCACACCCCATATCCCATATTCATGTGAACCTTATTCAGAATAAACTCCTTTAAATAAATGGTAAAAACACACATCTTCAAGTAGAAATTCTGGGATATTTACCTGAATAGTCTCACAAATGTCCATTACAAAGAGCAGTAAATAACATCTTCGATAACAATTACTTAAAATATGCACATTAAATGTCTTTTAGAGAAATAAACACATTAAAGGGGAAATTTCTCTCATACACATTAATGAGGAAGGTCGAAAACATCAAAAACATTGAAAACAATTTAGAAACATAAACTTGGAGATTTGGTTATGGTTACAACAACAATAGGACATGATCTTCAAAAGGTGGGTGGAGTGTTGTCCTGTTTTTTTCCTACCTTGAAAACATAAAGGAACTGTTATTAAATACAAAAATGACTAAAGGAAAGAAAATAAATTAAAAGGGACATATCCTACAAAATATCTTCTTGTATTGTGTCAATGTAAATATACAGGATTAAAGCCCATAATCACACCTTCTAATGTGGGGTGAATCGTCCGTGCAATTGGATGGTCACTCAGTACCCTACATGCATCTCTTCTTCATCTAAGGAGAGTTATTGGAAATATTTCACGTGAGATTATCAACTGTAATGAGAACTGATGCATGTTCCAAATCTGGGTCACTGATCTACTCTAGTGGCCACTATAACACATTTTGGAATCTATCCAAAGCACCATTGTAGGCACATGAAAAGAAACCTCTATATGATTATTTTCACTTATAGAAAGTCTCCCTAGTATCCTGTAATATATCACCTAAAAGAGAAATCATTCCAAAGGTCATGGAAAAATTAATACCAACCTCATAACCATGCTCTTTTATTGGAAGGAGTTCTTAATGCCATTAAAAAACTATCACAGGCAGTCACTGATCCAATAAATCGATTACTAAATTTTTAATGAGGTAATATGACTTTTGAAGGCCCTACCGAAATTATTATTAACAGCATCTTGAAAGGTCCACCCTAATGTATCTACTATGCGTGCCTCATTCATGGGAACAAAGTGATAAATAATGATAGAATAACTTCTGAGAAGTAACATGGTAGCCCTCTTCATGGCCATAAGATCAAATAGAATGAAATTCCTCCTCTTGCTATTTTCTTCCGTAATGTTCCTACATGGGGTATAGGATATTGAAATCCACCATGTAGTCAACCATCGAGCAATGATGTAAATACTCTCTATGATAGTATCAGCTTTGAAATTCCTCTTAGCAGCAGCATTCCGTTTTATCAAGATATGGGTGGAGTGTTGTCCTGTTTTTTTCCTACCCAGAAAACAGAAAGGTAATGTTTTTAAATAGTTAAAGGAAAGAAAATAATTTAAAAGGGAAAAACAGATGCTCAGTATAATCAGTGAAAATGCAATATCAGAAATCAAATTTATCATAACCAAAAACCTGCCGAACAAATACAAAATAATTACAAGATAGATTCAATTTCTAATTTGGATTATCAAAAGCTAAATATAGAAAGTGCCATCAGAATCGCTCGTTTGGGAAATAATTCTCATGTTCCACCTTCAAGAATAATGATTTATTACCCCAATAAATTTGAATGTGAATGAAGGGAAGACTTCTTCAATCAAGCTGAAGGACTTTAATATGAAAACATAGTAGAAGAAAGGGAGAAAGTATAGCATTAGTTCATATGTTGCAGCCAGTCTAGTGCTCAAGAGAGAATGTGTCCTTAAGAAATAGTCTTAAAAAAATTCAGAAGATTGAAGTATTTAGAAAATAAATAAAACGAAAACCCAAAATATTCAAGCTATGCTCTTTCTGCCCAATCAAACTCGTGAGTATGCACCTGACTTGGGAAATAGAAATCCCATGTTACACCATATGTGGTTGCAAAGGAAAAGAGATCCATATATGTCCCACTATGGGCCTTGCTAACCTTCTCAAGAGATAAAATGGAGTTTTAATTCAATAACTGTCAAAAATTATATACAGTTAAAACACATATACATTGTCTTCCCACATAATGCAAACCCAGTCAATAGGTATTATAACATGTCTAGTCGTACTAACAGTGGTATATTGTAAATATTTTGAGTATTTCAGAGATTAGGAAATATGAAACAGAAGATAACATATTGTGGGGGTGAATATAGATGCCAAACCCGGAATATAATTTCATGACCAAAATTTCATTTGAGGTGTCCATGGGTTTTTCATTGATCCATATGATGTTCTTCTAGAGGGATAATTTCATTTTCCCTAGCAGATAATAAATGAACAAAAAATTACAATAGTATCAACTACCTCATATAAATTAAATGAAACTTAAATTACACATATTCATGGAATTATACCATACAGTTAACATGAATACGAAGATCAAACTAATATGTAGTATGTAATGTTAACTTAAGGGGTGAGACATAATGCAAACCCAGTCCAGAGGTATTATAACATGTTAAGTTGTACTAACAGTTGTATAGTGTATATATTTTCAGTATTTTAGAGATTCAGAAATTGGAAACAAAAGATAACATAATGCAGGGGTAAAGATAGAAATCATACTTTGGATTGAATTTCATGACCAAAATTTCATTCGAGGTGTCCATGGGTTTTTCATTGATCCATATACTTTTCTTCTAGATATTATATTTATGTTTTTCAAGCAGATGAGAAATGAACAGAATATTAAAAAAAATTCAACTACCTCATATGAATTTAATGAAACATAAATGATAGTGTATTGAATTTTCATACTGAATTAAGAAACCTTTTTGCAGAAATTACTTGCAAGAAGATGAGTGTTGGAACAGAGGTTCACTTCCGTTCATTACTACAAAATACAAGCAGATGAGTCTATGCATAACGTCCATAAAAGAAACATAGAATATACTTGGAAAACCAAATACATAACATATAACCCAGTTTTTAACAGCGTCTAATGTGAGTAATAGACACCCAAAATAATGCATTAGAATGTCTATAATTAAAAACCTCCACCATTATCCTACTTCACAATGAGTAATGTCCAGAATAATGAAAAATATCTGAGGAATGATAACTGATACAAATTCAAAATTAATGAAGTATGTCCAGCATGTCATGAAAACTATCCATCATTATATGTGTCCAGCATGAAAATCATCCAGCATGTTAATATTATAATAAACTTGCAGATAATTCAAACTGAAACAGACTCCATGAGAAATAACAAAAACATCAATCTGCAGATCATTGTGTATTGCAGTTAAGGTTGGAAATCAAATGAATAAAAACCAATTAAATAACCACTTAGTATTATTACCTTGACAGTAGAGCAGAAAATGTCAATCCAATTTCTCATTTTTCTTGTTCAAGTCAGCCTTCATTCCCCTTTCTTGTTGAGTACAATGAGTAATTGTACCTAAACTGTCTTGACTACACTAAAGACCATGTTTCATGTCATCCTCTGTATCAAATTCTTGTGAAAGGATTTTCTACATAGAGAATATAGTTATCAGAATTTGAAGCTACTTGATGAGGTTCAAATCAATGCAGAACATATGTGGTTTTTAACAGCGGATAGTAAAAGCTTCAATTAAATGAACATCATGTATATTGAATTCATTGAAACTCAACACAAACATTCATGTATTGTTAATGAAAATGAAGTATGTTATTATTCAGATATGATTACTGTTACATAACTGAGTAGATAACTGATTAGATGTACAAGCATCAAACCTACTGGCAGTTTTAGATGTTGATGGAGAAGACCTACTGGTTTGATGCTCCTATTATGCAATGTTGGAAGGAAAATTACAGTAACAATACTTATGTCTTTTATTTAAGCAGAATGAAAATAGAATGAAGCACATTGTACCTTGATAAATTCAATGCCACTACTAAGTTGTGAAGACCCACTACTTTGAGGACCCTATAGAGTTTAATCAATCCCAAAAGTACAGTTATGTAATTTTAAGTTTTATATGGATAATAAGAAACAAAATACTATAATATATTATTCTGTTCAATGCTGTTTGTGAAGCTGGTAATGTAGTTGTCATTATCACTGATATATAGTACTCTAAAGCTGTTTTGTTAAAATGAACGATGACGGTTTTGAATATTGTAATCAGTCAAATCAAGTGATAGTAGCAGTTTTTTTTATTTAAAAATGTTCAACTGTGGAGGAAATCTATACTCATCATCATCCTAAATTACAATTGATATGCAGTGTGAGGACAAATAAGTCATTAAATTTTTGAGGTCATAGAAGGAGTTATTTTTACCTGTATCATATACGTTCTCAATTCTGCAGCTATTTTATTTAAGAACTGGATGACTTGTTTGTCAAATAAAACATTTGAACATTAGTCTGTGCTATCAGTAACCATTAGTTTCACTCTAAATCTGTTGCATCAAATATTGGGTTTACATGGTCAGTGTTATTAAGTAGATTTTATTTTATCTGCATGATAGCAGCATAGTGACAATAATTATTTTAAAAAATAAATAATATGAAACCTGGGAGTAGAGCTGTTAGGAGACAATTTTCAATTTTGGCACCAAATTTTGTCTTCTAAAACATGAAATTTTTTCATGTAGAAGTTACATGAATTGAAAACCCAAATATGAGTACTTTGAAATTTTAGTATTGTAGCTGATATTAAGCATCTTGTAGGATGCAGTACAGTAAGTGCATAATAACAATATCATTACTACAGGGATTACGTCAAGAATTCATAATACATAATTTGGAATTTCTAAAATTAAGGATGATTTAGTTACCTCATTACAATTTTTTACATCTGATATTGTTTTCTTGTTACTCCAATACAACACCACTGTAGAGGGGCTGGAAATAGTAGGGGTGGGATGTGTAGTTGTGTTGTTATCACCATCCCAGACCTGGTAATTCTATAATGAAATTCAGGAAGATAATTAATAATAATAGTTTTGTAATACTGTTGGGTTCATAGAGATTAAACATGTCAAATAGTCCGAAATTTTTACATATAATGATACCTACTTCTTAAGTTGTCTACTTCGGGAATCTGAATATTGTAAAGTATCTTCGTTTCATTCTTTTTAGTTGTGACAATAATAGAAGCTGAAAGGATAATGAAGTCAAAGGAATAATAGTTATAGAGTTACGTGGTCATCCAAAATAATTTATGAAAGAATTACAAACTACAAAATTATGTAATGCAGATAGAAAACATACTGCTCAACCGCTTTTCCCGGATGAGTTGTAATATCATAATTGTAGATGACTATTTGTTATTTTCCATGTACTACGACATTTAATGTACAAACTCACCCAATAAACTACAGGTTATTTGAGATCCACTGTATGAAAATTAGGTAACAAAATGAATGAATATTTACTGTTTTCGTTTGTGAAATCATAAATTTACAGGAACATTGACCTGTCATCCTGTAGAGTAATCTAAATCCCCCGGTTTGAAGGACCCATAGATTCCACCGGTTTACTGTATCGTAGTATTCCAATTATTTCAATAATATATAAGACAAAAATAAACAAAACATTATTACAATAAGGTATAGGTTAGAAATACTATAATGTTTAATTTATTAAACTTTTTGATAGAAAACTATAACATGATGTAGGTTTTTTTAACATACCTATTAAATGATCTTCTGGAACCTTCATTTGAATAATATCATCAAATGATGTAAAATCAAAACTGAACAAAGGAATTTCTGCCTCACATGGATGAACACACGTTGTTGATGTGAACATTATTCTACAGGAATGTATACATCCCACGTAACTACCATGGATTGATGCTATTTGAATTTTTTGTATAACAAAGCATTCCCCTTCATGTAGTAGATTTCTGTACTTTGAGATAAGCTAGCAGGTATTGACCATACACTAAATCTTAATGCCCTTTTGATACAATGGAAAAATGTAAGACAAGAGATTAAAATAGGTTGTGGCATAGGAAAGAGACAGAATACATATATACTGCCATATTGTTAAAGCATTAAAGGAAAAAATATGAAAGAAATTGAAAATATTCATGTAATGTATGCTGACCTCCTTATAAGGGATTATTAGATTTATAGCAACAACCGCATTAGAGTAGTTTGGCGACAAATTGCACCACATGTTTAAAAAACGAACCTCTATCTTTAGTGTCTCATCATCCTCTGTGGTAATCGTATTCAACAGGGTAATTGATCTATACATTATCTTTTCAATCTATACTAATTTAAATATCATTGAAAAAAGAAAGACATCAATCAATTTCACATTTACTGAAGTACAAATTCCAAATTCAAACAGGAATAAAAAATATGACAGGTTATTTAAAATGGTACCTATAATAGGTTATCAAATATTTCTTTGTACACAATGTTATGTGTGTAATGAGATGATGTGTTATTGTTATCAACCAAAACAATTTTTAATCCACTCGGAGGTGTGACCCTAGAAACTACAAGATATATTTTACCATGAGAGAACACAGGTTTGCGTAGATATAACCCAACAGAAGACAATGATTGACCTTGACTTTTATTAATAGTCATTGCATAAGAAACTGTCAAAGGATATTGTCTTCTCTTTAATTTGAAAGTCCATCTAACGTCAGAGTGTGTCATAGTAAGTCTTGGGGTGAATGCTGAATACCCTGATTGATAACCAGTCAAAACATTCACTCCAATTAAATGATCACCTAAGTGTGTAACTACAATACGCCTGTCGTTACATAAACCAACAGATTGATCTACATTTCTTAGTAACATAATGGGGAAACCAATCTTTAGAGAAAACTTTCAGGAAGCCAGACCAAAGATTTTTATACCATTTATCATCTCATTGGTGTATATGTTTTCGGCCCTATCCATATCAAAACATGCAGTGCAAACTGTATCAAAGCTAAAGTAGTCTTTCTTTTCATAGTTTGTGAGAGACATCATGTAATCGTTTACTTATTGAACAATATCACGAGTTGGAGAAAGAATGGAACGCTCCTTCAGATAAGAGGTTTAAATGAATTTCTCAATGAAATTAGGATAAGTATGCTCCACTTTGGCAGTCATTAAATTTGATGTGTAGTTAGGAAGAAATGCTGATGGAATTTGGAAGACCACTTCACCGTAATTAAGTTCTCTAACTCGTCGTTCTCCAATATCCAAAGTCCATTTTTCAAATTGGTGGACCTCATTCAATGTATCGGTGGATGTAGAGGAAATAAATCTCATGTTTTTTGTTAGAGTTAATACCCGATAGTTTTTCAAAAGATACGATGACTTAATACTTGCAAATATAATGTCATTTCTGTTACCACCTGGTATTACTGGTAAAATTTGTCTGGAATCTCCACCCAATACAACTGTCAGACCATCGAATAGTAAATTTGTAGCATTTTCATATTTCTCTGTCATTATATCTCTGAGAGTATGGTCTAGAACCTCAAAGCAGTATTTATGAATCATAGAAGCCACATCCCAAATAACCAGCTTTGTAGAATGTAGTAGTTCTGCAAAATCACTTCCTTGTGGAATATTTCAAACAGATTGTTCAGTAATGTTTATTAGAATATGTAATTTAGAATGTGCAGTGTGTCCTCCTGGAAGCAGCAAGGATGTAATTCCACTCGAAGCAACCGCAAGTACAATAGAGCTCTCAGACCGAAGTAATGATGTCAGGATTTTCCATATGAATGTTTTAGCTGTTCCCCCATATCCGTGCAATAAGAAGAATGCACCAGAATTTGTAGATATAGAAGACAAAATGACATCCATAACCTCATTCTGATCATTGGTAAGCAAAGTCAGTGAAGTTCTGTACTCACTTCGTAGTAACTCTCTATTGTAATGTAGTTCCTCTACTAATAAATGATTCACACGACTATGAATTGTGGAATCTGGTACTGGCATGGGAGGATAAAATCGAAGAGATGTTCCATTGCTTTGTAATATCTGCTCTATTTCAAGGAGAGTATACACATGTATCTGATGTTCATTGAGTGTCATTTCTAGTATATTAAAAAACATGGAGTTAAGAGTAGGAAAAAAGAAACTTCTTTCAATCAAAAACATGGTATTACAGTAGGATGTAATTAACTTATCAAAACGCACCTATTTTAAGCAAATTTCCAAATCCTTTAATGTTTATAATTTTTATTAATAGAAACTATTAAAACTAGAAATGAACAGAAATTAGTAAACATAAAGTGAACACAAAATAAATAACAGAATAATAATTTGTGTTAATGTATATAATTTTCCCATCATATTGATAAATCATTAAACATAATCTTCATTTTTAATAACTATGAACAAATTTTAGTAAACTGTAAAGGTTTAAAGAATAAACCATCTGTTTTAACCACCAAATCCATCAATTTTAATGTATATTTTTTAATAAAATAAAACTATTAAATACATATTAATAAAAATAAATTGGATTATTTTTTTAATGATTTCAAAATATATATATTAGTGTCTACCTAAACTACAGTTTTGGTTATAATAATAGTGGCTTTGACATTTTAAAAAATGCAGTTTGAAACATTAAAAATGAAGGAAATGTATTCTACAAAACGGATAAGTACTGCAAGTCATACCTGCAGTCCACTTTTTATGTGTATAATTGAAGTTATATTATTTCTTAATATGTAAATCAGTGGAATCAGTTGATGGTGGTGTGGAGTCCACTTTTTATGTGTTTATTTGAAGTTATCCTATTTCTGAACATTTCTTTGTAAAATCTGCTCTATTTCGGGAGGAGCATTTATATGTATTTAATGTTCAGTGAGTGTGAAATATATTAGAAAGAAAAACATGGTTTTAGAGTAGGAAAAAAGAAAAAAATTTCAGCGAATCTACTGCATTATGTTTAGAAAAATATACATGTATATCGGTGGACTAATAACTGATTAGATAGCACAATGTACACATAAACAATAGAACATCCCGTGAGTATTTTTTAATAAACTAATATCATTGAATTTTTTACTTAAATTTATCCAACTATATTTATGAATAGAATAATAAAGAATACTGAACAGAAAACAGTTATATGAAACTATTTTGAAAATATAAGATAACAAATTCATTTAGACCATGCATCTGTAGCCTATGTATTTGGGCATATAAGATGTCTTCAGCTAGAATGTGATAGGTTTGCAGCCAAACAATGTCTGGACGTAGAATGTTATTCGTAAACAACATGCTTGCAAAAGGAATGCGTATATAATGTCCCATTCCCCAAGTCGAAAACTCGTTTATAGCTTCAATAAATTCTGCATCATCTGCTAGTAGTCCCAAAGCATAACGGGCCTCTCTAAATGTGCCATGAGTAACAGAGTTCCCTGTTTTGATATTTTCATATGATGTAGGACCTTTGATAATTGTTAGATGTATCTGTAGGTAAAACAACACTCTAGTTTTTTGATGAACATAGTAAATCCTACAAATAGAAAACCCCTACCTTCGATGATTCCATTTCTTGTCGTTTGAGTGATAAACAAACTTAGTTGGTAATTCTTCAAAAGTTAGTGCCCAAGCCTCTAGGTAGTCCGAATTTGCTTGAAACCAAGAGGTAAACATTGTTTCTATGACATTATTGTGATTTAAGACATCAACAATATTATCTATGTCGTTGTAGGTTATAGAATTTTCCCCTGGTAAATGGAAACCTAAACTCTCAACTGGTGGATATCTGTAATGGATATCATAAGAAAATATCCTCCAAGAGGCCTCATAAGGAGATATGTATCGACAATCATAATACATTTTAATTTCATCCACATTATTGTCTGATACGACACTGTTGTTTCTTTCATAGAGTGCTGATGTTACATGATCATTTCCTTTGTTAATATATTTAAACAAATACTTGATGGAAGACGACTGATTGTAGACTTCAATATTAAGATGAGATTGATACTTTAATAGAAAAACAGGATTGTATGGTACGACATAACGATTATCCAAAGGGATTCCTTTTTTTAGAACTGTTAATCCCTCATCCCTTCTGCGTAGAGAACATAACCATCATCATCAACAGTGGTATTCACAACAAATTTCTTTGTAAAAAATTTGGAACATTTTCCATTTCTCATACAGGGTGAAGTATGGTGAGCATCACCGCATGGTCCGTGGATCATAAAATTCTGTAAAGCTTCATGTAGTCTTGGTTAGTCTTTATCATTTGGAATTTCAGCACATAAAATTTTGTTTACTTCTGCTGGAGTGTGAAACTTATTTTCATGAATGAGAAATAGAAGGATGTGCATGTGGGGAAGGCCTCATTTCTGAAACTCCATGGTTCGAACAACTTCGAGGTAGGTTAATAATATGAAAATTAGTAGAAGATGACAATTAATCTAAAAAGTGAAATTACGGGAAAGATCAGTAATAGTCACCTGCTCCTGACATCCCAAAAAACTACCTTCTCTTAAATCTTTCATTAGATGATCTACTTTAATATTGAATACTCTAGATAATATTTGCGGGCAGTCTCGGAGGTGTCGATTTCTAATAAATCAAGTTATTTCAGGCCACATTGGGTTACATGTAAATGTTAAAAACAAATCTGGATACCCGACCCAATTATATATCGACATAGTATCTTGGTAATTCTGGATCATATACCTTTTTCCACCCATAAAAGAATATTGTAATACAATACGCTTCCCACACGACGTCCCTTCATGGTCACCTCGAAGCAATGCATCTGGTAACCCGTTGTATAGTTAAACTCTCAGTTTCTTTTGATTAAAGAAAATGAATGATAGTATTTGAGACTCAATCATTTTATAAGCATCAAAAATATACTATTGGAGTAATCTTCTAGAATTTATTAAGATGGAGGAATCATTGTCATGGAATTGCAAGTGGAATGCAAAGTATTCTCTCATTGTTACCTTTCTAAGGGTAGTTCTTGTAGTGAATTGAGTATAACGATGTAATATGTTGTCGCAATATCCATCATGACCACTTGTAAAAATCAAAGTATACTACAAAAGAAGATACAATGTGTGAAACTCATCAATTCACTTTAAATCACCACTTTTGGTTTGAAGGATGTTGTCCCGTTCATGGTTGAGATCCTCAATATCACCGACTATCAGCATTTCTATTTCTGAAGAATTCGGAAGGTTATACGTAGCAGGGTGTGTTTGTCTTCTTTTAAGGAGTCGTAGATTTAATGTTGGAACCTCTTGACTGTTAAGCACATTCCATGCATTTATAAATTCTCGATTCAGAGTGTTGTTTTCACGAAGCATATGTTGTAGGTTCAGGACAACACTGTAGTTAATAGTGGATTGTTCATTTCTTTTGTCAAACCTAGAGAAATCAGTAATGTTAATAAAAAATGGTGAATATTATGTTAACTGAGAAAAAATAATTTAGTATAACGGATACCTCATTCCGCGAATTCTATTCTGACACTCATGTGCGGTATCGTAGACATACAACTACGTGAACCTCGGAGGATGACCATCCGATGGACATAAACTGCCTATATGATGGTAGTTTTGCCTATGTAACCTATATACACATGGAGATTGACCATTATTGAATGAACTATCTTCCATTCCACCCAATGAGGTGAATGAAAACATCGAGTTGTAAATATGGACGTGTTTTTGGAATAATCGGGATTCAGTAGAAGTACAATCAAACACCAGCTTCCGGAGGTATTCGGGATATTCTGGTAGTAAATCTAAAGAAACATTTCCCATTGAGCAGCATAGAGCAAAATGTTGGTTCTGTCTATTACTAAATTTTTCATTTCTCTCAGAAAACCAAAAATAAGCTCTGCAATGTTCAGATATATTAGAAGGCTCTCCGATATCATAATAACCTAATTGAACAAAATTTCAATGTAGAAAATGTTATTATAAAGCAAAAATGAACAATAGATACCATGATTTAGTATTAATGAACCGCTACTGCAATTCTAGTTAGTAGACGAACCTATTTCCTCAGCAGTGTGTTGTTCTCGTGACACTCCTATAGAAGCAATTGGTATGTAATGTTAGACTGGCCTTAATGTTAAATATCTCTATAACTTTAGTGGTGAAACACGTACATTTCATTACCTATACAGTTTAATTCACCATTTATGTCAGCAGTTCTGTTTTGTTGAGACTCGCAACTATTTACTCTTATTGTTTCTTGAAGAGTTGAATGGTATTCAGAACCTGAAAGGAATAATAGAAGATAACTAACTGCTATGTATATTATACAGTGGCATATATATGTCAACATGTCATCATTTATTGTACGTCATACCTATAATGGATAATGAATTGTAGTTCCCTTTTGCAGAAGAAGGTATGAAGTATTTGTTTGTATAGGTCAGAATAAGAAGTATATCTCAAATCAAAGGTATATTAATGTGTATAAATAGTATTCACTCTTACTCTGTTGAGTTACCAACTGATGAATCAGGTAGATTATTTTCTCCATCTATTAATGCTGCACAAAATTATGAATGAAATGTTATTATGGGTGTTCATTTATTGCAGGACAAACAATATGTGCATGGAATTTAGTAGTCATGCTACTTACAGAAAGGTATTGGAGATACTGTCATGGTAGTCAATCGTTTTTTCCATTTGTTAGATCTAGCATATATCATTGACATAGCTGTAGATGGTTATGGCACTATGCACGATGAATAAGTAAGTTATTAATATTTTTTGGTACATTGAAATGTAGTGTTTAGTCCCTTGAAAATTAATATAACTTCAGTGGCATGCCTTTGACTTCATTTATGTTCGTAATTGTTGGTAGATGTTCATTGTCAGGGGATCCGGACTGGCTATCAGATGCCAGATAAGAATTTAAAGTGGATGTTGCCACTGTAGCTTTGGCAATGTCAAGTTCTGTATAGAAAAATAGATTCTTAATAATCACATTAATTTTCAGTGGCATTATTAGGAAACTGACCATCTTTATGTCGTTTCATCATCAGCAGTCTACGTTGTATCCTCACATCGGTATAGTTATATGGGGAATTCGAGTTTGTATTTGATTGAGCAAACAACTACCCAACATCTTTAATAAAAGTAAATCAGCATGAAAGATTCCGGTTAGTATGAATTGTTTTGGGAACATTTCAAACATGCTATAGTTTAATGTGCACTAAACTAACCATTTAAGCATAAAGATGATAATGGCATTCGTGTGACTCCACGTGTGATGCCACCTCCTGATCCCGATTTACTCGACTGAGCACCTAAATGGTTGGAAGATGACATAGGATGGTCTGTAGTTTTTGTCGACACTAATAATGTTGAAATTGTAGTGAGTATTTCTACTGTATATAGGTTTGTAAAAAGAATAGATCATTTTCAAGGGTATATAACAGATAGATTACAAAATGTCTGTCGTTCCTTCATAATTAGCCTTCTTTGCATCCTTGCATTTTTAGTGATTGAGGGATGAGAGATCTAACAATCTGGTTCCATTGCGTCCTTGAAATACATGTTTGTATTTGATTGGGCAAATAAGTGCGCAGGCACTGAAATAGAAGTAATGCAGTATTTATGGTTTTGTTAGTATGAAATGTACTATGAATAATTTTAAAAATAATGTAGGTTAATGGAAAAAAACTAACCATGTATAGATAGAGTCGATAATGGCATACGTGTGACCGCACAGTTTTTTCCGGCTACTGATACATATTTACTCGAATGAGCAACAGAATGGTTGGTAAATGGCATAGAATAGTCTCATGTACTTGTCTCTACTGATCATGTTGCAAGTGCAATGAGTTAATCAATTGAACAAAAGACTGCAATCATAATAGAACATTTTACAGGCTACTTAAAACAGAACTCACAAATTGTCTGTCGTTCCTTCATTAGTAGCCTCTCTTGCATCTTTACATCTTTAGAGTTCAATGGACAATTCATGTTTGTTTATTTTGTTTTTATAGATTATAGTCAAGGTGTGCAGTTAATGTTTATAATGCACAGAGGACATTACAGTCTCAAATATTATATAATGAATGAAAAGATGAAGCAAGATTTAACAGACAATAGTAGACATTTATGTTAAATGTAGTTGTTCTAGTATCAGCTAACCAGATATGCATGTGGATATCCTCATGGATAATGAATTTGTAGTTGAAAATAGCCCAAAAAAACAACAACAACAATATTTAGTGTATTTTTTATATTTGGAAGAATGTATGGTCAATTCAGACAACTAATTATACAGTTGGATATCAACACGCTTTACCAAAATTATATCACAATAAGTTGAAACTAATTTTTCACAAGATACCATTGTAGAATATTTTTTTTGAAATCATTTCATAATTATAGTAATACAGAAGCTGAACACGATCAGTTACATCAATTCATACCAGTGTAGCGTAGATGATGCGGCCGGGAAGACAAACAGTAGGAAGGCTTTCAAGATGTGAAGGATAATTCCGTTAAAACTTGAAACCTTTATATCATGTTAATACCAGCCTGTTATAAGAAATTTTTTTGCAGGTGCAAACGTATGGGATGTAAGTTTTTAAAATTAGCAAGCATGTAATATATTAAAAGAAAATACATGTGATTGAAGATTTTGGAAGATTACTGGGACGCAGTGTGATGTGGTTGAGAGGAAATCGTGTACTAGTCAAGAAAGTTGGTTGTACGACTATGTGTTTCAGCTAGTGTAGTGAAGAAGACGAAGTGTGAATACGTCGCACTTGAAGAATTGATGGAGCTAGATGAGGACAGTTTGGGGAATTTTGCGAGAACCCTAGGTCGGGAGAACATATCACACAACCGTGACCGGGATATACCTAAAATGTCGATAGTGTAGTCAACTGCTGGAGAAGGTTCTCGGAGGGGATACGCCGCCGCACATGAAGAATCGATGGATGCATATGAGAACAGATCATGGATTTTTGTGGGAACCCTAGGTCGGGAGAATATATGAGACGACTGCGACCGGGATATAGCTAAGACATCGATATTGTAGTCGACTTCTGGCGAAGGTGCTTGGAGGGGATATGCCAGGAAACTGTAATAGGTACGTGGTGAGTGAAGATGGACGGGTTACAGGATTTTATTGCGAGGAAGGTGATAGAGAAAGGTCAATATCCGTGCGTAATTCTGCAGAATGAATGGCAGGTGCGATGAAGCTAAAAGGAGGGTGGGAAAAAAGAAAATGTGGGTTGCAGATACGTGGAATTACGGTGGTGCGACACATTAGAAAATAGGGATGTGGATGCACATAAAAGGGATACATGTATAGTGGAAATTCCAGGATTAGTATAGTTAGTAGATATCTGATTGGATGCTCGGTTGGTATCGGTTGGCTCACCCCCTTTCCAAACACTTGAGACATGGGAATCTGGCATATTGAGAGAATATTCTAGGAATGATTGCTACACTTGTAGGTTATGGTACTGACTAGTGGCCCATAGTAGGTGGATATATTGGGTTTATTACTATGGTATTTTACCTCTGCCTAACTGAGAAAGTATGGTCGATTGTATTGAGAGTTTTGATTTCATCGTGAGTGACATGTCAACAAGGATGATTTATCATGTATTAGTGTCTTCTGGTTTATTCTCGATCTCCTAGGTTCACCCATGTCTGTGACTTTTTAGTTACTTGTTGTGATGAATATGGTACTTGTATATATTTTATTTTTATTACCCTTGTTGTGTAACTACTGTAGCGCTTTCATATGCAGTGTTTTTACTAGAAAGTGATGTGTGGTTATAAAGTGGTTTATTAAAAAGGTTTTCAAATAAAAGTGTTTTATACTTTTTGTGCAAATTGAAAATGTAAACATCACTTCCCCTTTGAAAAATGGTAATGTCACACTAAAATAATGACTTGGGTTTTTTCAGAAATGAATAGGGGTGATGACTCGTACTTTTTTTTGTGTAACAAGTATAAAACCTAAGTTTAATAAATTGTAGTTCAAAATTGAAATGGTGTTTCTTTTATTTTAAAGGTAGGGCATTGGGAATAGATATCAGGCTAGCCAAATGAGTTTTAATACTCACGCCTGTTGTTTTTTATTGTTTTTAGTTCTGTTTTAGGTTACAGCTTCATTTTTTCACTTTGACCGATGTTGGTTGTGGTATTGGAGAGTGACCCACGGGGTCACGTGGAGTTTTGGTCATTGTCAGGTTAGTATCGTTGTTTGTTTTTCATTATTTATTTTCTTTTATTCTTTTTTTCCACTGCATAGTTGATTTTATTTTTGGACAAATCGTTTCCATCTGTTTAATTATGATGCCCGACAGTATTTTCCAGCCCTTGGGGATCAGGAAGGCCCCTTGGGCCATGTCGCGGGCTGGCTCGGGTGACTGGTTCAGGGTCAACCTGGTTTGGTTTGTAACAAAATGGTATTAGAAGTAGGTTCTTGTTATTTGGGGTGTCTGGTAGCTGGAGATTAGGATTTTCGGGACTCAAGAGGTAGGTACGAGAAGGATGTCATAAACCCTCTCCTGTTCCACACCTCGAGTCTCTAGGGATAGTATGGGAATCGAGTCTTTTTTCGTTCTGGTTTGTTTTGTATTGAGGGATGACAACGAAGGTAAACCGATGTTACATCGTGTTCTCGCGTAGTGTAGTGAACTATGTGGAGTTTGGGTACACAGTTTAAATACCTCCTAGTTGTTGATGCTTACTTGGGTCATGGACCACAACCAGGTCACCATGTTATGTGTGGCAGCTAATCCCTCAATCCAGTTGTTTGAAGCAAGTTGAGTGTCATTTTTGTTCTGGTTGGTGTTAGTGCATTTTTTGGAAATGAAAAATGGTTTTTGAAAATGGGACTGATTTCTTTTAAATGAATTTAAATATATGAAATGGGATTTAAAACTGAAAGATTTTGGTTTGGAAACTAGTGTTTTCTTGGAAATTGGTCGAGAATGGTTTGGGGTGAAACTTTAGGTACTCCTTATGAATGTTTAAACATGTGATAGGATGTGTGGAAAGTGCATGTTGGTGCGTATGAATGAAAGTGGATGAATACATATGCAATGGTTCATGGTATTACCTGTGTGTGCTTGAAATTGAAGGCTTTCCATTGTTTTATAAATTGACTTTTATAGAGGAAAATGGTTTTGGAAAGTGATTTTGGTTTCAAAAGTGGATTTGGTATTTGGAAAATGGCCTTCATGGAAGTCAGTTTTGAAATATAAAATAAAAAAGAATTTTTGTGTTGTTTTGGTATTTGTTTGGTTTTTTTGAGTTGGGTGTTTTTGGATGAAAACGATTTCAATGATATTGCTTCAGCTTGATATTGGTTTTGGTCATGTGTTTTATATGTTGAATAGAAAATGCCACCCAGAAAGGTCCCTAGAGATTCCGATAAGTAATGGCCAGTTTTTGGTCCTTCTCGGACATTGTCTGTACTTAATGGTGATTGAGGTCTATTAAAGGTAGTTATGTGTTTTGAAGAGGTCGAGCATGCCTTCAGGGTATTGGGAACTCCCTAAGCGGTCAGAGTGCGTACTGTTTTGGGTCTGTTTGAAGGTCCATCTCTGGACGTATGGGAGTTGCTCGCCCTACCGTCAATGTAAGGTGGGATGTCGTGGGTTATCTTTAAATATGTCTTCATATGATGGTTTATACCTGAAGAGGTGAAGGCAAAGAAAAGGGAAGACCTTATGCACATTCAACCAGGCCAATAGACGGTGAAAGGTATATATTGACCATTTCAAGGAACTTGTGTCCTTTTCTCTGGAGGTAGCATCACAGGATTTGATGAAGACTCCTCTTTTCATCAGGGGTCTTCGTCCAGAGATCAAGGAGCATGTCCTCGCTTCAACGAACCATTGTTTTGAGAAGTTGGTGGATGAGGCGTTTTTAGTGGAGTTGGTATCTGGAGCGCAGATGGTTGGAAATCCAGTGTGTTCAGTTGCTTGCAAAGGTTCCCCATCTGACGAGCAGGGCATGCCAGTGAAACCCATTTTTAAAGAGTCATCTGCAGTAGTTTTGGTTTCCAGTTCATCGTACCGTTCAGTGGTGTGCCACCAGTGTGGCCGGTTCGAGCACTTGAAGTCGTCATGTCGCATCCGTCCAAGGACGTGTCGTCGTTGCCGCTATCTAGGTCACTTGGAGAAGTTTTGTAGAAAGTGTCGCCTGAAGAAGACATTTTTACCAGAGGAATTCCAGTGCCTGACTGTGAGGAAGGAGATGCTTTAGCCATCAGAACCTCAGCCATAGGTCTTGGGGTGAATCTTGCACACAATCATGAGTTTCTAGGGGTGTGAAACCTTGGTTCGGGTTTTGTATTCCATGTTGGTAGTGGATCATTTAAAGTCTTTTCATTCTTGTTTATAGTTTGTTAAAGTTATGACGTTGTTGTAGGTCCTTTGTTTTATCGTGGAGTTATGGCGGACATGTTCTGTTGTAATCCAAACAGTTTTGTTTGTCTGACCATGGTTTTCTGAATCGTGCAATTTTTTTAAAAGTGTGTTTGGCCCTTGTCTAGTTGGATTTGGTCAAGCTGTGTTTGTTTGGAGATGTAAGTTCCTACTATGTGCTGATGGTTGGGGTTATTCTCGGGTTTACTGCTTGGGTTATGTTCTTCCTGGGGGTTTTCTCTAGTTTAGGGCTTTCTTTGGTCTGATTTGGGAGTTCCAAGTTTCAGCGGAGGTGTTGTTTCGCTCATACTATAGAGGTTATTTTGGATCAATTGGGAGATCCCGCATCGCCCCCACCCTCTCGGGGTGATATATTTGACTATTAAACTTCAAAACTATTTTAATTCTTATGGTGGGGAGAACAGTCTCGTGTTCTCCAATTTTCGTATTTTGTGGTTTCTTTCAGTTTCAACTGGGCATGGTCCCTTGTTTTATATATTGTTTGGTTGGGTGACTTTTTGGGGGCAGAAAGTGTCTATGGTGGGGAGAATTGGCACACCCAAATTTTTTAATTAATTTTTATTTTAGTATTACTTGGCATCGGGTCCTTGCGCCAAGGTCCGGGCTAGGTCCCGAATTAAATTTTTTGTTATTTAATATCTTTCATGGGTTTCAGACCCGTGTGTAGTCACCGGATATCAGGCGGTAGTCGCATCATTATCCAGGTGTCTGTGAAAGTATCTAACAATTAAAATAATTAAGTTTATGTAAATAAAGAGGGTTAAATGGTTAAATTTCAATAATAATAATGTTACTATATAATTGATAATTTTAATATCAATAAGGTGTTATTATTTTTATTATTAATTTTTTTATTATTTGTTTTATTATCATTTTTATTATTATAACTTTTATGGTTATTTTTTTAATATTATTATTCCATTATTATACTTTATATTATTATTACTATTATTATTATTTTTGGTTTTATATTTTTATTATTTATATTATTTTTTTTATTATTATTTTAATATTATTTTTATTATTATCATTATTATTAGTTTTATAATTAATATTGTTATTTTTTCAAAATGAAAAAATCCTAATCTAACCCTAATACTACCCAGGTGACCCCCTCTTCTACCCCCTTCCCCGTCACGCTCCAACTGCCCCCCCCCCTTCCATGCACAGCGCCCCGGCTGCCATGACCTCTCCACCTCTAGCCTCCAGCGCTACGCGCTCACTCGGGATCCCACCCCCTGCCCCCGCCTAGCCTCTCGGTGCACCAGCTGCCTTCAGCCCTCTCTGCAAAACCCCACCCATGCCTATCCCCCTTTCCTCCGGCCTCTACAACCCCTACTTCTCCATTCTCTCGCCCTAGCAAGCCAGCCGCCCCAGGTTTTCCCTCTACGCTGAAACACTTCACCTAGCCTCCCATTCACCGTTCTACGGTACAGCCTCCCCTCCCCACGAGCTGGACTCCTGTCTGCACCGCCTTCCCATCCAGATGAACCTCCGCCCAGCCGATCTCATCTTTCTGGAATACATCCAACCAACCTCCTCTTACCAGAACCTCCCCCCCTGCTTACCCTCCATCCAGCTGACACACCCCCCTTTTTCCCAGCCGAGACCTTACTGGTTCACTTGCTGTCCGACTCTATTCCTCACTCCGACAACGTTCATTCCCCTTTTGTGGTAATAGATTGTGATTTTGGGGTTCTATTTGATTGGGGGTCTATTATTTTCAGATTAAATCACAATTCTTGTGTGTATAACTTCTTGCATAGGGTGTTTTGGATTCTCATTGGTGTGGTTGTGGTGCGAATGAGGTTCCACACTAGTTTTAGAAGGTCCGTCCATGTTTGAGATAGGTGATTCCACCTATAATTCTTGTTTGTTGAATTAATTCACCCATTTAATTAATTTAGTATGTTCATTGTCTGGTTTTCTTGGTGTGAATATAGTTTTAAATGAAGTTAATATGTTTTTATGTGTCTTGCATCATGGTTTTGGGATATGAGTGTTTTTTTCTTTGGAAACCCATATTGAGTCATTTGCTGTGTTTTATAAACGGTGTCGTTGGTTTATTAAAATTTTCAAGGGTTGTAGTTGTGTTTTGGTGTGATGTCACTATGAATTTAGTTATAAAAGACGTTTTGAGTGATTTCTTGATATTATGAGTCATGCGACACATTTTGAAATTGTTTAATAATTTTTCTTAGTGGTTTGGTTAGTTGTGAAAATGATTAATTTAATTGTGTAGGTAGTTTATTAATCTTTTCAAGTGGGGTTAATTTTGTTTTTGATGTGGCGTTGTCTACGTTTGGTCATAAAAACGGTTTTTGAAGGGGTTATTGGGTGTGTAAGCCGTGGGTTACTATTTTTATTTTCTTTTATAAAATTTAAAGTGGTTTATTAAACGGTACAGATGATGCGAGTTATGTTTTGAAAGTAGGTCGAAGTGGTTCTTTTGTGCTATTTGTTCATATGGATTATTTTAAGTCTGTGTTCTTGTATTTTATTTATCTTTGTGGTTGCAGTGCATTGGCGGGGTAACCCCGTGTTACCATGTTCATCAGTTTGTTCGTGCTTGTGTGCCTGTGCGAGGTGTGTCGCGTTGTCAGGTTTTCATGTTCGAGCTGCGAGTCGAGGTAGGTTCCCATTGCACTGCTTTTAAAAATTTAAGTTTCATTATTTCTTGCTTTTTGTGCACACTAATTGTTCAAATTAAATATTTTATTAATTTTAATTAATGAGTGATAATATAAGATAATTAATTTTTAATATAAGACAATTAATTTTTAAATGATTATTTGGTGTAAAAAGAGCCGGTTATTTTATACATGATACTTGAAATATTTTCTTGATGAACAGACCCCCAGTAGTGAAAGAATGAGAGTTTGGATTTTAAACATAATTCACAAAATATCAATTATAGTTCTGGTTTTAATGATAAATGATTTCTTCTGAAGCATGAACAAATATTTTGGTTTTTCTTATAGTGGTGATTGTGAAATGTATTAAATCCTGTTTGGCACATTATGGAAAACAATGAATTTTTTTTATTAAAACCTTACTAGGATATCTCTCCTGCCCTGGTTTTAATTGACTGTTTGGGAGGCCGCGCTTAAAGGATCCCAGGTACTTGAGTAGTTTAAAGGCTAGAGGTTGTCCCATGGAGGGACTTGGAGTGATGCCTGTTGTGCTCTATATATATATATATATATATATCTTATTGGATTCTCTGTTGGCATCAATTGGCTCACCCCCTTTCCAAACAATTGATACATGGGAATCTGGCATATTGAGAGAATATTCTAAGAATGATTGCAGCACTGGTAGGATATGGTACTGACCAGTGGCCCATAGTAGTTGGATATATTGGGTTTATTACTATGAGATTTTCCCCTGGCCTTCCTGAGAATGTATAGTCGAGCGTATTGAGTGTTTTGATTTAATCGTGAGTGGCTTGTGAACGAGGATGATTTCTCATTTATTGGTGTCTTCTGGTTTATTCTGGATCTCCTAGGTTCACCCATGTCTGTGACTTTTCAGTTACTTGCTGTGATGAATATGTTACTTGTATATATTTTCATTTCATTTCCCTTACTGTGTAACTACTGTAGCATTTTCATATGTAGTGTTTTTTCTAGAAAGTGAGGTGTGGTTTTAAAATGGTTTATGAAAACTGTTTTCAAATAAAAGTGTTTTATACTTTTTGTGCAAATTGAAAATGTAAACATTAATTCCCCTTTGAAAAATTATAATGTCTCACTAAAAGAATGACTTTGGTTTTTTGAGAAATGAATAGGGGCGATGACTTGTACTTTGTTTTTGAGTAACATGTAGAAAGAATTACTTTTATAAATTGTAGTTCAAACATGAAATGGTTTTTCTTTTATTTTAATTGTAGTGCACTGTGAATAGATATCGGGCTAGCCTACTGAGTTTTAATAATCACTCTTATAGCATTTTATTGTTTTTAGTTCTTTTGCAGGTTTCATATTCAGTTGTTCACCTTGAGAGACGTTGGTTATTTTATTTCAGAGTGACCCACGGGGTCACGTGGAGTTTTGGTCATGGTCAGGTTAGTAGCGTTGTTGGTTGTTATTTATTTATTTGCTTTTGTTCTTTTTTTACACTACTTAGTTTATTTTATTTTGGGCCAAATTGTTCCCACCTGTTTAATTTTGATGCCCGACACATGTTGCCAGCCCATGGGGATCGGGAACGCCCCTCGGGCCATGTTGCAGGCTGGCTCAGGTGACCGGTTCAGGTTCGACCCAGGTTGGTTTGTGACAATGACAATATCAAATTTGAAATTCTGTCATGGGTATATCCTCATATCGAACTCTCAATTGGTGGTACCCCAACAAAAATTCAATATGAGAAAACCAATGATCCCCTCTAGGATGTTCAATGTGATCATCAATTTTCAGAATATGATAATTTTTCTTAATGATAAATACATTCAAAATTCAGTGGTCAATACAAATTATAAGGCTCATATCCATCATCTTAGGAAAGAGTATAGGCAATGCCCATGGTGATACACTAGGACCAATAAATCCTTTCACCTCTAGGTCCTCAAGAACTAGATTATATTCCACCAACAAAGCAACTTCCAATTGATAGCATCTCATTGAATTTGGAATCATTTAAGGTAACAAGTCAATAATAAAATAGACCTATATCTATGGTGTTAAGATAGAAAATTCATCCAAAAAGACCTTAGGGTATGCACACACAAAAGTAGGTAGCTGACTGTCCATAAAGGGTTCATGTGAATCCGGAAATATTTCATAAAATTGGAATGATATTATACTGGAATAAGGAAAAAATAGTCATGCCCATCCCAATATAGTGTCACAATCACCCAGGAAAACCTGAGTAACCCCATATGTAGATAATAACTATACCCATTGGTGATAATACTCTATCTAGATCATTATTCTAATAATCTAATACATTTCAATGAGGAATTCAAAGATTCCATGATATAGAACTAATAAGTACCAAACCATCTCAAATTCAATTATCATCACCCGACACGTAAGTCTTTTAAAACCTTGTCTGGACCTCTTTCCTGAATGTGTGAAATGATCCATCAAGAATGACATAATCTATAAACGCAAACCCAAAATTTAAACTAACATTGAATATATAAAATAATGATTATCACCTCTATCAACCAAATATAAAACCATTAAAGATGAAATAAACACATTACCTCCCACAAGAGTTTTCCCTAGATCATAATCCTCTTGTGCACACTTTTCTACATAAATTCATCTTTATTTAGCCACATGAACATCCCAGTTAGCCTAAGAATGAGACCCACCACCCCTAAAACCATAAAAATGAACCTATGACCCATTGGTGAATGTGGATCCAGAATTACTACCTTGGAAAATATTTTCATAGAAATGATTAATATGGACAAATCTCCAACAAAGATGACAAGATATAGGAGCCTCTGTACATTGAGGTCTGGTATGACCACAACTGCCACACCACTAGAAAACAACCTATTTTTGTCATGATGAAGAACCTGAAACCAGTCCTAAAAAAGACATACCACTCTTGTGCTTCATTTTCATAACACAAAAAGCACCCTAGACTGCCATTGCACCCTCTATATCAATTCCCAGGCCTGTCTATCCAGTTATGTCTTCCTTACCCAAATATTCTTTATCCACTACCTCCACAATGGTGGGATGAAAAAAATCGACAAGCATTGTCTAAACATTGATCCTCATCCCTATCCCAAACATTCGATATTTTAAGTAATCATTAGTGACATGCTTCAATGCTATTATAACCAACTAAGTAAAGTGTGTGGAGTACTCTAGAATGGTACACTTCCCTTTATCTATCATTTTTAACTATGAGGTATTTGCCATATTAAAATACTCCTGATAGAACTACTGATTAAGAATCTTCTGGAACGAAACTCAGGTAAGACCTTCATGAAACTTAGCTTTCACTATTGAGTCTCACTATCTTCCTTTTGGTCCTTCGAGCATATACATGGAAAAAACCATATGGGAATCCTTTTGAGTCCTCAAAATGATTAAGATCCTATAAATATGTTCAAGTAAATCTTATGACACTTTGTTTCCTTTTCACGAAAAATACAAGTGGATTATTCTTAGTAAAATGGGATCCATGATCCACTACCTATATTAAGATCACTGTGCCCACTGACCATAAAGATTAAATGGTATGGATCACTACTTAAACAACAGAAGGGTCTACTAGAGGATCTACTTGTGGAATCTTCCTCGCATCGTACCCTCTTGTATTTAGAAGAGATCTTATAGGATGAATTTTTTGTTAAACACATGTAAATAACAATAAAATCCATGAGAAGTTTCCCAAACAATCAAAATAAAATCGAGAATCTAAAACAATGATTTAAAACGCTATAAATGTAAATAAATTATGAATCCCATAAAAAATTATAACTCATTTATAAGGTAAATGTCAATCTAAATAAAATACCAACAATGTTTTTTCAAACGACTTTACCCCCACAAATTCATTAGACACTATAGATAGGCTAATTTAAATAAAAATCCCAAACAATTTATTCACATGAACCTAAATACATGGTCTTGGACATAGTAAAAATTATCTGATCTCCCATGGAAACTCAGATTCAGTAATGAAGGTGAGTTTTCTAGACCCCTTTTCCACACCTACTATATGAATTCTGAAGATCATATGAATTTCAGACCAAGACATAGAACCAACTCAGGCTGTGCTGACACACCTCTAGTGGAGTAAACACCTCTGATACTAAATTGTAATATACCAACATAGGTCAACCAGAACAATCACCCAATTCAAACCATTTAATGGTGGGGTAAGAAAATTTATATTAAAACAAGTCTCAAATATAAGAAAATTAATACATACAACCATAGTAAAAAAGGAAAAAATGGGAGATACAAAGATCCAAAAGGGTAAGCCATAATTAAATAAAATTATAGACAATAAGACTCCATGTGTCTAAAATTCACCTCCAAACTATCCCATAAAAAACAACATAATGAGAAAACTGCATGCTACAGAATGACATTCATTTTACCAGAATCTTTCAAAAAATGGCCTACAACTACCCATAAAAAGAAGTAGGGTGTGAGAATCAAATCCCTATAGGATACCACCAATTGATATATATAAGTTCTAATAACTATAATGCACAAGTCCAAAAATAAAAAAAACCTTTTTATAATAATTTTTATAAATAACCAATTTGAAATACTTTTTCAAAAAATCCTTAAGTCTTCACATATTCATTAAATTTTTCCAAAGTTAGGAATAAACAATTAAAGATACTGAAATATAAATATACATGGAAAAAAGATCCATGAAATAATATATCACGTAATAATAATATGTACACAAGAATGTATATAACATTCGGGCTCTAGTCTATCGAAAAATATGTAGTAAATACTCACATACCTATCAAGGCATATGGTTGGATCCAACTAACATATATTCCTATCATAGAACATCGACATACAAGAGATACCTCCTAGTGGTGTCACACAAACTAAGAATTCATGTGTCTCTATCTTGACACACCCAAGGTTCCCACTGTTCAATGTTTATTTACTTTTGTTTTAGAAACCGTGTTCAAAATTATTTTAAATAAATTTTTAATCCAATACAATATAATACAAGGTTTAGAAATCCATTTTTCGTTTTTAAT
The DNA here is from genome assembly GCA_963277665.1 of Viscum album. NCBI lineage: Eukaryota > Viridiplantae > Streptophyta > Magnoliopsida > Santalales > Viscaceae > Viscum > Viscum album. The sequence continues at coordinate 835,415,571 of OY728126.1, read as the reverse complement.
CATATAAATTCTATTTTAAATGAAAACCCCCATATTCAAATATGACCAATGCCCTTTTCAATTTCAACCAACACAGTTCCACATCACATATCTATAAATCAATATGAAAAAAATTCAATAAATTAGAATAATTAAACCAATCCACATTCCTCAAGAGCATAGAAAACCTAACCTTCATTGAAAATAGGGATTTGAAACCATAAAATATTTTTTGGGAAGACAATTCATGATTAGATACTGAAAAGGATTAATAGAAAGCACAATCTAATTACCAATTTCCACACAAAAATAGATCCACCACTAAAAATGAGTGGGAAACCAATAGGAAGTATTATCGATGGAGATGAATCACTTACACCCACTAATTAAGCACTAAAAAATCTATCATGGGGGAACAAAGACACCCAAAATTTCCTAGGGTAAGAGCTCTGACTAAGAGATGAATAATTCAAAAAAAAAATAAAGCCTAAAACACCCATATGACACCCAAAAAACTAAAAATAATGGAATCAAATGGGGTATAATATTTTTAACTTTATTAATCCCATTTATTTTATTTTATTCAAAAAAATTCATCCCCATTTTCATAAATATATATATTTTCACATTACACATTGTGTAAATTATCACATTGTCAGTTCAACTCATGGGTTGACTCCAACTAGAATTACATATCATAAAACTCTCTTATATGTCATGTAACTTCCTATAAAACATAAAATAACATCTAGTGTAAATATTAAAATCCAAAAAAATCTAGGACATCATTATTATATGTATCCTCCCAATTCAGGGTCGAAAATACTAGCTCCACGAAAAGGGGATACCCAAAAATAGATATCATAACCTTCCTGAAAAAATATAATAAGGTTTTATAGGAATTTTCTAAAACAAAGGGTTTAATATGGGTGCAAATGAGAGGAGTGGGTGGCCTTTTCTAAGTAGGAGAGAAAAAACATATAGATTTTTTTAAAAGAATAAAGTGTTCTGACATTGTTTACATTTTAGAAGGATTAAAATTGGTTATTATTGAAAATTATATGTGATGAGGTATAAATATTTCAACTCAATGGGGTTTGGACAAGTTTATAGGTCATTTATCCCCTTCTCATCTTCATTTTATCCCCAAATAAACATATTTTGAGCTTAATAGTGGTAATTAATTTTTACTTTTTGTAAAATTCAATTAAAAAATTAAGTTAAAGTTACTATATAATTTAAATTATAAATATTATAAATATTTAATCGGTTATTTCCATATTCCATTCATATAACGGAAAAATTTTAATTTTAAAATTAATCTTGAAAAAGAGAAATAATATTTCAAAAGAGTAAATATTCAAAATTTTAGACATGTTTAATATAAAAAATCAATATTAAATTGATTATAATAAACTAAATTTGAATAATAAATATACAACAGAAGAAATTTTACTTTCATAACTATATAAAAATAAAATTCATTATGAAAAGTTTTTGATTAAAAAAGTAGTTTTTAATAAAAATAATTATCTTTCACTATTCAATGGAAAAATTATCTTTTCAAAAAATGATAAAAAAAATTACTCTGAGATAATTTTATCATTATTATTTAAAAAATTTGTGTTATTTTAAATACTTTTTCTAAAAGTTATAGTAATTATTTTTAAAATAAGTGTGAATAATGTGGAAAAACTAGTTTTTTAACAAATACATCTTTCAAGTGTTAAATTGGATATATTATTATCTCATGTATAGTAAAACAATATAATGAATATTAAGAATTTTACTAAATATATATTATATAAATTCCAATAATATAATTATCTAAAATTTATTTCATTACTTTATTGATATATAATGCCTCTGTGAACAAAAAAAATTGTTTTCAGAGAATGATTAACATTAATTTAAATTAGTTCTTATTTTCATTTAATATTATTTTGTCACAAAACAATTCATTTTATATAAAAGTGTAAACCATATATTTTTATAATTAGTTAATAATATTAATTCCTTACATTCCTAAAGATTTCTGATAATTATCATATAAAAAATAATAATTTAATAGCATGACTAGTTTCGTTAAAACTCAGTGCTGTGTGTAAGATAAGCTATCAGAGAAATTAAATTTATTTTGAAAAAATTAAATCTTAAAATAATAGGGATTTACAAAAAAATGTACTTGACTGTACTCTAGTATGTGACTTGTGAACTTTGATTAGGTATCTTTTTAGTTACAAAGGATACTTGAAAGGTGATTTTTTGTAGGGATCTCAGGGTTAACGCCATGGCCCCACTCATTGTAGTAAACTCTATCTAACTCAGGTCATTATATACCATGGATCCCCCTCTTATAAAATGAAGTTATTTTCTATTAGGAATCTTTAATTCATCATATATCCCTTTAGGACTAGGAATACTTTCATCCATTTGTCAAAATAGATGTTTTTTTTCACATGCATGGATCCTTCCCTATAGCATTGAGGGATTCACTTAGTAGGGCTCATACCAATGAATTCATCTTCCTCAGATATACATGAAAATAATTTGATGGTAGAAAGTCAAAATACATAACACCAATGATGGGAGAATGGTATAAACTTTTCACATTAGAAATACTAGTCCCTACCTCTCCATATACTCAGTGGAATGTGTTCATTTGTAGGCTCTAATGGATTAACAATTATAAAATCATGTAAGATTTCATGTATATATATATATGTATTTGTGTGTGTTAGAGAGAGTGAGTGTTTATGGGTGTCTGATATATGTATATATTTTTATATTTAAGACACGTTTATGAAAACTTCATACTCACATGTGTGTCAGATCCAATTGGATCATATCTATTTTTTTTGAAACATCAACTAGGATGCAAGTCCAAGTGATTATTCCAAAACAAAAGTTGGCTACAATAAAAATAGTGAAATACATATGTGTAAAAATATCTCTAGGATTCTGATATGTATGAATGGTTTTAGAAGGCATCCTAGGAGTGGCGTAGTATCTAGGAATGGTTGGTTTCCCCTCATTGGGTTTTGATCCCTTCTATGTGATGTTAGCCATTTCCAAATTTCTATACTTAGTGAAACCTTAGTTGGGATGATTTTTATATAGCCTTAGTACATTTACATCAGTTACGAATCGATGTCAATAAAGTGTTAAGAAATTTGATTCTTGAATGTTATAGTAGTGAAATATCGTGACCCATGAAAGATCTGATATGGGTGAACTACACTATATATCTTATCGTTATTCAATGTACCAAATCATCGTATCAAAATGAGTGGTGGCCATAGTGTCTGGAGTGATGTTCGCTGGATGGATCATTTTCTATAAAATAGAAAATAATTTTTTTATAATATGGTAAAATATAGGTAAGAAGTATACTGAGATGAAATACAATTTTAATACAAGTAAAACTAGGTGAATATTTTACAAATGAAATTTTCCCACTCATGTTGATTCACAAATCCCACTATTCATGGGTCTCGTCCTGAAAATTCACTTCTCACAAAAAGATTTAACCAAATTGTGGTGTACTAAAATAATAATTTGATGTTTTTTGTTTCTATATTAATTCACCAAGAATATATCATACCTAATACACTGTGTTGTTTCTATAGTAAATAACGATGCATGATACAACTTACAAAGATTAATGTGCAAATATTGAGGGAATGGAGAGTGGAAAGGATCCAGTAATCCCTCAAGTCATAAAAATTCATACTCCCCAAATTTATATTTCATGTATCTTGTTACCAACTCTCGGATCTCATGTCTTGCACCTCGAACTTTTTCATGTGTTTCTTTTCCCACCTCTCGGTGACATTGTACATAACTTGAGAACTTTCTATTCATTAGTTCCACATTTTAACCATGCCTATATTTACATCATAATTTTATCCCCTTCATGAAAATAAAATAATATAATATGGGGTTATTTGTTGTATTTTTCATTTTCTATGGTTAGACACCTCATTTGAGTGAATAAAAATTTCTATAAAGAATTATAAGATGTTAAACATGTCTCCTTATTTTCACTCAAGACTCCTTCCAAGATAGCCTTTTTCATTTTCTTGCTTCCATTTGAGGTTTCCTAAGGAATGATACATTCACTAAGGTAGATAAATTAGTAAAAAGTATCTATTTTATTTTGTTTTAAAATTTATTATAAAAATAACTTTTATCCCATATTAGAGTGAATGATCAAACTACACAACTCACACACTAAGGAACGCAACAATAACCGACACTTTATGTACATGGTTCAAATCACAAAATGAGAATTATTCTCCTTTGTGTAACTTGGATTCCATTAAGATAACCCAATTAAATATAATTACCATTATAGATAAAACAATAAAGGGATATCCTAATCTCCAGATATTAAAATAATCAATAATTTTATCTCTTGACAACTTCAATGATAAATTTCAATATTTTTACCTTCTTGGGGTATAGATTATCATTATCCGATGACAATTGTCTACTAACATAAATTAAAGAACTCACATAATTTTTCATACCTACTAGAACATGTGTGACTTCACTATCATATTCCCCATTGCACGTCACAGTTCTGCAATGCACAAACTAGTTTGGTATTTCCCTTCCTTTTTCATTTTCAACTTATAAATTGCACTACACTACGCACTACTAAATTATTTAGAATAATCTTATTACTTATTATTTTCATCACTACTAAAAAATAATTTTTACCAATACAATAGACAACACTCAATTTCTCCTTCTCTTCTTCTCTATATATTTTTTCTACACATTTTTAAGAAGGGACCTATTTGAATATATCTTCCACAAAAAAAATATTTTCTTCATGTTTGAAATTTAATTTTACTATAAGGGTTGGTGAAAAATCCCCTTTATTAAAAAGATAAAAATACAAATTGAATCCCTTTTGAAATGGGTATGAGAAAACTGACTATTGCATGCAGACTCAGACTGATCAACCCACTGCAAAACCCAGTACAGAACCCATTATTATGGATCCAAAGCCCATAGGGAGAGAACCCATTACATGCTCGAAGGCCAGATATCCAAAATCACAGCAGTCCCATAGAGTTGACCTAGTGGTCAATTCCTAAAGACATGAAAATAGAAAATAATCCTAGTGAAAAAACCCAAACATGAAAACTATATAGGAGACCTAGATCAAACCCTATTTCCCCGCCACACTATCTCTGCTGGTCCACAACACTGCCTCCCACCTCGAGGAAAACCTCCAAAGCCATATACCACTAAGAATATCACCAACACCCATGATCCTAGAGATCATCATTGTTCCTCTGCATCATCGGCCAATAATGAATGTCACGTCTTCCCTCACTGTGCCCATAGCCTCTATCTTATGTAGACTCCAAGATTCCATCCACCATCCGACCATGAGTACAGTGCCACCCACCCCCACCTATTGACAAGGCATAGAATATCTATAAAAGATTTGGTGAATCTGAACCAGATCTGACAAAGAGGAAAAGATCATCGATGAAGCACCCAACTACAGCAACAAAATCCTATTTAGGGTCGACCACACCCATAGACCAGTGCTAGCAGTAGATCTGAAATTTATCTGAAGGAAGATCTTATTAGAAGAATTCTCCATCGCCCATCATATGCCACTGAAGCCTATGAAAATTGAAGACCTCTCTTCCGAAGTAGAGATCAAATTCAAATTTTAAATTCTAATTCAATTAAATAATTTCTCCTCAACTAGTTCCCATCTTCTTATTATTTTCCCTACTTATTTTATTATTTTTAATTCTTCCCTAGGTCACTATAATTTAGCAACACTCAATGTAGTGTTTCTGAGAAGTTATTTCATATATTCAATTATTTTATTTCAAGTATCCCTATTTTTCTTTATTTGATCCTTCTACTTTAGTTTTGAGAATCACAAATCTCGTTTTCTTATGTTTTCAAATTGGTCATTCAATACCTCCATCATTTTATATTATTTTTTTCTTTATAATATTAAATATCTATTTTCATATTTTCTTCTATTAAAATCCAGAGAATTTCCCTAGGTACTTGAATCTTATAAATTTTATAAGTTAGTATTTTGAAGTCAAATTTTACATTTTCATAGTCTCGGATGACTCTTCCAATGTGGAAATTTACTCTTTCAAAATCTCATTAAATATACAAATGTAAATTTTAACTCTTATGATTTCCTGATGGAATATTCTAAATTCAAAGTTTTTCTCATCTAATGTTTGGGATTACTCTTAAGAAGTATAAGGTTAGTATTATAATGTAGACCATGAATTTTTAAAATTCTATCCTTTATTCTTCCAATGTGTTGAGTTACTCTTCTAAAATCATGTTTTTCCAAAATTTTAACTCCAACGTCAAAACTTTTGAACTATTCAAATTATCTATGGGATTCTCAAATCACTTCAAAAATATCAATAGTATTTACCTAGCTTATTTAACTTCATTTAAATGTGATTTTGAATAAGATTTATTCATTGAAATGAAAATCAAATAAAATAAATTCAACCACTTCAACACCTCCAGTTTTATTCGGTTGTCAAAATACTAAATTCTAGAGGATAATTAATATCTCAAAAATCGTCCCATGTATTAAAAAATACTATAAATAGGTATTCGGGTAAAAAATATCCCCCTTTATATTTTTTGGAAATTAATGAACATAAATCACTTTCAAAAAAACCATATAGAAATAAATAATAATTTAATAATTATAGGAATAATTGAGCAAACTCAGAGTAGAATAAAAGAATATTGAATAATAATATCATATTATCCATAAAATAGTATTTATGATTAATAAAATAATATTATTTTTCTCTTGATACCACTTAAAAATATAGTTTACTCTTCTAAACTTCTTTATACTATAGAAACTATTATTTAAGATACCATTTGAGAATAAGAACTTGTTCATGTAAAAAAAATGCTTTCTCAAAAAAATCATGAAAATGTTGAAACCAATATAAATAATAGGTTCCTAAAAATGATCAAAAAACTATTAAAAATTTCACAAGGAATCATAAACCCATGTTGTCCCTCAAAACATTCCCCTTTTAGTAGATCACTATAAATACATTCTCTCCTTAAGAAGGAGATCTCTCCCCCATAAGGTTACACACTTAAAAATGGATAAATAGCCCATTATATTTCTCCCCATTTGATAGATAATAAGTAGATAAACATAAATGAATATCTTTTTTTCTGTTTTCTCACCATATGTAAGTAATATTCATAGAAATAGATGTGAGAGTGGACTAAAAAATCCTAACTTATCCATTAATAATTAAAGGTTAAAAATACCCCTTCAACTTCTATGACTTGGTACACACCCCCTGTTAACTAACAATCACCCTATTCATCCTTGTTATTATTCAACTCTAGTCTCATATTAGGATTAACAGTTTTATTCTTAACTGTATCCATATAAAATTTTAAAAGTTCCTTATTATTTATTCTCTTGAATTATTTATTTCAAAACATTTATACAACTTTTCTAAAATATAATAACCCTCTAATTATACCATTATATTATCCATTATTATTAAGAGCACTTGTTTTTCTTTATTTTTAATTATACAGGATAGTCTACTCTTTTGGGGTCATCAATCAATGAAGTCTTCTCAATATGTTTCTTATTCTTCATATAAGGCATCTTATTACTCAATGCAACACAAACTTGATATATGTTTCCTTAAATAAATTAACCTCTCATTATAACACATCCTTATTTAAAATTCATCACAAAAAATGTTCTCCCTTAAAATGACACTTAATGGTCACCATTATAGACTAATAAAACTATGTTTCAACCTATTAATAAATGATATGTTCTTAAATTATAGCCTTCTTTGTTAAATGATTTTTGAACAAATACCCGTGATTTTGAGTGATACAAAATTATAAAATGTAATTAATGGTTTATCACACTTATCAAAATTCTTTAAGATCTTTATGTCTTCTATCTTATGTGGCGATTATTTACTATCCAAGATCAATGGACATTATTTTGTTGATTCATTGAATGAAACTTCAATAATAAAATCATTTTCATTAACTTTTCCATTATTCTTCCAGGAAAACTAAATATTGCAGCACATAATATATTGTTATGGTATAATGGTTTGATAATACTATTCCTTGTGACATGAATAATAACATTTTCGACATACTACATCTAATGAATTAATTTCATTCTTTGAATTTTGTCCACAAATTTTCAACTCCTTATGAACTTTTCTTATCTATGATTTCAATATCCCAGTAAAAGTTTTCCTACTATACCATTCAAACTCATAATAATATTTTTAATTAAACCAAAACAATTTTTTCAAATTCCTAAGGATTATATACTGTTATAATTAACCATAAAAGTCATACTTCCCTCTAAATGTGGAATTATATTAAAATTTATATACTAGTTCACATTCCATTATTTAATCATTAATCATAGAATACTTAAGTAAAAAATGGTAAACTCCCAAAAATATTCTTATTAATTATGGAAATCCTTCATTCCATTTTTTATTTTCTATTTTAGTAGGATTTCCAATCATGTTTGTGTTCCTAGAATTCCTATAAGTCTAAGAATCAATAGGTTTATCAAAAAATGTATTTCTACACCTATTCATTCATCTCAAAAACTCCACAATAATATTTAATATCACTCAAAACCATTAAAATGGTCTATTTTAATAAAATTTATCTTCTTAATTTGACGTCATTGTTTTTATTTATCAAGCATCATGAATAGAATTCTAAAAAATTGATTTAATCTTTTTTAAATTCCATTTTCCCTTGATGTTTTCTTGATATCATCACAATCCTTTTCATTTTAGATCCAACATCCCGAAGGCCAGAAAATTTTTATTATTATAAGATCATCCCCCTTTTAAGGGAATAAGGGGGAACCCAGACTTCATGGACATAGGACATCACACGATAACAACATAGATAACAACATAGATCAGCCCCGCCCTAGCATATGATCATGATGAATCCCTCCACCATTGAAAGATAGTTCAGCAAGTAGGTGTCCTATGTCAAAGCACATGCTCAATCTGACGCCTGACGCCATACCCTCTCAAACAACCAAATCTGAAAAACCTGTAAAGATGAAACACAAGCTCTGAATCCTCCTCTGAGCCTGATCCATGCGGTCAATCTAGTTGTATCACCACCAATCATGAGACAATTGCACCACCATCAATGACTATCCTGGCCGAATCTCTTCGCACTCCATAAGACACCTCACCACCACCTGTAGAGGCCTGAAATACAGTGTGAAAATCAGTGTTGTAGAGAAGAACCAGCGATGTCAAAACAGGAATCCAACAAAGTCATAATCACAGACAAACAAATGAATCCAAATCATCTAATCCAAAACCCTTCAAATAAAAAAGCAGCAGAGACATAATTCCTCCCCCTCCGAAGAACTGGAAATTGACGTAGTGATCCCCTAGAAAGTCATCGGAACTACTCATGGAGGTTGAAAAAGAAACTCCAAGAAGTCGTCAATGGATGGGACGATGGGCCGAATGCCAGTGCTAGTGGAGATGTCATAAAGAAGTCATCAAAGGCCGAGATGCTCATCGTAGCACCGCAAATACATCAAAACCGGAAACCGGAGCTGGAGAAACCCTGAAATCCAGATGTGCCACTCGGAATCCAGATCATGCCTATGCCGAATCGAGACCAGAAGAAGATGAGAAAATACAAGACGGAGGGGGAAGGGGGAGGAAGAAAATTGGAAACCCTAGACACTATGTAAAAAGGGGTCGAATCCACTCAGAGGCTCCCATTTTCACTTTTCATTTTAATTAACCTTTATTTTCAATTAAATTTTCATATTATTCTCGAGATATGGAATCTTATTCAATATTTTAATATAATTAATAAAAATAACTCCTTTTTATATTGAAATATGTTATTATAGATTAATGGTTTATATCCCCTTATAAGCCCTTTATTTTTTTCAATGGGAGAAATATTAAAGATAATACCTTTATCTTCCTTTTTTATATCATTATTTCTACCTATTTCTCTTCTATACTTTTATCATTATTACTATCATCCCTAATGGATTCCTTTTCATTCAACATTGGATTACTATATTTATAAATCATCCTCAAAAACTATATTTTTCATGAACATTATATTAGAAATTATTATTCTAGAATTTATTAAAGAACATAAATTTCTCCATTGAATAATATTTTTATTCTTTCATCTTCAAGAATCTTATTTCTTTCACATCATCATCTTTTGTATCATCAACTTCATTTTTTCATCCATGGGTAGTTCAAAACTAATTTTACAATACCCCAAAACCTAAAACACAAATGAATTAATCTACTATAAAGTTTACTGTTTATTCTCTAAGAACTACTTGTGATGAGTGGACTTATTGTTTTCAAATTATAAATCACAAAATTCATCCAAATACAAATATTTTTCATATACTAGAACTTATTTTCATATATTTTCATTCATTAATGATTTTAAGGATATTTTTTTACCAATCATGGTATTTTTCGTGAAAAAACATGCCAACCTTATTTAATAAGAAATAATAATTATATGAAGATTATATAATGAAATTTTCTTGGATCTATATACTTAGGAATACAAACTTTTTCATCAAACCTATCATGTAGAATTCAAAGTTTCATCTAAAAAACGTATGTATCTTTAAGATTCTCACCCAAAATTCAGATTGTAATAAAAATTTCATTTACTCTTGTGATTAAATTATCTAATCACTTAGCATATTAAATTTTTAGATATTCATATATAAATTTCAAAACCTGTATATTTTGATTCATTATTTTCATATTTCCTTTATAAAGATTTTTTAACTTATATCAAATGATTTTTTCTATCTTGATTCTTTTAACCATTATAAATTCATTCCCTAATATATATGATAAAATGGAATTAATAGAAAAACCATTTTTCAAAAACAAATTCTATCTACTTCTATCATACCTATACCACTAGTATGGTGAATAAACCCTTTGGTTAGAGCCTCCAAAAAATCCAATTAATGGATATGTGATACAATTTCATATAATCATCCAAATATAGTAATCAGTTCCCTATCAAATGGATATACTATTAAAATTGACTAAGTTTATATTATATATTTTATCATAATAAATTAAATGATAAAAAATTATACCATAGAGAAATTATTTATTAAATGAACATAAATACATACTATGTTCAAGAAAAATTCATTTCATTGCACTTGAAAAATTATGATATTTATTGGTAAACCTGATGTTTTAAAATGAATTGGGGTGTCCCTGGAATATTGAGTTCACTGGGAGGGGTCAAATCAGTGAAAATATCACTTTTGTTTTTATTTATGATTTTATATGAAATAAAACTCTATCACTTGTTTGAGTGAACAATAACTCTACGCAAGTCACACACACCAAGGAAAGAAAAAATAAGGACACTTGATGTATATGGTTCACATGTAAAATTGATATGTATAGTTATTGGTGTGATTTTGATTCATATATGATTGCATGATCCATTAGAATATCCATTATGGATACTATGAGTTGGGTGTATAGTAAACACATGATATATGAAGATTAAATATAGTCATCTTTTGAAAAGTCTCTTAATAAAATAAAACATTGCCTTAAATTTTTTGAGGTATAAATTATCCTTCACCTGTAAACAAATTATCCGGATGAAAATTAAATTCCTCCCAAACTGATTCTTTATTTTTAGAACGTATATTACTAGAATTTATTCATCCTCTTCTTCAATACACATCACTGTATCGACATTCAAAAATTATTGTTATTTTTCTCAACATTTTATTCACATTTATTATGTGAACTGCACTACAAAGCGCACTCATTCATTCACCAGAATAATCTACAAGATTATTCATCTCTTTACTATGGAAATTTTTTTCTCATTACAAAATGCAAGACTATTTTTTTCTTCTCTAATTCCCTACATATTCATTAGACACTTTTTTAATGAAAGAGACTATTTTAATATATCATGAACAAAATAAAAATAGTAGTTCATTCTTGTATGAATTTGAATTATATATTCAGTTCATGGGAACAAAATCCCCTCAACTACTTCCCGATTTTTTCTTATTTTCCATCTAATTCTTTTCTTCTTGTCAAATTCTTCGCAATGTCACAATGGTAAAGAAGCACTCAACAGAGTGAAACAAACAATTATTTAATATTTTTTTTCATTTCATCCATATATTTATCATCTTCATGATTGATTTCTTATACTCTATTTTCATTATTGTAAAATATCATTTTTTTATATTTAAACAATTATAGAACAATAAATGAATCTTATGATATTATTTTCCTCTTTAAATTTCTAATTTTATATTTTTATTGAGAAAAAAATAAAAAAAATTACTAAGTACTTTATAATTATGAATTCATGTAATGAATATTATAAAGTCATATATTAGATTTATGTAGTCTATATTAACCTTTCTATAGTGTCAATTTACTCTTCCCAAATCCCACTAACTTTTACAGAGTACCTAGTGACTCTTTCAAGGTAAATATTGATTCTACTAATGCAGTAGTTTTACTTTTCTAAATTCAGGGTTTCTCTTTAAAATACCGAAGATAATCTTTTGAAAAAGTTAATTACTTTTTTTATATTATATTTTACTCTTCCAATGTGTTGATTTAATATTATGAATTTATACTTAGCCAAAATTTTAGCTCCAAGATCGAAATTCCAGAACTATTCAAATCATCTTTTGGATTATCCAATCACTTAAAATAACCCAAAATCCTTCACTTAACATATATACCCTCATTTAAATTTAAATCTCAATATAATTATTTATTTTAAAATGAAATACAATACAAAAATCCCATCCACTTAAACACATCAAAATATCCATCCATTGAAATGATACAAAATGCTATAGGAAACTCCTTGTCTAAATAATAACCCCATGTATTCAACATATTAAAAATAGTTCATGGGATTAACACCACACATAAAGTTATTTTTGTACCTAGTTATCAATGTGTGATGGTATTCTAAGCCTACAATATCTATTTTAAAAAAGTTTTTTAGACACCCTGGCCTCCATTCACACCATAGACATGACATGATTCCCCCTATGCACACTCCTATGCAAGGCACGCGCCCCATAGTAAGGTGAAAGAAGTTTCCTCCTATGAATCTTGCACTTACATGTGTTGATAAATATTACCCACATACCCACATTTTACACACATATATAATAGTACAATTAAATCATCCTAGATATAATTTTGGAAGATAAACCTTCTCCATGCATGTAACCTAATATCCTATAAATCAATTCATGTGACTACCTAAGTCAAAGATTAAGGAATGTAAAAGGAAAAAATAGGGTAAATATTTCAATAAGTGTTTTTAAAAATAACTCTTCATGAAATACCATTTATATTATATAACTAAGATGAATGACCCCATGTCTTCTCAGAAACATCAAACCATGGTGCCACACACAGAAAACATCTTGAAGGATCCTCCACAAGGAAACTACATTTTAGATGTGCACACCAATAAAGTTGGGTATTATGATATAATATCCTAGATCATATAATAATATAGGAATTAAATTCATATCATACAATATGATATGTGTGTATCTTAAAATATGCATGAGATGCTTTTATTTCCTATATCATGTGTTATGATTTGTTGCTGATATGCACTGTTTGAGATGCATGCACCTTCCACACCAAATACCATGTGGTTTCCTTCAGTGTATAATCCATTATAAGAGGATTAAAAATTTAATAAACATCCAGTTAATTAGTTAAATGTTTATATAATTTATAATTAAATCATGGGTAGTATTTTATGATTCCTGACATTGATTTTGATTTCTTTATTTAGGAGGAGTGTCAAAGTGGCCTATAAAAAATAATATGTTCCCTGATTAATTGGGTTCTAAGAGTGATGTTGTAGATATGATCCATTTCATGAAAATATAGAAGTATTATTTTTTATTTATTTTTAACATTTTTTAGTGAAAGCGTTATCACCCCTTCAAGGTATGGGAGTCCTCAAGTTACAGACATGGATCCAATAGTTGGGGTCCACATCTCAAAGGAAAAAAGACATTTTTCATTTATCTGTAATCATAATAAAGTAATATATATATAATCAACGGTTATAGAGACCATTTTATGTTCATTACAGGTATTACATTCTTCATTAAATTTTCAAACATTTAATTCCTTGATGATATATCTTCCATTTCATGGTTCTATTTCATTGTGTGTGATTATAAGATGATCACCCAAAACCCATAAATGATATTAGATGAATTTTATTAAAGTGTTATAAATTATTAATATAATTTTTTATAAGAAATTTAATATCATAATTCATATGCAGTGATATCATAGAATAAAGGATGTTGAATTATTCTTTTTCGATTCATCGTACCGTATGAAATACATTTTTTCATGATTTTTCACTTAACTTAATCATATTTCCTAGTAATCATTAAAACCCTATGAAAAAATTTGATAATGTAGGATGATAATAAAAATTAATGTATTGGATATTAACAAAGGATGAAAGATACATGTTAATCTATTTGAAAACCATGATATCATAAAAGAGATTCTTCCATTAACATAATAATCTTTGAGATAAAATAGTTATTTAATTGCACATAAAATCTTCTTTACTACCAATGTTTTATGAAATAATTTATAATAAAATATAATGGAAAAATAATAACCATTTTGGTTTCTTAGAAAGCATGATAACCTATAAAATACAATTTCTTATAAATAAACATTTTTCCCTTAAAGGGAATAATCATTCCTTTAAACATATATCAAAAGATAACTTTATGAAATCGTAATATTTCCATGAAAAATATTTATAAAATATATAAATTTCATATAGGTTACTTGGGTAATATTGTTATTATAACACTTATAAGAACCCTTTCAAAAGAATAACATACATGGTTAATTCAAACATAATTCTTTAGAGAACATATTCAATACACAATACATTGAAGAGAAATATTATAGTCTATCATCATCATAACTAATGAAAGAGGACTTTAAAATACAGAAAACACAAATAATATTTAATTTTTATTTAAAAAATATCCTCAAATATTCCTTTCAACACAAATACAGAATCAATTTCAGGATTTATAAAAAAATAAGGATACAAACTTTTTTTCTTTGAAAACTCTATAAAAAATTTAGTATAAAAAAGGGAAATGGGAAGTTAAATTGAAAAATAACTATAAATTTAAGATGAAACTTTTTAATTAATAACATTCATGATGGTATTAAATTCTTCTCATGTCTTATACATTAAAAATATTCCATTCACACTTTTTTTTAAAAAGTCAAAATAACCAATTTTGAAAATTTTAAAATGTATTTTTTTTAAACCATGGTTACTAAATTAAAAGATTATTTAAAATTAATTTTAATTTGATTTTTATAATATTGATAAAATAAGTGAAATCATTAATAAAACATAAATAGGGATGAAAAAATAATGAAAAACTATTATATGTTTAAAATATGTTTTTAAATAAAAATCCATTTTGACTTGATATTTTTTGAACAAATGATTAATTGAAGGGAATAAATTTTCATGGATTTTAAAAAGAATTAGTTTTTAGATAAATATGTTAAAATAAATCCACAATGTATTTAATAAACCCCAAAAAATAATACATGTGGTGAAAATAGATTAATTCAAAATGAACAAAAATAAATACTAGAAATCCCTTACCCCAAGTCCGACTTGTCACCTACATTATCTTTCTTCCTAAATAATAAACATTTTTTAATTATTAATATCATGATAACATTCATATTTTTTGTTATTACTTTTATCTATCTTATATCCAAGTTATAATAAAATTACTTAATCAATTAAGTCCACATTGTATGGTTTGAGAACATTTAGCTTATAAGTAATAAATGACATTGGTAGGTTGAATATGGAAAAACATATAATTATTTTTTCATTTATATAGAATTTTTCATGTTATAATTATCATTTGTATACATTAATAATATTTTATAACCAATCTAGTAAGGTTTTTATGAAAAATTAAATAGGTTACAATCAAGGAGACATTAGTTCATACGTATACATGAATAATGTTTTCATTTATAAAAAAAATGAGGGAAATATGGTGAGTACAATATTAAATTTTAAAAAATAAAGATTATATCATAAATATCAAATTATTTCTTGAAATCCATATATATATCATAAATGTGAGGCAAATATGAAAAATCTCTAAAAAAAATTGAGTATAGCAGTGGTTGGTTAGCGGCGGTTCTTAGAACCGCCGCTAAGCCTTTTTTAAAAATGTTTTCCCAGAGGCTTATAATAAACCACCACGAAACAGGTTTTTTTTTACAATGCTGACCCTTCCCCACCACCCCGATCGCACCCTGCATCCCTGCTTCCCCCGCGACACCGGCCCCCCATGCACCCAGCGACCCCACGACCCCGGCAACCCCGCATCCCCCATCGACCCTGGCCCCCCGCGACCCCGACGACCCCGCGACCCCGGTAACCCTATGACCCCAACGACCTCGCTTCCCCTGGCCCCTTGTGTCCCCAGCTATCAATATGAACCCTATGTTTGAAATAAGTTTTTTTGAATCTTTTATAAATTCAATTTCATTGCCAACGCAGGTTGGGTTCATGAAGAATCGATTCATGATATAGAGGTATTAGATTTAATTACTAATGATATTTCGTTTGTTTTATTAAAACTAGGGTAGTGGTGTTGGAGGTATTATAGTTTATCCTTATAGGCTAGATAATCCAGTATATGTTCTGATAGTTGATTCATTCCTACGTAAGGACACTAATTATATATTTTCTAACATTAGTACTTATATAATTAATTATAGAATATTATTGGATTAGTGAAAGCATTATATAGTGATCATGATTTTATTTATGTACTTTTTTTCATGTGATAAATGAACTACTACGGGATGGAAAGTCTTGGAATTCCAATGATATATTCTAAATGATTTTTTTTATACTATTTTAAACCTAATGATATTTTTTTCTTATTTTATATTTGATATTTTATCTTGTAGAAAACTTCTATGTGAATTTATGAACTGAACACCTCTAGGTTTACACTAATATAAGTGCCACTCTGGATTCATCATGAAGATGATGAGAAATATTTCTATGTAAATTATTATGAGGGTCCTCTACTTATTTCCATTTTAGAAATTTATCTCTATGTAGATTCAATTTCCAAGGCTTAGATGTTAATTTAAGATTATTTTTTTACACGTCATCAAAATAAATTCATGTATTATAAAACATTTCCTTATATAAGAGTAGGTTTGTTAAATCACACTACTTACTTTTCTATTGATCTATATTCATCAATTTTACTAGAAGGATATTTATTTTCATACTCATTATATGATAAATATGTTAAGTGATGCCTTAATGATAAATAAATGTGATATTGGAAAAGTGTTTCAATATTATATTGTAATGTTGTGACTTTTCGGGGATCACATGGAGATGTTTTGAGTTGTGAATATGGTTGTGACTTTTTTTGGGAAATTTTATTATGAGATATTTCAACTAGGTTTATTTTGTATTTAAATTTTATTTGTATTTTTTTCTCTATATATAATCCAAACTAGATGCTTTTTCAATAATATGTATAGTCTTGGATGAAAGTAGTCACTTTCATTGAATATGTATCATTATATTTTTCATTATTTTTTGAAATGGATAACATATTTATTTATAAGGCCTACTTAACTATAATGAATTATGACACTTAGGTATGGAGTTCCTTATACTTTTGATACTCGATAATGGAGTCCATCAAACATGTGTTACTCAATCATAACATCCCATTACATTGCATAAATTTATTTTGTTTGTTAAAGTGAATGGTATTGAATTCTTTCTAACTTATTGTAGTGGTTTGGATGAATATAATTATTCCAAGTTCCCGAATATAATGTTTAGAGAGAATTACTTCTGGGATCTATTTCCACCTATGTGATTCTGATTATCTTATTATGTTGTCCTAGATAATAGTACCAACACCCCACATTTCATCTCCAAATTACCAACATGATTCTACTATGAAACTCCAAACACCAAACCCAAACACATCAACTATTCTTCAAATACCATTGTTTTATCCCCAAACCACATCAGCCGCATCTTGAACACCATTTCTTATGTGGTCTTCACCTTACTAGATCAATTTTTATGCAACAACACTAGTAAGTCCTTCTCTAGATGAATTATACAGAAGGAGCTCAATCCCACCCACCAATGCGCTATCATATCCCAACCACGATGCCTTAAACCTCAAAGAATAGAAAAAAATTTCAATGGCCACACCGAAGTATGAATCTAACTCTTAGTTCAAATCCATGGTTAGTTCCTCGATCGTCCCATTTAACCATAATTCTCCACTCATGAGAACTAACACATATATGATCCAAATCACCCTCAAGTCACACCACCTCTATTTTCTATGTGACTACACCAAAGAGAGGTCTGTGAATTCAATCCACATAATGTTCATAGAACCTCGAATCCTAATCTCCCATGTTATTTCATCATGAATTTCCATGAACACCACCACTTATCATGCCTCAAGACTACCATCCCTCACGTGGTTCTTGTCACTCCAAATTAACAATGTGTTGAGTTTTCTAAGCATCATAAGGTTTTCCCTAAACATTATTTATAATAGGTATATTCAATATTAGAGTTATATATGAAGACTCTATAGAGAACTTAGGTTGGGGTTATTCCAAATTAACTATGTGATTTAGTTTTCATGGTAAATTAGCTACCACGTTGTTAGCACACTGTTTCTCTTTACCAAAGAAAATCTCCATATCCCAAACACTAGAGGGTTCATATCTAACTCAGGGGATCATATTTATTATATTATGTTTTTTTAATCTTATACTATCGTATATATGAATCTCTTCCTCTATTTAGTAATAGCTATGTGTTTTAAATTTTTTTATTATTGTGTAGACACATTGTGATATACATGGATAAAAGCTGGATCACATTACCGAGGAACACACGTTAGTGTGTTAATGGATTGAATGAGTTTTTAGATTTTGAAATTTCTAATCGATCCGCTGAAGGGAGAATAAAATGTCCTTGTCCTAAATGTAAATATTGAACATGGTTGAAGAGAGATGAAGATTATGAACATTTAATACTAAAGCAATTCCCTGGTGAATATTTTTTTTAGATTTGGCGTGGAGAATCGAACATTATAGAAAGATTGAGCACTGATGTTAATCCACAGAGTGAGGTCCCAAGTTCATCGACAATGGAAAATGAAATGCAAAACCTCATAAATGATGAATTCGGAACTGCAAGACACCACTTTCAGCATCAAAACATATCAAGAACAACCAGAAGAGGGTGCTACAAATTGCAACATGACAAGTGATGTTTTTGAGACTATAACACATGAAGATCAAGATTGTAACATATCATAGGATCCTCTTATTGATTCTGTGGATCCAAATGTAAGAGAAAACATCATTGAGGATAATGTGTTTCATGATTTAGTTGATGATGGAAATCAAGAGTTGTATAGTGGGTGTTTGAAATATTCAAAGATTTTATTTTTGCTGATGTTTTACCATATCAAATGTCTATGTGGAATTACAAATAAGGAAATTTCTATGATATTGGAAATGATTCATGATTCATTTCAGGAATCAAGAATCCCAGAATATTTTTATGATATAAAAAAATTTGTTAACAATATTGGTCTGAATTATACAAAAATACATGTGTGTCCCAATGATTGTATGCTTTATTGGGGAGAGGATTCAAGTAGACAGAATTGCAAGAAATTTTCTTCTTCTAGATGGTAGGTAAAGGGTGATGTTGGAAGTCTTAATGAACATAATTTCATGGAGAAGAAGAAAAGGAACACACCTGTAAAGGTTTTGTGTTACTTTCCTTTGAAGCATCCATTGCAAAGATTATTCATGTCATTGAAAACCGCTGAATAAATGAAGGGGAATTATTTAGATAATAACAATGATGGGTTAATGAGACATCCATTAGATTCTCAATCATGGAATACATTTGATTCATTACATCTATATTTCTCAACTCATCCTAGTAATGTTAAATTGGGATTGGATATAGATGGATTCAACCCATTTGGTACTTTGCGTACCAGTTATAGCATTTGGCCAGTTGTTTTGATCCCTTATAATCTACCTCCATGGATGTGAATGAAACAAACTAATTTTATCCTTTAAATTATTATTCCTAGAAAAAAATGCATTGAAATGATATTGATGTATACTTGCAGCGTTTGATTGATGAATTGCAGGAGTTATAGAGAAACGGTGTTGAGACATTTGATGCTTCTTCTAAAACAATGTTCAAAATGCATGATGCTTTAATGTGGACCATTAGTTAATTCCCTGGGCTTGGGAATTTATCTAGTTGGAACACATACACGGGTTTGGCTTTTCCCATTCGTAACTTTGATTTTGAGCCCAAATGGATACCTTACAGTAGAAAACGGTGGATCTTGTGTCATAGAATATTTCCCGATGCAACTCATAGATTCCGGCTAAACAGATCAAAATTTAATGGTTCCATTGATTATAGACCACCTCCAAATTTATTAACTGGTTCTAAAATATTGACACAACTTGGAAATTTTGAAACGTAATTTGGGAAGGTTCAGCATTTGAATGATAGAGGAAAACGGTTCCGAAGTGCATCATCAAGCGAAATCAAAATGAAACAATGGATGAAAAAAAGTATATTCTTCAAACTTTCGTACTGGGAATTTAATTTTTTGCAGCATAATCTTGATGTGATGAATATTGAGAATAATTTATGTGACAATTTGATTTTCACATTTCTTAATGAGCATGGAAAGTTGAAAGATCATCTCAATGATCGTAAAGACTTACAAGCAATGAACATAAAACGTGATCTCTGCCCAGATGAGAATGAAAAGTATCCTCCGGCAAATTTTTCAATGAAAAATAGGTATAAATCTACATTCCATTAAATTTTAAAGAATGTTACTGTATCTGATGGGTATTCAAGTAACATCTATAGGTGTGTTGACTTGAAAAATCGTAAGTTCCATGGATTGAAAAGTCATGATTCTCATATTTTGTTACATCATTTACTACCATTGGAATTACGTACATTATTACATGAAAAAATTACTGTTGTTGTACTCTAATTCTGCACATTTTTTTGAAAACTATGTGGGAAGTCTCTACATCCATTTCTGCTTGACAATATCCAGGAGTGGTTTGTATTGACCCTTTGTGCAATGGAGATGGTCTTTCCTCCTTCATTTTTTACTATAATGATGCTTTTAGCTGTGCATTTGGTTGAGAAAGCTAAATTTGGAGGGAACATTCATTATCGATGGATGTATCCAATTGAGAGGTACTTTATTTATATGTTTTTAAATTATGTATACAATTTTTGGTACTTAATTAAATGCATAATTATGTTTATTTTATTTCATAGATATCTTGGGCATTTGAAATCATACGTGAGAAATAAAGCTCAACCAGAAGGCTCTATTGTTGAAGGCTATTTGGTTGAGGAGTGTCTTACCTTTTGTTCTCAATACATTAATGATATTGAGAAAATATTTAATCGAGATGGATGTGTTGACGACACATCGACTCAATCTCAAATACATCAGAAATCTAAAATATTTCTTGTTATTGGCCGATCAGTTGAGAGGACCTCAAATATGACACTGACTGAATTAGAATTATTACAGGCACATAGATATGTAATTTTGAATAGTGAAATTGCATATCCATTTATTGAACAGTTGAGGATACAAACAAAGAGATGAATTAGAGGTCGAACACGAAATGAGAAAGATATAATGAAAGATGTTAATAAAGAGCTTGTAGAATAGTTTTCATGACGTGTATGTTCATAAATATTGCAATAAATATGAATATTAGTTTAACACATACATTTTGTAAATATAATAAAGTGTATTTCATTTTGAAGATCATGAATACTGATAATTGAGCAGAGGTGTCCGAAGATTTGAAGTTTCTTGCTAGAGGTCCACTAAAACAAGTTAGAAAGGTCGACGCTTATAATGTGAATGGCTTTAGATTTCATACAGTCGGTCGAGAAGTTGGTTTCAAAACACAGAATAGTGGTATATTTAGATTTTCTGAAGTGGAATACTATGGAATGATGCATGATATTATTTAATTAAACTACCATGGACATTTTTCTATTGTTTTGTTCAAATGCAAATTGGTTGATATTATCAGAGGTGTTAAAAGAGATTCCTTGCAATTTACTTCTGTGAACATCTCTCAGTTGATGGATTTTGGTGATCGTGAACTGCATGATCCATATATCTTAGCATCACAATAAAAAATGTTATATTATGGGAATGTTGTTGTTGATGAAGGGTGGAGTGTATTTTCTTACATAATACAAAGATATTTGTATGATATGAGTGATGAAGTGGAAAACTTGACATCTGAAATTGAATTTAATCAACAACAGGAAGTAGAATTATTTATCCATCATGATATTGAAAATATTATTCTAGCAAGGTTGAATGAAGTGGATGAAGCAATGGATTAGGAAATTGAAATTATTGAAGGGAAAAATGATTGTATGTACAATTATTTATTTATTCAGCAACCACTAGTTTCATTTCTTCAGTCATTCATTATCATTGTAATATATATTTTGTCTATTAGTACTGGGCATCTATTATCATTTTTAATTTTTTTCTGCATAATTTTTTTGAAATATATATTTCTGAACTTAATTTTATTTGATAAAAAGATAGGAATGCGAAGGAGGAAGTGGTTCACTATTTCATCTAGTCCTGTGACAGATGACGATCCATCTGGATCCCTCCCCATGACATCTGAGTCACCAACTAGCTACACCCCTGCTCGATCCCCCCTTCACCATATCTCACACCATATGTGGATGTCTCATTAAAGTCTGAGTCGTCGACTCCCCCTTCGGGAGCCTCCACAATGGGGCAGCGACACTCCCCTTCCAATTTATCACAGGCATACTGGAGTGTCACTATCATAGGTGCAAAATTTAATTAAAAAAATCTATTGAATTTTGTTCATACTAATTGATTGATCATTGAAGATGAAGAAAATGCAACTGTGGAGAAAATAATAAAAATTTCTTATTTTTGGAATATGACTGTCCAAAAGATAGTTGTGCCATTTGATTCTTATGGGGTCCCTAGGGATGACAGCACGAGGTTTATTGGCCAGATTATAGGCTAGCTAGCAGCGAAACCCATTTCCCTTCCTATTTCATATGATGATTGGAGACATATGCCTCCAAGATGGAAAATGATGATTTTTATTCTCAAATAAAGGTAAATTTATTACATTATGGTTTAATTAAATGTCATGTTACTAATATGTTCACAATGAATTTCTGTATACAGATGTTCTTCCACTTTACAGTTGCTGATGTGATAGCAAGGAAAGTGGACATTGAAAAATCTAGGTAAGAAATGGAAAGATTTAAAATGGAGATTGTGGTGTGATGTCAACAATACTTCATTGACTATGCATCAAATGAATGAGATGCTACCTAGTGGGATACCGAAAGAACAGTGGAAATTGTTTGTTGAAAGACATCGTGATGAGAAGCAGATGGTATTGAAATATTTATTATTATATTATCCTCATTTTACATTGATAAATGTATATGAAGAGGAAATGATGTTGAATACATTACTATTAAATTGTATTTTATTTATTTCAGGATCTCTCAAGACATAATTCTTCAAACCAGGCTAAGAAAGTCATCCCTCACACTGTGGGATCAAAAATCTTTTCTAGAAGCCGAACAACATTGGTTATATTTTAATTTGTTTAAATATTTATAAGAAAATATTATCAATTTAATATATTGAATTTTTTATTTATCTATTCTTAATGTAGTCACAGTGTTAAGAGCACGAAGCATCCCGAAATGAATTGTGGTTGGATGTTCACAAGAAATCAGATGGATGTTTTGTTAATGAGTGTGCTAAATAAGTTGGGGTATGAAGTCAATTTTTTATTATAATAACTTATTATCAGTTTTTACTGTGTTAATATATAATGATATTCGGTTTATAGGTAAAAATTAATGAACTATGGGATGACAATCTTGCACAGTCTTACTAAGTCTCCCAGGGTGACCCGGTTGCTAATGTCCTTGGGAAGGAGCATCCTGGTAGAGTGTGTGGGATGGGTTTGGGACCAATTCCATCTGAGGTTTTTAGCAGGCCACCGGGGAGGGCAGCTACATCTACTACTATCTTTAGTCAGCCCATACCTGTAGATACTCAGAATGATATTTTTTCTCTACGAAACACAGTTCACCAGTAGGGGGATCAGATATCTTCTTTGCAGAAAGAGTTGACTGAAATACGAAAACATATACGCAGATATGCCCCTGGTGGTAGTGCATTGACTGGTGGTATGCAGTTAAATCACCAAAAATCAAAATCATTTAGTTTTCTAACTTTCATTGGTTTTAGGTTTTAATATAAATATGCAACCATATTTAATTTTCAATATCATGTTCTTACAGGTTACAACAGAAAGTGGAGATGAATGTGGAGAGGGTGACGATGCATCATCGGACCGTGAGTAGTTGTATCGTTGATGTGTTGAACAAATATGGGAACATTTGGTCTATATATGTAACATTTTTGTCAAATAGTTTCCACCAATCATTTTCATGTCCTAAAATTTCCTTGATTTATCATGTTTCCTTTTATTCATTTTATTTATTTCTCATGTTTTTTTAACTCGTGATTTCTCAAGTGTGGTATAAAACACTCCATTTAGGCCTGGGTTTTAATTGGTAGTCGATATTTTGGATGACTATGAGTTAAAGTCATTATTTATGTGTTGAAAAAATTGGGTCAATTCAGAGTGATCAAGGGGATAGTGTTGTGGACACTTATGTGAGGCCCTTGTAATTTGTCTTACTAGGAGGCCCTTTTGAGTAGTAATTTCCTTATATTGATTGAGATATATACCCCATGAAGGTAACTATTGATAAAACATTAATGTCGTGGTAATTTTCATCAATTTAATTGATCCTAATCAAGTTGGACATCTCAGATTGACCTTTATTGATTGATTAATCTACTATTATGATATAATATTAGATAAATGATGTATGATAACATCAACCAAATAACAATACATATGGGTTTTTTCCCTATATAAATTTAATATTTATTTTCACATGTTATACTATTTTAAATTTGAACTATGTAATGTTCTC
Source organism: Viscum album (assembly GCA_963277665.1). Lineage (NCBI taxonomy): Eukaryota > Viridiplantae > Streptophyta > Magnoliopsida > Santalales > Viscaceae > Viscum > Viscum album. The sequence continues at coordinate 835,390,224 of OY728126.1, read as the reverse complement.
TTATGTTGAGATGGTTTTACTATTTTTTAGTGGTGACGGGGTAGTGGATTCATCCACACCTATTTCATACTCAATAGAATCATGTTTCCCAACATCAATTGGGTTAACATTGAAGAAATATACTAATGTGTTACCACCAATAAGAAACACATATTTACATTGTAAAAGGGATTTCATTAATTTGGGTGTGATCCCATAGGATGAATGATACTATAGATGAACATGAGCAAAAAATGATAAAAATTTAACCCACCCATGTGGTTATGTTTTCCATTGTAATTTTATAGTCACAAAGTCCACTTAGGATAGATTATAATGATTTTAGATATTAGATCATTGTAACCATCCCAAGTATATTATCTAGATATTATAATGGGCCTCAAGGGTGTTTAAACTAGTAGGGGTATAAATATTCTCTTGAGTGTTAGTGGTTGGATAACCCCAGTGGGATCGAATTTTAGATTCTTGAGTATAGAAAATAGGGGAAAACACCCTATATATCTTCTTGAGTACTCAACGTCACATGTTAATAAAAATTACTATAGTGAACATGATACTCATAGTGAAGTTCTAAGATGATTTCTAATTTATGGGGGACATATTTATCCAAATCAATATGATAAGAGAAGAACATGTTCTCATGATCTATTGAAAGGACACAAAAACGATGGATGTTAAATTATGGACTAATGGTTTTTCCATAGAATATTTTTATTTAGACAACCTATGGGGAATTATTCCCCATAGATTACCATCAGTGTCATATAATGTCAGGATAGATCCATTTAGATGGTATTCCTGAAATAAGGTGTGAACCATCATGCAATCATTTTACAATGGTTGGAGACAATGTATGTCAGGGTATGGGGAACATATATTCATAGAAATTGAGTCCTATGTATGACATAATAATTGTTTTCATGCCTCACCATTGTGTTCCTTATGGGTACTATCAGCTTATTTTTGGTCTTGAACTTAATTGGTGCATTTGGTGATTCAATTTTAATTGAAGGATGTGATGAAGGTATTGAAAAGGAAACACAATGTAGAAACCCATCAATACATCATCGATTGTAAGAGTTCATAGTTTATCAATCCAATTCCATGTTAATGGATTCACATTAGGATATCTATTTATTGATGAGAACCTCTATTGGGCTTCCATGTATATGAATATTTGGTATGGATGTCCTTTTAGAACTAAATTACAATGAAAGGTGTTAACTAGTGATTCATACTATAGATTCTTAAAAATAGGTATTGGTAAAAGGTGTGGGATTTTGGGATTATAAAATATTATTTTGGTGGAATCCTTTGAATTATTGGATTCCCTTATAAATTTATGAATTTTTAATGAATAATATCAAAATACTTGTGTTTAACGAGTTACCCCTATTCCTATGATCTCTCTGGATCTGTGTAGATATGAAAATATATTATTACTAGGTTAATCATATATATGATACATGTTTATGATTCATTTTTTTAAGGCCACATAGTTAAAAAATTATTAATTTTTCTCCATTCAAAGAGTTCATAGGTGTTTACATTATTGGGATCAGGCCCATGTTATGATCATCATATGAATCTATATAAATATAATCATAACAAAAATAGTTTATTAATGATTAGTGGGATACATCATACAATTTATGTTCAATTTAAATAGAAATATTTCAAGAATCAGAACTTTTTGTGAAGGGGAACACTTTGTGAAAGGTACCTAGAAATAGATAGTATTTGAATTTATAATGAGTTTCCATTTCAGTTTCATCTTGGTCTTCAATGACTAATTTGGAGAAGGTATGGTTGTGGATTACACCTATTAGTGCTCCCATATATTGTTTTAAATATCATATATGTTGGTATGATGATAATGGATGAGTGCTTAAGAAGTTGGGGCATACAACATGAAGGTGGATATGATATTGTGATACTAGGAGGGTATCTAAAATTAAGGACTATATAAAGAATCTAATACTAGAGTCTTTAACTATGGTATTTTGTAAAAGTGATTCATATTATTCTTATTGAATAAGAATAATAGCATATTTATTGACGTTGGGATTGAACCTCAGAGGGGAATATATTGTATCCTTGTTAAGAGGAATAAAATACTATATAATTGAGTGTATGAATTTTAAGGTAATGTGACATGATTCATCGTAGATTAAAATTGTGTTGAAAGGACTTGTGGAATGAATTTTAGAGTCATCTGACCAGGTTTAGAAGGTGATTACTATAATGTATCTCAATAATTATTTTAAATTATGATAAAATAAAACATAATGTTTTTGTTTACCATGATTTTTTTAAGAAATAAGTTATAGAATATTAGTTGTGTTACATAAGAGTGCACAATAAGGTATTGAGTGAGGCTAACACATGATCTTCTCTAAGACACCTGGTATAGTAGATGTGTGTGGTGATGGTATATTTGGGGTATTAAACCATGTAGGAGGCCCACACATGGTAAATATAACTGTGTTTTACGGTCACTCCCTATATGGGAACACCGACACACATGTAGACTTAATGATTCATTTTCAAGTGATATATATTATGGGGTATCAAGGAAGATTAGCTAGATGTATATTTGGAGAGTAGTAAAATAATGGACCAATGTTTTATAGTTGATTCTATCATATATATTTTTTCAATTTATTCTATACTGATTTCCTAGGTTGATGTTTCTTTTTGTATGATGGTATGTACAATCTGGTTTATTCTTATATAGAATGTCAATGTTTACTCTTTTTTTCAATTTATTCTATACTGATTTCCTAGGTTGATGTTTCTTGTTGTCTGTTGGTATGTACAATATGGTATTTCTGGTTTGATTTCATTTTCATGGCAGTGGTGCAGTGGAAGAAAAAAAGATTTTTTTTTCTAGTCATCTTTTAGAGGTTATTTTAACCACCGCGAAATGTACATTGGCGGCGGTTTAAACCGCTGCTTCACAGTGAAAACCGCTGTGAAACGTAAAAAAAATTAAGTTTAGCGGTGGTTTTAACTGCCACTACATAGTCACATCATAGCTCCCTCATTCTGCGGTAGTTCTCATTACTTTAGTGGCAGTTTTACGGCCTCTGGATTTGAGTTTATTCACAGTGGTTATAACCGCCGTGAATAAACTAATATCAAGGGCTTGTAAAAAACTGCTGTTAAACTCAGTAAAACCACTGTGAAATAAAGCATCTATGACGCTTTCCTTAAACTGTCACGAAATAGAAATAGTCACCGCTAATAGATTGTCGAAACCGTATTAGGTGGTGGTTTATAGAAACCACCGCCAAACCATGTAGTGGTGGTTTAAACCACCGCGACACCCAAAAATAACCGCCGCTACATGGATTTTCTCTTGTAGTGAATAAAATAAATCGATTTGTGGGGAGGTAATATTAATTTACGCATCAAGAATGTTATTATTGTTTATTAGATGACAAGGGATAAAATAAAATATAAAGTAAACAATGTTAGTGGTTTAATTGAAATCATGAAATTAAGAGAAATTAAACACAACAAATTAAATAAAATCATTAAAAATTAAAATGACTATTCAAGAGTTATATTGAAAAAATTGAATAAGCTTACAGAATTCGATGTTGTTAATTAAATATTATAGGATGAACATATTTTACTATCACATAAAACAATAATTCATGGAAGTAATAAATTGTTTTTTGTAATAAATAATATTACGATGTAATATTATTATGAAACTGATAAATATGAATAACATATCACTAAAGTGAGTGATTTGTTGAGTGAAAAAAGAAATTGTTTCATAAAGAGATGGTTACATGAAGCATGTTTTCGATAGTATAAATCAATGAAGTTTACTAGATAATAGAAATATAATAATTTTAATAAATTCATTATATTTGTTTTTAATAATAAATCATAAGAGATAGTTTTAAACATAAAAGTTAGTAATGTTTTATAATATTATAATTTTTAAATGGAAGATGATAATGACACAATACTAATAATGTTTTATTCCCTCACTAAGTAAATGCTATGAAAATGTAATTTGAAGTTAACGATGGGCTTTCATTAATATTAAAAAGAAATTAGAAAGGGATACATTAACCTTGGTAACCAATTTATGGGAATATATTTGGAAAATATTATGATAAGATTATAGTATCACTATGAAATATAGTTTATGTACTATGAGTCACTTTTGATAATGTGAATGTAACTCATAATATGGGATATAATATTAATCAAGTCGTGATATCACTAGCTGAATAAATAGATAACTAAAATTTAACTATTATGTGTTTATTATTAACATTTCATGATATTGGATAATAACAATATGTTGTGGATGATAAATCATCTCTACATTATTCTTTGGTATGTCTTGTGTGACTAATAATAGGATATTTGATTGTGAATAAAGTGATTTTTTGTGTACTTATTTACTTTGAGATGTGTTTCATCCGAGGATTGATAGATATTTATCAAAATGAGATATTATTTTGGATCATCCATTATACTAAACCTTTGACAAGGGATGGAGTTAAATGACAATGACCAAACCCTTCTCTCCCACTAATCTGGCTTGAGGATAAACATGATTTATTCATATATCTGTTTATACTCATCTATAGCCCTTAATTGAGTTAGATTTCATATTTATAGGTGATTGATGGAGATTAGTGATTCATAGATAATCTCTAGTAAAATATAGATGGATCTGGTAAATTCTTATAGAATCAAGGATATACAGAAATGATTGATGGAAATTAAACCAAGTGGTGACAATTTTTCTCTCCCATGTCTCTAGGATCACGGTAGATGATGGTTCACTAGATGTTATCACATCTCCCCCAATGCAATAGGATTAAGATGAAAGAATTTGTGGATACATCAATGAAGATTTATATTAACTCTAGTACACTAATATATATTTATACAATAAGATTTTATTATTTCCATTGGTATCTAAACATGTATAAAAATAAAAAAACATTAAGATGATTGTTACCTATTTGATTTTGGAGATTGATATAGACATGTATTACCTATAACATATCATAAATTTTTTCTTATAGGTTTAATTATTAGGATAGAAATATTTGAAGGGATGCGAGATCAATTTTTTATTATTTTCTAAAGAACGTTATTATTTAGATAGAGTGATGGAAGTTTGATATGAGATGTTTGATTTAGATTGATCATCAGTATTGTTATGTCTAATAATTAATGTTATTTTTGATGAACATAGACACTATATTTGAATGGTTTGCCTCATTTATTATGATGTTATTTGTAAATATTATTATTCTTACGCCTATATGTGTACTTGAGCGTTTTTTATATTGTTTCCGTATAGATCATCTAAATTATTTATGTAATGATCGTAGAGGTTAGAGATGGTTGGTTGATGCGGTAGATGTTTCCATGGGATTTTCTTTATGATATTCACCCTCATGTCATTTTTTCTTGGGATAACATCACCTTGGGATGTATTATTGTATGTAGTGATCCATTTTTATCCTATAACATCGAATATAGAGTTGTTAACAAATAATAATGTGTTTCATATTATTTATTATTGAATAATTTCATGTTATGGTTCATGTTGATGTATGTTAATAGGTGATAGGTTTTATTTAGAGTTGATTCATACCATGTCCATGTGGATACCTCAGTGCTAGTCATTATCCCCTATCTTATTAGATACGGGCCTGGGGATTTCACCCACTAATATATCACTATGTTATATTATTTTTAAAATTTTACTATTAAATAAGTATTTAATTAAGAATTATTAATATTTATATTTTTTATATTTGTATCATTGAACATGTATGTAAGTATTTGGATAACTTGTAATTATGATACTCTGTTGGGGAAGACATATACATATATTCACAGTGTATTCCAACATGAAGCGTGATGTCTCACTCATGGTAATTTAATTAACTAGTTATAAAATTAAAATAAATATTAAAAGACTTATTAGAACTATCTTGTGGTGATTTAATCAACCCAAAATTATACATAGTTATAAAAATATAAAGAAACCTTGGGATGTGAGTTTAATATTATTGACAATATTATAAAACTTTTGATTTTATATTGGATTTTAGATCACAAGAAAACATAATTGTGGATGTAATATCCCAGATGAAATCCATCCAAACTTCGGTATACCAAACCTAAAAATAAATTCACACCCTAAATCATCACACCAAGTAAAAATAATTTGAAACTAACACTCAAAACTAATAATTAAACATTAAATAATGTGTTAATGAAAAAAAATAAATGGGAACATTCATCTGTGTGGTTAAGACATGATTCCTATGTCCATGGGAGAGCAATGATACCTTTTTCACTAATAGAAAGATACAATGGTTTACAAAAAATAGTATATATAGATAATATTAGTATTTTTTCTATATCACAAAACATGTGTACAAGTTTTCCAACCCCCTCTTATATTTGGGCCTAGTTATTCAATATGTTACACCACTATCTCGAATTCACTAGGTTTCCATCATTTTCCTCTTTAACCTCTGATCACTTATAATATTCCTCATCATTACCGCCAGCATTCAGTAGAATTTTGATCAACCATTTAATTCCATCTTTTTTTTGGAAACCATTATAGGATTAGTTTGAGAAAATTCTATTATTTTCCTATAAATCTACCAGTGAATAGAAAACTGTGCATAATCATCAGAAAATGATGACTTTTGATCAATCTTTTACAAGTGAAATGTTCACTATTGATTCATTGAACATCATGGCCAATTGATCTGCCATATTATCTCTTTCCAATTGGTTTTGGTCACAATATAATTAAGCTTCATATTCCTAACAATATATCACCTGAAAAATTGAGGGTTTCTTCAATACAAATTATTCCTTAAAATATCTATGTAAAAAATTATTCTTACATCCATTTAGTCTATGTGAAAATTTTTAGAAGCAACCAAAATAAACATGGTTCAAATGGTAGTATAATTAATTATCCATGAAATGAATCTAGAAAATTAATCCCATATTTTCTACTAAACCTCCTTCACCACCATCCATGATTTTTATCTATTTATTTCATCACCCAATTCATTCAAATGGAAGAACCATTTTTTCCCATGTTATTTTATTCCAGGATTTAATTATTTTACCTCCCAAGATACATTTAATAAATTAATCTAATTAATCATTGATGGAAAAATTCAATATTCTAGAATCATTAATATTGGAAAATTCATCTAGGATCTCAGGTTCTCCTCTATTTATAATAAATATATAATGTAAGTCAGATACATACCTCTAAACAAACAGTATAACTTCGAAATACATTAAAAAATATACATATGAATCTTCACATTTTTAAACAGTAACATTAAGAATATTAGCTTCTGGTACCCTGATTTGATCCTTCCCAATTTCAATTAATTCTATTAAATCATTTTCTGTTTTAATTTTTGAACTTTCAGTGAACTATAAACTTGCTGGAGCTTATGTAAATCTTGAACACCTATTCAACTAATATTTTATTTAATTAGTTGAATATTTTTTATTAAATTAAAAATCATCCAAGTTCCATAATTTTTTTAAGACCTTATATTTGAAGATCAAATTTTGTATTCTAATGACTTGTCTCTTTTCATTATCCCAACGTCAAAATCCAAATTTTCTATCTCTATATCCCAAAAAAAACATGTGAGACACTTTTATTAGAGTTTATATTAGTCACTGGATTCCATATAAACACAAAAGAAATCACCAAATAAATTATGTGGTTATGTTAAATTAAATTTACAAAACATAGTAATTTACAAATTTCATAACCCATTGGTGTTGAAGGAAATATGTTAACTAAATACACTACATAGCAGACCAATTCTTCCCACATTTTCCTCATAATTCCAGAGTGAATCCTCATTTTTTACAACTTCTCTATTATCATTCAATTTATTTATTCTTCCAAAGTATTCTATTTTTTATCCCATTTATAGTCATCTCATGTTTAATCCATTTATTCTTGTAGAGTTTACAAAACTAATTTCCACAATACTCATAAACATTGTCAGATATTATGAATTTCATCTGACATATGGTCTACCTTTCCACAAAAGACATCCATTAAATGGATAATTCTAATGCATTGGATTTTATTCTAAAAAAACTCATACATTATATATTTATTCATCAAATAATATCAAAAATTACTATGAACCACCAATATATTAGACTATGGACGGTCCCCAATCATCCATATTCAGAAGTTCTAATTCCAGATTATTTAGCATTCTTTTCAAATTGAACTAAAACTTCAATTATAATCTAATTATGAAACTATCATAACTTATAAATTCTATATGATTAATATTTAACATTTTTTTTATATTTTATCTTTTATATTCTTCTAAGTGAAGTTCCCAATGTGGTTATTATTTAACTCTAAGATTTCAGAAGTTGATGCTCTAGAAATTGACTCTCTATCTATGTTTCCAATCATATATATTGTTCCACCACTTAATCCTATTTAAATAAGTACAAAATAGAGAGTAATATTCCACACTCCTATAGTGAATCTTAATTGATACCTTTCCTTTTCTAGTTGACCAATGTAAATAATATTTTATTAAAGGCCAATAATATGTTGAAAAAACTTCAACCCAAATAATCTTTTATTCTATATCCACACTATAACATATACCTTCCCATCAATTCCAAGAATTTTATGATCCAATAAGTTATTTTTTAAAATATTTAGACACATAATTGTCCATGTATCCTTTATCTCTTATTGAATGGACAGATGTGTCATAATCTATGATCCTTGATTACATGAGAACATTGAAAATAAAAATTAATTTAGTAATAATATAAGTTAAAGTATTAATGGAACTTGAAATTTTGAAATTCATCCTTCAAACATTCCCCTTTTGATACCCTAAATCCTTTTTAATATTCCCTATCTTTCTATAATTATAACATGTAGGGTTTAGTTTGGTCAATTTTTCTTCTTTAATAAAAACAAGGATATATAATTAATGCATAACATATCATGTAGTACGAATGTCTTCAACCAAGAATGAAAATCATCTAACCAAATATGTGTATCACCATAAATACCACAGGTCTCAAGTATACGGGATCCCATTCCCATCTCTTTTAAAAAAATAGAAGGAACATACTAAAAAGAAATGGAATAAGGAATGAATGTACAAAATCATCATGAAAATTGATTTTAAACTCCTATTAATCACACAGATAGTGTTAATAAATGTATGATATATTTTCTTATATTATCATGAAGGATAACATCATTCTAACACCAATTGCATGAGCTTTAGCCACCAACAGTTCCCAAAAAGCATAGACCGACTCTTGGTTGGCCAAAAAATATTTATGAAGGTGTCGTGGGAAATTATTTTAATATAGATTTACCCTCTTCTAGAGAGTGATAAATCCACACTAATTTTCATAACATATATTAAGAGAATTCCATATGATTATGCATGATAATTCATTCATATATTCATTCTTTACCTCATTACATTTCCATGTTTCTGATCCAGAAGAAAATAACTTGATCCAAAATCAATTTTTTGGATATCTAGTTAAAAATATGGTTTTACCTTTTGACTCAGAAGATCCATTCTAGATTTCATAACAAATCCACCATCTTTATAGGATGCGAGGTTGATCAAATAAAAAGAAACACTACAATTACAAGGTCCTTGTCCACAATTTGATCTATATTTGAGAACCACACACTTTATACATCCCTTTACCTAGGGAACTAGATAACTAAATGCATGTAAAACCCTAATTTTTTTATGAGATATTTTTTTAAATAATATTATTTCTTCAGTATATTTAATTTAATCCTATAACATGTTATGCTTTAATTATACGCAACATCAGTTTATCTTGCATTGCTTGCAACACTAATATTCTACAAAATAACATTTTATTATTATTTAAATAAGATAATAACCTATATTTTAATTAATCTGGTATGAATAGTATTAACTAACTTATGAAAATATAGGGTTTTTAAGAATAATTTATTGGATACTAATTAATTATAAATGAAAATATATACCAATGGATTATAATGAAAAAATATTTTTATTATTATCCCAAAGTCATTTTGTATAAAAAAAATATATATGTTATATATTTGATAAAATATTTTTGATATTAATACAATATATTTTATAGGAATAAGATAAGAAGAAAACCCAATTTTTTTTCATAAAAACCTCTATTTTTCAAAAGGGTGATTTTACCTCCTTTTAATGGTCAACCGATTTAAATTAAAAAATTTAATCTTTTATAGTTTATATATGAAAAAATAACATTCTTCTTTGAAATCAGGATATAAAATTTTACTTTTTTTGAATATTTTTGGTATTTTTTTATAAGATTGTTGTTTTGATTAATAATAATAAAATATTGTATTTTAATAAAAATATCCTTTTTGTTTAAATAATCAATAGTGTAAAATTATATTTTAAATGGTTTTAATGTTTAATTAGATCCAAATTTTATTATTTAATCCAATTTAGGTCCCTTGAATCAAATTCACATTGAATTTTGATATAAAAACTATTCAATATTTCTAGTGCTTTCACTTTTAAAACTCATTTTCTCATTCCATCAACATGATTAATTTTAAGATAATTAATTAAACTTATCTGATTCAAATTCTGAGAATTTATTCCATATTTAGAATGAATGGGTTTAAATTATTTAAATATATTTATTTTATTTTTTGGATATATGAATAGTAACATTAGTAATTTTTATTCACACGTTAAAAGGTAGATCAAGTAATTAATAGTAAAAACAAATATTATATATATTAAAAAATTTCCCTAACACCGGACCTAATTTTTTTAGAGAAGTGTTTTTCAACCAAAAACATCATTGGGATTAAATTATAACCTTTTAAAGACACTTGGTTGAGAGTATGACATTTCTTAAATTTGATTTTAAGAAATGTAAACATGTCATACTATTATTTTTCTTTACTATAACAATTTAACAATGTGGTTATATAGAGGATTTTTTTGACTATAAATAATAAATTGAAATATAAAATCACTAATAGAATTCTGTCTTATACCAAAGCCTATATCCTTATGGTTTCATAAAACCATTGGGATTGGTCCCCTGTCTCAATGGTTTTCAAAAACCACTGGGAAAAGGTTGTCTAAATTTGGTATTCCCAACGGTTTCTGAAAACAGTTGAGCAACAATGGCCTTCTGCTAATAGTTTAGAATATCCTTTGGCATAGTATGAACATTATCATATCTATCCCAATTTTTTCCCGGAACTATTTGGATAGTATCCCATTTTTTTAGATTTCCAAACACTTTTTTAAAAACTTTGGGAACATTTTCCCCTAAATCCCGAGTGGGCCTAAAGTTCCCCCTCCACTGGATTGCTACCCTAAATCCAAATTCCATCTTCTAAAGATAAAATTCTTCCACTGATCCATCTTAAATCAATCAATTTTTTTCTTCTGTACTTCAAATCTTTAAGTGGAAACGTAGTGTTATTGTTCTGCATCTTTTTTTTTCTTTTTTTGTTTTCATTTGGCCAAAAGGAGAGGTATGTGTGGCCATTCTTCCACAAGTCAATCAATATATAAATCATGAATTTTGGGAATAACATCTCAAATGTTATTTTTAAATAGTTTCAAAGGATGTAAAGAATAAAGGTATAATCTAATGACCAATAATTTTTGGAATATATAACCAAATAAGTTTTATATCACTCGAACCATGATTTTATTTACTTGCCATCAGAGGATGAGATTAAATACACACTCTTTTATTAATAATTTAAATTCACCTAGGGTCTTGATGGCTATAGTAACAGTTCATTTATATTCTACATGGATAAAGAGCATGATAATTTGAATGATATTATTAGATATTTTTGTCTCTAAACATTATTAAGTCATGGTTAAAATAATACTTCATTAATATTATTAATAAAAAGTATGTTGATATTGATGTGAGGGATTTCATGCCAACTGAATCAATAGTATTATTTATTTATGTGCACTTTTATTATCTATGACTAATGATGTTGTTTAATTAGTTGTTATCAATGGTTTTAATAATGAAAACATGGTATAAGGGTTGACATGGTGTTTATAAGGATTCACATGGTGTCTATGATAATCTAGGGTCCTAGGAATGTAAACATAGTACACGAATTAGATAGCCATGTAAATATACATGGAAAATCCATTTTTGTTCAAGGTATGTTTGGCCAGATGGAGTGCTGGAAATGGCCCATTGGCACATGGATTTGTTACATGGGTGATGTGTTGGCGTAACTATAGGGTGTGTTGTAATTAGCTCAGCCTAAACACATTCATCCTTGAAATCCCAAACTATATGGAACATGTTCCTTCCTGATATATGGAGTGTAGAAAATGATCTTGTTGAACCTGATGTATTTACTCACACTGATTTCATATATATGATTTTCACCACTTTATTCACTATCTTATGACTAATAATATTTGTATTTGATGGGGGAGTTATTTTTAAAAATTATTTTTTGAGGGTGGGGAAGGGATATCTTGGTGGAGTGGGGGGATGTCTAGGTGGTGGGCTATCAAGGGAGTGGGTTGTCCAGGTAGGATCATTTTCCATGGATACTTAAATTTAATAATGCATTAATTAATTGGTTTTCAAAAAATCCTTATACTTTAATTAGGGGGTATGATTTAGAATAAATAACTCCTTTGATAAATTAACACATGCCTATGGAATAGATTTGTGATAATAGGATGTGATGTTTAATTGAAAAGCTGAGTTTTTTTATAAACAATGTCATAATTTTATAATAAAACCTTTCTAATGAGGTGCGTTGACATATAATCTAAAAATTAATGATTAGTTATTTATATCATGTTTAGTTTATGTCCAAGAGTTTGTTTTGACTTCATGTTGGAGTTAAATAAGTGGCATGCTTTTCATAGTCTCTCTTGTTATTCTTAAATGATATTTCACCATTTCATATAAGTTTCAAATGACCCAAGTCACCTCCTATGTTTTTGGGGCATATTTTAAATTTGAATTTACCTTGTAGGTGATTTTACCTTTCCCTAATGAAATTTCCTATGTTACCCATGAAGCCTTATAAATAGAATTTTTCATGTTTTAATAAATTTAATTTTTTTATTAAAATGGAGAATGCATGATGTTTTTAATTTCAAAATGAATAAAATGGTTTTAAATGAAATTAACATAAGTGGGGTTGTAGGGGGTAAGGGGTTGTTCAGGTGGGCGGGAAGGGGGGGTTATTCAGGTGGGGGTGGGTTGTCCAGGGGGTAGGGGTATAGAGGGGGATTGGGGGGCTACATGGGTGTGGGGAGGGGGTGTGGGGTATATAAGGAGGGGTGTGGGTTGTCCAGGGGGTCAGGATGGGATGTCCATTTGGGGGAGGCGGTGTGGGATGTATCGGTGTGGTGGGATGTCCATGGGTGGGGCAGGGCTGTCTAGGTGGGGGAGGGGTGTGGGATATCCAGGGAGGGGGTGGGATCTCCCGGTGGGGGTGTGGGGGGGGGGATATCTAAGTGCGGGGATTTCCAGGTGGTGGTGGGGGCAGTCCAGTTAGGGTGGGTCCTATCTAGGTGGGGGTTGCGGGTGGGTAGGGGGGCTGCAAGGGTGTAGGTGAGGGGGTTTGAGCTATCTAGGTAGGGGAGGGGTATACAAGGGTTGTCTTTCTAGGTGGGGTAGGTGGGATATCAAGGGGGTTGAGGAAACATGGGTGTTGGGGGTGTGGGTTTTCAAGAGAGGGGGGTGGGCTATCTACTCTAATACTCCACAAAAAAAATAGGAATCACAACTAACCAATGTATATTTTCTTTCACACATTAAGAATTTTCTTGATGTTCTATACCAACACTCACTCATAACCTTCCAAGAATAAGTGATCTCTACAAAGAAATCTCACTCAGGTTCTTATCCACAATCCATATTGATCTCATATAGATTTTAACATTAGTAAAAATCAATATCACTTAATGATATAACAAGGCTCATACTCCCATGAGTAGTATCCCATCAAAACTTGGCTCATATTCCTAGACAACATACATAGGATCATATTTGACATGGACACAAAATTTTGTAAACATGTAAAATACTATATTTACACTTTTTATCACAACCTAGAATTAGCTCTTAGCCAGCCTCTCAAGGATTCAATAAGCCACATACATAGCTCAAAATATGGAGGTATGTTTAAAATTAGGTTTGTTTTTTTATAATTCATGTACGATACTTTTAGTGGAAGGTAAAATATGATCAATGTATAATATTTGGATGTGTGTTTTCAATTTGGTGTGTTGTGATTTATATGTATGATATTCTTGATTTACACCAATAGTCTTCAGGATCATCTATAATAGGCAATTATTCATGTTACAATTGGATAGGGATTTTTTCCAAAACCCTATTTTGGGATGTTCCCTGACGATGTAAATAAATTCCATTAGTGCAATGGATGTATTTTAACACATATGGATTCATTTATTAATTTTATGAATTTGTAATTGTTTAAATTATTAATGTGAATCATTAAAGGATAGTTCATGATGGGAATGATTCACCTTGATTATTTTTATACCCTAGTGATGGTAAAAGTAAAGAAATGTATAATTTTTTAAATCCTTTTAATTTATATTATGTTAACTAATTTAGGAATCGTGATTATATGAAGAGGGGGTGGGATATCCAGGGAGAGGTGGGAGTGTGGGATGTCCAGGGAGGGGGTGTCTCTCCATGGAGAGGTGGATGGTGTGCGGGATGTGTAGGGAGGGGGATATCTAGGTGGGGTGTGGGTGGGCTATCCAGGTGGGATGTAGGGGTGTCCAAGGGTGGGGGAGTGGGCTATCTAGGTGGGGTGGGGGGGGCAGTCCCATACATTAATAATATGAACAGAGTAATTAAAAAATAAATTTAATATAACTCTTTATATAACCACATACTTTATTAGAGATAATGAATCAATATCCATACATATATAAATAATGGATCTATATAATATCAATATTTACCAATTCATTTGAATATTTTTTCTATTTAGGTTAATATCCAAAAATAAATATAGATGCTAGAAGATATTCACAGTGAAATGGAAGGTATCTTTATTAAATTTAAGATATTATTGTAGTATTGAGGGATACATTGATGGTTTATGTGTATCAATAATAAATTATACTTCATTATGGATTTTAAAGATCATTTGAATCATTCAAATAATACCGCCGAGACACCCACCACCCCCCATGGATATCCCCCTGGATACCCCCACCCCCTAGACACCCCCACCTTAGGGACACCCCACCCCCGTGGACACCCCCACCCCACGGATAACACCCCCCCCCCCCCCATGGACATCCCCCACCCCCAGGACACCCATGCCCCCTCCCTCACCCCCTGGACACCCCCTACCCACTTTGGACAGCCCACCCACCCCCCTGGACACCCCCATCACTAGACACACCCACCCCCTAAATAGCCCCCACCGCACTGAACACCACACACCCCTAAACACCTACACCCCCATGGATACCCCCCCTGGACAACCCCCCTGGACACCCCCACCCCCATGGACAGCCACAACACCCCATGTATACCCCCTAGACACCCCCACCCGCAGGACACCACCCACCCCATGGACACCCCCACCCCTAGAAACCCCCCCCCCCAAACCACCCCCATGGTCAACCCCCGCCCCCACCCCTTGGCCAACCCACCCCCCCTTGACTAGCCCTCCCTAGACACCCTCTTAGACACCAACACCCCCTGGATATACCCCCAACCCCCTTGGATAGTCCCCACCCCCGAAAATCCCCCCCTGGACACCCCCAGCACCATGGACAGCCACCATACCCCCCTAGGACTCCCATTGGACATCCCCAACCCCTTAGATTGCACCCCCCAGGACACCCCACCCCCTTGAACCCCCTGAAGACCCCCACCCCATGGACACCCCCACCCCCACCCACTAGGATAGCCACCCCCCCCCCCCCCCGAACACCCCACCCCTGGGACACCCCCACCCTGTTGGACAACCCCCCCCCATGGGCAGCCCCCCCCCCCCAGAGACCCCCAACCCCCTAGACACCCTAACCACCATGGATAGCCCCCCAACCACAAGACACCCCCACCCCCATGGACACCCCCACCCCCTTGGACACCCCCGCCACCCACCCCTAGAAACACCCTCACCCCCTAGACAGTCCCCACCACCCAAGACACCCCTCCACCATGGACACCCACCCCATTCTTGTGGACACCCCCCCCCCCAAACCCCCAACCCCCTTGGACAACCCCCACCCCCTAGACACCCCCACCCCCTTGGACCACCCCACCCCCTAGACACCCCCCACCCACCCCACCCCCGTGGACCCCCCCCCCCCCCTCGGGCACCCCGACCCCCTTAGACATCTCCAACTGACACCCCCACACCTGGACACCCCACCCCCTTAGACAATACCCTCCTCCAAGACACCCCCACCCACATAGAAATCCCCCCACACATGGACACCCCCACCCCCATGGACAACCACCACATCCCCCTAGACACCCCCAACCCACTCCCCAGTGGACAACCCCCACCCCCCACCCCCCAGACACCCCTCATAACACCCCCACCCCCATGGAAATCCCCCACCCCCTCCCAGACTCCCCCATCCCACTGTACAACCCCCGCAATAACCCCTTATGATAGCCCCCCCCCCCCACACCACCACACCCATGTACACCCCCCTGCCTGGACACCCCCACCCCCTTGGATAGCCCCACACCCATGGACTTCCCCCCTTGGATAGCCCCTACCTAATAATAATGAATAAAATTTAGGTCATATAGAGGGATGATATAACATAGAATATTTTAGTCCATTTAAAAAAAATCTCACCCAAATGAGGTAGTGTCATCAACATTTTAAAATCAACACCCTGGACACATCCCCCTGCCCCCAATATATAGCCACCCCCTAGACACCCCCCACCCCACCACACCTAGACACCCCCCCTGGACAGCCCACAAAGCCCCCCCCCCCCCCCCACCTGGATAGCACCCCCCCCCCAACTCCTTGGACAGCCCACACCCCCCTCCCCCACAACCCTGCAGCCCCCCCCCCCAAACCCCAATGCACCCCCCCAAAACCCCCCTCCACCCTCATACATCCCAAATGTTCCCCTTGTCTTCTCTATAATGGTTCAACCATTATAAATCTGTAAGTGGTAACTAAGTTATACCTTTTCCTCCATTTATTTTATTTATTTATTATCTTTCTCTACAATCTTGATTCTAGTCTCTCATTTGGGTTATCATCCTTGAAGGTGAAATGTTTTGAAAGTTTTTATGCCAATTTACACTTCTTTATGGTGTGTGTTTCAATGAAATTATTTCATTTTGAATTAAATGATTCTTAATTCAATTTAAATTGTTTTTTATTTATTTTATGGATATATGTAATGATTTGAAAGAAAATATCTATTTCCCTTTTGAATTTCATGTTTGAAACTGAATATTTTTGTTTATAAAAATTTATGAAATACTATTGAGTCCTTTTGAAATGGATTTAATGGTTTGTGATTGATATTGATCAGATTTTATTGCTCATGTAGTGAAAAATATGTTTTAAATAGGAAAATTATTTAATATGAGGTTTTGAACTTGACATGTTTTAAAAAACTAATGAATTTGAAATGTTTGATTAAAATGAGTTTTGGGTTTCCCCCTTGAGATAATGAATTAATTGACATTTCAAAGTTGGTTTGATGGTAAATGAATGAATTAGGAAAGGTTAATGATTTGAAAGATGAAAATTCATGTTTATTGTGGCGACTTTGAAAAGTTTTGAATTTTATGTGAGATATATATTAGTTTGTAAAGAATTTTTTAAGTCATAGTTTATAAAAATTAAATGCAATTGGGATTCTAAAAAACATTTTAGCATTAAATACCTATTTAGAACATTTTTTTAAAAATTTTTATAGTTAAATAACATGTTAATTATTCCATTGAGTTATTTATCCATTGTGTGGGTTTTTTGGGACTACGTGATGCAAGTTTCTCACCAAGTGTGGTATTATACTTCTCTATAACGTATATGGCCAGTATATATGTTCTTATTCATTTTGAAGGCGTTACAAGTGAGGGAGAGTCATTTATTATATCTTAGTGTTAATACATTCGTTTATATTCATCATCATCACTTCTTTATTATTTATTAGAACCTTGGTATTAAGTAGGATTTCTATATTTATATTTCTCTAGAGGGTTCACTTGATAGTAGTGGAACTCCAATCATGCTAGGAACTGTGGTATGGTGGGGTGTGTCATCACAATGAGGATTATGTATGCTAGTTGGATTACATGTGGATTTGGCATAAAATTTACCAACAATTGATTAATTAGTGGAAACTACTATATAAATAAAAGTTTATCGCATTAGGGATCCCATGCTAGATCCCATGAAAAGTTATATTAATGAATGAGACACACCAATATCAAACCACTTAAGATGGAATTAACCCTCTCCCTGGAAACATAGGTATAGATTATGCCCACCATCATGGTGGGTCTTGTTCCCTTACAGAAGATTATATTTTAGACCCCCCATCATATCATCAAACAACAACTAGGGTTATCCACACAATGGTAACCCATACCATTAAATATTTTATCCTATTTGACATAGACCACATTGTAATAATTAAATACTAGTCTATCAAAAAAAGAGAGCTTCATTCCAAGAACACCTATTACCTCCATGAGAGTTTTTTGGAATTCTATACATTGTATTTTGGGCATGAATTTTTTCTTGAATTATATATTTTTAGGAGTTGTATAATCATTGTATATTGCCTTTTTTGTATCATCCTGTGTTTAATTCTATATATTACAGAGGGGGATCAAGAGGGGATGTAGGTTGATGTGAAATTCGGTATAGGGTAGGCTTGTTGTGTAATTCTGTATAGGGTGGGCAAGAGGGAAGGTGTTGTGTAATTCTATGTAATCATTGATTACTATATTCCAACAGCTCTTAAACCATTGGTATAAAGCTAAATAATGTCTTCTATTCAAATGGTTTTAGATGAACCATTAGTAAAACACTAAACCAACAGTTCACCATCTTTTGGTATATAGGTTCAACATACAATATATACCAATGGTTATACAAAAATCATTTGTAAACCTATATACAAATGATTTATAAACTATTTCTATAGTTCATAGACATATATTTACCAAGGTTTATAAACTTTTGGTACTTATGTATTACTACGGTTGGCTAAAATCATAGGGAAATTGGATTTTTTACTGGTCTAAGCCAACGGTTTCCTTATAACCATTGGTATAATTCTATCTCCGTACCTTATCTACAAATGGTTTTGTAGCCTATCCCAATGGTATTAAACCATTATGATATCCTTGGTTTCTAGCAATGAATGTGTTTATTTATCATGGTAATTTATTTTATATTTTTAGGAAATAACTATTACCTTAAAAGCATATATAATGATAATTTAATAATTGTTTGATTAATGGGAATATATAATAAATGATATTCAAAATACTAAAATAAATATAACTTGATATAATTAATATCATCCAAAAAATGATTCTTTAGAAATTTTAAGGATAATTTAATAGAGTTTTTTCGAAGATATCATGTTGGTTTGATATTTTTTAAAATTCAAGTAATTAGTACTATCAAAATTGACACAAATGATAATTTATCAAAATAATGTTTTATTAAATTATTTAAAAATTTTAAAACAAGTTTAAATATAAAAAAAATTATTATTGTCCAACATGTTATAAATTTATCCTTCATGGTCTAAGTGACATCATATAAGTAAAAATTGAAACCTTTTAGTATTAAAAAAGTTATTACATTACTTAAAATTAAAATAGGTTAACTAATGGTTAATCAAAATGATAAGGTTTTGATAAATCTAGACTTGAAAAAAATATATCGGTTTAGGAAATTAAAACATTATCTCATATTATATTGGAATACATGGCATTTTTTGTGGTATTTTTGTTGATATTAAATTTATTATAAATTAATATATCTAGAAATTCTAAAAGTGCCCCTCACATAATTTATAAAATGAGACATCATCCATATTTAAATATAATAAATATCCTGAAAAGTTTCCTTCTATGAATCTCCTGTATCATCCTATATTTTTTGTTATTCTTACAAGGCCAACTATAGTTTACCTAAGTGGATATCTAAAGGAGGTTTATTAGCAAAGATGTTATCATCTTTACTGACTCTCTCAATAATATTTTTTCTTCTAAATCATCTTAATATGTTGTTTAAAATATAAATCAATAACCCCAGAATAAAATATATTCTTAGATATTATTATGATTATGTAACAACCATATTCCACCTTTTATGCATCACAAGAAAAATGATATCACCACGTGTGTGTAGTACGACCTATTATCTCCATATCATAGTGTAATCTGCCTTTTAATTACCACATTAATTATATGGTTGTAATGATGTAAATAATAGATATATATGATAGTTATAACATTATATTTATTATGGAATAAAATCTATACACCATCCCATCTATACCATTTCACAATTAAGATAATGACATCATCACTCATGCGAATGTACAGCCTACCGTCCCCACTATGAGATACGATTCATTATCCTAGATCAACATTAAATAATTTTTTATATAAATGTATATAATGAATAAACATGTTATTAATTACGTTAATATCATTCTAGAAATGAAATAAATATATTACTATTTGCGTGAACTGAGACTTATATTGAAAAAAATGCATATGCAAATGAAGTAGTTAACACCCGAAAGATGAGTAATAATGAAATGTTATTAAAAAATGTTGAAAAGATTATAATATATGATATCATAAATATTAATACTATTCTAGAATATGTTAATAACATTCTACAATCCATTATATAATATTTTTAGATATATTTGATTAAAACAATACCAATGTTAAAGGGATTTTTAGTCTCAATTGTATTTCTTTGAGACTTATGCATATTCGCCACTCATTTATTAAACATGGTGTATATAATTTCCATGAATGTATTTTATGATTCATATCAATAATATTATGGTATTTTTATATCCTTAATTTTATATCTTTTATGCGGAATATGATTCTATTAATTATAATTTGATTATTTTTTATTTCACACTCTTGTTAATATTTGGAATTGTTTAATTTTAGGTCTCCATTAAGGAATATTTATTATCCATGTCCATATTTTCTAAAAAATGTTTCAAAAAAATATTTTTTTCTATTATTTTATGGATTTTTATATTCATTTTTACCCATTTATGACTTTTTAATACATGGTTTGAAAAGAATTTTTTTCCCTTTTTACTTCTATGGTATTTTGTGTATTTTGTGGTAAAATTTTGAGAAGAATGTTTTTTTACATATATAGAATGAACATATTGTTACACGTTCATGATTTCTTAATTCTTTGAAGATTCCCTTATAATATTTCAATGTTATTTTCACCGAAAATGATTTCTTGTAAAATTGTGTGGAATTTTAAGAGAAGAAAAAAAATTATTGGAAGAAAGGATATTTTCCACATTAATTATTTTCAAGTGATCTCTCGCAATTATTTTCCATCTAAGATAACAACATTTTATGTTAATTTTTCTTTAATGGGGAGATTTTTCATGTATTCTATCTCTATTATTCTTGTGGTTTGTTTATTTTTATGATGGAATGATATATATTAAACCCATTTATTTTCCATGGGTAATTTTAGGATTTAATTTCATTTATCAAATCATTTTCATTAAATGGGTTCTGATGTGGTGAATGATTTATGTTCTTAAGGAAGACATATATATGGATTTTATTATGTGATTGTTCGGACCAATATCTCCTTCCAATGCATTGGGTACATAGAGATATCTTGTGAGGTATATATATTATGTGTGAACCTGATTTCATGCTCTCAATTCTATATGTGGACTTGGTTCTCATGTCTATAATTTTAGGTGTGGACATGGTTTTTATGTCTATATGTGTATGAAGGGGCTTGATTTCATGTCCTTAATTTAATGAGTGAACATGTTGCTATTTATACATGTTAAAAAATTTAAAATTTTATGTGTATGACATAATTTAATTTCTTATTTCAATGTTAGGATCTTATGCTTGAATGGCCCAAAGTCCATATTTTTTTTTATTCTAGATAGTCCCCCATTAAAGGTTGAAGGGGAACCCGTAAATGACCTGTAAGCCCAAGGCACAAGGCCCGACATGATGTCTTGTAAACTAAAAAAAATTTATTCTATGAATCATTTTTATGATCTTTGATATAAATGTTGTGATCTTCTAACGTTATTATCACATTCTCATACCCTTTATGATCATGATTATTCCAACATATCTCTCTTGTCTAACCTTAGTGATCATTTGAGATCACCCTTTTTTTCTATTTCCTTTCCATTGGATATAAATAAATATTTTAAAATGAATTAAAAAGGGGGAGAAATTTATGGGAGATTATGAATATTTTTCACTATATTGGAATAATGTGTTCCATGTTTCCAAACACACTAAACTATAATGGTCATTGGGGTTGTCTTTATTTATTTTAATGAATATTCATCTAAAAATATGTAATTTCCATGTACGAAAAGCATGGTTCATTATAATGCAGGGGATATTCTAGCATGGACCTTTACATAGGATAAAGTTAGTTGCTAGTTACATGGAGGTATGAGAGAAATTCCTTAGAATGGAGGATTCTAATACAGTCCTACCACCAAAAATAACGAACATTGGGTGGGACTTCAAAACACCACAATGATTTATAAGGTGCTTCACCCCCATAATTGTTTTCTCAAATGTCATCATATAGATAGACTTCACAGAATAAATTCAAAATCCATCTTTTCCCCAACATAGCATATCCTTACCAAAGTCCACTGTGCATGGGATACCCATTTGCATTTTATTTTTTATTAACATCAAAAAAACCCATAACAAAAACAAGGCCATGGGGATGGATAAAGAATAAAAGACTAAGGAGGCCTAATGTAATGGATATCATGTTGATCTCCCCTGATCAGATTCACCCCCACCCATATTTATTTGATTAGTGCTAGAAAATAAAATGATGATGGACCCCTAATCTACCATTTTTATGGATGAAAGATGGTCAGCCACCATATTATTCTCACTCCACATATGAACAACCTATGTGTGGATCTTATTGAGGTTAGATCTTCATTTCCTGATTATATATTATATAGACCATGGAGTGGGAGTAATTTCTTTTGTATTGGATTATGGATAATAATAGAATCTTTTTCAACTTGACTACAGAAAATATTTTTTTGTGCACACAACCTGATCCCTGTGAGCATAGATTTGTCCTCTGTCGAAATGGAATTACCCCTCCCATAATAAGTAGTAAAATCTAGAAAAACACTCTACATGTAGTCCTGAACCACACCTCCACCACACCTTGTCCCTGAGATACATGAATCATAAAAATTGATTTTTTAACCCATGGATGGAGGATATGAACTTACCTAGTTCTCTCTCCACCTAGAAATTGGATGATGCGATAAAGGTTCACATTCATGTATAACTCTCATGGAGAGGGCCTGATTACAGTCATTAGAACCACTAATCAGATCAATATGAAGTGAATTATTTTTACAGACAATCTCTCTACCTTTATAATCAATTCCTTCAAATTGGCCTTATTCCTCGCTTTTTGGATACACTAGTATCCTGCATGACGAATCGCCACCCTTGACAACTTTTCTAAACCATAACTGTTCATACCATGAAACAACATTTCTTTGAAATTATTTTCCTAGAGTTCTAAAGAAATCAGACAAATAAAATAACCAAAATATTTCTATATAGCCATGTCCCAATCACCTTTAAATAATCAATGGTTAACATCCTATTCTATGTGAAACATCCAACAATGACACATGGAAACAATGATAATTCCTATATTCCTCACATTGCCATCTGTAGGAAAAAAATTATTTATTATCCTCCACAAGAAAAAATTAATGTTAGTAAAAACCTTTTTACACAAGACCAAATTATTCCAAGCATCCTTCTAATCTCGAAAAATAGAAATCCATTGAATCTCTTTTGAGGAGAAAACCAATGAATTAAAAGTAGTAAACAGATATTTAATGGGGCCTAAAGTCAAGTTATTGAGAAAAAATACCTCCTTTTTTCCATATCCAGAACTGCATTGATGAATCTAGTTTGTTCACTATCCTTTTCCAAAGATAAATTTGGTTCTGGGTAGCCTGAGAAACAGATGGTCGAACCATTCCAGTTATGATGCCAAAAGTATATATCCCCCTTTGCTAAAATCCATTGAGAGTACTGATGAATGACCAAGATAATGTTATGGATCAAGAACCAGAAATGGGTGTCATGCGAATTTATTTTCTCCATATTACCACAACCTTTAGATGATATAGTTTTACCCAAAACAGTGCACTCCTCCACAACCTCACATGTATGTTTTTCATGTATGCAGTGCACCAAATCTTCTAGACTTCTCACATTAATTCCCCCACAAGAATTTGTCTTTGAAACCAATCCCATGAGGTCCAATAAAATTTTCCATCATAAAGAGAATCCCATATGAAAATAGGTAAAAAAATTTCAATAGAAGTAATGACCTCCTTTAGCACGTTGCTGGTAGAGATTGTGTGCATAGGAATGACAGGTAAAACACTGTTAATTAATTTTATCCTTCCACTGAAGGATAAATACCAGTTTTTTTCAGTTGAGAACATGACTTATAATATTGTTCATAATATAATAATAATCCCTAATTCTAGTTTTTCCTAGATTTATAGGAGATCCACGGTAATCCAAATGAAAATAACCTCACTGCATGCTTAGCATTTTGGATAGGGAGGATACTTACCAGTCACCACATTTGTTGTAAATATACATGTAGATTTCTGTTCTGTTGATCATTTCCCCACTCTAGTAACTATATTCATCCATGATTTTAATAATACCACTAGCCGATTAGATACTATCATTAATGAAGATTATTGTGTCATCTGCAATCATCAAGTGCAAAATTGACGACCATTTTATCTTCTTGTAGTAAGGAAGAATATCCCCGGTGGAATTTTTTTTTGAATGGAGGCTAAGAGTATCTTTCATTAGAATGAAAAGTTTCAGGAAAATGGGATTCCCTTTCCTGATACTATGGTTTTCCTTAAGAAAACCATGAATTTTTCGGATGAATAAATCTTCAATAAATGAAGAGCAGAAGCATCTAAACAGAATTTGTGGGGCCCATGAGAAGATTTCCATTCCATTAAGCACCCTAATGATAAATCCACATTCCATTTTTATAGGATTTATTCATTTCAAACTTTAATTCCATGTTATAACTATGGATTTTAATGTTGATATCATTAATCATTTCCTGGGCCAAGGAAACCACTCCCTTAATAGACCAACCTCTAAGAAAACCATGTTGTTCTAAGGATACCCAATGAGGAAAATGCATGGAAGTCCACGAGTTGAAAATTCTTGATAGAATTTTGTATGTAAAATTACACATACTCACTGAACTATAGTCTTGAATAAAGGATTTGTTTTTCGTTTTTTGTATCATAACAAGTATTGTATCACCCGCCACCCTTGGAATAGAACCACCCCAAAAGACATCTTGTATAGAAAAAGTTAGATCATCCTTAACCACCTCCTAGGATACCCTATTGAATGAACTAAGGAAACCATCTAGGCCTGGATTACTATATGGATTATGTTTCATCATAGAATCATGGGTCTCCTTCTCATCATGAATTTCTTCCAGTAAGTCACTGTCTTGGGCGGACAATATGTTAGGGATACCCTTAAATAGCTCTATGTTTCCACTTGGACACCCACTAGACATATTATAGTTTGGATAAAAAAGAATATTTTTGAAGAAGGAAAAGGCTAAGGAACCAATCACATCTCTGTCATTTGAGAACGATCCATCTTCATGAAAAATATTTGGTTTCACATCCCTTCTCTGTTCCTTAATACAAGCATGGAGATAAGCTTAATTTCTATCTCATTCATGGAATCCATTTCACCCTCAATCTTTCCGGGTAAATATGTTCATGTTTCAGTATTAGGTCCACCATATAATGTTTCTTATAAGAAATATCATCAAAGAATTTTTTTCCCAACTATCTTCAAGGCTTCTTTCCAAAAAATCAACCTCCTGCTTATGTTTTTCTTTTTCCTGGTATATGAGAGGTAGATCTTTAACTTATGAATAGTGATTGTGTTTAATATGTCTCCACTTATTATGAATGGCCACCCAAGAGTACCATTGAACCGATTCCTCTAAATATTCCCTGACCAGAGGGTGATATCCTTTCATTACCTTCTTGTGGCCGAAGTACCGAAAACAATCATAGCCAACCTACTAGTGAACAAAGAAACAAGCAAAGGAGAGAGATTTGGGATCCCAGAACAAGATGATCTACCTTAGAACTAGGGAACCTAGATACTCTATGAATGTTAACTATAAACTGGTCAAGGAGACTCCAATAATCATAGATACATTTTCGGTTATTACACCACGTGAAGAAATCCCCAATATAACCCATATCAAGAAGCCCCTTTCCTACCATGAACTGAACGAACCTCATGCTAGCCATTCGAGGAAATGCACCCCTACCTTTCTTATCATCAGGATCTATTATTTATTATTATTTATTTATTTATCTATTATTTATTAATTTTTGGGATTTTTTATATATTTATCATATATTAATTTAATTTTTATTTAATTTATTATTTATACATTAATTATATATTATATGTTATAGATTATATATTATATATTATGTATTATATATTTTATGTTTCCAATTATATATTATGTATTATATGTTATATATTATATATTATATATTATATATTATATATTATATATTATATATTATATATTATATATTATATATTAGACATTACGTATTATATATTGTGTATTGTATATTATGTATTATATTTTATGTATTGTATAGTATATAGTATATAGTATATATTATATGTTATATATTATATATTATATATTTTTTAGTATATAGTGTTTAGTATTTAGTATTTTGAATTTTTTATTTACAAGTTACAATTTACTATTTACAATTAACTATTTACTATTTATTATTTTCCCTTTACTACTTATTATTTACTATTTGTTCATTTACCATTTATTTCCATATTATATATTTGGTTATTTATTATTTATTTATTATTTATTTATATTCTATTTATTAATTAGTAGTTTGTATTTAGTAATTATTAAATATTTTTAATTAATTATTAATTATTAATTATTATGTATTAATTATTGGTTATTGATTATGGATTAACAATTATTTATTAATAATTATTGATGAATCATTATTTAGTGTGTATCTATTTGTTACAAATTATTTGTTTTTCAATTAATATATATATATATATATAAGTATATTAAATTTGATTTATTGACTACATAAAAAGCCTACTAAAGTGGTAAAGTCATTGGAGAATAAGCAAGAGGTAAGGGGTATCAATGTCACCCAATGAACAACTTCTATATATGTCATGGTCATGTGCATGGGCATGTGCCTAGACATGGACTTGTGCATAGAGATGGGAATGAGTATGGTAATCATAAGTAAATCAGTAAAAAAGAAAATAATTAAATAAAAAACCACAAACAATAAAAAATAATTAATAAATAATAAATAAATAATAATAATAATTTCCTTTAAAAAAATTAAGAAAAACAATTTACCGACGGTATAAATCGTCCTTAAATAAAAAAAACACCGCAAATTGATTGTTGACACACGATTTAGCGGTGGATTTCTGAAATTATTGCATAATGATTTAGTGGTTGTTTAAACTTCAACTAAATTTAAATTTTGGAGTAGTGTGGGAGGATAGATACTGCTAGATATGGCGTAGCTTCACCCTAGTAAACACTCTATTCTGAATACAGAACATGTTTGATAGGAGAAGACACGAATGAACGACTCTGCAAGGAATCCCCTCTCATCTTGTTTGGATGTAGTATTTTGACATGGTTGTTACACTGGAGAGACTAGAACATTTTTCACATTTTCACTTGAGTATCCTTGGGGAAGATATATTTCTATGGAATGACCTAGACCCTGTCTCTTTATCCCATAATGTTAGATTTCTACGTAAGACCCTGCAAACACCTGGGGAAATATCACCTACATCTCTTTTTACTAGGGTAGATGTTATAAGAAAAGAATACTTAGATAATGGAGAGAGAAACCTCAAATAACCAGAAAATGAAAGAAACTACTTGACTAATCCCTCCCATAAAATTATAATGTCTTGGATATTTGGAAAAGAATGCATAAATATATCTCTCACCAGGACTGGGCAAAAGGATTTCCCCTCGAACTAAGACATGTTGCTTAGGAGCAGATGAGAATCATTAAAATCTGGAAGATCATCCTTATGGGTCTGATCAGAGGCTAAAAGATTGGTCCTAGGGATGTACACCTCCTCATGATCACTAATAGCAGCATAAGACACATCATGCTTTTTGATCGAATCAGGATTTGGTGGTCGAAGCTCACCTTGATTTCATTTCATGTAAACGTACACCGAGTGACCTTGTAAAGATTAATGGGAACAGTACCTGGACATCACTAGATAAAAAATATCTTGATTCCAAGAAAGTGTCCCATTCACTTTCAGATGTATTCTATCCAATACAGGCATAAAAATATCCAATTCAACCCAAAGATTCACAGTTGAAACATTCACGGAACATTGGGTGTTTTCATCTGAAAAAAGAAAACCCCCAAGATAATCTCCAATGGATATGAGGATTTAACCATTATATAATGGAAGAGGAAAAATTTTCAAGGAGATTCAAACTATTGAAAGAGGGATTTTCCTCCCTCTGTGTACATCAATCAACCATCGATCCAAAATTAATAACCATCGATCCATGATTCAGGGATATTTTCACTGAGCATGTATAAAATATGACTGTGAAGCAAAGAATATTCCAAAAGAATACCTATGAACTGACGATACGTGAACCTGAGTAGATAGACCTCAAGAATCCATGAACATCTTGAATATTGAGAGATGTGGATTTGTCCATCCAAACCGTACGTGAAGAGTCCATTTGAGACAACCAACCACCTCATTATAAGCCTCTAATGGAATCTATACTATCAAGTCAGAATCATCCCTACAAACCAACAAGATTACCAAATAGATCATAGAAAATATACCGAACGTCGAGCCCTAGGGAAAGCCACAGAAGAAATATTTTAAATATAAGGAATTTTCCCCATCCACAGGAGGAGAAAAAGTTTGCGACCATGAGGGATCTGGATCGAAGGGTGATGGTTCCAGACACTTAACTAGATTGAGATTTTTTTCAAGTTCAATGAGCGGAATGGTTCGAACTTCTGTGGGCATGTTGGTCATGTTCTTTGTCATTTGATTCCCTATTCCTCCAACAACCATCCATGGGATACTCAATATAATACCTCTATCTCTTTTATTGAACAAGTATGATTTTTAGTGCACTATCCATTGCATATATTATTAAAAAGAGGCCAAATATTCATGTCCTAAAACCTAGTTATCACTAGAGATGTTTCCATCAACCTATCAATGTTAGAAATCCAAGGGTCCTCCCATATTTCAACTATGGTATTTTCACCAATACACATACATATCCCCTTGTAAAGCATCTTGTGCGACCCCCATAGGATTTTACAAAGGAAGCCGGTCCAGGTACCCGATTTTGTTCGTCAAAAGTTTGAGTGGGGGAATTATTTGTCTTCGAGGATATTATCATAAATAGAAACAATGTGATGTAACACCCAACAAACTTGCTTGGTCAAGAGGGTTTCTATGATGTGTCACATGCCCCTAAACCGCATTCCCCCACCCCCTTTTGGGGTACAAAACTTTTCACAGTCAAGCAAATGAATTTTCTTCCATCCATTATTATGGCCCCTGTAGAAGTTAGTGAAGCAAGGGTGAATTTGTTTCAACCACTGATCTAAGGTGTTTAATTAGGGACATATAACAGGTCACGATCAATTGTTCCATTGCCTTAAAAATCAAATTTTCTCCAAATTTGGAAATAATCTTGATTTTACATTCCTTTTTTTACACAATATCAATAATATTATAAAATAACTATTTTATAGAGTGACCATTGATCATGGTTTTCCCATGTTATTTATTATGTTAATCAATCACTTGAATACATGAGACTTTATTAAGGTCAGTCTTCCTGTCTGATGAGACTACTAAGTTGAAAATTATTTTAGATTTATAAATTTTAACTGATTTCATAGATTTTATCTTCTACATGTGGATAATTTGACAAATAGAGTCAAATTCTTCAATGGTGGGCCATGAAAAATGAATGGTATCATCAGTGAAAAAAAGTTGATATATTGGTGGAATTCTTTGGTAAACTATCAGCCCATGAATAATATTATATTTCACTACCACTCAAATCAGATTAGAAAAAGTATTAGCTACTAAAATAAGGAGGATAGGGGAGAGGGGTTCCTCCTGGTGAAGGCCCCAAGATGGGGTGGAGCTTTAAGACAGTCCCCATTAATTTATATCCTGAATGAAATAATCAAGACAAATTTCATGGAATCATCTATACAATTAGATTATAATTCCATTTTATTCATAAATACCTAAATGAAGGTACATTCCATTCTTTTATAAGAATTATTCATATCAATATTCAATGAAATAATACCGTTATTCACAACCAATTCTATTTTCATGGAGTGAAAAACATCATGGGTGATATGGAATTATTTTTAATGATCATTTTAGTGAATAATACACATTAGGATTTAGAGATAATTGAAGGTATAAAAGATCATGGGTTATTGAATACAATATTTAATAATATTTTATAGATAACACTACATTTTATTATGGGCCTAAAATTTAAATACAAAACATGTTGTATAATATTTTGAATGAGGGTAATAATAATTTCATTAAGAATAAAAAGATTCATTTACCCACCCAATAGGTATTTCATAAGGCTTCAAATATCATAACTGACAATATACCACAATGTTTTAAAAAGAGGGAGTGAAATACATAAATCCCTGGTCCTTAGTAGAGTGAATTTGATTAAGAGCCCTTTAAATTTCATCATCATAGAAGTTATGTATGAGATGGAAGTTCATTGAATCTATAACCATATGTCTGATTCATTATGAAATATCATATGAAATAAAATATTCCCTAGACATGTAAATATTTTGATAAAAATTAATGATAATATTGTGCATATCCAACTAGTAGTTCATAGCTCTTCCTTCAGAATTATTGAGGCTACATATGGAATTATTGCATTTCACTGTGGATTATTTAAGGAGGAAGAAGAAGGTTTTGGTGCTTCCTTCCTTGATATTGGTTTAACGAGCATGTATGGACTGCAATAATTCAAAAATTTGATGATCAATATCTAGTTTCAATTCAATGATTACGATTATTGAAAGATCAAAATCCATGGGAAAATACCATGGGCAAGCCCATGGTTTTACAAATACGACCGATGAGGTGTCCCTTGGAAATTAATAATTTATTCCCTCACTTTTCCTATAAATACCAAGCCATTTCCCTCATTCATTTAATTCCAAAATCATCCTCAACGAGCTTATAGTCTCCTTACCTCCCAAGGAGTCCTCCTAATGTGCCCTCAAGCCTCCCAAGGTCCTGACCTTCAATCTTTCGAAGTTACTCTTCAAGGTAAGGGAACCTTTCACCCTCCTCTTTTAAGCAATGACTTCATTTATGTTATGTCTTATAGTTCCATTTTATTCTGAGGAGGATTGTTCTTATATATCTATACCAATGTCCATTTCATTTCAAAATGATTAGAGACCCTTTCCACTCTCATAAATTTATTTTATGAATTTTTTAAGTGACGTCGTTAGGCTGCAAAATTTTTTGAAAAATAAATCACATCTTCTCTTTTCCTTTGAGTTTCATTTTCATATGGTGTTTCCTTAAAATCTCCATAACATAATCTTATTTATTTTTATTCTAAACCTATACTGTATTATCAGTTATTTATTAGTGGTTTAATCTTTTCTTCTCTCTTTTGAATGTTTTCTAAAACCATGTTATATATCTGTTATGCTGCAGAATTTTCGTCTCAAAATCACTCTCTTTTTCTCAAGAAATTATGTTATATTATTTATGTGAATACCCAATTATTTTTTCATATCCAAGGGTATTCATAAATACATAAAATTGATCTATTTGATTCTAGAATTTACATACATATAACCCTCACTCCCTTTCCATGGGTTATAAATGACTTAATGATCATGTTTTTAAGAAATTTTAAAACGTCACTATTTTGAAATGAAACCCATTTCTTTTATTCTATATGGGTTATTTATGAAATGTTTTATTATGATATATGTGTCTCACAACAAAATAAATACATATTAATGGTGTTCCCTGATAGGGCTCCAATGAATTAGGTAGAGAATTTAATATCTTGAGACGACAAGTTTCACGATACCTTGGTAATTTTTAGGACACCTCGTGGATAAACCATTGTGATATGTTCATGAATGTCTAAATGAAATTTTGTAGCCACATATTTAAGTTATGATTCAAGTTATTTTTATTATGATATTCCTATTATTTCATTCCTCATACCTTTATTACTTTTATTATGTTCTTATTAATATTTCTCAAGGTCACATGTAATATTTTTCACTTGTTTTCCTTACTGATCCTTCTGCTCACCCTTTCCATTAATGAATGTCTCCTGGAAATGAGATGAAGTAATTGAACATAAGATGAAACTATGATGAAGCCTTATGATTGGTTTAAAAGAATGTTTTATTTTTTTTTCATGTATTATGTTCCTAATTTCCAAGACACTAGATTTTAAAGATCATCCGTTTCTAAAATGTAAAGAAAAGTTATGTAATAAAAAAGGGAGGATTCCAAATTTCTATATAAAGTATGTAAATCTGTTCAAATAATTTCATATACAAAAAATTATTCATATCATAAAAAATATTTATCACATATCATATAAAATCCATGGTAGTACAAAAAATATAGTACAATCCAAAGAACATATACCATCACGCGAAGAATCACACTAGGTCATGATATCTAGTACACTCATACCATACATATACAATCATACACATCAATTATCTAGATATATGAATCCAATATAGAGATGAGAGGAACACACAAATTATTAAACCCCCAAACAAGTATAACATTCCCTTAGAACAACAGAACTTGGGATAAGAGAAACACCCCATGATGTAACCCCTCATATATGGTTGAAGAATATTACTACACATTCAACATAATTACCCAATGATTCCCATTTTCTCTATTTTTCAAAACATTTCATCTAAACCATGCATTGAAAACCATTTCTCAATGCTTTGAGAAGTCTTTCTTATTTACCAAAACTATGGTAAAACTATTTTTTTTTCAAAACCCATTTCCATACACACAAATCAAATCATAAAATAATTCCATTTCATTTATAAAACAATTAATAAAACCTAATGAAATGTAGTTCATCCGAAACTAGTTAGAGACATAATAATCTACCTCAATCATGGGGTTGTACTTGCTCAAAAAGGGATTTTCCAATGAGATGAACATAATAGAAGCTACAGAGGACCTAAAATCAATATAAAAATATCATAATTGATTCAATTTAAAAAATAGGTTAGTCAAGAGGATAGATAAAAATATACCTCATGAATACACACCCTTCGTGCCATGACCAACAAAGGGCCAGCCCCTAGAATAAGATCTCCCAACTGAACAAGAATGAGTCAAGAAGAGTCAACACAGTGGATCAATGGATCTAAAAAAAATTAAATGGTTCTACCATGATCAAAGTCAATGAAGAAATAAGAGGAGTAATCACCCAAATAGACATATCACAACTAAAATGAAGATAAATTGTTGAATGAAATGATTCGAACAGAGTGGATAGCCCTAAAATAACAAGACAAGAGCTTCGGGTCGATGGAAAAGAGGTTACACATTGAATGAATAAAAAATAAATCATACATGGGCTTAAAAATTAACCCTTGTGATAATCACATAGTGTGTAATCCCATTACATGGTTTGTAATCCATGGAGTCCTTATAAACCAAAAAACCCATTGACTTTTTACAAAGATAGATCTTTAAATCATACTTGTTGTGTAATCCATTTTCATAGTGTGTAACAATTCAATCTATGTACTCATATCATGAAATGATCCTAGTGAACAATATACATCATCTAATCCTATTAAAAAACATATAAATTACCAGAAAATAGTGAGAAATATAATTTTCAGTAGAAAAACTCTAAACTTCCTCAGGCATTCTCCAAACTCAGGGGGAAAATTATTAATCCATTAACGCAATTATTCTTGGAATCTATTAATTCAAACAAATAAAAATCCATGGTCTTTAGTTAATTTTCCATATAAAATTATCTTTATCCTCAGGAGTCCAAAGATGTTCCCAAATAAATAGGAAAATGAATAAAGGGAATGAAAATTCCTAAAAGGTAATAAGAAGATGTTACAATTATCATTTCTAGAATTATGTATTGTATAATTGTAAAATTATTTATAATTATCCATGTGACTATATTTTTATTATGTCATTAATGGATATATTATTATTTTATGATATTATTTATATGTCATATTTTGTTATTATTTATCTCATCCATCTTATTCATGATTTATTTATTATATAATAGATTTTATCATAATCTTCGCCTTACTGAGAATCAGAACTCACCCTTTACTATTTTTTACTTTACATGGGATACTAAAAAGGGATATGTGGATGTTTTTTAGGATATAATAGATGAAATAATAAAATTACCACTTTAATTTAATTTAATTTTTCATGTTTTCAAATTTAATGTGAGAATCATGTATGTATCTAGTCTTCAATTATCGCCAAACTATTCGATCATTTGGGATGTGATCGCTTGATATTCTTAAAATATTTAAAGATAAAAACTAGAATTAGGTTACTATATTTGTGGTGTTATAGCTGGTATTAGAGGAATAATAGTATAAACCATGGGAACTAGATTAAAAAAACATTCATTAGTGAACCTAACCATATCATGAATTCTAAGGATAATTCTATGTATAGGATAATATCCTGAAGTTTTAGTAATGTATAAATTATGTGATTTCCATGAAATTACATCACTATATGGAAGTTGGTATGTCGATATGGATATGGAATAGATTCACCTAAGGGTAAACACTTTGAAAAAGGCATGTTTAGTGTCACCCCAATCTTTACTCAGTGCACGATGAGTGGACCTAAGACTAGACACCGGGATAGACACTCCTAGGGGATATAAATTTTATCATTCACATGCTATTTATAAATCATTATGAATTTTTTGAAATTATTTTTATGATTTGATGATATTTTCAATGATACTAGACATATGATTCTGAGATTAGCTATACATAAATTTTTATTTTAATTTATACAGGATTTAGAAATACACACTATGATTTACAATTCATAATGTTATTTTCTAATTTAGTATATTGCATTTTCTTGAAAAAGATTTTAGATAAAGGATTTGTAACGATATCAATAAAAATAATATATATAGGGATTTCACTCCTTGGAAAGACAATAATTATAGAGACAATGTTGAAAAAATTATAAATATATTGTGGTAGTAGGATTAGTTTATAACAATTATCATTTCCTATATAGAGTATCATACAGTTACACAACATAACAAAACAATTTTGTATAGATTCATGTGATATAAACCTCATACATTTAATGGAACTATTAATCCATTAGAATGTGAGCAATAGATCAAGTCCATTGAGAAGATATTTCTTTCTTTGGGATTTAGTGAAACTGATTATGGTATCATGGTAGTTTATGATCTTAAGGAAGTTTTTTATCAATAGTGGTCACTAATTTAGAATACTAAGGGGTCATTGGAAATAAACAGTATGTATTATAGGACACTTAAGGATATATTAAATAAAAAATACTTTCCTCAGGATCAATAAGTTGATATAGAGAGGAAATTAATTAATCTAATGAAAAATAAAGTTTATATTTTTTTGGATATGAAGCTAACATTACAATGATATTAACTTTTGTTATGGATTATATACATAATATAAGAAGTTAGATTGATTTCTTATTTGATGAGATAATTAACAAACATCTATAGAAATTAGCATCTTATCCATTTTTAGTATATAAGGATATATTATCAAGTGCCATCAAGATAGATAAATAATTATACAATATTTGTTTCCAAAAAAAAATAAAAAGAAGAGGATGATTGATAACTCTAATAAAATAAATAGGGATTAAGAGAATAAGGGAGGGTTATAATTTACATAATTTTATAATTGTATAATGAGACATCGTGGAACATTCATGATGGGAATGGAATACTTATAATAGATTATATTCCTATCATGCTAGAATAAACTAATCTATTTCATGAATAACTATATAGAAATTGATCTAAGATTGATGTTTATTTTTCTATTGATCTCATACCTAATGAAAAATCAATGTACATGACTCCATATAGGATGGACAAAGTGGAATTAGTAGAACTAAAGATACAGCTATAGCAGTTCTGTGAGGAGGATTTTTACATCAAACTATTTCACCATGGGGATCCACTATTAATTTTGTTAAGAATAAAGATGGTTTTATGAGGTTATGCATAGATTACATAGAAATTAATTCTAGTAGTATAAAAATAAGTATCATATGACCGATATAGGTTAATTGTTTGATTAAATTTAAGGGGGTAAATTTTTTTCAAACATAGATCTTCATTTTAGGTATAATCAAATACAGTTAAAGAAGAAATATAATCCAAATATGGAATTTCATACAAGGTTTGGACATTACAAATTTATAGTAATGCCCTTTGAATGGACTAATTCAACTTTTATTTTCATGGATCTGGTGAACAATGTGTTAAAGGATTATCTCGATAATTTTGTTTTGGTATTTATCAATGATATCTTACTAATCTCTAAAATTCATGATCAGAATATATTTTATTTGTGAACCATTATTAATAATCATATAGAAAATGAAATATATTGAATATTTAGGAAATAAAAATTCTTTATTCATAATGTTTCTTTTATTTTCCATGTATTTTCTATGTGTGTAATATCAACTACTCCTTCAAAGGTAAAAGTTGTGATGTAATGGCCAACACCAATTAATATAACTGAGTTGTATTTTTTCTTATATTACTAGGTAACTATCGATTATTTTTTTGAACTTTCTCTTGATTAGATAACATGTTCACCAAGTTGACACATAAATGGGTTATTTTTATATGGTCAGAGGAATGTAAAAAAAAATAATGAATTAAATGCGATATAGGTCAATTCACTGATATTGAATTTAGAATTACAAAGGGTTGGATTTGTGATATATAGTAAAGTATCAAATAAAGGACATTAATGTTTCCAAATGTATAATTATAGATTTGTTCCTTATATGTCATGAAATTTAATTATTCATGAATTTAATTATTCTACCCCTGATTTTTAGTTAGTAGTTGTTATCGTTCTATTAATGTTAATGAGGAATTACATTTTTGGTGAATGATGTGAAATATATATGGATCACAAAATATTAAAATACATATTATCATAGAATTAGTTCATTATGGGTATAATAATGGGGATAGAACTACTCAATAATTGTTATTGCTCAATACAATAAAATCTTATGAAGGAAAATAAGGTGTGTAATGAATTGAGTAGGAAGGTTCATGTGGTTTTGAATAAAATTAGGATTATAAAAAATTCTATAGTCATGGAATTTTTGAATTTGGAAATGGGAGAAAATGTATTATTAAAGGTGGTTCTATAGAAGGGTGTTTTCAATTTTCGAAAAAATGGAATATAATTCCTACGTATATAGTGCCTTTTGATATTCTGGAAATAATTGGATTTGTGGAATTCCATTTGGTAACACCACATAGCCTCTATAAATTTCATGATATATTACATATATATTTACTAAGGAAGTACATCTTAGACCCAGTGAATGATCCAACCTATGAGGAAATACAGTTGAAAAAAAATATCTTACAAGGAAGTGCATATCCAGATTCTTGACACTAGAGACAAACTTCTTGATAATCATACAAATCTACTAGCGATGGTTCTCTGGATAAATAACCAACTAAAATAGGTAAAAAAGGGATATTATAAAATTTATAAGGAAGGACATCCCACATTTATTCAATAAATTAATTTTCTCAAAACATTTATGAATAAATCTTTTATGATGGGGAGAATATAATACCTGAGATCATCCTATAACAGGTAAACATTACACCTGAAGACTATTACTCAATGCACATCTTATTATTTTCACATTATAATAGAAATAGTTCATATTATATTTAAAATTAAAATTTCAAAATTTTATAATTTTAATTTATTTAAATGTATATAATTTTTTAATTTATAATTTCTAATATACCATAGGATGATTTTTTAGGATTTGTTTAAAAATTCAACTTTTTGTGAATATTTAAAAATTTTGTTTTCTTAAAAACTGTCATTTATTTTCGTTTAAATTATACTTCTGATTTATTTTTAAATTATCATAATATCTATTTCATTTAATATTTTCTAATTAATTCTGTAGTTTTTATTATATTATATTTTCGTATAATATTATTTTTAGGCTTAAAACACATTGTTCTAAAAAAATATGCTTGTATTTCATTTTTTGAACTTGTATTAAAATTAATTTCCACTAATTGTAAATATTTAATATTTTAAAAAATACCACATGTTTGGAATAGTGAGGTTAAAATTTATTAATGAGTTCAATTTCATTTTTTTTATTATGAATCATAACCATGGTAAGAATATTTTCACCTCGGAAAAGGGGTATAATGTTTTAACTAAGGATAAAAACATGTGATTAGGTCATAAAATTTCATATTAATCCTTATTGGATGATTTTATTTCAACCATTATCAATTTATATTCTAAAATTAATTTTTTAACTGCCACTAATCCCTAATTAAGACACTTATAATATTGAATAGTTAAGAATAACTACTATTGTTTCACACACCTATCTTATAAAGGTCACTAAATATCCTATATTATTTAGAAAAATTATTCCTTTTAGGTTTCAAAATATCTTCTCAAATACCTTCCAAATCCCTCACCCCTTCTATATGGTCTTGATCCAACTAAATATAAAATTCTATAAGCTTAAGGTGACATATAAAATACTTTTCTTAAAGAATATGTGCAACTCTTAGCTTGGTGTTTTTATATTTATTTCATCTTCTACATTATTGAAATATTATATAACAATTCAGATATTATTGAATAAATATATTCTATGCTGTTAAATTTTATTATGTCGATGGAATAACCCTTTTTATCTCCCATTTCATCCTATAGAAAATCAAATCATCAATCATGCATACATATGGCCTCTCATATCCACATAGCAGTGTAGTTCATTTTTCTTCACCACATTATAATGATGATTATATATATGGAATAAATATATTATATTTATGAAATAATTGTGATTTATGAAATATAATATATCATCTAACATCTTACACTTCCATCCATTATATAATGATAACGTCGTTCATGTGTATGTATGTATTACCACCTCCCTAAATTGAAGTGATTTGTTTTTATATTACCACCACATATAAATGATTCTAGAATTTTATATAATTTTATTCATTAAATTATTAACATTATTTAAATTATGTAACCATTTAATTACACATTAAATCTAGGTAAAAATACTGAAGTAATTTTAGAGAAATTGACCTAGAAACATTAAGTCGTCAATGTAAACAAAAACCATTTAAATGAATGAATGCCAAATGGCTGTAAAATGACATTAAACACAAATATAAAGAAAAATATTTCTAAAAAATGTTTTTAATAAATATAAACTGATTATTGGAGATGATATAATGCATCTAGCCAAGAGTAAGTGTAGGTAAGGGTTTATTATACAATATCATTTTTTCATGATTTTTTATGTTTAAACATCCGTTGAATGAGATTATAATCTATTTATCTATTTAAAATCCCTATAATTTACTATCATATATTAATCTATGTATTTTAATTGTTTTCATTTCATATTTTTCTATTTGGTCCTTAAAACTACTTAGAAAATGTTTTTATAAACCAACATTATTTCTCTTTATATTCAAGAATCAGTCTCCTCTATACCCATGTTATCTATAATGTTTTCAATATTGGTATTACTATAATCCAATAAATATTTAAAATATTTTTCAACTACAGTTGATCATATTAAAATATGTTTAAAATCTATTTTTCTGTTTTTTTCTAAATAAGTTAGTTTTGAATTCTTATCAAAAATTTGAAAAACAATCCTAGTATTAAATTTTACTAAATGAACAAAATTTTCCACCATAATAAATATTATTTGATTTGGAACATTTTTAAAAATTTCTCATTTTTATTTTCAATGAAATTAATTTTATTCATATTATGTAAATTTTGATTTATAATTTTATCAAGAGAAATGGATATTTTTCTTAAGTTTTCAAAGAAATGATCAAATTTTATTTTAATGGTATTTTCATCTATGTCAACATCATTTCATGATTCATATAATTTAATAGTTATACAATATAATGATTCCATACAACTTATTTCTCTGGATGTTTAATGATCACGTAGTTATATTTATTAACATGGTAATATATTAACATTTTGTATGGTAGTTTTCAATATGAATGTTTATGTTAATTATGTATTGATTTGTTATTTATTTCTATTATAGGATACATTAATTGTAATTTGTTGGTGATTAAAATTTCCCATTATAAACCCTTGATTAATTCATAAGTCTCCTTAGAGAAAATACTATTTTTTGGCATAATCAGTACCTATTTTTGTATAATTATTTAAAATGAGGACTTGATGGTTAGATTATGATTTATTACATTATGTATTATATCATTATGAAATGAGTTATTGTTATCCATGTGATTTTTTATGTTGATATATAATAGATTGATATATTCCACTTTTATGATATTACTTATATGGTATATTTGATTATTATTTATCTTTTCTATATTTTTCATGTTTTATTTATTCTATGTTATCTTCCGCGATATTATTTTCCTTACTAAGAAAATAATCTCACAATTTGTTATGGTATCCATTCCTTGAGATGCCAAGAAGGGGAATGTGAATGATTCTAGGTATATTCTAGAATAAATAATAAATTTATCATAAGAATATTAAACTTTTGTCTTATTTTAAAATGTAATGTGAGAATCATGTATATATCTAGTCTCCTGAGACTGCTGAAATGTTTGATCCACTTGTATGTGATCTCTTATATATTTTATTTATTTGGTAAGATA
Organism: Viscum album; assembly: GCA_963277665.1. Lineage (NCBI taxonomy): Eukaryota > Viridiplantae > Streptophyta > Magnoliopsida > Santalales > Viscaceae > Viscum > Viscum album. The sequence continues at coordinate 835,348,658 of OY728126.1, read as the reverse complement.
ACCAATGGATCTGGTTCTCTGAAGAAATGGTGCTACAATGGAGTAAAGGTTATAATTTTTGGGGTTGAAAGATATACATGTCGATGTTTTGGAATCACCAAAGAATTTACATGTTTGGTATTAGTGTTATGTAATTTGAATATTTTTTTGAAGGTTCTGTGATACCAAATTTATATTTTAAAAGTATTGTAAATATATAGTTTTTCATATTTGTATGAATAATTGATTGAGATATCAATTTTCAATCGAGTGATGAAGAAAAGAGATATCACATCAATGATTTGAATGAATATAAATTTATCAAGACCATATAGTTCTAGGAACCAGATTTTTGTATTCATCTCATTTATCTTATATGATTTTAAAAGTTTTTCAGAAATAAAATTTATACATGAACTAAATGAGATGATTAGTTATATTCACATAGTTTTTAACTCATAAGTTATAATATATTGTATTAAGAAAAATAAAATGATAAAATAAATTCAAGGAAAGATGATTTTATGTATGTGTTTGTTAAAATATGATTGAAGATGTTCCTAAAACCCATTAATTTCATTTTATAATGAATTTTTTATTTTTTATATAATATTTATCCAAACACATTGAATATTATTTATCTTATGTGATTAAAAGATTATTTGATATATATTAATACAAATATGAAAAAAAAGTTATTTCTTGATCATAAACTGTTAAATGCATCTTATAATGATATAATGAAGAGAATATAGTGTCTAAGAGGCTAGTGGGAATATGTTCGAGCTTATATTCGTTCGAATCTAACAAATAAAAGGTTATGAATGTCTAAAATTAGAGTAATTTTTAATTAAAAACCAAAATATTTTAAAATATTTTCTATTTATAATGTATATAAATACATTTAGATACCATGAAAAGTGTGTAACTCCATTAAATGAAGGAATAATCTAGTTAAAATAAAAAAATAAGTTAATATATTAATATTTTTTATGGTATGATTGTATAGTGAAATTTAAAGAGATATATTTATTTACCATAACATAAATGAATATACCTTTATCCTAAATTAGATTAGGATGTTTTGGTGAGTAATAATATAAATAGTTACATTACTTACCAAAATATTTGACAGAATAGGTTTGATGTAAAGTGTTTCAAGAATTATGAATTCAAACTAAGAAAATAATTAACTATACAACATAAGATGACATTAGAACATTATATATTGTGGAGTTATAGAGTTTTTATATGTTAAAGGAATTGAACAATAAGAATATTATTCCAAAATATCACAAATATTTAAACATCAATTTTTTATAGATGTTACACACCGAAGAGTTTAGTGGGAGGTTTTTTTCATATGGTCATATAGAGATGTGGTATTAATTATATATAAATTTAATGAGTTAAAAAACCAAAAAATGTTCAGAAAATGAAAGGATTATCTGGAACTATATCATATTTTATATGTTAGATAGTTTCTTGTATTGGGTGTTATTAAGAAATATTAAAATATTTTTAATAATATAAAAATATATCACATAAAAACAATATTTTATCATTATTAGTTATAAATGTATATGTACAGCTATCGATTTCTGGAAATGTAATGATAATTTTCCATTGAATGTATGAAGTTGAGTTATCATAAAAAAATTCTCATCATGGGTTATTATAAGTTATGAAAGATTTTTAAGGATAAAAAGAGTGATTATTGTATCAGATATAGAGTATGATCATTAAGTAAAAAATACTTTTCTTGTATTGGATGACTCACTTGGTATACCACATGGAGTCTCATATGCTATGTATTTGGTATAATAGGGGTATATGGAACATATAGGAGTCCTCACAACCTATGTTTTGTGAGATACCTAGCAGAAAGAAATTCATAAATTGATAATTTTCTCACACAAATCATTGCAGATTAGCTATTTAGGGGTGGTTTTGTATTTTATTGATCATTTTATTTGTCAAGGATTAACCATAATTGGATTTTCCATTCGATGTTATTATTATGAAATTTGTGGCCTTGATTGAGATAGATTTGGGAGTATACGACCACACCTAGATAGTACATATTATATTATTATCTATTAGGATGAGGGGTATATCATGTTCTCATCTATAAAGGATGAATGACATGTGATATATTCATTGACAAGATTAGTATTTTATTAGATAGTAGACACTATTTAAGAATCTTGTTTGTGATTGGAATACTCCATGTCCCATTTTTACTTGATATCTAAGTAAAAGGAAATAAATGATGATTCAAGCTTGCATGAGTGGAAGCTTGAAAACACATGTATATAGATACATTTTTTTATGAAAATCACACCATATCCCTTTTTATGTTGAGCAGTATTAATGATTTTCAAGATACTTATCTTTAATTTAATTTATTTATTTGGTGGTAAATTTATGTTTTAGAATATAAAAATTCTAATGGGGTCACACCATTTAGATAACTATATGGGGAATGAATTTGTCATAGATAATTACTCTTAAATATTTTTAGAGATAATTCAATGGATTTTTGGATGGGTTTTAAAAAGGTGTTAAATAATTTGTGATTCATGATGAAAATAATGATATTATTTAAAAAAAAATTGGAAGATATAAAATATATATTGGGATATGATTTTACAAGTTATCATATATGTTATGATATATGGTCTAACAGAACAAAAGACTATGAGTATTTAGTGCATGTGGTGGATTCATGGATATATATTCTAAATTCAATTTCCATTTGATGTATATGGGGTAGCTGTGTTCTATGGTATAGGAAAATCATATAAGGTTATTTATTATACTTCTTATATTGATTTATGTCTAGATCATTGATTATGATTAGGATGTACCCTAAAGGGAATGAAAATCGATTCCATACAACTTACTTCAAAATACCTCATAATCATTAGTTGTGATTGGGATTTTCTATAGCATATAATTTATGATTATTTCCTTCAAATCCAACAAAAAAATAATTTATTATTATTACCACATCATAAGGAATATTATTATTATACCATGAAACTACCTTTCGATACATAATATGCTATTATTCATTTGTAATGGTTGTGATATTTATTTTACACCAAAATGTTATGAGTTAATATTATGATTGATATCATGTGATAGATATCATTTAAGGATCTATTATATGAGATGTACAAATGGATTAAATTATTTTATATATACAATGCATGAGTTGGTTGAATAATTGTCTCATATGTTATGACATTTGATTTATTGAATAAGATATTGAGGGGTGTCCTTGAGTATTTATAGATCCCACTTCTATGTAATGATATTGTAAGTCTCGCAAGAAGTTTGTAAAAACTCTCTATCCCTGATAATCTCCACATATACCTTATTTATGCTAGATGAAATTTAATTATATATAGGTTGGAAGAGTCTCGTCTTTTCAATGAATTATTCAAGAAAATCCCATAAAAACCTCAACTGGTGGGAGACCCTTTACTACCACTCCAATGGTATTTTTCAATCCCATTAAAAGTTTTTATTAGAATATGAAGGTGATGCAATGGTTATTGAAGTGTAAGGTATACTTGTTATTTTGTTTTATGTATTTAAATTATCTATGTATTTTATATTTATATCAATGTAGATTTTAGTACACTATTTTTACTACTACCATTCCATATAATAAGAGCTATTAGTCCCCTAAGAACCCCATATCCAATGTGGTATAGGATTGCTTCATCATGTGGAATAAATCTATTTCTTTCCCGTCATTACTCTATTGATTTTACCTCTTATCCTCTCTAAATTATAGCTATCTAGGAAAATTGTTTGTTGAAAATTCTACCAAAACATTTTGAAATAATCCTAAAGTGTCCAGTATTCAAAGTGTGGATTCTTGAGGTCATCAAAATTCGGGATATCTCATTGGTTGCTAAAAGTTTCATTAGATTCTCATATCCAAGTGAAGTTTTTAGGGGTTTCACTAAATTTTCATAGAATTGGTGATGTAATAGGTAAAGGATGATGGTTTTTTTAGTAGGTGTCCTAGGATCATTCCACATCATAATAAAATGTCATTGCATGAGGTTCTAGACATTGGAGGTTGTTTAGTGAGTTTTTTTGTGATATTACTCTTTTAATTAAATTGAATAATTCATTGATTTTGTTATTTTTCTTAATGTTGGTGATTAGAAGCATGGTGGGGCTTAGTTACAGCCTAGATTGATATAGTAAGAATGGTTTTGGGATGGTAACTCCATCTTGAGGTATTCCAATACCTTTAGTTCTATACCATATTCCTATCAACATGTTCATTGTATTTTTGTGCCTCGTGTTGGGTTTATAAAATCTATTAAGTGATTGGATGAGTCCAAACTATGGGATAGTCTAAGGTTAGACATTATAAATGTTAATTGAGTGTTTGAAAATGTATTTAATATTTTATAACTGTCTGGTGGCTGCACCACTAAGGGACATGATTTTTATCATTTTATTAAGGACCCCAAAGGAGGTCTTGTCTCATGGAATGGATGGAGGATGGCCTATAGTGAGAACTAACGAGAGAGTTACCAGCTTCCATGTAGTTATCCCTTAATGGAATGATCAGTCAGTGAAGGATATTGAAATTATTTTTATAATGGCTATGGTAATATCCTTAGAACATTTTAATTTCATTAGTGAGATGGGTGAGATGATAAGAACATGTCTAGTATTTAAGGTAAGCCATTAAGCTATAGATTTATGTTTTTTTTTATTTTGGAAGCAGCTAATCACTCTATTTTGGTGTTCCTAGTGTAACTTGATGAATGTAAATAGGGGATATGATCTATATTTGAGGTTAGGATTTTAATGGAGTGGGATAAGAACATTAGTTGGTTACAGATAATAATTAGGGATCCATGTGAGGTTTGATTGGTGTTAAAGAGGGTATTTCATGGGTGAATTGAGTGGGATCTTGGGTATCCAGTGGGTAGAATTAGGCTAAGAACTATTGTGAAAGTGGACATAGTGTCCAATTAGATTCCTCAAGATGTGGTTGTGTCATATTATTGTGCTTGGTATAGACATGGACTTACTAATATTTTTCTGACCCCATATAGTGAAGTGTGTGGCCTGAGTGAGAGTCTTATCACTACCCCAAACTGAGCATTTAGCGGTTGTTTACACAACATAAATTATTTATTTAAATAATTTATTTGTGGTTTTATATAAACATCCATTAAATATTTAAAAAAATTAAATAAAACTTGACACTATCCCCCCTCCCAGACACCCCTACCCGCCCGATATACCCCACCCCCACCACACCGACTCCCTGAAGCCCTAGCCTCATCACCACCCATTTTCGCTCATCACCTCCAGTCGACGCACCTCACCTCAGTAATTCTTGAATCGCCATTCCTCTTCATCCCTTGTAGTACCTCTCCTTGCTTTCCCCACCACCCCTCGTTGTCGATCTCGACCCCACCTCACTGCCCCTCAAAGGTTGAGTGGTTATTTCATGTGAGATTCCCCCTCTTCTTCTTATGTATTTTCATTAGCTCTCTATACTCTGATTTAATAAATTTGGATATTTTTTAGTGATGATTTAATATAATAATGGTTATTATTCCCCATTGTGATGTTTTTTTATATAATTGGTATAATATGACACAATTTGATGACTTCAAAAACATAGAAGTAGTTTCAGTGAAGTTAAGACACTGAACAATTTTTTTGGGTTTTTACAAAATTGGATTATATTGAGGGTTAAATGGGTGTTACATTATACTTTTTTCTAGTATAGTGTTGAGTGTTATCCATGGACCATATAAGGGAGATTGGATATGTGTTCATTACGATAGTAGTTCCCGATGTGTTTTCTATCATTTATTCCTATTATTTAAATTAAATATATTATTATAATTATATATAGGTTGTTATTAATTTTATATTATGTGGTGAAAATTTTGAGAGTTGATACTGACTTAAATTCAGTATGGATGATATTGGATGAGATATTCTAGAGTATGGTTTTGGTTCTACAATAAGTATAGAGGTTGGTGGTCCCTATAATTCAAGAAAATATTATTATTTCTGCATGAATTACCACTATAAGAATATTTTATAGACTGTGGTTGAATTTATAGGGTAATATTATTAATGAGTAAAGTATATATGATGATGTAGGGTCTCCAGTACTTGAGAGTGTTGTTCCATGGTACATTGTGAGTTGATATCGATGAAGCTACCTTTATAGATAATATAGTGGGATGAGATGTGAATATATAACCATAACTAGGTACATTAGAAAGTATATAAGGTTTTTTTGCCACCATACCTAGAGTTATTGGGTATGGGAAATGAATTTGTATGATGTAATAGAAAAGGAAACTAGTTGTATTATAGAATGTATTTAAATCATGTTTGAGTAGGTATGGGGTTTCATTGTAAACATAAGGTGACATGATGTACAAGGAGTCATGATGTCATATTTTTCATATTAAATACAATGATATTTTGTGGAATGTTTATTTTATTATTCATGTATACATGAATATGATAGAATATACTTGGGGAACCTAGTAAGGCCTTGTGGAGATGTATTTCTCAACCCATTCAAAAGCACCCTTATGTGAATGCAAACTTTATATTTGTAACGTCCCAGACCCGGGTGCCACGCAACGGGTGCCTCGAGCCCAGTTCTCCACGTGACCTCAAGCGCATTTCCCCAAACGCCAGAGGCTGTCGACTAGCAGCGAGGGCCTAGGTCTGATAGTGGGGAAACTATTCCCTCATTTGTGAAAGTGTATCGCAGAGGAATACCAAAATAAACATACAACAACAGCGGAAGCAGTAAACATACATAGCTGAAATAACTACAGTAGTGGATATAACCAATAGTATATAAGTGATGATGCTACATGTTTCAAGTTCTAAAAAAAGCCAGAACATGTTATACATTAATACAGTACAGCAGAAAACAGAGTACAACAAAGCAAGCAAAACAGCTAGCAGCGGCATCGCGAGCCTAGGCTCGGTCCCATGCCCTCTTACTCCTCAGCAACAGTCAAGTACCCATATAGGGACTCTTGCCCCTATCTACACCTACAACAACGTAATCTGTTTGAGCCGAAAAGCATGACCCAAATAGGGTGTGAGAAATATATCTCAGTAGGCACCCACCAAAGGTCTGTGCTCAACTGTGTGTAAAACATGAAACAAGTGTGCAGTAGTAAAATGAAATAACTAAGCAGTACTCAAAAGTAACTAACTTAACAGTTAAATTTCCATTTTATTATTCATTTAATTCCTTTAATTTAGTAACATTTTTGTGCTCAACCGCACCAAGCCCTCAGGCCGACCAGAACTGTGCCCTCAGGCTCATATAGCAACCACGCCCTCAGGCTTGCCCTCAGGCCATATAGAATCCAACCCGCAGGTATTGCCTTCAGGAGTAACAGAAATTCTCGCCCTCAGGCATACGAAGTGTCGCCCTCAGGCACAGAATTCAAACCCTTAGACACGAAAGGTTGCCCTTAGGCGGAATAACGACAGCCCTCGGGCTAAAATAGTCACGCCCTCAGGCTAATCACAACAACGCCCTCAGGGTAACAGGTAACCGGGCAATGACCAACATTTCAAAATGCAGTAAACAAGCAATTCCTCTCAAGGAAATTCTACAGTTATTACATTTAAGGCATACCCTCGGGTATCCTGGCCAAACGGCTAAACATAGGAACACAGCCCTTGGGATGGTCCTAGATGCAAGCAATGATCCCAAACAGCATTTTATTATCACAATTTAATCACCTATGAATTTATAGGCATTAAATATAGAAACGGCCTCAGCCACACGAAACCCCAACATGGGTTCGTGGCATGAAAATGCACAAAAATGCACGACAGCTGGAAAATGATCACAAACCCACCTACCTTATACGCCAACGAACGTTATACCCGAACGCCGACCCGAGAAACTCCCAAGAACGGCGTAGATCTGACGGAGAACAAAACTCATTCAAACGTAAATAACATACGTTAGGAGAAGAATTGGTAAGAACAGTACCCGGGGGAGGAAGGGCATACCCGTGCGGTTCCAATGAGATCGTCTGAAGCCGAAATGGATTCCAGATGAACGCCCGACGGATCTTCAAAGATCTGACCTCCTCCTTTGGCTCCAAAATGGCTCAAGTGCCTCCTCTGCCAAATGAGGAGGCTACTGCCTGTTTTAAGCCAAAAAAACAAAGTACACGGCGTGTAATTCTTTCATTTAACTGTTCACTTGGCGGCACTGCCACACTGTTCATCAGTCGACATGAGTACACGGCATGTACTCTCGAGTACACGGCATGTACTGTCGCCCAGATGGCGGCGACGCCACCGCCTTACTATTTAATCTTGCCGACTAACTACACGGCATGTAAGGTACCACTACACGACATGTAGTCGGTTCCTACACCCTTCATCGCCGGCATGTCCACATGCCCCGTGTACTCATCCCAACACGGCCAAAAGTACACGGCGTGTGGATAAAGTACACGGCGTGTAGTTCAAAAATTTAGGATTTTTCCCCATATTCCATATTTTCTCAAAAATATTTAAGGAAAAGGAATAGAAGAAGCCCATACCTCTAAAATAATAACCATTTTCTTACAAACATCCCCCCTTATAGAAATTCGTCCCCGAATTTCCCTTTCACGGGTGGTGAAGAGAAAGCTTAGAACAGCTCTGGCCATTGAGCAAGTATTTCGTCCTCCCTCTCCCAGGTCTTGTCCTGCATTCGGCCATGATGCCGTAACACCCGTATGAGAGGAACTGACCAGCCTCAGAGATCCTTCGTGCTCCTGTCAACGATACGGATCAGATGCTCCTCAAATGACGCATCATACTAAAGCTTAACCTCCTCTGGCTGAAAGGTGTGAGATGGGTCTGAATGGTAGCGACGCAACTAAGACACGTGGAAGACGTCGTGCATGGCACGGTACCACTGCTGTAACTGCAACCGATAAGCAACCATCCCGACTCACTTCAGAATCTAAAATGGTCCCACATACCTCAGTGAAAGCTTACCCTGTCTCTTGATCCGTTTGTGTCCCAGCCTCAGTGAAACAAGAAGGAAAACCTGATCCCCGACCACGAACTCCAAAGGTCATCTCCAGCGATCATTATAAGACTTCTAACAAGACTGTGCGGTATCCATCCACTTCTGAATCAACTGGAACTGCTCAGATATCTCTTGCACGAGCTGTGGTCCCAGTAAAGCCGCCTCACCTGCCTCTAACCAGCGCAAAAGTGATTGGCATGGCCTACCATATAAATCCTTGTATGGTGCCATCTCAATAGTTGCCTGAAAACTATTGTTATAGGCAAACTCAACTAAGGGTATATGCTTCTCCCAAGAGCCCCCAAAGTCTAGGACGCATGCGCGCAGCATGTCCTCTAGCACATGTATCGTCCGCTCTAACTGGCCATCTATCTTAGGGTGGTATGCTATGCTCAGAAGCACCTATGTACCCAGCGCTCTCTGAAAACTCTGCCAGAAACGAGATGTGAAGCGGGCGTCCCTATCTGAAACGATAGAACGAGGGACCCCATGAAGACGTATGATCTCTCGGATATACAGCCTTCTGATCTCGTTTACACCAAAGGTCTTCTTGATCAGCAAGAAGTGAGCTACCCTCGTAAGTATGTCCACAACAACCCATACAGATTCATTGCCTCGAGGTGACCTTGGGAATCCCGTCACGAAATCCATTGAGACATCATCCCATTTCCACTCTGGAATGGTTATCTTCTGTAACAACCCATCTGGTCTCTGATGCTCTGCTTTCACCTTCTGACGGGTGGAACACCTCGTAACAAAACCAGTTATCTCTCTCTTCATACCCAGCCACCAGTACTAATGTCTCAAGTCTCGGTACATCTTGGTAACCCCGGGATGAACTGCCCAAGCTAAAGCATGAAACTCCCGCATCATCTCCTCGCGTATATCCCCTGGAACCCATACGCATCCATGGAAATGCAAAACCTCATCATCACCTATCATCCAACCAAGAGGAGTGTCCTCACTTGCCACTAACTCCCGTAGAACTAGGCCTTCTGAATCTGATAGCTTCCTCATCCTCACTCTGTCCAGGAGGGTAGAAGTCACAACTAACGAGGAAAGATAAGTCTTCCCTTGACTGTCATGCACCACTAGATGCATCTCAGAGATCAAGGACATAAGCTGCCACTCACCACTGGCCTCCTGCACTGCCTGTATCTGAGTCTTTCTGCTCAGTGCATCGGCTACTGCATTACATTTACCAGGTGTACAGGTAAGCCCAAAATCGAAGGACTGTAGGTACTCAACCCACCTTCTCTGCCTCAGATTCAGGTCACGCTGAGTTAAGATATACTTGAGGCTTTTTTGGTCAGTGAAAACCAAAAAATGCTCTCCCAATAGGTAATGTCTCCAACAGCGCAACGCATGAACAACTGCAGCCAACTCGAGATCATGCGTTGGGTAATTCCTCTCATGTGGCCTCAACTGCCGAGACCCGTACGCCACAACTCGGTCGCCCTGCATCAAAACGGCTCCCATCCTAATCCCTGATGCATCACAGTAAACTGTATAACTCTTCCCCTGTTCTGGGAGTATCAAGATCGGTGCTGATGTCAGCCTTCCCTTCAGGTCCTAAAAAGTTGTCTCACAAGCTTCTGACCAAATGAACTTCACACCCTTCTTAGTCAGACCTGTCAATGGTTCTACTAAGCAAGAGAAGTCCTATATGAAGCGTCTGTAGTAACCAGCCAGCCCTAAGAAACTTCTTATCTCAAACACGTTCTTGGGCTGCTCCTAGGGAACTACTTCTCTCACCTTCTCTGGGTCCACTACAACTCCTGCCTCTGAGATGATATGACCCAGGAAGTGAATATGGTCCATCCAAAAGTTGCACTTCGAGACCTTAGCATATAGGCGATGCTCTCTCAGTGTACTCAATACGATATCAAGATGGGTGGCATGGTCGTGTTGAGTGTGAGAGTACACCAAGATGTCGTCCACGAATACTACCACAAATGAATCAAGATACAGATGGAAAACACGATTCATCAGAGCCATGAAAATTGCTGGAGCGTTCGTGAGTCCGAAAGGCATAACCGTATACTCATATAGACCATACCTGCACCTAAAAGGTGTGAGAGGTATATCAGATGGTCTAGCGCGCAACTAATAATATCCGGATCTCATGTCAATCTTCGAGAACACTCGTGCTCCATGAAGATGATCAAACAGGTCATCTATCCTCGGCAAGGGATATCGGTTCTTAACTGTCAACTAGTTCATCTTCCGATAACCCACACAAAGCCTAAGGGTACCATCTGCCTTATTCGCAAAACGGACTGGAGAACCCCAAGGAGAAGTACTGGGTCAGATAAAATCCTTCGCATGTAGCTCCTCTAACTGCCTCTTGAGATTCTGCAACTCAGGCGTGGCCATCCTATAAGGAGGAATGGACACCGGTGCTACTCCTGGCACAAGCTCGATAGAGAAATCCACCTCAATCACTAGAGGTAGACCTGAAAATTCATCAGGGAAGACATCCTGGAAATGATCGAAAACTGGAGGGAAATCTGTCTGACAAGTCTCCTGGTCATCTAGATATGAGCTCGCAATCTGGGCTGTGACTCCACCTCGCCCATGATGCTCTGGTCCAGCTCGACTCGCCTGAACATCCCACTCTCCCTTGTATAGAAACTCCCTGCCCTCTAGTGACGTGAAACGCACCCTACGACGATAGCAGTCTACAAAGGGTCGAAAGGGAACCAACCAGTCCATCCTGAGAATGACGTCATATCTCATTATCTCCAGGACATAGAGGTCCCAAAGGAAGTGAAACCCAACGACCTCAAGGGGGAACTCCTTGCACTGACGCACACCAACTGTCCTAGTCCCCAACAGAGTGTCTAGCGTCAAGATATCATAAGAAGTAGAAACACAGAGCCCAAGGCTCTCCCCAATGGGTACATATATAAAACTATGTGTATCACCCGTATCAAAAAGTACAGAAGACAAGACAGAAGCTACTAGAATAGTACCTATGACTGTCGAAGGTCCGGGATCCTGCTTCTAATGGGTTTGTTGCACTGCATATGCATGTCCAGTGTTGCGGCCCTACGACACAGCGTAGCTACCCTGAGTTGTCCCACCCTACTGCCTCTGAGATCCTGGTGTCTGGCTACCACGGCCACGACCACCATCTCTGCCTGCACCCCCTGACGTATTCCAGTTTCCAGACTGGTAAGAAGCCACTGGTCCTGCTCCCGCACGTGGAGTCTTCACAGAACCCCTCTCACTAGACACTGGTAGAAACGCCCTGCAAGAGCGCTGTAGATGACCCATCGGGCCGCAAGCTTGGCACTCCACTGGGTCTCATGGACACTATGGCCTCTAGTGCCCCTCTCTGCCACATTGGTAGCACCTGATCGGGCCACCTGAAGAAGCTGCATGGCTAGTACTACCTCCCTAAGAGAAGTCCATCTGTCTCTTCCGCTTGCCAGTAGAAATAGTACCAGTAACTGGTGCCGAACCGCCCTGGACCACACCACTAGATTATCACAGGTTACTCTCTGTAATCAACGCCTGGTTCACAATCACGTGTATAGTAGGTAGCCTTAAAACATTCACCAGTACTCGGATGTCATACCGAATACCATCCTCAAAATGTCTGGACCTCAGCGTCTCATCACCCACTAGCACGGGTGCAAAATGCTGAAGCTCTGTAAAATGAGCAGAGTAGCCCATCACCGACATAGCGCCCTCCTGCAGATTCATGAACTCTAGAGCTCTATCATCCCTCAGGGTCTCGGGAAAGAAGAATTCATAAAAGACTGCCTGGAAATCCTCCCATGCCATGTCCATGTGATTCTCTGACTGGGTGGTAACATCCCACCACCTCTTAGTTGAATCACGCAGCATGTAAGTCGTGAGCTTCACCCTCCGCCCTAAAGGCATCTCAAGATTCTCTAAAATAGTCTGCATCGACCCCATCCAAGACTCTGCAGCCTGCAGTCCGCCATCCCCTAAGAACATAGGCGGATGCTGCTGCGGAAAGATACGCGTCAGCTCAACCATAGATGTGGCAGCCTGTGGTGCTCCCTGAAAGGTATGCATGAACCGAAATAAGCCTTCACGGAACTGTGCCTCCGTGCCCGTGTCCGGTATAACATCTTGTGCCGCATCTGGCTCTACTGGTGGATCAACTGGTATCCCATGGCCCACCATCTCCGGAGTATAATCGTTGCCGATCTCTTGGCGAACAACACGCGGTCGTCTAGGCAGCATGACTCTACAAGGTCAAAACCACGCCTCAGATTCAATATTATTATGACTGAAAGTGAAGGAACCACAAAGGGAACAAGAGGAAGAAGGTATTCAAAATTGGAATAAAAGACTACACGGCATGTACAATGACTACACGGCGTGTACTTGACTTCGCTTCCCCTGCCCGGGTCCTTCCACACGGCTAAGCCACAAGGCTTCCGTTCAAAAAAACTACACGGCATGTATAATACCTACATGGCATGTTCGGTGTTATTTTCCAACTGCCTGTGTCTTCTGTGACACGGCCGACTACTCCGCTTTACCCTACATGGCGTGTTACACTCGGACACGGTGTGTACACCATCCCATTCCCCAGCCACACGGCTAACTCCACACGGTCTGTCCACGGAAAATACTACACGGCGTGTTCTGGAAGAGGTGACATCGGCCCGTGATGTTAGATACACGACCGAGTCCCCAGGTCACACTACATGGCATGTCTATAATTGACACGGTGTGTTCTGTCAAGGAGTTAACCCACCCGTGTTGTTAGTTATACGGTCGGACTTCGGGTCAACACTACACGGCATTTACAAAAACTACACGGCTTGTTTTACCCAAGCCCTTCCCTACCTCGTGTCGCCGCCCACACGGTTTGTGACATGGGAAGAGACTACACAGTGTGTACTCAGGGTACACGACATGTACTCAAATAGTTCATTTTTCTTCTCGAACAGAAGAACATACACGACCTGTATAAAAATACTACATGGAATGTATACTGGGTTTCCAGACAGTATGCCTCAGAAACTTCTCCGGAACCCAGAAAATACTGAAAAACAACACCTAAGTGTCAAATTCCGACCCGTGGGGGCCCATACACCCCACGAACCAAAGTTTGACATCTTATTTGTGTTATAAACAAAAACAGTCAATGAACCACCAAATTCCAGTCAATGGGGGCCCATACTCCCCAAAAATAAATGTTTGGCGTCCATTTTATAAACAAGCTCAAACAAAAACACCATATCATAAGGCAGGTATTTATCAAGCAGCTATCACAACAGCATGCTTTTCTAGCACAACAACTATCACAACAACATGAGAATTTCTAATACACCTACATGGCATGGAAAATATGCATGGCATGTGATATCTAGAATTTCCTATATGATGCATGAGACGGCATACCCTCATCTCATCGGGTTGCAACTAAATAGAACCCACAGATAAAATATAAACAGCACAATCCACGTGCATCACCCAATGGTGAAAACATATCAACCGTAAAATTGCAAATCAAATAATGCAAAATACGAGGTAGACTGGCTTTTCCCTGTTCACGGGTTAGCTACGCCAGAGAACAGCTTATTACCAACTACCTTTCTATCCTATCTCTGACTACGACTCCAAATAGTATGTCAATTAAAAGAAACGCCCTCTGATACCACTTTGTAACGTCCCGGACCCGGGTGCCACGCAACGGGTGCCCCGAGCCCGGTTCGCCACGTGACCTCAAGCGCATTTCCCCAAACGCTAGAGGCTACCGACTAGCAGCGAGGGCCCAGGTCTGAGAGTGGGGAAACTATGCCCTCATTTGTCAAAGTGTAGCGCAGCAGAATACCAGAACAAACATACAAAAATAGCGGAAGCTGTAAACATACACAACTGAAATAACTACAGTAGTGGATATAACCATCAATATATAAGTGATGATGCTACATGTTTCAAGTTCTATGAAAACAGCCAGAACATGTAATACATCAATACAGTACAGCAGAAAACAGAGTATAGAAAAGCAAGCAAAACAGCTAGCAACGACATCGCGGGCCTAGGCTCGGTCCCATGCCCTCCTACTTCTCAGCAACAGTCAAGTACCTGTATAGGGACTCTTGCCCATATCTACACCTACAGCAATGTAATCTGTTTGGGCCGAAAAGAGTGACCCAAATAGGGTGTGAGAAATATATCTCAGAAGGCACCCACCAAAGGCCCATGCTCAACTGTGTGTAAAACATGCAACAAGTGTGCAGTAGTAAAATGAAATAACTAAGTAGTACTCAAAAGTAACTAACTTAATAGTTAAATTTCCATTTTATTATTCATTTAATTCCCTTAATTTAGTAACATTTTTGTGCTCAACAGCACCAAGCCCTCAGGCCGACCAGAACCGTGCCCTCAGGCTAATATAGTAACCATGCCCTCAAGCTTGCCTTCAGGCCATACAGAATCCAACCCACAAATATTTCCCTCAGGCGTAATAGAAATTCTCACCCACAGGCATACGAAGTTTCGCCCTCAGGCACAGAAGTGAAGCCCTCATGCACGAAAGGTTTCCCTCTGGTGGAATAATGACAGCCCTCGAGCTAAAACAGTCATTCCCTCAGGCTAATCACAACAATGCCCTCAGGCTAACAGGTAACTGGGAAATGCCCAACATATCAAAATGCAGTAAACAAGCAATTCCTCTCAAGGAAATTCTACAGTTACTACATTTAAGGCACACCCTCGGGTATCTTGGCCCAACGGCTAAACAGAGGAACACACCCCTCGGGATGGTCCTGGATCAAAGCAACGATCCCAAACAACATTTTATTATCAGAATTTAATCACCAATGAAATTCTAGGCATTAAATATAGCAACGACCTCAGCAACACGACACCCCAACATGGGTTAGTGGCATGAAAACGCACAAAAACGCATGACAGTTGGAAAATGATCACAAAACCACCTACCTTATATGCCAACGAACGTTATACCCGAATGCCGACTCCAGAAATTCCCAAGAACGGCGTAGATCTGACGAAGAACAAAACTCATTCAAACGTAAATAACTTATGTTAGGATAAGAATTGGTAAGAATGGTACCAGGAGGAGGAAGGGATTACCCGTGCAGTTCCAACGAGATCGTCTGAAGCCGAAATGTATTCCAGACGAACGCCCAGTGGATCTTCAAAGATCTGGCCTCCTCCTTTGGCTCCAAACTGGCTCAAGTTCCTCCTCTGCCAAATGAGGAGGTTACTGCCTATTTTAAGGAAAAAAAACAAAGTACACGGCCTGTACTTTTGAGTACACAGTGTGTACTTATTTCATTTAACTATTCACTTGGTGGCACCGCCACACTGTTCATCAGTCGACATGAGTACACGGCATGTACTCTCGAGTACACGGCATGTACTGTCTCCAAGATGGCGGCGACGCCCCCGCCATACTGTTTAAGCATTCTGACTAACTACACGGCATGTAAGGTACCACTACACGGTGTGTAGTCGGTTCTGACACCCTTTGTCACCAGCATGGCCACACGCCCCGTGCACTCATCCCAACACGGCCAAAAGTACACGACGTGTGGATAAAGTACACGACGTGTAGTTCCAAAATTTAGGATTTTTCCCCATTTTCCATATTTTCTCAAAAACACTTAATGAAAAAGAAAAGAAGAAGCCCATACCTCTAAAACAAGAATCAGGTTCTTACAATCTTTAGTCTTTATCTAAGCACATAACATGCAATGGATAGGTCTTTGGAATATTGATGCATATTTTTAGATAGGGTTTTCTGAGGCCTGAGGATGTATGTCAGTCTAGATTTCATGTGTTTTATTTTTTTCTTTATTTTATATTTTCTATCATCCCTTGAGTGATTAGTGATTGTATGAAAATAGGAATTATTCATGGAATTTATTATATTATTAATTTTATTCTTTTATTTACATTGATATGTGGTAGATTTCTTGGTTATTATTCTATTATAGTAAACTCTAATTTCATGTATTTTTCAACCACCAAATATGGATTAGTTCCTTGAAAAAAGTTTGCAGGCTCTTTTACATGTGTCTGAATGCTTGAGGTATGTTTAAGATCATCTAATATGATGATTCTAGAATTGGAAATTATAATGTGACATCATAGCATTTAGTTCATTTTATAAATTGGGTAGATAGAAGAGGGTAATATTAGGAATTTATCACATCCTTTGATATACAATATATATGTGATCCATGAAAATCATTTCGGTGGTAATTCCGGGTTACCATGGGTTTGGGATTGTTGTTATTTTATTTTTCTTCAATAAATGATTTTTTTATTTAATATAATGTTCTTACAGAAGTTTTTATTTTAAACGTTTTTCTCCTCTATCACTAGAATGAGGCACATGTGCATTAACTATATTTGGTATATATTAGTTTCATTAAATATAAATGAATGAATTTAATTTGAATTTTAAAATGGGATTTAGTTTTTTAACATTTCAAAAAAACAAATATAGAGATCAAATGTATTTAACCTCAATGAATTTAGGTTACTTAATTGATCCCTTCATAAATATAATTATTTATAATATTGGTGACTGAACTTGTGGAGTCATGAAAAATGATTCCTGATCCTTTCTTGTGTATTTATATATGAAAACATTTTTTAACATATTCATATTTTTTAACCTAGTATATACGAATCTCTTTTTTTATTTTGTAATAGTTATGTATTTTAATTTTTTTAATAATATGTAGGTACATTGTTATATATATTGACAAAAGCTAGATCATATTTCTGAGGAACACACCTCAGTATGCTAAGGGTTTGGAGGAGTTTTTAGATTTTTCCATTTTCAATCAATCTATTGATGGAAGACTAATATTTACATGTCCTAAATATAAATTTATAAGATGGTTGAAGAGATATGAAGTTTACGAACACTTAATATTGAAGCAATTCCCTGCTCAATATTTGTGATGGATTTTTCATGGAGAATCGAACATTACAGAAAGGTTGAGCACTGATGACAGTCCATAGAATGAGCTCCCAACTTCATTGATAATGGAAAATGAATTGAAAAACCTTATAAATGATGTATCTGGAATTGAAAGACACCAATATCAATATAAAAATATATTAGAAAAACCATTTGAGGGTGCTACAAATACAAACGTGACAAGTGATGTTTTTGAGACTATAGGACTACCAGATCAACATTATAAAATATCATTGGATCCTCTTCTTGATCCATTGGAGACTAATGTAAGAGAAAACTTCATTGAGTAGACAGATGCTTTTAATGGTATAGTTGAAAATGGAAATAAAGAGTTTTGTAGTGGATATTTGAAATATTCATAACATTATTTTCTGCTAAAGTTGTACCATATCAAATGGATATGTGGAATTAAAAATAAGGCTATGTGCATGATATAGGAATTGTTGTGATATTCATTTCATGAAGAAATGATCCCAGATTCTTTTTATGATATGACAATTTTTTTTTTACAATCTTGGTTTGAATTATACAAAAAATCATGTGTGTCCCAATGATTGTATGCTTTATTGGGGAGAGGATTCAAGCATACATGATTTCAAGAAATGTTCTTATTCTAGATGGTTGTATATGGGTGACTTTCTAAGTCTAAATCAATATACTACCATAAAGATGAATAAAATGAACAATCCTATAAAGTTGTTTCATTACATTACTTCAAATCCTTGATTGGAAAGATAATTCTAGTAATCAAAAACCACCAAACACATGAAGTGGAATTCTATATATAATAAAAATGGTGGGTTAATATGACATCCATTAGATTCACAATCATGGTATATGTTTGATTCATTACATATAAATTTAACATCAGAACCTAGGAATGTTTGATTGGGATTTGCTGCTACTGGATTCAGCTTATTTGGCACATTGTGTACCAATTATAGCATCTGGCCAGTGTTTTGATCCCTTACAATCTACCTCTATGGATGTGTGTAAAACAAATGTATTTTATCATTTTGATGATTATTCCTGGAAAACAATTCCTGGAAATGACATTGACGTATATGTGCAACCTTTAGTTGAAGAATAAAATGATTTATAAAGCAATGGTGTTGAGACATTTGATGTATCATCTAGAATAATGTTCAAAATATAAGATGCTCTAATGTGAACCATTACTAACATCCATGGACATGAGAATTTAGCTGGTTGGAAAACATACATGGGTTTGGATTTTTCCTATTTGTAAATTTTATTTTGATCCTGAATGGCTACCTCATAGTTGAAAATGGTGCTTTTTGTGTCATCAAAGATTTCTCGATGAATCTCATAGATTTCGGTCGAACATGTTAAAATTCAATGGTTTCATTGATCATGGACCACCTCCAATGTTGTTATAATGTTATAAAAAATTGGTACTACTTGGAAATGTTGAAATGGAATTGTGGAAGGTGTATCATTTTAATGATTGTGGGAAATAAGTTTGAAGTGCATCATCAAGTGAAATAGTAATGCAACAACGGAAGAAAAAAGTATATTCTTCAAAGGTCTATATTTGGAATTTAATTTATTCCATCAAAATATTTATGTGATTTATATTGAGAAGAATTTTTGTGATAATTTGATCTTAAAATTCAATAATGAGCATGTAAAGTTGACGAATCATCTCAGTGATCAGAAATACATACAAGCAATGAACAAGAAGCCTAATCTATGGCCATATAAAAATGGAAAGTATGATTCAGAAATTTTTTCAATGAAAAATAGGGATAAAGATACAATTTTAAAGCATGTGAAGTTATCTGAGGGTTATTCAAGTAACATCTCAAGGTGTGTTGGCTTAAAGCATAATAGGTCACCAGGATTGAAAATCCATGATTCACATAATTTTTTATAGCAGTTACTTCCATTGGAATTGCGTATATTATTACCTAAAAAGGATACTGTTGATGTACTCAAATTCTGCTCATTTTTCATACTACTATGTGAGAAAACTCTACATCTATTTCAGTTTGAAAACCTTTAGGATATATTTTTTTAACAATCTGTTCAATGGATATGATCTTTCCTACATTATTTTTTTACTATCATGAGGCATTTAACTGTGTATTTGGTTGAGGAAGATTACTAAGAATACCTCATACATTATCGATAGATGTATCTAATTGAGAGGTACTTTATTTATACATATTTCATTTCAGTAAATAATTCTGGGAACTTCATTAAATACATAAAATGTGTTTTTTTTTATTTTATTTCATAGATATCTAGGGCATTTGAAATCATACGTTAAAAATAAATTTCAACCAGAAGGGTCTATTTCTAAAATCTATTTTTCTAGAGGAGTTTCTTACATTTTTATCTAGATACATGGATGATATTGAGACAATATTCAATAAAGATGGATGTGTTGATGATACATAGACTCAATCTAAAATACATGGAAAATCAAAAATATTTCCTCCTATTGGCTGATCAATTGGGAGGAGCTCAAATGTTACACTAACAAAAATGGAATTATTACTGGAATATTGATTTTTTCTATTGAATAGTGAAATTTTCGATCCATTTATTGAATATTTGATGAAGAAAAGAGAGATGAATGAGAGGATGAACACAAAATGAGAGAGATATAACAAATTTTTTTAATAAAGATGTCATGGATGAAGGGTGGAGTGTAGTTACTCACATAAAACAAAGAGACTAGTATAATATGGGTGATGAAGTGGAATATTTCACCTATGACATTGAATCCCATAAACTTAAAGAAGCATACTTATTTTTCAATCATGATATTGAAAATATTTGTCTTGAATGAGTTGATGAAGTTTATGAAGTAATGATGGAGTAGGAAACTGACATGATTGAAGTGGAAAATGATTGAATGTGTAGTTTTCCATTCATTTATCAACCACTTATGTAATTTGTGCAATCATTCATTAAAATTTTTATGTATATTTTGTTTGTTAGTACAACGCATCTATTATCATTTCTATTTTTCTGCATGAATTTTTCAAAATATATGTTCTGTACTTACTTTTATTTGATTAAATGATAGGAATACCATGGAGGAAGCGTTATACTCACATTTCGAGGTTAAATAGTATTTTAGAAGCCTATCGACACTAGTTATCTTTTCATTAGTTTAAATATTTATTATACAATTTTAGAAATATAATATATTAAATTTATTATTTATCTTTATTTAATACAGTAATAGATTTTAGAACCCCAGTTATCCCGAATAGAAGTGTGGTTGAATATTCTTAAAAAAATATGATGGGAGATTTGTTAATGAGCCGACAAAGATGTCGAATGAAGTCATATTTCAGTATAATAACTTATTATCAATTGACACTACGTTAATATATATTTCTTCTAATAAAACTATTATTTGATTTAAAGGTAATAATTAAAGAAATATTGGATTTCAATCCCACATAGTCCCACTCAATAGTCTAGGATGACCTAGTCAGTAAAGCCCTTGGGAAGGAGTATCCGAGTCGAGTGCGTGGGATGGGTTTTGGACTGTTACAATCTGAGGTCTTTGGTAGGAAAAAGGGGATTGCATGTGATGACGGGTGGTGAGAAGGTAACTCACACAACTTCAAAATAATTTAGTTCGCAAACTTTTCTTGATTTTAATTTTAAAAAAAATATACAACATCCAATATTTTTCAATATAATTGTCTTATAGGTGCTGGTAGCATAAAAGAGATATGGAGACAGAGAGGGTGAACAGTAAAGTTCAACATTGGGAAATGATTAGTGGAGAGGGTTTTTCATGAATCAGTACATCCAATGTGGGTGTTTTTTTATCTTTTTCTTATATTTTAGATGGGATTGGGACAAAGGGTGCCCGATGTATGTGTTGTATAACCATGTGTTTATATGTTTTTTTACAACTACATATGGAGATTGAAATGTATTTATGATCTTATATGATGTTTAGTTTCTTGTATCTCTTTTACATATAAGATGATCTGACTATTATATTATACTATTTCATGCATGTTTTTTATGGTGACTTACTAAGTATGTTTATACTCACACCTGCACGGGCTTTGCATGAATGATTTTTTTCATATACAGATAACTGGTAGATGGTTTCGTTAGTTGACCTAGTATCTATGGAGCATTAGTGTAAGTCAAAAAAACGTACCAAGATTTTTCGTAATACTTTGGGATCTTGAGTTTGGAAATAATCTTCTTTTGGATTTTAGTTATTTCTAGATTGTAACCTACATTCCTTCTTCTTTTTTTGGAATGTATTTTACCCTTTTTCTTTCCTGGATATTTATCTATCTCTTTCTAATGTATTTCCTTGAGGTTACTACATGTTTCTTTACACCAATAGATTTTATTTTATTATACCTATACAGTATTTAATGGAGTTGTGTTTGTGTGTTCATGTATACTAGGATAAAGCCTCACACTAAATAGATATTCTTACTTTGTGCTTGTCACTAGCCCTTCAACTATTGGGGGTGAACATGTGGTACCACTATCATCTTACTGATGTCCCAAGAAGGGTCCCTATATGTCTTTCCATGAAGAAAACCCCATGTTTTTCTCTAAGAATGTAATATTTATCTAACCCCAGCCATTATAGGAAATTCTATACCCTTTTCCAAATCTCACATCGTTACCCAGACCTACAAACAAAGGATTGTTCTATGTTATCTCTCACAAAACTAATATCTTATATCACTTATCCATATAATGATATCTCAAGACTATGAAATATAGGATAACCCCTATATATCAAAAACCCTATTTGATTAGTATCCTCTTGGTTTCACCTAATTGGTTAGATCTCAGTCTTGATGTGTTGGGTGATATCCCTTTTTGGATATTTTTGTTCTCTATTTGTGCTTTGACTCTGTTTTTTGAGATCTTTCTTTTGGGAAGTGTATTGGACAAGGGGATATAATTGGGTAACTTGGACTATGTGGACTCATGTCTGTCTAAGAACATATAGGCATCTTTTTTTTCTGTGATCTCATAAATGGGTGGGATCAATGTTTGTTGTTGTAGGATTTCCTAAAGTATTTACCCTTTGTATAAATCCAAGTCAATTTTAATCCTCTATTGTGGTATTTTAGATCATTTATTGATATTTAGGGTGATTTGTTCTTTGGATAAGTTTTTCTTATTGGTTTTGAATCCTTAATGTCCATTTCAATGAAAATGGTATTCATGATGGACGATCTCATATTGAGAATTATTTCTTTATTATAAAATTAATTTATCTTGTTTCTAATTTTTGTGGATTTAGTTTTAACTTGTGAAGCCTCATTTTAATAGAACTACGCTGATTATTTATAAATATTTTAAAATATATTAAATTTATGTTTTACTTAGAATTGTGTGGTGTAATAGTTTAAAGAATCAACGTAAATTCAATGAGAAATGTATTGACTCTATCAATGTATTGAAAAATTTGTTATTGATTATTTCAATGTGTTTATTCATTCAATGTGTTTTTGTATTATTGATTCTATACAACTCATAGAATTCATTTAGAAACACAATTAGGATAGAAAAAATGAAACGAAAACAATTCATTTGGGAAGTCATCTTTCAACCCATACACAACTCATAAATGTTTTGAAACACATTTTGAATGAATCATGCATTACATTGAATACATTAAAGAAGAACATCAATCATACTAAAATAAAATGATAATGAAAATACATGGAATCACCCACCTCATGCTTGGAAACATCCATAATCGAGTGGAAAACCAAAATGGTGGTTCAATGAGACCCTATAAAGAAAAGATCATATCATACTCTTAAAGATAAAACCAAAGAAACGAGTATCATCCCATTTTATGGAAACCAACCCACTGGAGATAGAAGACTCCAAGAAATAGTAAATAAGAACCCAAGGAGAAGGAAGGAATCAAGTGAATAGAGGCTTACTTGATGATTATTTGAAGATCCAAGGAAAAACCAACCAAACGATTGAGTCTAAGGGAATCAATAGGGATAGGAGAAGGCACCTAGGGATGGGAATCTCCAGAGGGTTGAATTATAGGTGGATTGGGGTAAAATTCAGTAAAGGGTAGAATATTAAATTCAAAATTTTTAATGACTTGGTCAGGATGCACAGTAGGGTCGCACTATCTTCCGAACAGTGTGGAACCTTTGTGGTCCCCTTTGAACAAGAGGAAACTGGCCACAAAGTTTTCTTGGGGAGGGTGTACAACTGTGCGGAAGGTTATGCATCCTAAACAATTCCATTTTCCAAAGTGCACGGTCTCTTCTAGACTGGCAGATAGTTTCCCCTATCCCTAATTGTGCACCACCTATTTTTGGGTCCAAAGACACCCTTTTCACTAAAAACACTAAGGAAATCCAATTGAAAAATATAGGAATGAAAATAAACAAAGTAATACCTAAAAATAAGAACATGGATGTGAAAATTCTCCCCACCATGAAAACATTCCGCTATTGAGAAGCCATCCCAGAGTCTGGTATGAGAATAAAAATGGATATTGATCTTCAACATAAGATTTCTGCTCCCTTGTCTCATGATCATTATTACCATGATTACAAAGAACAGGAACCATTAATATGAAATTCTCCTAATACACATTATCTTTGTAATCAAAAATATACATTGGTCACTCAAACATAGACAACTCTGGTTCCAATTCCACCTCTTCCAATTTCATCACATGAGAAGTATCCAAAATATACTTCTTTACTATAGAGACATGGAAAATGTCCTTTATTGACATAAACCGTGATGGAAAATATTACTAATATTCCACCTCACCAACTCTCTTGGAAATATAGAAGCATTTAACATACCTTGGGGTTATATTCCCTTTCATACCAAGACAAAAATGACCCAAATGAGGGCCCATTTTCAAAATCCAATGATCACACACTAAGAACTAAAAATCATTGTTCCACTAATCAATATAATACTTATGGTGTCCCTATTATGTCAATGAACAATGCCTTGTCAAATAAACCTTTTTCGACATATACTACACGAGACTCAGTCCCAACAACAAGGTCTCACCCACCTCAACCCAACATAATAAAGACAGACACATCCGGCCAAAGAGAACCTCAAAGAGAGCCATCCAAATTGAGGATTGGTAACTGTTATTATAAGAAAATTCCAACAACCCTAAATGGATATCCCATGATCCTCTAAAATCTATCAAGCGTGCACATAGAATGTCTTCTAAGATCTGATTTGTCTTCTCGGTCTGACCATTCATTTAAGGATGATATGTTGGGATCAGCATGACCTGCAAACCCATTACCTTCTAAAGGGATCCCCAAAATCATGATGTAAAATGGAGGTGCCTTTCTAAAGCTACTACTTATGGAACACCGTGAAGAATTACTATCTCCTGAATGTATAGTAAAACCAACTCATCATCCTTGGATGAATCCTTGATTAGGATAAAATGGGATGATTTGGTCAGATAATTAATCATCATCCATATGGAATTCCATCCCCGGGGTGTATGTGGAAAGCCAATAAAGAAGTACATGAAGATCTCATCCCACTTCCAGGTAGGAATGAGTAAGGTCTGAAGAAAAATTTAGGGCCTTTTTTGCTCTACATTTACATTATAACATATATAACACCATGATAAAAATTCAGCTACATCCCATCTATTTACCGACAACCAAAACTAACAACACACATCGCAAAGCATCTTAGTGGTCCCGATATGAATGAACCACTTAGACTAGTGGATATTTTTTTCATCACAGTATTTTGTAATGAATACAGCACCATGATGAAAACAATGAAATATAGAACACAATACAGAGATGTTGACCATTCACTGGGAACCACCCCACCATTTATGAACTTCATAGATGATTCACATAGACCACCACCAAGATTATCATGGGGAATCATCACCAATATGGATATTTTTATCTTAACATTATCCAAGAACACACCCCCACTATGCTTCATGGACTCTATATGCATCTAGAAAAAAATACCCTTCAAGGATTATTCATCACAAGAATCTTTCAAAGCCTACACTGTCACTTTCCTAGTAAGAGAATCCTCTACTACAATACATATTCTAGGGGTGTACATGATATCAAAATAAAACCCCTAAAGTTAATTTACCCAACGACACTACCTCAAATTTAGGTCCTTCTATGAAAAAATATATGCTAAAATCCTATGATCTGAATAGCTCAATAACTACTACTCAAAGAGATAATGGTGTCATGACTTCAAGGCATGAATCACTATTTCTAACTCAAGGTCATGGGTTGGGTAATTCTATTTTTGTGGTCCATTCTAGTGAGAATCACATGCCACCACATTCTTATCCTATATTATAAAACACCCAATACATATACCTGATGCATCAAATTAGACCTCATATCCCTTCCTATATTTCAAAATGATCAAAATAGGTGATGTAGTCAAATTCCACCAAAGCTCCTCGAAGTACCCTAACATTCTAGGACCCACTCAAACATTACCCCTCTCTAGGTAATTGATGTCATGGGAAAGGAAATTCAAGAGAATTTTTTGAAACCCTTAACGTAATAACTTATCATGCCCAAAAAACTTTTGATCTCAAAAATGATCATCAGCATATCCCATGACATAAATGCAGAAATCATCTTGGGGTCCATCAAAAATCATCATTATGATATCACGTGACCATGAAATTTCAACTCCCTGATCTAGAAGGTACAGTCAGAATGATTATCATAGATACAATGATCTTGATTTGTTCCCAACATGATTCTCAAGTGTTGTTCACGCTCCTCTGAAGTCCCAAAGTAGACCAAGATATCAACCACAAACACAACAAAGAAAGATTCATGATACTGGTGGAACACCTATTCCATAAGCACCATGAAATTTGTTGGAGCATTCGTTAACCTGAAAGGTATGAATGAATTCTCAAAGAGTTCATACCTATATTAGAAAACTATTTTCAGAACATATGCCTCTTGTAATATGACCTAATGATACATGAAACACAATTCTCTCTTAGAGAACCAACTTTCCTCCATGAACTGGTCAAAAAGGTCATCATTAAGGGGAAATGGGTATTTTTTATTTATAATTACCTTATTCGTATTCTAGTAATCAATAAAAAAACTAGTTAGATTCAAGGTTCTTCATCATAATCAGAACATGGGTGGCCCATGATGAGGTGCTTGGGTGAATTAATCCTTTGTATTCTTAACCTTCTAGCTATATATTTAATTGATTCAACTTAGTGGGGGCCATGAATTATGATGTAATTGATATTGGTCATGTCTCCAATGCCAAATCAATGGTGACCTACACACCCCTATTAGGAGGAGACCCTCATAAGTAATATGTAAACACCTCCATGAACACATCCACCGTAGTAGGTAATCTAACCTCATAAACATTATCATCATCTTCTAGTAGGAGCAATGAGATCTGAAAAATGAGGCTACCCAACTCCGGAAGTGGAGGTCTAATGCGTCAAAACCAAGGATCCCATTCTCATTGAAAAACATGGTTATTTCTATTAGGATCCTCAAATATCATTCATCGATAGTTTCAATCAACATAAACATGAAAATTCACCATCACATCCATTTTGAGTATTGTGTCGGAGAGGTCCATTTTCCTAACTAAGAAATCTCATCCTAATTTGAAACCTTATATGGCCAGTGCACAATATAGACAATTGAAACCCTTCTCTTTCTTCATACCAAGTTAAATAACCAACTCAATTGTAAACAAAAGAAGCTCAACTGGAATCATCAACATGATCACAATACTAGAAGAGATAAAAGTTAAAGAGACACCTATATCTAATAGAAGAGAATCCATGGATGATGTAATAAGAATCATAGATTGAACATTCACAGGTCATGTGTCTAATTTCACTAGTGATTAGTCCATAGCATGAGGATTTCATGTCTCTTCTTAATCTAAGGAACAACCTCTAATCTATAGATATTCCTTGAGATGAATTTTCTATGAAGTGGGTCCGGCCATGCCTCCACAACTGCCAAACCGATAACCCACTATCCTAGACAGTTCAAACTGGTTAGTCATTCCCTTTCATTCTATTGAAATAGTAGCACCGAGATATGTGAGTTCCACATTGAAAAACTATTGTAATCGACTCATGGGTCCACACTGATCAAACAATATGGGTGGATCTAAACATGTCTAACATGTATGCCTTGCCTTCCCACATTGGCAGAAAAAAGAATATCTGACATCTGAGGCCACAGATGAATTGGATCGGGAAGGGTGGCATGAACAACCCCCCCACTCTTATTCTACTCGCCTTATTTACTCTTCTTCATAAAAGAACTACCAATACATAGGCCCACTGCTGAAACTACCCTAGAAAAACTAGACTTTACAGAACAGTCAACCGCCTCATCATAAATCTTCAACTTGAACAATAAGACTTGAGAATTGATGTCTAGACACAACACCATTTCAAACTGCTGAGCCTTCATCTTTTCAGTGGAAACCTCATCTGGTGAAAACTGAACTAACACTAACAAGTATTTGGAAAACTATATCATGGTCTGATCCCCTTTGTGGATGTCTATAAACTCTTATATTGTGGACAAGGACCTGGTCTTAGGGAAATACTACTCGTTGAATATGACCTTGAATTCATTCCAATCCATATTCTCGTGCTTGCCATCTAGAACCACTGAGTCCCACCACCTAAGAATGGGACCTTCCATCAATAATGAAGTACATTTTACCCCAACTACCATAGTAGTGTCAATAAATCTAGACATCCCCTCAATCTCCTCAATACAATCCTCGACTTCCTAGGGATCCATGCTACCCCAAAATATAACAAACCTTATCTTTATTACGCACATAAACATAATTTATTACATAAAACTCTTCACTTGATAAAACATATAAGATAGATATGTCTAGTGTTTTTGTGTCTTAGTAATATTAAATAAAATCTTAGAACATAAAACACAACATCTTTATTGAAAACTTCTTTTACATGACCACAACATTTCTTCGTACTTTGCATTGCATGAGATAAGATGAGGACATGCATAAGAAAAGTGTGGTCTATAATTCCCTGTAAGGGAGTCAACAAGGCATAAAATGAAGAATATAGTAAATGTTAGGCAATAGGAAGATCAATATACTATAATAAAAATATGAACTTAAAGGCATGACATGGCATGATTATCAAAACATGGAAATGTGGAAACAACATTTAAGATGATATTAGTATGATCCAAGACCCATTACACATAGATAATAAGTAAAGACTCATTGAAATTTAATTATCATGAGTAAACTCTCATTTCACTTAATGTATCATGATTCTAATCATTACCCAACGCATTGGACCATTATCAGGGCAGACCCTTCTTAATCATTTCGTTTCATGCATAAGTGTGCCACATGGATCTAACAACATGGAATCATTAAACACTATAATTTATTCCATGTTAAAGTAATATGGAATGCATACATGAAAATATATAATAAATAAGTAAATGTTCATAATATTGAATACCCTTGATAGAGAAATTGTCATGGTATTCACTACACAATGACTTTGTCTTGGAAAATCGTGGTGTGGTTTTGGCAGCATAACGACGTGACATAAGAATTCATAAAAATGTTTTATAAGAGAGAAAGGGGTGTCTCATCATGGGTACATGAAATGGAAATTAATGGTGTCATATTGATAAATTTACCAACATATTTAATGGAATTTAAATGCATAATTCAAAATAATTTCTTGAATGTAAATGAGAAAAGAGAAATTTTTTACAGAATTTCGGCATCGTAATAGGTGTACATGGGAGGAATTAATGATTGAGAAATAGAACTATAATCCTACAAAAATAATAAGTAAAGTATTAGGGAGGTTATAAATCATACCCCAGCTTTTTTAATTGAAACCAAAATGGTATAACAACATAACGAAATTTGGACAAAATGGGAAAGGAAAAAAATCCATTACTTGATGTGTGATCTCAAAGGCTTGAGAGAGGGTTCAGAGAGGCTTCTTGGGAGCTTGGGGAACCTTGGGAGGATTTTATAGATAATAGAGATAGGTTTTTCCATGCTCAAAAGGCTTTGTGTGAAGATAAATTGGGAGCTTCGGAAGGTTATATAGGAAAGGAGAGGGAATTCTTTATTATTTAGGTTTTGGACACCACACAGTAAAATAATCAAATCCAAAATCCAACCCATGGTTTTTACCATGTATTTTTTACAAGGAATAGTGTAAAAAATTATTTTATAAGGCTAATGGGAGAACTTCTTAAAATATTAGGCTTGATTATGTGGAGGTGAGTCACACACACAATGAAATCATTTTAAAATTTTAAAATGATTTATAAGTCTTGGAGGGTCCACAAAATCTTTGTAAAATAATTAAAATAAACCTCAAATAACATTATTTTAATGTTAACACATATATTGGAAGATAATACCATTTATAGTATTTTATTATATCACTATTGGGTCATTTTGATGTCATAAAACACATTATATATTTAAACAATATTTTATTTTAACCAAAAAATTCGGTTTTCTCAAAGAATTATGAAAACATCACCATTGGATAATTTTGACATTGTTAGGACAAATAGGGGCCTATATACCCTAAGAGGGGGGTGAATCAGGGAATTTTTATTCTTTTAATGAAATTCTTCCAGCCCCAATGGATCTTGATCTCTTTATTATAAGGGTCACATTGTTTTCACTTGTGTGTTTAATGTGACCACTTCTTTTATTCTTTATCTGATGATAATGCTTTAAATGTAATGTAGGGAAGCAAGAAGGCATAAACAGATATTTCTACTTGGTTCACCCTCACTGGGCTATGTCCAAGGAGCATAGAATGGTGATGTACCACTTTACCAAATCCACTAATGCTCACTGCCAATAATGTTCGGGAAAGATCACTTCTATGCCCAGACTCACTGCCTTTACAATTTTTAGGGTTATCTCACTGCTTCCCAAGGGTCACATCCTATTTCTTTATCTCTGGCTCACTGCCAGTAGAAAGGATAACGTTCTTGATCTTTCTTTGCTCACTGCACTTGGAAAGGATCCAATCATAGTTAATAAACTTGTAAGTCTCTTCATTCGCATGAATACATGCATCCTCAACGGTTGATAGATGCTCTGTTGAAGTCCAAATTTCATCCACAAATATATACCACTTTGCCTTTGAACACTAGGAAACTACCTTTTTAATTAACTACGCAAAGCACCCTACTACGTGAGGCTCCCAATTTCACAAATCTTAAACAAGCCTTTGCGAAGCTCCTTCCTTTTCGCGAAGCACTCTCGCGAAGCTCAAGCTGTCACAGAGCAACATCCCTCATGAAGCTCACTAAGCCAACATAGAGATCACAACTTTCGCAGAGCTAAAATAGCCACTGCGAAGCTCTTCTTTCACGAAGCACACTACCTTCACGAACTACCTTCACGAAATGAGAGAAACTGATTTTCTTTGAAAACTCTCTCTTTCACTTCTACTTCTCCCGAGGGGGTTGAGGCCTATTTATAGGCGATTCCACTGACCCTCGAACCTTCCGCATGAATTCAACGCCACATCATCTCTAATAGAAAAGCTACGAATTCCTCACTGAAATTATCTCAAAATTGAGAAGCAACACTGGAATTTTCATATCATGGAGCTCGTTATAATCACGGAGCATCCCATCAATTCCTTCACGCCTTTGCTGCGAAGCTCCACTCGCAATGCCCTTCATCACAACTATGTACTTCGACTCTACTATTCGTGAAACTTGACGTAATTGTGAAGAATCACCGCCACCATTTATCTAGCCTTCGCGAAATCCAAACCATGAAGCCTATCTTCACGAAATTCATTCATTTTCCATATTTTGATGAGATCTTCAAGGATATCCACTTTTCGTGAAGCTCACCAAAATCCAAATTTTGGACCCCAAAATTTTTGCAAATGCTATAAAATGGAACTGCCTTGTATCTGTTCTTTTTTACTACCTCCAGATCGTTTGTTCCTTTGTCATAGTTCTTTGTCAACATGGATTGTCAACAACATCTCTGGAACTCGAAAATTCACCAGGAAACCCTGTATTGTTAGCAAACACAAGCATCCCAAAAATACTGCAATGATACCATGCAGGATTTTTTCCCAACAGACATCCTGATTCCAAAAATAATATTCATTTTATCTAAATAAATTTTTAAATATGTGAATTTTTACATTATAATTAAAAACCGACATTTATAGAAAATTCATTGGTTTTGACAAAAATAGCTTTTAAACCCTAATAAACTTATAATTATATTCATAAATATTATATAATCAATTATATTTGATAAAAAGTAATTTAGAAATAATTTTTTATTAAAATATTATTTAATTCAAAAATCCATTAATTCCACACAATAGATTTATTAAATGAACGTTAACTAAAAAACTATGTGTGCTTTAAAAACAATTTACAAATTAATAGTAATAAAATGAAAGTATATTCTCTATAGAAAAATAATTTATATAATAATAGTGCTAGGGTTATGTTACATAACCCCTTATAACACCCGCATAAGACCTAAAGGTATGGTGTGAAATGGTGACAGGCTCATGGGTAGGCTCAGATAATGTCACTATGGTGGTAATCTCTATCAACTTAATCTTCTTCCTTTGGTGGATCCATTCAAGCCTAACTTGTGGAAGCTCATATTGGGTTTGGTCAAGAGAGAAGCCACGTGATTCCACCTCTTTTTCAAGCTCCAAAAAATGGGCTTCAAATGAAGAAATTATACTGGGCGAGGCCATCGCTTCCTTTGTCCGAGTAAATTGGATTTGTAAAAGCCATGTATTTATACTAATCATGTGATCGCGGTTCAACCTTTATATTATCAATGGTAAAAAATCATAATGGAATTTTTAAATGAAAAATCATAAAACCCAATAAGTGAATATGTCTTATATAACCATTTTACAAAATAACATATTTAATCAGATCAAGAGAAATTTTAATTAAAAAATGTTTGGGATGTTACACAGAAGGTATGATGTTTTTATTGAGAAACTCCAAAGCCTTATCCTTTCCAAAACCTGGTTCAGGTACCCCAATAGGAGAAAGACCAAATACTAATCCCTAACCCAAATTTTGTACAGCCCAAAAAACCATGTCTGCCACTAGTCTCTATTAAATTGGTGATGGACAATTCTCTCTGGACTATTCCTACGGTTTAACATAAATTCTATGGGCAGGCATATTGATATAACAAGAAACAACCACAAGGAAAAACCATCGATAAACCATTCTAAAAGCCTTTTAAAACCAAAAAAATCACAAACACTTCCATAAATCAAATCAAAACCATATCAATAACAATTATAATCCAAACCACTTCTCCCCCACCTATTCTTCATGCACACTCTACAACATGTACATCTCAACTGGAAGAGAATTCAACCAAATTCCTAACATCCCATAGGCATCAAAGGATTGTCACAAGGTTTATTGGCCTAACACCCCACTTATAACTAGAATTTCAAGCCTTGACATTCCAAAATAATGTTTGTCTAGACTCTCCCAAATATCATGACCCAAAGTGAGGTCGAAACCTCCCATTGATAATATTTTTTCATGAACAAACCTAGTCTTCCATCAAACCCAACACAGATCATGGAATGGCTTGAAGGGTGTTCTTGATCCCCACAGGCATGAAAATAGTGCATTTGTATCAATATTACACCTTTCATAATGAATTCACTCATGATAAACAACCATAAACAATACCCAATAATAAGACATCATACCATAAGCAATAACCATAACCAAGACATATAGGTGTAAAAAGTTATGTATTATAAAACATTAATCAAAAACAAAAATACCAAAATGGGGATGGGAAACACATAGACCACATCCAAAAACCTCTATGCACCAAGAGGTTCATCACCCTCAAGACTTCCCCACAAACACACACAAGAAGAAGAAACTAGCAACCTGATCCACCATCACCACCACAAAACAAGATCCACATACACTAGGGGGTGTGTGTATGTTGTGATCCAAATGACAATAGGATATCACCCATAGAAGGATTCCATTCCAAAACAATAGAAGAAAATTAAAATAAAAGTTTAACAAAATAAATTGGAAACTTTTTTATAAAATAATTTAAGGAAATCATTTCCAAGAGTTGAATACAATGAAATTAACAATAAAACAATGTCTTTCATATGATGACGGTAAGAAGAACATCACAAGATCACCACGGGTAATCCTTAATGTTTATAGAATTAGTGGGACACTAGAAACCTTGTACCTCTATGAAACATGGTATAGAAACCATAACCCAAAGCATCCTCATTCACGAGCCACTAGAGGGGAATGAATCCCAATCTGTAGTGGTCTCCAATCATTATCACAATTTATTTTGTATTGTAGAAAGAATCCTGCAAGAGGGTATTAGTCCATGGCCCTCTGACTAGTATAATAGTCCTACTTTGGCCACTGAGATACCTAGGATTCTCTTTATTGTCAATTCTATATTTCATATCACATAAAACACTTCTTTCATAAGAACATAATCCCAACCATAAAATCACAAAAAGAAACTATAATTTTTCATAAGAAAACCCACCTTCAAATTCATACGCACCCCAAATCCATTTGAAAACTTATTTTAAACAATTTATACAAATAATTTAATGTATTTAAAATCACAATGAATAAAGAACTCAAAAAACATGACCAGTTTATTTTTAAATTCATCTTTCAACCCATACTCACCTCAAAACCATTGTGAAACACATTTCTCACCACTCACACAATCCATAGAACACATTAAATAAGAACATAAACCATACTAAAATCATATAATAATTAAATATAATCACCTACCATAAGCATGGAAACTTCTGGAATATGATGAAAACCCAACACTGCAGTGCATGGATAACCTATAAAGTCAAGATAATACCATAAATATCATTATTAAAACCAAGTAAAAAGGTTAAACCTATTTTAAGGCAACCAACCTACTAAAGATATAAGAGTCCAAGAATGAGAAAATAATACCCCAATAAGAAGTTAGAAAAAAAGAGAAGAGAGGCTTACTTGATTATTCTTTTAATATCCAAGGCCAAATCCACCAAAATAAGGAAGACAAAGGGAGCCAAGAGGGAGAGGAGGAGGTTTATAGGGCTAGAATATTGTGTAGGTCAAATTAGTGGTTGATTGGGATTAAATTTAGTGAAGTGTAGAAAAGAAAATTAAATATTTTTAATCACCTGGAAAAGATGCATGGTTATGTTTCATGGTTAGGCCGCACTGTCTTTCAAACTATACAGAAACTATGCAGTCTTCTCTGTCCAATAGAAAATTGGCCACACAATTTTATTGTGGAGGGTGGATACACATTCAGTATGTCATGCGGCCTAGATAATGCAAATTTATAGGGATTTTGGTTTCCCCTAACTATTCACGAACCATGTGCCACCTGCTATTAGGTCCAAAAAATCTATTTTCACTATAAACACCCTAAAAATCCAAGAGGAAATTATATGACCAAAAATAAAGAAAAGAATACCTCAAAATAAAAACATGAATGTGACATGAACGTTTTATGTATTTGACTTGAATATATATTTTTTCATTATTATTACATTTCCAATTAATTTTTACTCTTTTTCAATGGTTTTCAATTTAAATGTTACGAAATTGGTAAAATATTTTTTTATAACATCATTTTTTTTGGAATTTTTATTATTTTAATTGATGGAATCATGTAACATTTCTATCATTCGATCCATATATTTTCTTATCCTATAGATATTTAAGAAGTTTCATTATTTTCATAAAATTGTTCCTATCTTTGGCTTTTGAATCAAGTAATGAAATGTTTAACAGAAAATTGGATCTTATTTCTATTTTAATCATGTAAATTTTTCTTTATGTTTATATTTTTCAAAATTAATTTAAAAATTAATTTGTATTGAATAAAATGTTTTATTAAGGATATTTCAAGTTGTCATCTACTTTTTATAGGGTATTAAATTAATCCTTTTAATATTTTTTTAAAGGATCATTTCCAACTTTCATTATAATTTGTAAAAAGGAATGTTTTTAAAACATATATTGAGTTAATAACTTATCTCACAACCATATGTGTTTTTTGATATTTATATTATACTATATGTTTTTAATGTTTTTAAAAAGAAAACTGTTTACTAAATGCTTATTTAAATATGTCTATACTATTTTCTTATTTTATAAAAGGATATGATTTTTATAAAAAACATATATTTCGTATGAATTGATGGCCATATTTTTCTCTCTTATTAATTATGTGTTCATTAAAATTCTCTTTAAACATTAATTTTATTATTATTATTTCATCATTAGAAAGTAAATTTCTCTTAAATATCTAAATTATGTTTTTCATTGATATGTTTATTTCCTAAACTATATAAAATTTTCACATATAGTGTTTGCTATAAAACATATTTGATTGAATGGGAAAATATTAATATTTCATATTATTTGGTCAATATGGATATTTATTGACAATATATATTGTTTATTAATTAAATTGACCATTCAATATATGTGCAAGGAATTGTACATGAACAGATAGGTGGTCCTCATAATTGATATCCCTTCAATACGTCGATAGATCTCCTATGACAAATTAGTTGGCCAAATTCAATGGTTTTTTGTGTATAACTATTCATCTATAAAACATTAATATAATAAGGAATTGATATTAAAGATACCATGCTATCTAAAATCAAGATTTTCAATTTTAATCAATTTATTTGTTAGTAATTAAAATCTTATTATCCATGAGATTTTTTATTTGATATTATCCAGGGATATTTTTACACAAGTTACTGATTTTGTGGAATGTGTTTTCAGCTATTTACCTTAGCATATTGATTATTCCTTATTCACTTGTGATAAATTCCACTCTACATAACACTTAATGATAAGCTGATCTCACCATTTTATTGTATTAATTTCATTCGGATATCAAGAAGGATATTATGAATAATATCATGGAGCTAGGAATGTTAATTATTCTATATATGTTGCACTTCTAATTTAATAAGGGAATCGTGTAGGTTTATTGTTTTTAAATACTAGTAAACATATTGATCATTGGAGATGAGATCCCCTGAACCCTGAACCAATGTAATAGAGATGACACCAGCTCTCTATTTATAGAGTTTATATATCTACACTATCTACCACATTGGCCCTTGGATTTTGACATTGAGTTTTATAATGCTCAAATCTCTTACAACTAAATAAAATGATTTTGTAGATTCTCTATTTACCTTGAACATGTGAGTCTGATGTGCTTCATCACTTGATATTTCATTGGACTCTATCTTTATAGTCATTGGTGTGTTTATGAATTTGACTATGTTAATGTTTTAATCTTATATCAGGATATATAGTCTGTATTATCACAAGATTTATCACACTATATCCCATTCAGATGGTTTGTTAAATGAGTTAATCATTGTAGTGTTCCACACATCCAATGTTCCTTCTATTTTCATCCTTTACTAAAATTAAAAGAGATAACATGATTAATGATCATTATAAGTGAATTATCATAAATAACCTTTGTAAATTTTAACTTTAAGATATATCACTTCATAAAACAATCATGTTATCTAGTAGTTCTAACAATTCAACTTATATAAAACATGGTTAAATATTTATCACTTTCCATTTAATATATTTCATTATATGTTTAGTCTATGTTAATTTTAGTTAGGTTCTCTCATAATTATTAGCATAATCCTTCAAATAAAGATCCCAAATACCAAAACAATATGTCAAAATATTCTAAACCTAGTAATCATTGAAATATATTCTCTCTAAATCCTTCTTATCCTTCATCAAAAATAAATATTCATTTCTTCAATCATATACCCAAGTAATTATATACCCTAATAATATACTCCCATGATAATACCTTTCCCAAATATATTTTAATCCTTAAGACATTAAACCACAAAGATATTATATATTCCTCTAAAATTTAACTCTATCATTAACCCTTAAATTGTATTAACCACTAGTTCATACAATGATCACTATGTATCATAATCCCAAAAATGATATGAACTTCTAAAAAATTATCAAGAATATATTATCAATACCAAGGTTACTAATTATTTTCTAAATTTCTTCATCAAAATAAAACCATGATTTATTATCTCATCACGATGTGTATATTAATCCTAACTATTATATGTACCATAAACATGTGTTCTTCAATATTTATCCCAAAAATATAACCTTATAATAAAATAACTTTTCAGGTTTATTTATACCATTTAATATATGTTTCCATTCATTTAATATAAAACTACTATATTAAAATCCTTATATCATTTAAATAATCCTCATAACTTTTAGAAGAAGAAAAACAGGATGTAATTGATAAATATTAATCATTGATGAGAATAGTTAATATTTTCAAGATTTAATTTCAATTAAAATATCTAGCTAACTAAAATATGTAATACTAGAAGACTCACCTTTTCCACCATAATTGGAATATACTCAAATTCATAAAATATATGTATGATCCTTTATTAAGATATAAGACAAAGTGGTTTTTATAAACATACCTTCCTTAGCATCATTTTTGTGATCCCATTTCAATAAAATTCTTATACAAAAGTGGTTATGATAATATCCAAAATATGAATGTGAAACATCAATATGAATATTCTTTCCCTAATGAAATCTTTTTTTTTCTGCATATGACACTTTCAGATTAACCTGTGACTCTTTGTGTTCTATTAGTAGTTATCCAATGTCATTTTCCTATTAGCATATCCAACATAATTAGTTAACATCATTCACGAATGCATCATAATGGTTTATAAAAATAATATTATTAACACAAGAATAATCTTCGGGAGTATCTCTTTAGGTGTGTAGTATTACACCCACTCATCGTGCATCTATGTGATGATTCATTTAATTATCAACCAACCCTTTTTACGGTGATTTACCCTATGTACATTTAGGACACAGACAAATCCACTTGCCAATATCCATACATGTAAGTATTTCTTGGGAAAAAATATTCTTGAATTTACTAGAACTTTTGAAAGTTATAAAATAATTTGACTTATTCCTAGGGTTTTCACTAATGTTTTTTTATCCTCATCTGCAAATAAAATCTTCATTACATCCTTATAATTAATTCAATTCCTTAGATAGTATATGTTTCACACAAAACTGAATGTAAACGAACCGCAATATAAAATTAAATATTATTATTTTATCACTAGATATTAATTTAGAGATTATGAATAGGATTAAATAAATTATGAAAATATAGTTTATACATGTTTATAAAGGATGTATTTTTAGTAAAAATTTATTTTTATTCCCATAATGGAATTTTAAAATAATAAATTTAATTAATCACTCTTAGTGAAATATATTAATTAAATATAATTTTTACATATTCAAAAAATGTTTTTAAAATCTTCCAATAAGATTTATAGGCATTAGACAAGAATTAAAAAAAAATTAAGCATAAAAGGTTATTTTTTAAAAGCTTGTTTTACCTCCTGTTATAGGGGGACATATTTTAAATCCAATTTTTGACACTTTTATATAGCTTAATTGAAAAAAATTAACTTTCTCTTCTAAATATTAGCACACAAAAAAATATGGAATTTTTGGTATTTTTCTGATAAGATTCATGTTTTGAAGAAGAGAACTAAAATATTTCTTTTTAATTAAAAACAATATTTTCAAATAAATAATGTATAGCGTTAAATTATATTTTTAATTGGTTTTAAATTATAAATAAATTAATTTTATATCATTTTAATCCATTTAGAAAATTGAAATCAATTTTACATTAAAAATGAATATAAAAACATTACAATCATTTGTACATCATCACTTTATTAACCAATTTTATCATTCTAACAACTAGATTAATTTTAAATTAATTAATGAAAACATCTGTGTCATGAATTTTAAAAAATATATTATATATTTATAATTAGTGGGAAAAAATATTTAAATAGGCTTCTTTTATTTTTTGGTCATATGAATAGTAACTGTAGTGATATTTTAACAACCACAGTTAAGGGTATATTAGATAATTCTAGGTAAAAATAATTTTATAATGACTATAAAATTACCCAAACCCTTGTAATAATTTCATTGGATGAGGTTTTTTCAACCAAAAATATCATTGGTCTGAAATTATAACCTTTTAAACCAATTAGATGAGATTATAACATTTATAATGTTACATTCAAATAAAAGTCAATATTATCACACTTTTGTTTTTTAGAAACAAAAAAAATTCAATGTGGGGTTATATAGGGGATACTTTATAATATAAATATTAATTTAAATTCTAAAATATTTATATTTATCATGATAATTTAGTTTTAATTTTTATAGAATAGCTAATTAAATTAAAGGCTTTCAAAATGATGATGTTGTAATAGTTTAGTTAAAAGAAATATCAAATAAATGATATTAAAAATACAAAAATAAATATAATTTTAGATGATTTATTTCATACAAGAATTTTTTAGATATCTTTTACATGGTAGTTATTTTTTATAAGTATTTTTTTTAAATTTAGTATTTGGTTATGATATTTTTAAAAATTCAAGTAATGAATTGTGTCAAAATTGACGTTATTGATATTATAAAATAAATAACATTTAATTAAATGATATGAAATCCATAAAAATCTAAAACATGGAAACATAATTGGAAAAAAGTTAAAAATGTTATCCGGGCCTCATTTAAGGTTTTTAAGAATTTTATAGTAATTATATTGACCCTCAAAGTGTAACTCACAAGATATCATGGTAAGTGTTGGAAGGGTTAAATAAGGGTTAAAAAATATAAAGACTAAAAAAATAAAAAACATTTTAATGTTCATTGTATGAATTTATTTCAACCCATAATCATCATATATTTTAATTAAGTCTTTTTGGTACTATTTGGAATTGAAAGTTAATTTTTATTTGTAACATGTCGGCCTGGCTTACCACTAAGACGATAGCTGGACCGGTGGCTCACATGGCCTCAAGCACACATCCTCTTATTCTAGAGGATTGTGAATAGAAGAATTTTTGTTAGGGTGATATAGTGGGAGATATTATACCATCATATCAGAATGGAATAGAAGATAAAAATATAGATAAATAGTAGTAGAACAACATATAAACACAAAGTAACAATAAATTACATAAGCGTAAAAAAACAAAATGAATACACAAATTATAATAGAAGTCTAAAAAACTGACAATTTAATAAAAATCCTTAATATAAGTTCCTAAAACATGAATGAATTTCATACTGTAATAATAAAAGTTAATAGGCATATGCAAGCATGATATGAAATAGTGAAAAAGAGAAAAAGAAAAAATGAAAAAACATGCTCCAATAATCTTGAGCCTAAGCCCAATCATCTTCTCCAAATCTACAATAAATAAAATTATATCGACAACCTGTAAAAGGATGATATTCCTTATCAACTCCTAAAACAATATAATTTTCTCAGGTACCAAAGCCAGCCTGAGTAGGTGTGAGTTAAATTTCTCAGTAGTCTACAACTAATGACGTCTACGTGTACTAAAAGTGGGACTCATAACATAATAGTGTGAAAGTAAAAGTAGGAAAGTAAAAAAAGATGAATAAATAAATAACCATACCACTCAGGTTCTAGAAAGTCACTTGACAACTCTACCATGGTTGTCTCATTATTGGAAGGAATGTATGGACTCTCACTATATGTATATAGTAGTAATATATACATATAGTGTAATATATATATATATTGGATCCAACTATATAAACCAAGTGTGTGACGTTGAATAGTGGTCATAAACATTGAATACTAGATCAAGTTGAACCGATACATAGTGCACAAGAATCAATGGTCGTTCTATGAGAATAAAATCTCAAACGATAGGGTACATTCCCAATATCCCTATAGAGTTGTAGATTCCATACTCAAAACATGGGATTTCGAGTGCGCATTCCATGGAAGAACTCTAAGATGGAACATGGTGTATAATTCCTGATGTACATATAGTAGTAATGGTTTGAGATGTCATACTCAACACCTGATGTAAATAAGTGTGATTACCCTCATGGATCATCACCCCTATACATCGTAGACAACCTCTATAGAGGTGTATAATTTGTATAAATGTAATGGTGAATTACATCTCATCTATTTCATTTCATAGAGCCTATATAAGCATAAATATATATTTTTTTATATCACATTACATAAGGCATGACCTCTAATTCATTTCAATGTAAACATTATCAATGTCATGGTAACATATGTAATTTAATTCATGAGGCAAGGACCTCTCATGAATGTCATTATCGAAATTCAATTACATTTATAAAATTTTATGAAAATTAAATCCATCATATGTGATCCATCTTATACAATGTAAACTCGCTAAATTTTTTATGCATGGAAAATTCATTTATATGCCACAAGGTTCAAAAGAAAAGATTCATGGA
This sequence comes from Viscum album, assembly GCA_963277665.1. Classification (NCBI taxonomy): domain Eukaryota; kingdom Viridiplantae; phylum Streptophyta; class Magnoliopsida; order Santalales; family Viscaceae; genus Viscum; species Viscum album. The sequence goes on along the minus strand of OY728126.1, from coordinate 835,306,111 downwards.
AAAAAGGCATATGCCTACTATGGAAATTCATCCTATGATAGTACCAAGTACCTTAGGAGTGCCTTGGGTTCCCTTAATAAATTTTTTCTCAATAGAAATTTCATTTAAAATAGAATTTGGAAGTAATTAGGGGGTTCCATGCATTTTAGATAAATTGGCCAAAACATCCAATTTCAATGAAACACACATGGGGTAATCATATAAGGTATGTTTGATAGATAAACCACTAAACAAGAAACTATAGGTAATATCTAAGGTTTCATGGTCAATTATAAATGATGTAATAAAGTATTAGAGATTCTCAAAAATGGTTGACAAACGAAACGACGACATAATTATGAAAACACAAAAACATAGCGGGAAAACAACATAACCAAGTAAATTTATGTTGTATATGTCACCTTGATCAATATCAACCTCAAATTCAGAGTACGATGGAAGAGATATGAGAAACACTCCAATTCCAAAAAAAATAGGACATATGAGACTAGATCCAAATACTACAATATATGGAACTATAAACATTGATAGGAGGTGAGATACTAGAGGATCGTACCTCTAGGGATCCAATTCATCCTTCAGATCGAATATTAGACACTGGATGGAGGAACTAGCTCAATGCCTAGCCTTGGATGGATTTGAGATCAAAAGGGTGGAGAACCCACTAGTTTGGCCGTAGGAGGTAGAAGGGAAAGGGAAATGATAATTGAAGTTTAATTTATGGGAAAATGATAATTTTTCCCCAAAACACCACTACACACATTTTAGGCGTGTAGTTCTTCCAATAGTGCACCTACAGTGCACATTTGACTATAGGTAAGGGTACATGCATGGCTAGACACATAGTTTGACCAACTATGTGAAAACCCTGTAGAATGGATCGATCCCATATCTGCAACCAAATTCATGGTTGTGTTCCATGGGTTACATAGTTTCAAACAAACCATGGGGACCAATCTATTTTCCCTTTATCCGGAGCTCCAGGCCCCGAATAATCCCCAGATGCTCACATGACCACCTTTTCTAGATTCTGACTCATAATTAAGGAATTAAAATTGAAAAACTAACAATTAGTACCTTTGTAGAAAGGATGGATCATTACAACCTCTCCTCCTTAAGGAAACACATACCCAATTTGACCTTTGAAGGATAAATATATACTATAGTTGAAGAGTTCTAACCACCTAGATCATACATCAACTTCCCATACCTATGTCTCATCCAATACTCATTTGTGCATCTTTTGATCCCATACAAGGGGAACAGACCTGCCTCAGAATGTCTTCATGCTATGCTTCACTATACGCATTGGGAAATCTTCGAAGGAAGAATCCATATCCAATTCAACCTCATCATACTAAAAGATGTGTGATAGGTCTAGATATTATCAAAGAATTTGAGATGCATGAATGACATCATGCATATATTAGTATCTCTGAGGAAGTACCAACTTGTAATCCAATGCCTTGATCTAATTTACAACATTGAAGGGTCCAATAAACCTTGATGAAAGCTTACCAAACTTCTAAATATTATTATGGACCAACCTAGTTGAGACTCATAGGAAAATGTATTCTATGACCTCGAACTCGAGAGATCCTCAGTGTCTGTTGGCAGAAGACTACCATCTATACTGTGCTACCAACATGTGCATTCTCATAATTTGGACCTACATTGTAGTCTCCTGGATGAGATGATGCCCAAGAATAGATACCTCCACTACCTCTTTCCATCACATAGGTGAGCGGTAAGTCCTGCCGTATAAGGATTCATAGGGATCCATCTCGAGGGTATCCTGAAAGGTGTTGTTATAAGTGAACTCAACTAGAGGAATTTTTTCTCTCATGAACCTCCAATGTCAAGGACAAATGCACGATGAATTTCTTCTGGTACCTAAATCGTACGCTCTGTCTATCCATCAATCTATATGTGATAGGCCAAGCTCTGAAGTACCTAAGTACCCAAGGCGTTCTACAAACCCTAAGAAAACCATGATTTGAAATGAGCGTATATTTTAGAAATGGTATGTTTTGGAGTTCTATAATGATTTACCACCTCTCTGATGTACATCCTTCCCATCACATCTATTATGAAGGTCTCTCTCACGTGTACGAAGTGTGAGACCTTCATCATACGATCAATGATAACCCACACTATTTCATTTCAATGAGGTGATCTAGGTAAACCGTTAAAAAAATCTATTGATACATCCTCCCATTTCCACTCAAGAATAGTAAACAACTGTAAAAGCACTACCGATTATAATTTTTTTCATTACCTACTAACGAATGGAACGTCGACTGATGAAGTCGTAAATATCACACTTCATACCAGACTACTAATACTAGTGCAAAAGATCTCGATATATTTTGGTGAATCCAAGGTGAACCAAAAATTCTAGGGTGTGAAATTACTACATCAGAACCTATTTAATGTCTACAGTGATCTATACATTTCCACATAATAATAATAATAATTTATCATTCCCATCCATATTCCAACCTAAATATGTATCCTAACCAGAAACGTTTTCCCTCAGGACATGGCCTTCAATTTGGAGACTATTCATTTATTTGACTTTAAATAAAACCCCACAAAATATAACTTCAAAAAAATGAACATACTACTAACATTCCATAGTCATCTAGAAAATTAATATATAAGCTTAATTAATTCAAACTACATTTCTTTTAATATTTTTAGGATCATTTATTTGATATTTATAATAAAAAAATAATGTATGCATCACTATTTTATCATCATTAATGGTAACTATTTAATATATAAAAATTACAAGAAAAATTATATGATATAGTTAATTATATTAGATTTATAGATACTACCTATAATCAAGGATATCTTCTGTTTATCCCTATATTAAAATTAATATACTTATATAAAATGAGAGTGTGACGTTTTTTTCATTTTCATTGATTTTAATAATATTAATGTTGTTTTCCTGGGAATATGGCTATTAAGAAATTAAATTTAGAACAATAGATGATAAGGGTATCATTTAGTCATCCAATAAGACTGTGAAAACTGTTAATATACTTTATAATATTAATTTTACCTTTAATTTTCAGATTTACCCATAATGGTTTTATTAAAAAATTACTAAAATTACTATTTATAATATACAAAAATCAAACTAACCTATTAACTTAATTTTGACCCACTGATTTGAAATATGGAATCCATTTTTCAAAATTTACAACGGTAATGCCCCGACCCCTCTAAACCGGAGTCGGTGCCTTACTAAGTACATTGTCATGTTTAGAGGGAATTAAAGTCTCAATGGAATGATCTATTTAGTAGTATTCAAGAAACTATATACATATATGTAACTCAAAATTACATTGTAAAAGGTTACAGAATGCGATACATAACAAAAACAAAAGATTTCAACCACAAGAACTCAATAAATGATCTCCTCTTCATCACCTGTCTAAAGTAAGCAATGAAAGGGGTGAGCTTAAAGGCTCGGTAAGGGTTAAAAATGGTGGTAGCATGAATCAATAACAAATAAATTTTAAAAAAGTTTACATAATCAATATGGCATAGTGAATAAATGAAAAACTCATGCCATTAATAAACTGAGAATAAAACTCCATCCATAGATTTTGTCGTAGTGAAAACCTCATGGATAGTAATAACTGATAATTAATAAAGAGAATGCTTATTAATTGGACATCATGTATTTGGCACATGACACCATAATACCATTAAAAATGGTTTAGTTCTGTGGGTAGAAACCCATCTTATTTTTGGAATCAAACTAGAAGAGTTTGTCGCCAAACTGATTGTCTCATAAGACATACCGATGCATCGAGGGGTTGTAGCGGGCCCCACAAGCCTTTTCATCCAATAAATTCATTATAAATAGATTCAACATAAGTTAAACTTGACTTTAAATTATCTGTATATAATAGTGGATACAGATTCATCAATATTTCCATAATTAAAACAACATTCAAAATAAATATCGTAAGTCAAATGGTATACGAATTAGAAAATAATCATATCCATGATATGAGAATATGGATATTTAAATGGAATATAATTTCAATTGAAAATTTTTCTCAAATGGTATATATGTACACCACATAAGAAAGAGTAGGTGAAAAATACTAAACAAGTCACAATGAAGTCAAAATTGAGACAAAGCTCGTTATCACGTTGTAATCAATTGAGTGGTATGAAAAAAAAAAGTTAATAACCAACAAATGAATCCCACAATACCATGAATATAAAAATAATAATAATTAAATATATCAAATTTAAGTACACCTATACCACATATAATAAATAATAGGCAAACAATGGATATTCGAAAAAAATGAATGTGAGATGACAAAACCCCTTACAAACATTTCAGCATGGTAATGAGTGTTCTTATGAGGAATTAATGAGTGGTAAAGGGGTATAACATTATTTATATTTAATAAGGGATGTTTGGGGGAGGTTGGAAAACCTACCCCATCATTATTCATTAAAAATAAAAGATCACAACATAGGGGAGATTCTTGAACTAAAGTGAGAGAGAGGATCCCTTACCTTATGCATTATGGTGTTCTTGATTATTCTTAAAGACCTGAATAATCAAATTTATATTCATTAATTAATAATTACCGAAACTCATCAACATTTAATTTATATTTTATAACCTTATTAGGTTCATTAATGGTAGTTTTGATGGGTTTAAGAGATTCAATTTTATTTTTTTGGTAGCATTTTCTTCTTTGGTTTTCATGATCTGTTTACTAGTATTCATGAATGGAAGATTGTTTGAAATGTGGTTAAACATCTAGAATTTTTCATATATTTTAATAGTTAAATTAAATAGATATAAGTTATCTTATAATGATTCTGGTTATATATCATAGGGATGACTCATTCGATGAGTTAAAAATAAACGCTTGGATTTGGCTTGGTGGTTTTGTGAAAAATAAACTTGTTTTGTATTATTATTCCTTATTATGAATGTGTAAGGATTCCAGAACATTAATAAAGAAAAAATACATATATTATGACCTGTTTCTACCATTTAAATGGTTTCATGACGAGTATTGAAGATAGTAATGCAAATTGAAAACCCGTCTTCCTTGAGTGTGGTAAATTTACACATCTCGGACGGTGTTTCCATTAATTGTATAAAAGGAGGGGAAAAGATATATTATGATGAAATATTCCATTAGGACACTAAAAATATAGTACATGTATATAATAGAAATTATAATGTCATTTGGATGAGGTGAGTTCAGAATAGAGAACAATATAATTGAACTTTGAAAATGAATTTGAAAGAAAAGAGAAGAAAGGTTCACCACTTGAGTACTCCTCCTTGAGAAACTTCTTAAGGCCTTTATTTTTGGCCTTTTGGTGAGACCAAAAGGTATTGGAAGGGGGGAGATGGATTGGGAAGAGTATTTTGTAGAATTTAGGCAAGGCTTTAAGATTTATTGGTGTGGGTGGAAGATGGGGTGAGGGCTGGTTTATATGGTGGAGGGGAGAAGAGTTTTCTTAATATTATAATTGGTAATTTATTATTTCCTCCAAAAAAGAAATAGTGAGTATTCCATGACAAATATTATTAATATATTCATGTTATTTATATATTTGGGTACTTACATCACCCATGATTCTAGGAATATTTAATTTAAATTGTGATTCATTTATAGGATAAATTAATGTATTTTACTATTCACACGAAATTCATGTATTTCTGAAAAATACCAAAAAATAACCCTAACCATTTTTTGACGTGTAGAATCCAAAAATGAAGTCCATTTTTCAAAAATAATTTTATAAATATTACTAATTAAATATTTAATTAAATAATATTTAATAGAAATATATAATCACTTAAAATATTAATCTTCATTTTTAAGGTGCCTAAATTCATTTAAACACTCAAGGGTATAGATACGGTTATTAAGATTAATATTACTATTCATAAGGGTTTGTTAATATTCATAAGGGTAGGTTACTCCTCATAAAGAAAGGTTACTATTCAATAAAAATTAAGTTAACTATAGCATACTCCAAATATCATCTTGAACACAACCGTGTATGTCATATTTTTAAAATTCAAATCACAGAGATGGAAAATTTAAGTTTAATGGATAGGTTATGGATATCTCCAATAAGTTACCATATTTTATTCCATAGAGGCATAGTGATTCATTAAATATAGTCTATCTAATGAATATAGTGTATTTAAGAGAAACATACAATAAAATATTGGGGGTGCTACATTATTCCCTCCTTCAGAAATTTCGTTCTCGAACTTTAATGTATAAATCCCACAAAAAAGATGTGGGTGGTTCTTCTCCCTAACATCCTCAAGTTCCCATGTTTCTTCCTCCATATTTTGGTTTATCCAAAGAAACTTTAATAGATGAGTTGTCCGATTGTTCAATACCTTCTTCCTTTTGTCAAGAATCCTGATAGGATTTTCACAGTTTGAAAAGTTAGGTTCTAGTTCAATTTCCATATAGACGAGTTCATGCATTTGGTCTGGCATGTATTTCTTCAAAAATGACACATGGAACACATCATGAACTTTGGAGGGACTTAAAGGCATTTATAAATAGTAAGCTATATCCCCAATTCTTTTAAAAATTTCAAATGGTCCGATGTACATTGGGCTCAATTTCCCATTCTTACCGAACGTTAAGACACCCTTCCATGGAGATACTTTCAGAAAGACCTGATCTCCCACTTGGAATTCCAAATCCTTTCTCTAGTTGTAAGCATAACTCTTCTGCCTAATTTGGGTTTCTTTAATATGGATTGGATTGTCTTCACTTTTGCATTAGGATCTTCAATAAGTTCTGGGCCTATAAGTTTACTTCTACCAACTTCATCCCAACAAGTTGGAGTTCAACATCTCTTTCCATATAACGCTTCATATGGATCCATTTAAATACTAGAATAGAAACTATTATTGTAGGAAATTTCCACCAAAAGCAGCTATTGATCCCACATACCATGAAACTCTGTAGAGAATGATCTCTACATGTCTTCCAGGGTTTGAATGGTCCTTTCAGACGGTCTGTCAGTTTGGGGGTGATAAGCTGTACTCATATGATGCTCAGTATTGAAAGCCTTCTAGAGGCTTTTCTGGATTTTTGATTTAAACTGGGGATCTCGATCAGACACAATCGATAGAGTTGCACCATTAAATCTTAAAACATCATTAATATAAATTCATGTCAAGCGATTAAGTGGAAAATCCTCTATTATTAGAAGGAAATATGCTGATTTTGTGATACGATCAACAATTACCCATATTTTATCATTGCTTCTAGGTGTCCCTGGTAGTCCAGTTACAAAATCCATTGTAATGTTATCACACTTCCACATAGGAAAAGGTATAGGTTTCATCACTTCTTTGGGATGTTGTCTCTCTGCCTTCACTTGTTGACAAACTAGATTCCTTAACATGTAGTGAGAAATTTCATGCTTCATATTATCCTACAATAAATATTCTATTAGATCTCTATACATCTTTGTGCTACCTGGGTGCATAGAGGAATTTGATCTATGAGCCTCATCTAATAGTTCCATTTTTAGCTTATGAACTGATGGAATGCATATACACTTCCCAAATTTTAGAGCACCTTCCTCATACACGAATTCTGCCAATCCCCTATCCTTGATAGCATTAATTTTCTTGTGCAGATTCTCATCATTAGATTGAGATATTTTTATCTTCTCTAATAAAGATAGTTTAGCAATAATTTGAAAGATCAAAGATGTTTTCCCTTCCATAACAATTCCCATATCCATCATTAGTAGATCCAAAAATATAGGATCTCTCTCAACCATCATTTGAGTTAGAAGTTCATGATCATTCCTTCTTAATGCATCTTCCAACTTATTCGCCTTTCCAATGTGGTAGTGTATTGAACAATCATAATATTTGAGTAAATCAATCCATCTCCTTTGCCTCATGTTGCGTTTTTTGTGTGAAAATGTATTTCAAACTTTTGTGGTCCGTATAAATCTCTCATATTTCTCCATAGAGAAAATGTCTCCATATTTTCAAAGCAATGATTACGGCTGCTAACTCAAGATCATGAGTTGGATAATTTTTCTCATGAGTCTTCAACTGTCTTGATGCATAAGATATAAATTTATCATTTTGCATAAGGACGCAACCCAATCCATTCTTTGATGCATCATTGTATATTACAAATCCATCACTTCCATATGGAAGAGTCAAAATTGGATCATTGACCAAACTTCCTTTCAATTACTCGATGCATTATTTAAATTCTTTGGTCTATACAAACTTAACTCCTTTATGTGTGAGCTTGGTTAGCGGGTTAGCCAGTCGGGATAAATTCTGAACAAAACGATGATAGTAACCTGCTAAACCAATAAAAATTCATACCTCGGTTATGTTTGTTGGTGTGGACTATTCATGGACTGCCTTTGTCTTTATAGGATCAAATAGGATTCCATCCTTAGAGACAATATGTCCTAGAAAATAAACTGATTGAAGGTAGAATTCTCACTTCCTAAACATCCCATATAATTTGTTTCTTCTACGAGTCTTTAGAATAATCTACAAGTGATCATCATGGTCTTCATAGATTTTTGAGTATACCCAGATATCATCGATGAATACCACAACAAAGTTACCAAGATATTACTTGAAAACCCTATTCACTAAATCCATGAAAATATAATGTGCATTAGTCAGTCCAAAAGGCATCACTATAAACTCATAATACACATACCTGGTTCCAAATTTCGTCTTAGAAATATCTTCCTTCCTCACATGCAGTTGATGATATCCAGAATAAAGTTGAATCATTGAAAAGTATTGATCTCCATGAATTTGATCAAATAAATCTTCAACATAGGGAATATGATACATATTCTTTATTATAATAGCATTTATTTACCTATAATCAATGCATGACCTCAAAAATCCATCTTTCTCTTTGACAAACCAGACTGGGGCTCCCCATGGGGAAACACTAGTTTAAATAAATCCTTTGTCACTCAACTCCTCTAGTTGTTTCATTAGCTCCACTAACTTTACAGGGGCTATTCTATAGGGGGTATTTGATATAGTTCTTGCACTAGAAATTAAGCCAATGGAAAACTCAATTTTCTGCTCTAGAGTATGTCTAGGTAAATACTATGGAAACATATCAATGTATTTTTCACTATATTCACATCTTCAATTTGAATATTTTTCTTCCTCACCCATAGATATTGGGTTCTCTTCCTCTCTAGTAATTTCATTAAATAGATCTACTAGGAGGGGTTCTAGATAAGAGTCGGGTGGAGAGGTATCTACTCTAAAAATAAGCAATTCTACACCATTTTCAAATATTGTAACTTCCTTTTTATTGAAATAAATCATCACATCATAGTTTGACATCCAATTCATACCAAGAATTATGTCAAATACAATAATGAGGGGGACTATTTTACATGCCTTCGTTGCAATGCTGCATCGCTTAGGAGTTTTGACTAATAACTCCTTTATTAAATAAAATTGGGCATGTTTATTTTTATTGGAAAACTAGAAAGATATAAATGACTGTGTTGATATAGAATCAAATAATTTTTTGTCTATGTTTGAGGAAACAATTAAAGTACCTGCCACCACATCATTAGGAACTTCAACACCCACATTTGTAATCACATAAGTTCTCTCTTTCTCTCTTGGATTATTCTAAGCCATGTTTCCTTGGAATTTATGACACTAATTTTCATAGTGTCCCATATCTCTACAATTTTAGAATTGAACATCATCAAATTTTTTCTTCCCCATACATTCATGAGATAGATGACCCTTTTCTCCACACTTATAGCAGACTCCCATGCCTTTTAAGCATTTCTCGAGATGATTTTTCCACAGTATTAACCTAATGGGAATTTCATCATTCCCTTGTTTTTCATTGGCACTTCACCTATCCCTTGGATATCATAGTATCTCTTCTTATCTTGGTTTCCCTTGAAAAAAATTGATCTAGAAAATTCCTTCTCTGTTTTGATGGCACTCGATACAATTTTATCATATGATGAAAATATATGAGATGTCAGGGCCTTTAGAAGACTTGGCTTAAGACCATCAAAGAAATGATCTATCTTGTCTGTTGAGTAATTTACATAATATACGACATAACCAGATAGCCTTGTGAAGGTAGCCTCATACTCGGAAATGTTGTCTTCTTCCCTTTTCTTTAAGCCAAAGAATTTCTTCTACATTTTGGTTCGTTGCTCTGGAGTGAAATATTTTTTAAAAAATGTTTCCTTAAAAGTCATAAATTACATACTATCTATTTCTCCTTCTTGCATTGAATTATAAATAGAATCATTATAAAATATATCAAATTTCAGTACAACTATACCACATATAAGAAATAAGAGGCAAACAATGGAAATCCAACCGAATTGAAAGTGAGATGAGAAAACCCCTTACAAACAATTCGGCATGGTAACAAGTGTTATTGCGAGTGATTAATGAGAGGTAAAGGGGTATACCATTTTTTATATTTCATAAGGTAAGTATGGGGGAGGTGCAAAAACGTACCCCATGATTATTAATTAAAAATAAAATATCACAACATAGGGGACATTCTTGAACAAAAGTGAGAGAGATGATCCATTACCTTATGCTTGAATGTGTTCTTTATTGTTATTAATAACCTGAAAAATCAAATTTAGATTCATTAATTAATAATTAAAGAACCTCATAAACATTTAATGAATATTTTATAACCTTATTTGGTTCATTAATGGCCTTTTTGTTAGGTTTAATAGATTCAATTTTATTGTTTTGGTAGCATTTCCTTTTTTGGTTTTCATATTCTGTTTACTTGTATTCATGAATGTAAGTTAATTTGAAATGTTATTAAACATACAAAATTGTAAATATATATTATTAGTTAAATTAAAGAGATATAAATGATCTTATAATGTTTCAGGTTATATACCACATGGATGACTCATTCAATGAGTTGAAAATAAACGCTTGGATTAGGCTTGGTGGTTTTTTGCACAATAAACGTGTTTGGTATTATTATTCCTTATTATGAATGTGTAAGGATTACAGAAAATTAATCAAGATAAAATAAATATATTATGACCTGGTTCAACCATTGAAAAGGTTTCATGGCCAGTATTGAAGATATTAATGCAAATTTAAAACTCATGTTCCTTGAGTGTGATAAATTAACACATCTCGGACGGTATTTGCATTTATTGTATAAAAGGAAGGGGAAATAGAGATTATGATGCAATATTCCACTAACCCAATAAAAATCTTGTTCATTTGTGGTACTAGAATTATCTTGGAATTTGGATGAGGTTAGGTGAGAAGATAGAAAAAAATATTGGAACTTTGTAAAAGTAATTGATAGAAAACGGAAGAAAGGTTCATCTCTTGAGTACTCATCATTGAGAAACTCCTTAAGGACATTGTTTTGGGCCTTTTAGTGAGACCATCTAGTCTCCGACTTGGGAAGAGGGATTGAGAAGAGTATTTGACAGAATTTAGGCATGTCTTGAAGCTTGAGTGGTGTGGGAGGAAGAGGGGGTGGGGTGGTTTATATAGTGGAGGGGAGAGAAGTTTTCTTAATATTATAATCATTAATTTATTATTTCCTCTAAAGATAAGAAATAGTGATTATTCCATGACCATTAATAGTAATATATGCATGTGAGTTCGAGATTTGGGTTCTTACATCAATCATGATTCTAGGAATAGTTAATATAAATTATAATGCATTTATATGGTAAATTAATGTATTTTACTATTCACTAAAAATTCATGTTTTCTATAAAAATACCAAAAATTCACCCTAACCATTTTATGACTTGTAGAATCCAAAAACGAAGTCCATTTTTTTCAAAAAATCGAAATATGATTAATTAAATATTTAATTAAATAATTATTTAATAGAAATATATAAACACTTAAAATATTCATCTCCATTTTTAAGGTGCCTAAAATCATTTATACCCTCAAGGGTATGGATACCATTCATAAGAGTCATATTACTATTCATAAGGGTATGTTACTATTCATAAGGGTTGGTTACTATTCACCTAAGATTATGTTAATTCTATCACACTCTAAATATCATCTTGAACACAACAGTGTATGTCAAATATTTAAAATTCAAATCACAGAGCAAGAAAATTATAGTTTAATGGGTAGGATTTTGCTATCTCTAATAAGTAGACATGTTTTTTTCCATAAAGGATCTATGATTCATGAAATATAGGTTATTTAATGAATACAACAAATTTCAGAGAAACATATCATAAAATGTTGGGGTGCTACAAAAAAATATGTTGCAGTAATTAATTTAAAATTAATCCCTATTGTCAAAATGAGAAAACTATGTTTTCAAAAGTAAATCTATCAAAAAAGTTACATGTGTTTCGGTCTAATTTTAATGTGAAAATAATTACAGTGACTTAAATAATATTAAATTATAAAATTATAATCTAATTATACATTAAAACTATTAAAATGTATAATTTAACATTATAAATTAATTCGATTGAAAAATTGTTTCCATTAAAATTTAGTTTTTCACTATTCATAAAAATATAAATGTCATCATAAAAACACCAAAAATTTATCCAAACTAAATTATTTTGTCCCAATTAGAAATAAAAAGTTTATTTTTTCAAATTGAATATATTAAATTGTCAAATTTTGGATTTAAAATGGGTATGCCATCAAAAGGTAGAAAAACTATATTTTTTTTAAATATACTTATTTTATCCAAAAAATGGCATTTGTTATTATATTATGTCTACGAATACGTAAGGTGAATGTTAAAATTATATAGAATATATAATATTCAAAATATTTTTAATACTATTCATAACCTCTAATTTAATTTCTAGGTTATATATCATATTAAAAATATATTTTATTAATATATTGTTGTTTGGTAAAACTGCAGGTTGCGTGTAACCCAAGACAACTCATTTTTGTTTGTAGTGTAAGATTAACATGGTGTTTTATAAAAATAAATAAAGAAACAAATTTAAATTTATCTTGATATGAAAATATTATAAATTCTCATGGTGTTACATCCAGACATGATCCTAATAACCATTACCCTAACTGAGGAGTAGGTGAAGATCCTTGCATGCTGGGCACTGGAGGAAACCTCATGCCGAAACGATGAAAATGGTCCATCCTAACAAATATTTTTCACTTGAATGAAACCCATTGGAATATTTATTTATCAGTCTCTCCCTTCCTACCCTGGTGATAGACGAGAAACCTATCTGCATGAGGATATTGACAACTTCTACCTCCATAATAAACATTTAAGTGCCTCCTTTGTCTAGAATATTGGGCATTAGAATCACTAGGTTCCAAACCTCGATATTTTTTAAATTAAGAATCCATAAAATTATGATCTTTAATAGGGGCCTTATTGATGATTATATATATGGTTGTAAACCTGAACACATTGACATGTGACCGGATAGCATAAACCAGCCCATCCTCGAATCATCTCGATGTCATAAGATCATCAGTAGGTAGAGTAGGGTAGAAACACATAGGTTTAGTGAAATAATATGAGTATTACATAACTCACATACTACCCTTCTATAAGTTATTGAATTTTCTCTCACTTTTAGGCCTTATAGTCTAGGAAAAAAGTTATCATAGAATACGGTCTAAAAATTCTTCCAGACCGTATCATGATGTTGAACCACTTGGGTGAACACATCCCACCATCTCTTCACCGAATCATGAAGTGTATTAGAAGTTAGTTTGAACCTCCACTCTAGAGGAGTCTCTATATTCTCGAATATAGATAATATATCCTTGAGCCAAGAATCTACACCATGTGGTCCACCATCCCTAGAGAAGGTGGGTGTGTTCTTCTACTATAACTCACATGTCAACTCTGCCATACTTGGGCTAGGTCACACTACGCCTTGAATACCATAAATAATACACAAAATAACATCTTATAAACTAAGCTCCAGTACCCATATATGGTACAGTAAGAGGTTCCACATGTGTCACTACAGGTGGAATCACTTGCAGCTCACAGCTCACTATCTCAAGATAATGGTTTTCACCACCTTCTAGGCATGAAACAAGAGAAAATCATGGCTTCATACCACTATAATTCTAAAAAATACTCAAAATAGATTTAATAATTTTTGAATATTTCATTCAAGATACTAGAAAAGTAGTGATTTCTATTGATAATAATGATCACACCTCTCTTCTTGCTTCAAAATCTATGTCTAAATGGTATAAAAGACCATAGGAGGCCACAAAATGGTCATATATACCCCACTACACACATCTAAGGATAGGTTCATGACAATATTTATGTGTCGGATATGTGTAATATGGTTGTATTCAATTTATAATTCATATACATTTTGAACATGTGATTTTTAAAACATTTCGATTACATTGAAATGGGTGAATTATATGTTTTTCCATTTTCTGACCCGTAAGGGCCCATAAACCTTATGGGTGAAAATATGGAATCCATTCAACTCACAACGTAACATGTTTCATCTCCTGAAATCGATGGTCCATATATCAATATTTCCTAAATGAGAATTTAAGGTGTTTTATTTAACCTATTTTGTAAAACACTTTTTTGTTGAGGAAAACAATATAAGTATCAATTGTGCCTATAGTTTTGCATCATATAATGTTGAGCCCTCATATCACTGGGTGATAGTAAAGAAAAAATAATTTCAAAAAAATCATAAAGAAAATGTGTCCCCAAAAAGTGAAACTATATCAACAATAAAAAGTATAATAAATAACAATAATTATAATTCACAGAACTCAGCTTTTACCCTGAACATAGGTTCATGGCATCTGATCTCATATTTTTACCAAGTCCAAAGAATTCCAAATATCTAATTTATTTTCTCAAAATATTAATTAAATAAAATAACATTCTCTAATACCACTTTGTAATACCCCGGAATGACTAACCACTAAGACGGTAGCTGGAACGATGGGTCACATGCCCTTAAGTTCTTATCCACGTACACCCAAGGCTACTGACTAGCTGCAAGGTTGTAAGGGTGGTATAGTGGGGAGACTATAACCTTATATTATAATGAAAAAGAAGATAAAAACACTTATAAATAATAGTGGAAGAATATATAAATAGACAGATACGATAAACTGTAGAAGAGTAAACATAAAGACAGAATAAACAGATAATAGCAGAAGACTGAATAAATAGATAATATAATCAAAAAACATTAATGGATGTGTCTAATACAGGGATGAATGGTATGCTATAATATGGAAAGGTAACTAGATGTTGCAAGAATGATATGGAATAGTAAAAAGGAAAAATGACAAAAGTCACTCCAAGCATCTCAAGCATAAGCCTAATCCTCTGCTCCTAAGCTCCTCCAATGGTAAGAATATCAGCAACCTATAAAAGTGATATTTTTCATATCCACACCTGTAGTAGTATAATTTTCTTGCCTACCAAATGTAGCCTGAGTAGGGTGTGAGATAAAGATCTCAGTATGCCACCACCATCATTGTCCACCTTTAATCCAGGGGTTCTTACAACAAAACTATTTGAAATTATAGGAAGGATAGTAAATCAAAGTTGAATAAATAAATAACTAATCTTTACAAGTTACAGATAGACATGTGATGACTCTTCCTACTTCAACTCATTGTTAGAAGAAATGAATGGTCTGTGAATATATGTATATAGTAGTAATATATAAATATATTATAATATATATATTTCATCCACTTATATGAACCAATTTTTTGTCAACACCTAATGGTCACATACCTTGAATATTATTTCTAGCTATACTGGTACGCAAATCATAAGCATCCATGACCAGTCTACAATCTTAAATTCTCCAAAAATAGGGTGCATGCCCTACATCCCTATAGTGTGTGATATTCTATACTCGTCACTAGTGATGGTGAGTGTGCATTCCATGGAAGCACTCTAAGATGGAAAATGGTGTGTAAAGCCCATTTCCAATGTAGTAGTAATTGTGTAAGATTCCATACTCAGCACCTGATGTAAGGAATTGTGATTACCCTCTGGTCTCATCACCCCTTACCATCGTAAACAACCTCTATAAAGGTGTATACAATGTATAACTGGAATTGGGAATTTCCTCCCATCCATTTCATTTCATATAGCCAATATAGACAAAAAGAGGCCAATTAATTTCTATCATACTACATAAGAAATGAAATATTATACATTTCAATGTGATCATTATCAAAGGCATGCTCACATATATAATTTGATTCATGAGGCAAGTACCTCCCTGACATTTCATTAGCAATATTCAATTCCATTTAAAACATTTAAGGAAAATTCAATCTATTATGTGTGATCCAATATATAAAAATCCAACTCGTTCCATTTTCATAAACTTGGAAAATTTATTTGTAATTCACAAGGGTCAAAAGAAAAGTGGCATGGTAACAAGGCATATGCTTAATTTATAAATTAAAACTATGAGAGTACCAAGTACCTAAAATGTACCTTGGGTTCCCATAATTACATGTGTCTCAATAGAAATTTCATTTAAAATACATGTTAGAAGTAAAGAGGGAATCCCCGGCATTTTCGACCAATTGAAAAAAATGGCCAATTTCAATGGCACACCCATGGGGTGACCATGTAAGTCAAATGTGATCTACAAACCACTAAACTATAAAACATATGAAATAACTAAGGATCAATGGTCAATTTGACATGAAGAAATAAACATATTAGTGATTCTCATAAATGGAAGGCATATGGAATGACAACATAATTTTGAAAAAACAAAAACTCAAGGAAAAAACAAGGTGACCACCTAAATCTAGGCCATAGATGACGCCTAATTAAAAATAGACCTCAGATACAGGGTAGGTTGGAAGAGATCTGAGAAACAATCTGTCATGAACTGAATCTTGTCACCATCAAAACCAGCACTATACCCAGCCTGTGAAAAGGCCTAAAGGGATTTCCTAATCCCCATGGGCTGGCACAAGTTCCCGGGTATCATAAACTAAAAATTGGGAATGATTTAACTGAGTTTATAAACTAAAAACAACAAATGAATCAAATAAAATGAATTTGTATTTTCCAAAAAGAATCATCTTTTACGAATTTTTAGATTTGAAATGCCTAGTTTAAGAAAAATGCCAAAAGACTCTAAAAAAGTTAAAAAAAATTAAAGACCAATAACCTCCACATTGCAAGAGGAACCTCCCTCAAGCCATATCCACAACACTGCATCACGATGGACCGCTAAAAACCCAATCTTTTGGTATGAAGTTGTACCCTCACCTACAGCAAAATAACCAAGTCTATATAAACCCAAAGTTGTAAGTAGGGTGTGATCTATTGCCCAGTAAGATACCACCACTAAAATATTCCATGTGATAAACATTTTAAGACAAAAAACATTGCAAGTTTTGTAAATAAGATAAGCTAGTGATTGTTTCAAAAATATGAAACATTAATACTAAAGAGTTTTGAGGTGGGATATTTTAAAGAAAAAAACATTTTAAATAAAACTGACATGCTACATAATTTTCTATCCAATCATTATTTATGGATACGATATGGAAAAAATATCACGTGATCACAAGCAATGGGAAATAACCCCTAGGAACTAGCTCACTGTGGGTCCCAGGTACCTCATATCTTAGTGTAAGTAACCATCACAAATATATGTTCTCTCGCACGAGCCACTAGTGGGGAACATTACCATAAACTAGTTTTCCCCCATCATCATTAACATAGTTTAGTTAGTGTTGTAAGAGTATAACATTCTATATGAAACTGAGGCCAAACCCCATGGGTTCATTAGCATACTAGTACATCTCCAGCCACCTAGATACATGGGTTTCCCTCTTGTGCTCAAACAAGTTCAAAAATCCAAGAATATAATTTTCACATGAAAATAAAACTTACACATCACAAATTCACCTAACATCCCACATATATATGTCACACAAGTTACACAATCCAGGGTTTCATTGAAATGTATTTTGAAATCATACTCACTCCAAAATAGCCCACAACACTTTTTTTACATTTTTTAACACATCCAAAGATCCTTTAAAAAATTTTATAAAACCATTACAAGATATTATAACTCACATAACATCCCTCTCATATATCACATAATACTTATTTCATCAACAAAATTCATTTTTCATAACACACTCACACAAAACAGCCCACAACCATGTTTTACACCTCTCTTTCCATTTGATAAAACATTTCAGCACCTTATAAAAAATTCTAAAAATGTTTTATGTCTTAAATCATATCCATACCTTTCATAACCTCATATTAGGTGAACACACTCACCAAACAGTACATATACACCTATTTTCCAACTTTTTTTAACCAAATAAAACATTTACAATTTTCATAAATCAAACCCATTGGGTGTAACTATGCTTCACACATAAAACCCATTTCAAATCCCCAATTCAAAGACAAAAACATACCAATACCAACCCAAAACATAATTTTCATCCCTATAAATTTTTATTAAACCACTCCCATGTTTTATAAAAATACCTCGAATATTACCACAAAATATACACATGAACACGCACATTTTCATAAAACAATTTCAATGATAAATATAAGGTTTTGTGCCTAATACCCAATAAAAACCCTATTTTAAACACAAATCCACACCAAGATCCTAAAAAAGAATAATTTTCAGAAAAAAAAAGAATTATTAAACTAATTTATATGTTATAAAATACACCCAAATAATACCCCAAGAGTTACACATGAAAAACACCCAATTTCAATGAAAAATGCAACTATAAAATAAAATACATCACCAAATCCATCATAAACAGTTTTTAACCACACAAAGAATATTAAAAACATGATAAGTTAATAAACCAAGAATTATAGCTCATCATAAATGGTTACAAATAGAATCACCTACCATTTGTGTCAAAACCCTCAAAACTTGGTGCAAAACATCAAGCCCTCTACCGCCACACCCCAAGGGAAATGAAAGAAACCTAAAACCTCAATATTTCACCCATAATACAAGATGTTAAACCCGAGGTACTAACCCTAGTTTCTAGAAAATTTATGACTAAAGAGAGGGTGAAGGAAACCCTAAGGAAAGGGAAGGAATCAGAAAGAGTACGACTTACTTTCATGATTTTGATGTTTCCCACATAAAAACTCCCTTTGAAAGTTGATATCCAAGGGAGGGGGAGTGACCTTGGAGGCTGTCCATAGAGGAAGTGCACGAAATAGATATGAGATTGGTGGATTTGGTTTATTTCTAGAAGGTAAAAATGCTCAAAACACATCCAATTTTAATGTGTTGGACACCCTTGCACGGTTTGGAAACGTACGGCCTAACCGTACGGACTATTCTGGCCTCCCCAAAACCTAGCCTTCTCCTCCAATTCAAGAGTGTCCAAAGGGAAACCAAGGTGAAAATGTATTCTAGGAATATTGGGAAATAATACCCAAAATAAAACCACCTTTTCAACCCAAGACTCATCCAAAGCAATGGTACAAACCACCTCAACAACATACCCCCCAAGTGGTGTCACTAGGAGTGTCACTAATCTATATCCAAAAGAACACAACCTCATACCCTAATATTGAAAAAATAGGAGTCCAAGTATCATAAAATATCCCAAATACCATGTTCAATGGTCACGAACATAAGAGACACCAAAATTCTAAACCTGAAACACCCAGAAACCAAGAGAAAGTTAAGACCCAAAATAGGCTTTGAATCAAAGCATGGAATTGAAATTCTGGGTGTGAAGATTCCCCCCACCATAAATATTTATACCCCTATAAAGACATAGAATGTCCAAAGAAAAAACAAAACCCAACTTAGAAACCATGATGTACTCCCTCTCCATGTTTCGTCCCCAAAGGCCAAAACACCTCTAGTGAACAATTAAGGAAGGAATACTCGCAAAATAAAAACATACATCACTTTCCTGAAAAGATCAATCACATTCAGGATTTATCACAAAATAAAACTCCTCAAACAATCTCTAAACAAAACTCAAGAAATTACAAAAATGAACAACAACAACGAACAAGGTTACACTTACCTTGCTTTAACAAAACCGTTTGGCGTTCTTGAATCCCAACATTTGCCTAAAGAAGATGTATGTAGATAGATATCTTAGAATAATAATAACTACCGCCAAGCCAAGAACGAGGACCAATCTGAGTTACTAGTATGGGGAGACCCAAATGGGATCCCCACGATAATAAATAACCTAAATTTTTTCCCTGAGATAGAATCAGAACATTTAACAGGGGGAGGCCCAAATAGACTCCCTAGTACAAGGGGTAGACTTCCATTAGACCATTCATAAATAACATACATAAAATTAATAGTGGGTATCCCCACCATACAAACCAACTATCTTAACTGAACATCATGGGACAACACAAAAAGTCATTGAAACATAAATAATTGGGATGGTCGCACGGTTAGTCAGTACATTTTGGGAAACTTTATGCTAAGTGTGGGGATCATTCTGTCAGCACGGCTTCCTAGAACATGGTTACTACTGGTCATGGAAAAACCATGTGCTCAACCTATTTAGCCAAATTTTAAACTGTTCTCCAATAACTCCCAAAGGTGGAAGGAGTGACATTTGGCAATAACATGCACACGAGGCCCTCCACCTCTTTCTACCAAACGGGAACGACAGAAGTATGACGACGACACCAGAGGTTTAAAAATCTACCCATGATTTATAATAAGGATAGGACTTGTACATGGGATTGAATGACCCGACTATTTCCCCTAAATACACACCAGATGATTTACCGGATCTATGGCTGGATCTTAGAGCATTGAAGTGTCTTCGGCCTCACAATTTGTTTTTGGATGCCCTTGAATAGAACTTATTATTTCGTTGCCACCATAATCCCCAGTATGTTTACCAAGACAAAACACATTCTAAAATCACTATACCCTAACGTAAAATTTCATTGAAACAAGGTCTTAGAAGATGCAAAAGCATCACACTTTCTTGCTTTGGGTGAAAAAAAAACCGAAGGAAAGGACACATATAATCACTTTCCTCTAAAACAGATGATTATGATGTTTTTACAAGGGATACATACTCCCAACATAACATAGACACTTAGTGGATTGCATAAAATTCGCCTTTACAGTTGAATGAGAACATGACATCACAAGGCTTCACTGAACATGAATAGTGTGATTGATAGAAACAATACATGGAAAGTGATCTTATGCCAAGTTCCCAAACAAGAAATAATTCCTGAAAGTGTCCATAATAGTCTCTAATTACCATATTTTCCACACTAATTGTTTAACATTAACTCCTGCTTTGAAGAGACTATTAAGGACCCATAGGCCCTTTTAAACACCATCTAGATACACATCCACACAAAAACCCCAGACCACTTCCACCTTCGACGAATCTGGTATCCTATAAAACTGAGGTCTCTTTCAACCTTCCATGAAAAATCTCCTAATACAAGAGGGTCCAAATACTATAAAAGGAAAAAATGTGTATACTCACTCTCGAAATCTTGAGAAGATCATTCCTTATATTGATAAACTGTACGATTTTCAAATAGAGAAACAATCTGGGTTACACTTTAGTCCTGCACTAACCATTAATGGTGGCATACCTTATCCCACGAGAGAAACCGAAGGACCTAACCAAGTAGGTCCATTGGTCAAAACGTGATACAAACCAAAACCCGACATGTGAGGGGAACCACCGTAAAGTCTTCCTGAACTTCTCTTAGAAGTGACCACTAACCAGTCCTTCATCCCATATTACCAACCAAACACATACCCAAAACACTATTAAAAAGGACTGGATCTTGGACTCAAAACATCCCACAACTTCAAAAAAATTAGAACACACATAAGAAACACCATCCCAAACCAGTCATCAATACTTCATGTTTTCCTTTAAAATCATCTTTTTGAAAATAAATGGTTCAACGGTTAGCGTATCCACCAATGGTACCCCATGGGCCTCACACATGCATTTTTCTTTTCCACAACGAGCACCCACCTCATATCTATCCAAGAACTCATCCAACCGTGCCATCAACCATTCATCACCCCATATAACCCCATGCATACAGTCGCTCATGAAAATACAAAAGGTAAAAAAATTATTTCCACTTTTCAAAACCAAAACAGTCAACCAATAATTCTTTTTTCTTAAGACCACTAACCATGAAATCAAAATCCAAGTTTATAGCTTACAAATATTTTCCGAAATACACAACCATTCAAATAAGAACTCACTTTCAAGTCCTGCACAATAATTTCAAAATATCTTATCCCATTAAAAACCCATTCAATAGTTCAGAAAACACTATTGGAAAAAGTTTTTCAAAACCAAATTTGACATAGTTCATGATTTCAAAAGAGGTTTAAACACACCATTTTACAATTCAGAATAATTATGAAAATTATGTTCCATGATCTCACAAATCAAACCATTCCCTCCTTATTATAAAACCACTTCAAAAAAACTTTTTTCTTCCTAAAACCATGTTATTTGTTTCATTAAAACCGAACTACAATGATTTCAAAAATAAATTACACAATACAATGCGAGAGGAAACAAGTTTCGGTGGGTGACTTGGGCATATGGATGGTGGTCATACTCCAATCACTTCACCATCATAGATATTGTTCTAGTAAAATAACCCAGGCTCTACATGGATTACCAGAATCAGCGAGCTCACTGAGACCATTAACCCAAATCTCTTTTAATTTCTCTTAATCATCATCAATCCAAGAAAACAAAAGGACTCAAACAAATCCTAACATCCCCTAGAAAATCAAACCCTATCATGAGGTGTGGTGTCTAGGAACACTACCCATAATTGGAATAACACATCCTAAAAATGCTAAATCAATACTATCCAAATTGTTCCCCAAATAATGTGACCCAAAGAGTTGACCATAACATTCTCTGATATTATTCTACCACAAACCGAATCTGGTAACCCTCAAAACTGGCACCATACCCGACCGGCATGGGACATGGCCTGATGGGAATTCCTGATCAACATGGGCTGGAGCAAGTACTTTGGTATCATAAACAGAAAATTGGGAATGATTTACCTGAGTTTATAAACATTAAACATCGATAGAATCAAATAAAAAGAATCTGGATTTTTCAAAAAAAATTATCTTTTACAAAATTTCTGATTTGAATGACATAGTTTAAAACA
The DNA here is from genome assembly GCA_963277665.1 of Viscum album. NCBI lineage: Eukaryota > Viridiplantae > Streptophyta > Magnoliopsida > Santalales > Viscaceae > Viscum > Viscum album. The sequence continues at coordinate 835,282,874 of OY728126.1, read as the reverse complement.
ACTCTAAAAGACAATAACAAAGGTAAAAAACCAAAAATTATAGCCCTAAAACCTCTACATGGTATGAGTCACCCCCCTCAATCAATCTCCACAACACTGCAACACGATGGACCGTTAAAAACCCAAATTGTTGGCACAAAGCTGTACCCAAACCTATTGAAAAATAAAAAAGTCTACTTACACAAAAAGGTGTACGTAAGGTGTGATCCAAATCCCAGTAGGATACCACAACTAATAGATTCCTTGTGATAAAAATTTAAAGAGAAAAATCATTGAAATATTTTTAAATAAGAAATGATAGTGATAGTTTCAAAAAGTTGAAACATTAGAACTAAATAGTTTTGAGGTGGGATATATTAAAGAAAAGAAGATTTTAAATAAAATTAAAATTCTAATAATTTTTTCAACCAATCATACCGTATGCCGACGCTAAGGAGAAAACATCAAGTGAGCACAAGCAAAGGGAAATAACCCCTAGGCACTAACTCATTTTGGGTCCTAGGTACCTTGTTTCTCGGTGAAAGTAACAATCACAAATATTCATTCTCATGCACAATCCAGTAGTAGGGAACATACCCATAACCTAGTAGTCCCCCATCATACTCAACATAGTTTCTTAGTGTTGTAAGAGTCAATAATTCTACTTGAAACCAAGGTCAAACCCCACGGGATCACTAGCATACTAGTACACGTCCACCAACCAAGATATGTGGGTTTCCCTCTTATGATCAAACAAGTCCAACAAGCCAAAAAATATAATTTTAAGATGAAAATAAAACTTCCAAATCACACATTCACTGAAAATACCACATATATATATCACACAAGTCACGTAATACACTTTTTCATTCATATGCATTTTGAAATCATACTCACACCAAAATACCCCACAACACTTTTTTTTAACATTTCTTTAACACTTAAACAGATCCATTAAAAATTTTATAAATCATTTAAAGGATATTCAAACATAGATAACATCCCACTCACATATCAAATAATACGTCTTTTATCAGCGAAATTCATTTTTCACAACACACTCACACAAAACAGCCCACAACCATGTTTCACACCACTCATTCCATTTGATAAAACATTTTAGCAACTTATAAAAAATTATAAAAATGTTTGACATCTTGAATCACCACCCTAAATTTAAAAAACCCATATTAAGTGAACACACTCACCAAATAGTACCTATAAAACCATTTTCCCACTTTGATTAACAAAATAAAACATTTCCCATTTTCATAAAACAAACCCAAGGGGTGTAACTATGCTTCTCACAAATTACCCATTTCAAATCCCTCATTCATGGACAAAACTATACCAATACCAACCCAAAATAGAAATTAAATCCCTAGAAATTTTTATTAAACAACTCACAAGTGTTATAAAATTACCTCGAATAGTACCACAAAAGATACACATGAAAACAAAAAATTTCATAAAACAATTTCAAAGTGATAGACAAGGTTCCCACCTAATACCCATTAAAAACACTATTTTATACTAAAAGGAACACCAAGACCCTACCATAGTAGAATTGGAAGTCCAATCAATATTTATTTAACCAATTTAATATGTTATAAAGTACACCCAAATAATACCCAAAGAGTTACACATGAAAAACTCCCAATTTCAAGTGTAATGAAACTATAAAATTAAACACATAACCAAATAAATCATAAATAGTTTTTTCATCACACACATAATATTAAGAACATACTAATTTAATAAACAATGCAAGATAACTCATCATAAAATTGTTACACAGGGAATCACCTACCTTTTGTGTCAAAACCCTCAAAGAATGGTGCCAAACATCCATCACACAACTACCACACCACAAGGAAGATAAAACCAACATAAGACTTCAAGATTTCACCCAAAAGACAAGGTAAACCCTATCTATGAAACATAGTTACTGGATAATTTAGAACACAAGAAAGGTTAAATGAAACCCTAAGGAAATGGATGAAATCAAATAGAGGAGGACATACTTTCATGATTTTATTGTTTCCCCCTTCAAAAATCCCTTCATGGTTGAGGTCCAATGGAGGGGAGTAAGCTTATAGGCTGCACATAGAGGTAGGGCACTAAATGGAGAAGATAAGGGTGGATTTTGATTATTTATAGAAGGTAAAAATAGTTAAAATACATCAAAGTTTAATGTGTTGAACACCCTTGCACGGTTTGGCTATATACTTTGGAACCTTGTAGCCAAACTGTGTGGCATGTTCTGGCCACCCAAAAACCATCTATTCTCCTAAAATTCAAGGGGGTCTAATGGGGAAACCAAGGGGGAAAGTTATTACAAGAATAGGGAAAATAATACCCAAAATAAAACCATCTTTTCACCATAAGTCTCATCCAAAGCATGGGTACAAACCACTTCAACAAATTACCCCATATGTGGTGTCACTAAGAGTGTCAATAATCTAACTCCAAAACACCACAACCTCATACTGTACATTTTAAAAAATAGGAATCCAAGTATCATAATATATCCCTGAGACCAATTTCATAGGTCAAGAACACAAGAGCTGCCAAAATTCCAAACACAGAACATCCAAAAAACAAAATAAATACAAGAACCAAAAGGGGATTTGAAACAATGTATGGAATAGAAATTCAAGATGTGACACAATTAAATGCCCTAAAAATAGTTCATATCATATTAGGTCCAAATATCACAATGAATGGAATGGTAAACATTGATATAAGTAAAGAGACTATATGATCTTACCTCTAGGGATACAAATCTTCCTTTGTATCAAATATTGGACACCAGATAAAGGAACTAGGTCAATGCCTCACCATGGGAGGATTTGAGCTCAAAAGGAATGAGAAACATTGATTTTGGACACTATAGAGACTATGAAAAGAGAATTAATATTTAAAAATTTTGTGGGGGAAAATGGTAATTTTTTTCCAAAACATCATTATGAATAGTTGTATGTAGGGAAGGTAACCCCACATAGTTAGGTGCATAACTTGACTAACTGTGTGCAATCAATGAAGAATTATTATGTCCCATGTTCTCCACTATCCACACATTCATGCTCTCTGGGTCACACAGTTTGAGAAAAACTATGCATCCTAGTCTATTTTCCCTTTTCTATGATATTTGGGCTCTGGAAGATCTCTAGATGCTTTTGTGACCTCCTTGGATTAATTAATGCTTGTAATAAGGGTCATTTAATGTATTAAAATTGAAATAATAATGATCTATACCTTCATTGAAAATAAATGTTATTGAAATATTAATTTAATTTTTTGAGAGTTTCAAAAAGTACCCCTCACCTCAATTATAAAGGGGAATATCATCCATCGCTTCTACAAACCACATTTAGCCTTCTATTGTGACTAATTCTTGTCCATTTCTCCTAAAAACATCAGTATCCACATTCTAGAGGTTCTGGTCTTCCAAAAATACCAATCCTAGATCCTGTGAGAGGAGATCTAAAGGATGTATACCAAAGAAGAAGAGGTTAAAGCACCATCAATTAAAGGAATGTACAAGGTAATGGTTAATTTTGAAATCTGATTATTTTTCTAGATTATTTATATATAAGTATCTACTTGGGAATATAAAGGTCCATGTTTTTAAAAATAATTCATACTATTATCATATGAATTTATGAATTATTTTTAATATTGTTTAACTTTTTATTAAATGGTTAGAGAGGTATCAGTTTTTTGTTTTCTAAACACAGTGCATTATGAAAGTTTTTCAAAAATACGGAAGGGGATATTTTTTATCTTATATGAAATGAGGATATTTTTACACTATCATGATTTCATCATGACTTTAAGATTTATGTACAATTTAAAAAGATTATATTCACAAAAAATGATTTCTTTTAAAATTTCATGGCCTTTTAAGTAAAGGTTTTTCGTAAAAAGGGGTATTTCATTCATGAATAATCAATAATTTTATTTCATTATTTTAATATATGTCAACATCCTTTGTTGAATTTTATATTTCATTGAAGTTGATCTATTGGGATATCATCTACCATATTTTGTTAAATGGTTTAGGATCAGTTTGAATGTGGATGTTCAATTTTGATACTATTCACCCAATTACTCAGAATGGATTGTGGTTAAGTTTACTAATTGGGGGAAGTTATTTACATTTCATTTTTATATATTGTTTCACCCCATTCATAAAAGTAATGAATTGGACTTAGTAAGTGATGGATGGGGCAGGTTATATCCCCTTGATTCATCGATAGGTCTCATGTGACAAACTATATATGGAATTTTCTGAGGCCTTGAACCTCTATTTTTATATATGGATTAGGCTGAGGCTTTAACCATTTATTTTAAGATGTCTTGGTCAAGGCCTTCATGGTAAGTTTCAGATGTAAAACATTATGCATTCCATTATTGTGAGATTAGTTACTAATTTCAAAGTGATTATTTGACTACTATAACATACATGGTTATCTTTTCGAGCTCATGTGACTATTTTAATGGAATGTGTTTCAGTTTTTTACCATGCCATATTATTTATGACATATTTACTAATAGATTTTGTTGTATGCTTACCCTTAATGGGCATCTATAATCACCCCTTACATATGTTTTACTTTCCTTAGGATTCCAATATGTTTATTAATGTTGATATACAGGGTAAATCTAGGAGAATATTTTTTCTCTCAAAGGATTGACTATAATGTATTTTACATTTTTAAATATAATGTAAGGTTCATGTTTTTAGTCTAGTTTCCAAAACTGCTAAACAGATTGTTCCATTGGGATTGGAGTCTTCTGTCTATGCCAATGTAATAAAATTAGGAACCAGCTCTAGGATACTAGGGTCTGGGTCTTTATAGTTGGTATCATAGTAAGTTTATAAGAAACCATAGAAACTATATTTAGAAAACATATATTAGGGAACATAACCCTAAGATGGATTTTGAGGATAAGCACATAAGAGTATTCTAAATGTTTGGTAAGGTATAGATTTTGGTGGTCTTCCTAACAATATATCGATATCTAGATACTAAAAATGTGTGTGGTTCAGGTATAGATGTTCCTAGGTCTAACAACTCTGACAAGGGGCATTTGGCTTGACTCACTATAACATGGCACATGGCAACAGGCCTTATGTGCACCTAGTTTTAAACTCCTGTGAGATATGCTTAGGATAATTCACATTTTCATTAAAACCCATTATAAAGGATTTAAATGTAAATATCTCCCCATATAAAACATTTTTATGATAAATATATTAGATATGTATAAATTTTCAATTTATGTTGATTGGTTTGCTAGTTCGAAAATATGAATTATGATTCATAACAAAATTTAGTGCATCCCATTATATATAAATGGAACCAAGTGGAATGAATGGAAATCCTATCAATGCATGCAACACATGTAGGTATTTCCCTTTCATGAAGGATAATGATGTTGGATCTGGAACTAAAAATGGTGTTGAGTGGCATATAACTATACCAGGATAGCTAACTCATGTTTTTAATAATAACATAACCCCTATAAAGAATCATCATCCGTAATGTAGAGGAACAATTACAGACCACTTCATTAGATAACAACCTCCATCATTCAATGGGAATTCAAATCCATTTCTCAGTGAGCAATACATATGTTTCTTAGAGAAGACATTCCTTACTTCGGGATATAATGATAAGGAGAATGATGTTATATAAATTTATCATCTCTCGAGAGATGCAGATCACTGGTGGTCATTGATTCAAACACACTTGTGTATGAAGAAATAAAAAACAAGGAATTGAAGGATTTTAAGGAAATTTTCTTGGAAAAGTATTTCCATTATAAATAGAGGTCAGATATGGGGATAATGTTCTTGAGTTTGAAAAAAAGATGATGAGAATGTTTCTAGGTATTAATCAAAATTTATAAAATTTTCAAGTCATTATATGGACTATATACATAACCCATGGTGTATTATTGATTGTTTATTTGATGGTTTAAATCCATTCCTCAAAATGGATTGGTCTCCCACACTTTCTCATCATATGAAGATATAGTCTCATGTGCTATCAAGATAGAGAAATTATTCTATAAGCCATGTGATTTCAAGTGAAATAAATATAATAAGAGAACAAATGTATCAAGATTCAAATAAATGAAAAAGGGGAATGATGGATTTTTCAACTTGTCATACTTGTGGAAGGAAGCACCCTTTTACCTGCTTAAAAGGAAAAAGATTTTTCTTAAAGTATTGTAGGAAAATACATCATGCTCATCATTTAAAGGGTAATAAATAAGGTAAAAATTCTCAATTATATAATTTTGAGGAGATAGAATACTATAGAAATTAATACCCCAAGTTCCAAGGAAATACCCCTCAAAATAAGAAAAGGGAAAAAGGTCAAGATTATGCTATTACTACTGTCAAAGTGGAATAATTTAACTATTTTTGTTTTTTGGATTCGTGGATTATTTTATGATATTATGGATATAAGAATAAGGATATATATAAGTATTATATCTTGTTTTTAACTTCCCACTAATTTTATCATATTTGAAATCATGATTTTATGGGGACCTTCTCATTTCCCCTTCCATCTTATTAATCATGTTTCATTACCCTATTATCGATGTGGGTTTCCAAAAAAAGTAATTTTCAGGTATCAAAATTTTATTTTTGAAGTTCAATTTCTAATTTTTAGGATGCAATTTTTTGAAGGAGTAGATAATGTATCACGCCATGATTTTACGATATGTCTCTTCACAAATAAATTCAATTTCTTCGATTGTAAACATTTAAAGCAGCACCATAATTAAATGAAACATGATATAATATTGAATATTATTATTTTAAAACTATCTATTATGTTGGATATTGTGAATAGGAATAACTAAATTATTAAAATATAGTTTACAAATATTTATAAAGGATGAGTTTTTATAGAAAAACTATTTTCATGCCCATAATGGAATTTTATAAAAATAATTTAAATTAATCACTTTTAGTGAATGATATTAATGAAATATATATTTTATATATTCAAAAAATGTTTTCAAATTCTTCTAACAAGTGTTATAGGATTTTGATAAGAATAATACCAATTATAATCATAAAAGGCTATATTTTTTAATAAGGGGAGTTTTACCGCCTTTTAATGGAAAACAAATTTCATATAAGATTTTGAAACTTTTATATATTATATTTGAAAAAATAATATTCTCTTTTTAAATAGTAATATAAAAATTTACTTTGGTCTAATTTTTAGTATTTCATTAATAAATTTCATGTTTTGATGAAAAGTGATAAAAGATTACATTTAAATTGAAAACAATTTTTTCAAATAAATAATTTATAGTGATAAATTGTATTTTTAATTTGTTTAAAAGTATAAATAGATTAGTTTTATATAATTTAATATTATTTAGTTCATTGGGAGAAATTTTACATTGAATGTGAATAAAAAAATTACAATCTTTTGTATGCTTTCACTTTCATAACTTGTTTTATCATTCTGTCAAAATGATTAGTTTTAATTTAATTACTGCAAACTATGTGTATTGAATTTTGAAAAATATATTCTATATTTTGAATAATTGGGTGAAAATTATTTCAAAAGGGATATTTTATTTTTTGGTATATGAATAAAAAATTTTGAAATATTTTAATTACCATGGTTAAGGGTAAATCATGTAATTATGGGTAAAAATATTATTATAAAGACTATAAGATTACCATAACACTATTACTAATTTAATTTTATGTGTTTTTCAACCAAAATCATCCTTGGTCTGAAATTATAACCTTTTTAAGACACCTGGATGAGAGTATGACATTTATAATATTATATACAATGAAAAGTCAATATTCTCACACATTTTTTTAACAATAGAAATATTTTTAATGTTGGGTTATATTAGGGATATGTTTGAATATAAATAGTATTTTGAAATATTAAATGTTTATATATATCAGGATAATTTATTTGTAAATTTTAGAAAACAAATAACTTAATTAAATTCTTACATAATGAAGGTGCAGTAATTGTTTAATTAAAGGAAATATAAAATTAATTATATTAAAATTATTAAAATAAATATAATTTGTGATGATTAATGTCATAAAATAATTTATTAGATAAATTTGACATTTTATTTATGTTTTATAATTATTGGTTCAAATTTATCTTGTTGTTATGATATTTTTAAACATTCAAGTAATGAATAGTATCAAAATTGACATTATTTATATTTTAAAGTAAATAATATTTTTTAAATGAAATAAAATCCATAAAATTATAAAAAACAGTAAAATAATTGGGATAAAGTTAAAAATTTAATCTCAGACTCGTTTATGGTTCATTTGGAATTTGATAGTAATTGTATTAAACCACAAAGTGTATCTTACATGATATCATGGTAAGATTTTGAAGGGTTAAATAAGGGTTAAAAAATATAAGGATTAAAAAATAATCAAAAGTTGTCAAATTTTAATTGGATGTATAGATTTAGACCCATAAATTTCCTATATTATAAATCAGTCAATTGGGCGCCATTTTGAGATTTAAATTTATTTATAATAATTTAATGTTTTAGGAGTTTCCTAAAGTGTCCCACCTTAATTATAAAAGGGAATCTTCTCCCCCACTTCTTCACACCACTTCTAGATTTATATCTTCACTGTGTCCTACCCATTTCTCCTCCCAGCATTATTATCCCTATTCTAGAGGTAATGGTCTTCCTAAAAGACAAACCATTGATCCCTTAAGAAGATATTTAAAGGAAGTCCACCAAATAATATGAGTTTAAAGAACATTCAAATAAAAGAAAGTAAAAGGAAATTGTTAATTTCCAAATATCATTATTATTTGGGATTGTTTATATGTAAGTATCTAATGGGTAATATTAGTCATCCATGTACATGTTTTCCAAAAGAAGTTTTTATATTATCCGATGAATGTTTATATTATTTTTACCTATATTTGAATTTTTATTAAACAATTTTAATGTTATATTTTTTTTGTTTTTCAAATTAGGTACTTTATGAATTTTTTGACAAAAATATAGAAGGGAATGTTTTTTATCATATACTTCATGAGTGAATTTTTCCACCATTATGACTCTATGATATCTTGAAGCTTTATTTACAATTTACAAGATAGTTTTCAATGAAATTGTTTTCTTTTAAAATTGTGTGGCCTTTATAATAAATATTTTTAATAAAAATGGGTGTTTATATATAAAAAATCATTGATTTTATTAGATTATATTCATCTAATTCAACAAATGCTTTTGAATTTTATATCTAATTGAGGTTAATAAATTATGATATCATCTACCATATTTTATTAAATGGTTTATGATCAGTTTGACTATAGATGTTCAATGTTGATGTCATTCACTATAATACTTTGAATGGTTTATTAATAGGTTTTATGATGGGGAATGCTATTTACATTTCATATGTATATTTTCATTAAACCCATTCAAATGAGGAATGCAGTGAATTATTAAGTGAAGGGTAGGGCCTTATATAGCCCCTAGATGCATCGATATGTCTCATGAGACAAAACAAATATGGAATTCACTAATTCTTTACCCGTTTATTTTATGATATGGATTTAACTCCGGACATAACCATTTATTTTCAGATTTCTTGGCCGAGGCTTAGATGGTATGTTTCATATGTCCATCATTATATATTAAATCATTTTGAGAGTTGTTATTTATTTACATGTTATTATTCAGCTACTAGAGTATACATGGATAAGTTTCCCAGCTCATGTTATTATTTAAATGGAATACGTTTTAGTTATTTACCTTTCTATATTTATTATTCCATATTTACTCATAGATTCTGATATACACTTACCTTTAATGAGAATTTGATCTCACCCCTTATATTTTATTTTTTCCAATATAAAAATATGTATATTATGATTGATATGTGGGGTTAGGCTAGGATAATAATGATTCTCTCAAAGGATTGACCATAATTTATATTATGTTTTCAACTGTAAGGTCGGGATTATGTATTTAATCTGATTCCAGAAACTGCTAAATTGATCGGTCCTTCGGGATCGAGTCTTGTATCTATGAAAATGATATAATGTGAGGCATTGTCTTAGGGATATTGAGTTTGGGGCCATTAAATGTCACCCACGTAAAATAGAATTAATATTAATATCCCATCACGAAACACCTTCTTGTGGTAGAAATGTTCCATATTATACCAAAAGAACTACCATTATTCTATAAAATAATAAAAAAATCAGGTTCCTCTACTAGTATACGTTCTTCATCCAACAAAAAAAATATTTATCCATGAAAATCATTTTAGTTATAGAATATTTTAGTCTTTAATATTGGAATATATAAATTTCATCCCCAAAATCTCCATGAAATAACGTTTTCTTTTCATTTAAAAATTCAACATGAAGACCTTGTTTTATAACTATTCCAAGCACTATCCAGATTGTTTTGTGCTTAAAAACTAGTCATAAAATTTCCCCAAAGTCCAATATTAAATTTTATTGATATCTATTAAAAACTAACCATTCGTTTTAAATATTCTTATCATATAATTTTTCATTTATCTATTAACCCATTTATTCTATTACACTTTCTTTTGGTGTAGATGTTCAAAAAAACATGTTTTAGAAGCATGAAAGAAATATATCTCCTCCACTTTCACTAAATCCCACTATATTTCATCACTAAGACATAAAACATCGTTTTTGGATTTCATTTTTTCTATCCTTTATAAGAATTATATAATACAAGACAAATTCAACCCTTTATACCAGTATTTTGACATGTATAGTCCTACTCAACTCATGGATATGTTCCCATTATAAAAATGATTCTTCTAAAACTATTCCCTAAGCTTCCAAAGTCCTTGATGATTCTAGTATTTTTATTCATATTTAAACTAATTTAATATAACCTCCATTTTAAACTCCACCTTCTAAACCATTAGGTTCTTTCAGAACTTGATTTATTCCAGAACATTATGGACTTACTGAACTATCATTCAGATCAACTATGGCATGAATCTTTGAATCTTTATTCTTAGTTTCATCTTCCAGTAATTTTTTTAACTTATAGTGGTGTTAATATTCTTGTTCCTGGAATCTATAGGTGTTTTGGGATAGTTAGAGGAGGAAGATGTTAGTTTGGATCTAAAATCATATTGTGTACGTATCTCATAGTGTGAAAGGTAGGTCATATGAATGAGATTTGATTCTTGGACTAAAAGGTCATTCATGGACTGAGGCTTTTATTCGAGAATTTATGGGAATATTTGATGGTATTCGAAAGGATATGGTTCATGGTGTGAAATTAGGATTCATAGTGTGAATGAATTTTATCTAGATGTTCATAGAATTTTAGTGGGTTTTCTACAAAGATTTGATTCTATCCTTTCATTATGAGAAAAGGGTTTCCAAAACATGAATGAGTGTTTTTATAAAAAATTATTACTATGGGATCCAATCCTAATTATTATTTTCACTTTAATTTCCATGAAACCCAATGTACCCTAGGATGCCTATTTTTAGAACTTAGATCCATTCTTACCTCTCCCTTGATCCATAGATCAAGAGATTATGATACCTTTATCTTAGGTTGTTGGTGTTTCCTTGAGAAATAATAACATAGGGATCATATTTATTTTTCTTGGATCTTTTTGAGTGGTTATTAAATTAGGGATAAAGTTGGGGTATTCCTAAACATATCTTCTATCTTATGGAACTATATTCTTGAATACACACATTGAGGTTTTATTTTTTTATATAATGTTTCTCCCCCTCTATGGTGATTGATATTTCTTAATGGGTGTCATTGATTTATAGGGATGGGGAAAGAATAAATGGACCCTTAATGGAAGAATCAATGAGGATAAAATATGATGAATTAGAAAGTATTAATAGGGAGGGTAATGTGGGATTGTGTGTGCTTTGTTTTCTATATTCTATTTTATAAATAATCAACCTTATTAATCAATGTATGTTTTTATGATACCTAGTTTTTATTATTGGTGAGAATCCATGACACCTCTATAACTGATTAATCTCTTAAATATTATCATGTGTGTAATTCAGGTTGAAATATAGAAAACTTAAGGTATATTTATTATTATTGAATGTATATTATTGATGGGATAAGTTTTGTTATGCCCATCCTAAATTATTAATGATAGTTATATGTGTTAAATAATGTAAATGGGTTACATCCAATCTTCTTAGCAAGGTTAGAAAATGATAGTTTTGTTTTAAATTAAATGATGTGTAACATTAAGATTGGGTTTTATGTGGATTATCCATCTAAAATATGTTTGTGTTATCTATGTGATATATTACAATGAATCCTATATATTGATAAATGATTAATGCCTTATTGTTAATTACGAAGGTGGTATGGGTAAATGGTATATTATATATTATCTAAACCTATTGGGTATTTGTTCTGGAAGACCCTATAGGGTATTGAGTGGTATAAGATGTACAGAAAAAACCTATGGTGTTTTAGTTTTGGAAAACCCTTCGATGTATTGGTACTGTATATAAGAATAGTCTCTATAGTGTATTAGTTCTGGAACACGCTATGTGGTTTTGGTATAGGATGCACTAGAATACTCTATTGTGTTTTTGTTCTCATATACCCTATGGGTTATATAAAATATTATATTTGTGTGTTGGCAATCCCTTTCTTGTATAGAGTGGTGCTTGATGCACAGGAATACCCTACAGGGTAATGATTGGTAGATTATGTACCATAAATCACTACAGGTTATTAGTTGGTTCAAATAAATACCCTAATGATAGATGATGAGTATGATACATGCTAGTATATAGAAGTATTAGAGGGTGATTCCTAGACACAATGTTGAAGTCAATGGTGATTCCTAGTGAAGATATATATTTCGTGGTGTTATTGGTTAATTGATGGATGTGCATGGTGGGGGTCATGTGTTCTTGGGTGAAGACATGGTTTTGATTCTCTTTGTGTTCACAATACCCCACTTTGATGAGGATGATAAAGATATGGTCATTATACATGGAGTATGTATATGAATCCAAGGTTGAATGAGGTTTTTGTCCTCATGTTTACATTACCTTAATAACTTATTGATAGAAAGTTGATATGTGGATATCGGAGACCAATTTTTTGGGATCATGTGAATATGAAATTTTGGATTCTATTTTATTTTTGTATTTGTTGTTCCCTACAGATATTTGTGGATTATGATTTATTATCATACTTATTCTATTTTCTTCTATTTATTGAGTTTGATGTTTTTTCTTTGTTGATTATCTACCATGTATACTCTTATATATTTCTTACACATTGATGTCAATTTTTTAGGAGTATATCCTTCATAGTACTCTCAAAGTGTTTACACTACTACATTTTTTACATGTGTTTTCGGGATAGATAACATGATTCATGGATATTTTCTGGTACTGTGGATAGAGTTGGTAGCTGTATTGGAGATTGGAGTTTCTATTGTATATATTTAGCTACAAAAACATCATATACTGGATCTTATAAGTATTTTTGTGATCAATGTTGCATCCCTTGGTTATTAATAATAATATTTTTCTTTCAAAAATAAATACATAAATTTATCCAAGAGTGCAAATTTTAGAATTAATTGAATATTCTTATTAACAAATACCTTATTAAAACTATGATTTGTTATTCCCTTTTGAATTGTAACAAGTTTCATTTTAAAAATTGTTCCTTTATATTAGTTATGTTTGTAATATAATGATTCATCCCCACAATGTTTAGTGTTTTTAGTAAATAATTCTAGGAAAATTTTTTTATAAGAATTTTCTTATTCTGAAAATCCTTTTAAACCATGTTTTCCCTTAATGTATTCAACATTGATATGATTAAATTATTTATTTTATCACTATGCATAGAACTGTTATAATTATTGAGAATGGTTCTTTTATATTGTGTTTGTTTTATCCCATGATATGTATCATACATATGTTATAAATTTAAAAAAAGCTATATTTTAAATATATATTCTGTAAATTTTGGAAAGATAGTATGAATTCAGAGTAATAATATTTTAATTAGGAATTATACAGGAAGAAAACCTACCTTTTCTTGAAATCATTTTTAGAGTTCCATGTATCTAAACTATTTATGCTTTATATGTGAAGATCTAAATACCAAGGCATGTGTATTATCTATGGCATCGGCATGCATTCATAATGATAAGTCATTAATTTAAAAATAAAGTTCCTTATGTGACATAAATAATTCATAATGGATGCATAAAGTATAAGAGCATGTGTTAGGGGTAATAATAAATTGTTAATTATAGAATGAACGTGTAGAGATGATGTGTGTTTGTAATGATTGTTTACATAATAATGTTATGTTTTTATCATGTCCTTGATAAATAATTAAGTGTAAGTTTTTCATCTTAAACAGATAATAGAAGCATGATTCATTAGTTTTAAGAAGTTTGAGGAAAGTTTAATTTTAATTATGATCAATATGAATCATGAAAATGAATGCCTGTGTAGTTTTATGTTGTTATTATAAATAATATTACTTGTATAGATAAATATTTAAAGAGTAGTATAATTATAATTTCAAATGTGGTGAATTTTAATATATCATAAGTAGATTTTAAATTTAATCTTGTAGAGCATGTCTATGTGTTATAATTGAAATTTTATATTACTAATTTTCATTTATTGTGACTTTATGAAGTTGAGTGTTGTATATAATGTTTCCTTTTATCATTAACTACATTAAAAAGATGTTATTTATTCACTGGAAATATATTTTCTAAATTATTAAATTGGAATGTTAATGTCCGAATAACATATAATTCTTCCCTAATATAAATTACACTATAAAATTCTATGATATTTTTTTGAACCATTTTGAAGATATTTATTTATAGGATTTTCCCTACTCCCATGATTATAAGATATTTTTGTGAATTAATTGATGTAATATCCATCCATGAAATGTCAAATCAATTGAAGTTAGTAATGAAGGAGGTTGTTTGGATAATCTGAGAAATAGAGATGATGCCTTGTTCTTTAAAATTAACCCCAATAAAAATAATAATATAAAATGGTTATTTTCATTATGTTTTCCTAATTTTATTTGTTAAAAATTGAAAAATATTTTTTTGATTATTTCTTCAAATCAACTGTCATAAAAGTCTATGAAAATAAAAGTGGTAATGAACTGGTTTTAAGTGAATATGATATTTATATGAAAACTCCCAAGCAATAGAAAATGATATAGTATGAACTCCATTTTTAAAGAGAAACTATTTTATTTATGAAATATGAAATATGTTTTTTGTGGTTGATGATGTGTTTCTATCATCATCCATTTGATTGTATGGATCTCATGGGGGCATGTGATTATGGTGGATACCAAGTTATATGTGAGGTCAGATATCTTTATAAGTTGTGATTTATTTCCATCAATGGAATAGAGATTTATATATGGATGTGGTAGTGATGGTTTGGATAGTAATTCAAGAAGATTGAGTGTTGTGTAAACTGATGTTCTTTATATAGAATATTTTTATTCACTAAGGTGTTGGTGTTATTTATTGGTATTTTTTTATGGATTTGGGCATATAGATAAGGGGTACACTTCCACTATTAATAAACATTATTTCATGGGACATTTAAAAACCAGACAGGTGAGTAAACATCACCTAAATAGGAAAACATCATGATTTTTAATGATTTCATTTTATTTTTTTCTTTTGGAAGCTATGTTTATACTGATGTGTGAGATTTTTGTTGTTTGTATTTCTTGATCTGTTTTTATGGTTGTGGTTTTCAAGGGATTGTGGTGTGTTGTGCAGTGAGGATACTATAAATACAATAAGTGGCATAGTGGGATTCTGATGGGAACACAGAGTGTGTAACGGGGGTATGGTTTCCTTATAATTATTGGAAAGAGGGAATGAGTGACTTGTTTGTGAGTTATGGTTTTGTTGATTCATGTGGTTTATGAAGGTATTTTTCATAAAATAAAAGGTAAATGGTGATGGATAGTAGTGCGAGATATATGTAGAAGTTATATTGTCTTGGAAAGTGACTTGAAAGTAGTGGGAGATAATGTTTGGTAGCTCTGAATATATTTAATGGCATGGAATCCTTGGGTTATTTAAGTATAATTGGTTATCCCATGTATAGATTTTATATCATATAAATAATCTTTACGAGATTTGGTATGGTATGAGAGTGTGAATAGCCTTGGTGGATTAAATATTCTTTAGAGTAGTTTGTTTTCCTATTATCACTCAAATATTAAGGACTTATCATAGTTATTGAAGTCTGATTTTAATCCATAGTTATATAGATTTACCATGTCACTTCATTCTATGTCCTAGAAAGAGGACAGAGACTGAGTAGTGGTCACAAAGAGAGGGTTAATTGTGATGGAGGGTTCAGATAAAGACCCCTCCCATGTGGTTAGGAAATTTTCAATGGACACATTGAGTTATGAAACTTAGGGTCCATGGTATAGGAGGTGACGTGATCATCTAGAAGTAGATTATTATTACATTCCCTCATTTTAATTGTATTGTGGTGTCTTTTATCTAGTGATCTAATTTATTTCTAATGTAATGTTATAGGGAAATGTCAATATGACTGGTCCTGATTCAATAAGATTCTCAATATTTTGTGGGGAGTTAATCATGGGAGTGTCTTGGGATAGTACAAGAATTTCAAAAAAAAACAATTATAATAGATTGTTCACTCATTTTTAAATAGTTATTGTTTTAGATATTAAAGTATATATTATAAGGCATTATTGTTTATTTCTTTACAAAGATATAGATTTTAAAAAATGGTTTTGAAAAAGGGTTTTCATTTTAAACAATGGTTTAAGTTGAATGGAATTTTTAGTTTTTGGCCTGTTTTGGTCAGGGTGTTGGTGGTATGTCTATGTAATTTTAGAGGTATCTTCAACTAAGAGAGTTTTTTGGGGGAACTATTGGGATATTCTTTCGGCACTCTTTCTTTTTAGGTGGTTGTGTTAGAGATTTTGAAAGGTTCCTGAAATGAATCTTTTGAGAGGATGTTTAGATATTCCCCTTCTCATCTTGTCTTGGGTTTGGTTCTAATTCTTAAATATTCTCATCATTTTAGAGGAATATGATGTTATAGATTAGACCTTCCAAGGATGTTTCTTTATTGGTTAATGGGAGCCAAAAAAAATTTAAGATAGTTATAGGAATAAAAGGTCGATCTAGAGATGAAATCCTATTGTATGGTTATCTAATAGAGTGAAAGGTAGTTCATGATTTGAAGGATCATTGATTCACATCATGAATGTTCATTCATGCATTGAGGTTTCAAGGGGATAATTCTAGGAAATATTTGATAGTATTCTGATGGAGGTGGTTCAAAGTGTGAAAGAAAGATTCATTGCTTGAATGAATTTTAGCATGAGTAACCTTGAATTTTAGTAAGATTTAATATGAGGTTTTATTTAAACCTTCCATGGCCTGAAATGGGTTTTCATGGTGTGAATGGGTGTTTTCAATAATCTCTATAACATTGAGATCCATCATGAATTATACTTTTCCATTTATTTCACCTTAGACTATAGGAATCTTGGGGAACCTATTTTAGAGATCTAAAATTCATTTAAATCCAACCATTGATACAAGTATTATGATATCATGATCCCTTCATTCGAGGTTATTAATTATTCTTGAATTAATTCTACTCTGACGATCATCTTCCTTTTTCTTGGATCATACATAAAATATTTCGAAAAACCAATTGAGGTAGGGGATTTATAAAATTCTCTTATATGTTCTGGAATGATATTTTTAAATAGATATATTATGGTTTTATTCTAGGCTATAATCAATCTCCCCCTATTAATGATTGATATTCCATAATGTTTTTCTTATTTTATATGGAGTGGAAAATACTACATGAAACCTTAATATAATAGTGACATAAATCATTGATGATAAACTAGAAAGTGGTTATTTAAACTAGAATAAGATATTGTGTGTGATTTATTTTATCGAGGTTATTTTCTATATATTTATCATTATCAATCAACGTATGGTGCTATAATACCTTTTCAATAATGTTGTTGGAGATCCTTCACACCTCCAAAACTAAATAATCTCTTAAATATATTAATGTGAGTAAGGTAGGCTAAAAATTAGAAAACTTGAGTCTTTTTTATTATTATTGAATACCGATTCTTTAATTTATTAGATTAGTTTTTTCCTTTATGAGTTATTAAATAATATAAATTGAAAGGTAAAATTAATTAAGGTAAATATATATTGATTATAATAAATATATGTTAGTGTCTTGTATATTAATTTCTAGTAGGATGTTGATTTATTGTTGGAGAATGGTTGATAACATGAGCAAATGGAAATGGATAAAATAAATTGTTGATGTATGAGATAGATAGAAATAACATGATTAGATATGATGAATAATGGATGTATGGAACTCTGAATAAAATGATGCTATAATTAATAACATAAGATGGAAGGAATGGATGGTGGATTAGGATTAAATAAATATTGGGAATGATTGAAGGGTTTTATGTGAATGAAATATTAACACAACCAATGATTTTAACAAAGATTGTTAACAGTAATTGTGGGGGAAATGAGGAACATTGAGGTTATTTTTTATGTTCCTTCTCAATTTAAAATATGGTTGGGATATCAATGACATCCAGAATAAAAAAACATGTTTCATGATAAATTATCAATGAATTGTTGATAATTATGGAGGGGGTATGGGTGAATGGTATTTTATGTACCAGTATTCCCTAGGGGTTATTGGATATAGAAGAACCTATATGGTTTTAGTGGTATATGATATTCCAGAAGACCCTATGGTCTATTGGTTCGAGAAATGCCTCTTGGGTACTAGTACAGGTTGTGTCGGAAGACACTACATGGTGTTGGTTATGGAATACGATATATGGTATTGGTATAAAACATACTAGTTGACCCTAAGTGTTATTGGTTTGGCAGACCCTATGGGGTATATAAATATGACATTACCATGATGAAAGTCTATACAAGGTAATGAGAATTGCTTAATGTACTGGTAGACCCTATGAGGTAATGATTAATAAATGATGTACTAGAAAACACTGTGGGGGTATTGGTATGATATTTGGTGCACTGGAGGATCCTAATGGGTATTGATGAGTTAATATGGGGTGGTATATGGTATTAGTAAATGGTGATTCCTAGAGGTGAGTGTGTATTTGATGGTGATGTCTGATGGTTATATATAGTTTGTGGTGGTATTTGTAAATTGATAGAGATGCATGGTCAGGGTTGCATGTGGTAGCATAGGGAATGGTGTTGATTCTCTACATGTTCATGACACCTTACTTTTATGAGGATGATATGGATATGACAGTTTTAAGTTGAGGATAAATATTGAAGGAGGAGGAAATGAGGTTGATTTTCTTCATGTTTATATTACCCTATCGACTTATTGTTGAATTATGGATATATGATTAATAGGCTTCGTTGTTATAGACTCATGTGATGAGGAATTTGAAGATTTTATTTTATTGTGAGTATATTGTTCCCTAATCATATTTTTCTATTTTGATTTATTACCATATATATTCTATTTTCTATTGGTGATTATGTTTTACTATAATTCTATTCTATTTTTCACTATCATGTCCTCTCTTGCATATTTATTTTACATGGATGTATATTTGGTTTGGAGGATGATGCTATTGAGTACATTAAAATGGCTCTTCCAAGGATAATTTTCTATGTGTTTATAGGATAGATCACTGATTTCTATGTTTTTCTTCATGTATCTTCGATAGAGTTGGTAGTAGGATTCAATTTTTTGGTCTCTATTGCACATATTCTCTTGATGATATATATTTAACATTCTAATATCACTTATGTTGTGGTATTGTTTGGCTAATTTTATATCTACATTGTGGAATTATTTGGTGGTTATTTATACAATATCCTAATATTACTTATATTTTTGAGGGGAATGCCTCTAATTCATGTGATTTATATACCCTCAGTGTTAATTTCTAACCAATGGCCTATTGGAGGAGGGTTTTGTGGGTCATTATCTCCCATTATTTATTTCCACCCTAGGAAGGGTATATTTGGAGATATGGGTTCACAAAACATCCCCCATGTTCTAATACTTTCATAAGAACCCTTCACTGAATTTATCTTTTAGTATTTTGATGAATTTTTAGATATCCTTGTTCCATAACATAATTCTAAATTATTTATTGACATAAACCACAAACATGCTTGGGATTTAGCTTATAATTTTTCTACCTACCTAGAATCAATATAGAGATAGTTAATATTACCAAATACTTTAAGGTGGGATATATCAACCATTTATCAAGTACACCTTTATTCAGAAATATCCTACCATAGTCTGTGTAAGGAGTTATATTAACAAATAAAGTTGTATAATTCGTAGCTTAAACCCAAAAATCTTTAGAAAACATTTACTTATATCTCATGATCATAAATCTCTCACATATCATCTGATCAATTTTCTCTACCACAAAATTTTTTCCTATTATTCTATGAAGCATCATCAAAAAAATAATTCCTCACATCTTGTAAAACAAAAAAATACTTTCCTTTTATTCTCCCCATCATCATCAGAAATCAAGTAATTAAGCATTAAACTAGCCATTATTTTTACTATGGACCTCCATAGAATGATGATTCCGATAACATTTGGTGTTCACTTAAAATAGAAAAACTCATCCTTTCGTGTCTCATCATCGATGAATATAGAAAAGTGTAATGACCCTCTAAAATAATTAATTAGACTCATCCCCCAAACATACATATATACCAAATCCAAATTTTGATTATTTTCTATCTTAAATTTCATATTAAAGGACACCTTATCCTCTTAATGATACACTCTCTGCATGTTCTATAATATACCAGATCATGATTCATTATTCACTTACGATCAAATATTTTAATCTCCTTCTCACCTGTGTGACCCAAACAAACATTCCAAAACATCACAATTTCAGCGGAGGCTATTCTATAATATAATGCATCTTTCGAAATAACAATATGATAAAACGTTTTGACTTTTAAACATTGACCACCACAATAGAACCGTATGTAATTATCCATACTCCTTAAAAATATATTGTAAAGAAACTCATAATATCCAACTAACTAATAGAAATAAAATTCACTTTAATCCTACAATGTATCATACTAATTAAAAATCCAAAATATATGTGTCCCTTATTTAGACATTCACATGACCTTTTTAATCTATCTCTATGGTCTCATCATCTATATGATATACCTTTACATATTTAATGGAGACATAATTGTGCATTATTTCCATCTTAGATGCTGAGTTAAATGAATCTAAAGAATCAATGATCCTTAATTCAAACAAACTAGTGATATTCAATAGAAATTTTTTTTCTTATTAGATATGGTTTTTTAAAAAGTAATTCTAGAATTAAACCATTTAGAATCTATAATCTTATCTATATAATTTTTCATTATATAGAACTTCATTTTTTATTTCTAGTATATGAGTTTGAGCCCAACGAATTCTGATAAGCTCTTCTCTCTTTTCACCTTCCCCTTATTTTGAAATTATTTTTCTATATGAGTATAGCATCCCCTATATTACACACTAAGTATTGTTCTAGTATATCCTTGTACTTCATTCTTCCATATCTCCTCATTCAAAACAAGATCTCATATTTCCTTAAACACCAAGTAACTTTTACCATCAGAATTACCAACAAAGGTCTCCATCAAATACCAAGATTTAGAATACAATGAAATAAGTATAAATACCCACACTAATCATCAAAATTCACTCCAACGATTTCTAGATTACTAAGAATAATTTTGATCTTTTTACATGGTTTCTACTAATTTACCTTATAGTATATTTATACAGAATAGTCACCACATAATGAACACTTTGTTCATCATAGTGGGATTTTTATACATATTTCATAGAGTGGTCATTAGTCAGGTGAATTTATTTACCTATTAGATATTAAATTCCTAGTTCTATGAAAAAGTAATCTAAACTACCCTATGTTCCTTTTGGTGAAGTATTTCCAATTCCATTTTTTCTATTGCTACCAGTTTTATCATATTTCGTGTAAGATTAAGATGCTTCTAGTAAAGAAAATCACTAATATTTATCCAATAGAATCCAAATTCATTCCTTAAAATTTTTTATATGAAATTTTCATTCTTCCAACACCATTCTTTCCAAATAATTAAACTCCCATTTAAATAAAAAACAGTAAGTATAATAAAACCACACAAAGGCTACTTCCAAGCACTGATACAACTTGTTGTATTAGAAACCCCTAGTTTTGAAACACCTTTTGATAACATAAAATATAGAATAAGGCTATAATTTATAAAACTAATGGAACATGATTTCATTATTAATAAATGATGTACAATCTAATGTATCTTAATAATATTCATTCATCTCTACATATCATTGAAAATATATACATACAAAAGAAAAAAATATCAGAGACTACACTGAAAAATTCGTGGATTATTATGGTTCATACTTATTAATACTTCATAGAAGGATTTTTATTACTTAATTAAAAATGGAAAAGCTTACATGATTATATGAAATATGAAAATTTTATTCCAACCATATATTTATAGACAAGTCTAGTTAGAGATTCCTGTCATACTACCATATTCTATTTGCAGATGACCCTCTACAAGGTCAAAACCGCTAAATATTGAACCACATTAATTCATAATTCTCAGTACACTATGTAAGATATCTTGTTTATTATGTCATAACCCTCTAAATAATCATACATTAACTCTATAAGATAACTTATTAAAACTAACGTATCTATCCCAATTCAATATTATGTAATCGAAATTATTCTTCCATACTTCCATCATCTAGATTTAGTTATCATTGTTAATTTAACCACTACAACGTCCTCATACACTTTAGTTTCAACTTCAGGACTTCCCCAGTTCAACTAAAATGATTCTATTCAATTTCAAAACATATAATTTGGAAACAATCCTTCAATAATGTATAATATCTTTTCTAAAAATACTATATCATAGGAACCCAACATATATGAGGGGTACTTGGTGAGACCCTACTGATTTTTACACTCACTCCCTTCATGAGTTCCCCGGTTTTTATAATGATATAATGGTTCTGTAAAAATCCAACCCTGATTACACAACTACATAGAACCCAAACTAGTTCTAACATGGCTTGAAGGGAATTCCTTCCCCCATGGGCTGGTGATAAGCACCTGGGAATCAATAACTACCTTTTTGAAGGATTTCTACACCATATAATATAAAATATGATAACATGAATAATGGAAATCCTAGTATTTCAATATAAGTCCACAATTAGAAAGAGACAAAAGTAAGACAAAACAGGTTTCTAAAAACCACAATAGTGGATCAAGGTACAAGTATACTAGAAATCTATATTCATGTGATGTGTAGTCACTACCAGACTCCCACACCCTAATAATGTACAAACCTACAACCACCCTATAGTTCTTTTCCATTACATATGTACGAAAAACCAATACCTTTATACACCTAAAGGTGTGTACAGGGTGTGATAAAAAAATCCCAATATGATCCCAACATGTGATTAACTGAAATACATTACAATATTATAAAATTATGCTCATTTAATTAGATAAAATGAATGGAATACATTTTTACACATTTTAATATAAAACACAGAAAACAACCCCTTTCACAACATTCAAAAAATACCAATATGCTCGGTTTTCAAAGAATTACCATAAACATTCCAAATATACATTTCAATGATAAAATGTGGAAAAACATTCCCTTTGAGTATCATCTGGTCATGGTTAGTGGGGATACATTCTCAATTTATGTAATCAGTGGTCTATATGTTGTGCACATTACCCTATTTGAATTGGCCTCATTGGTAATAGTTCACTCCTAAAATTGGATCCATGCCACTAATTTGGTTACCTAATGGACACAATACACTAATAGAATAGGTCTAGATGGTAAGAGTACATCCTTGAGGATGGATCCCAACATCATCATTGATTACATAAATAATTACCATATTATAATCATTTAAAAGAAATTTTATCTTTACATCTAAAAAAATGTGCCATAAAACTATTTTCATTAACAACACCAAAAGGGAAAAACCATTTTTAGGAACACAAACACAAACACTATATTTTATAAATTTATTACTCATTCCTTTAACCAATTTTATAAACCAATTTCAAGGAGTAAGAATAAAAGTTTTACATACCAAAGAATATTCATGAATCCTCATACCTTAAAACACTTGGTATATCTACCATTACATGGAATCCATAATCCAAGATAAAACAACGACTCAAGAAATAGAGGGACATCCCTAAACCATTAATTCCCAATCAAGATTCACTAAATTACAAATTTTTATAACAATTAAAACAAAAGGAATCACTTACTACTACAACTCCCAAATAATGCACCAATAGGATTGGAGATCAAAAAAAAGCCTCAATTCTATAATGGATCTATAAGGAATATTATTAAGAACCTAGATCCAAAAAACTCACATGGATGTTATTACCTTTGGTCAAGAGGAATGTCAAGAGGAAGAGGATCCAAGATCAAAATGAAGATATAATTACCAATAGAGGATCCCAACATCGATTGGAACCTCAATTCTACAAGAATTTATATTTGAAGTTCCAAATATGTCCAAGTATAGTCTCTTTGTTAGAATGGGAAAATTTTAGTCCCAGGGATAAGGATTAATAAATAATATAGTGGTTTTGTATTAAAAAATATGATACATCCCTTACTAAACTGGGTATATTGGACTCATTGGCTAGCCATTGGCCCTCCACTGGATAACCTATGGGCTTCTAGATGGAAAGTGGACCTTCATATGGTAAGTGGTCCTCTATTTGGATAGTAGTTACTATCCAGTATGATGGTGGTTGGGGAATAAGACTTCAATTTTATCTCCTCTATCTACTGTCCAATGTCTACAACAAATTTATTGTATACACTATCAACACCATATGTTGGATGGATACCCTCACTGATTAACAGATGGGAGACCTATATATTCATTAGATATAGGTTTTGGTCTAGATATCACCAACACCCTAATACATACCCCCAAACCCTTTAAGAAATATATAAACCCTAGAAGCAAGAAATATTCGAAAAAAGAAAGAAGAAAATGAAACAAGTATATGGTTTTACCTGAAAACATCAATTGCATGTGAGAATTCTCCACACTGTATTTCATTCAACCCCCTAAAATCAAAGTTAAATAAATATGATCAATAATGAGTTATTTTCACTTACCCCTATTCAAAGACTCTATTACTCATGTCTCATAAGTATCTGAACCCTACTTCCCCTGAACACGAACCAATGTTATAGGCTTCCAATATATAACCTTTATTTGATAGTAAATTATTTGAAACTATTACAGAGTCATTGATATATCAGGTTCTATATCGAGGTCTTCTTAATTTAGAATATGATATGGTTTATGCTAAAACATCTTGAGTTGAGACACATGGTAAATGTTTTAGATCAATGATAACTAAGAAGGTAAATCCAAGTGATATTATAACATTATTTGATATTCAATGACCTTAAATGGTCCCACATATCTAGTATCCATCTTACTTTGCTTTCTAAAACATTGGAAACAAAACTAGGGTTTGTATTTTAAGGAAACATATCCACTAGAAGAAAACTCCAAAGGATGATGGCATAAATCTACTTAATACATGTATCAGTTTTGAGATATTACCAAATATTGAAGAATAATTTGAACCATTTTTGTCATTTCATAATCCATGATTGGACCATTCAAGTAATCTTCGCCAACCACAGACCAATAGAGAGGTATGTTCCTGAGTTAGGAATTCATATTTTCAAAAGGATCCATAAAGATAGAATATTTATGGATATTATTATAAGAAATCTAAACCATCCACAAACATCTATCACAAAAACACCAAATTATAAGACATAGTCAAGAATCATATCTTATAAAATTTGAATATCCATTTATATCTTCCAATACATATGAGGATGATATGGTGTGGTCAACATTACATAGGCTCCCATCACCTCAAGGAGGCCCTTCCAAAACCAAGAGTTAAAGCGAGGGTCCCAATGCCAAACAATTTTCATTTGAGTCCCATTAAACCATACAATCTATTTAATAAATAACCTTTCCACATCTTCCAATTTTGTGGTATCAAAAATTTGTATGAATGGGTTTACTTAGTCAACTAGTAAATGACCACATAAGTTTTGTTCTTACTCTATGGAGTATAAGGTAAAGTACTAATGAAATACATTGATATCTCATTCCATTTACATCTTATCAATGGAACTAGAATAATAATGCTAGAAATCTTTTTGTGATCGAATTTAATCTATTAGCATGTGTAGAATCAAGATGTAAAGTTGTCTATGTTATTTTTTTTTCTAGTACTCTAAATTGACTCTTCTTATCATAAAAAACATTTAGAGTTCCAACGTGTAAATACCAGAAATAATTAGGAAAACCTTCTAATAAGGTCTTCCTCATTGTTTACTGAATAACATAAATTTTTTCTAAAGTAAATAATACCTTCCATGGAAAAAGACTAATAACTAATGGTCTCCCAATCATATAAAAAATATTTGATATTTTTTTATCCCATTGTATTGATGATGATTCTATAGAATCATCTCAAAGTGATTGGATTTCAAATGAACACCTACCAGAACATTACTAGAATTTTCCTCCCTAAATCCAAAGTACATTTGAGTAAAGGGTATCATTAGTTTCTAATCATCCTATTATTCATTCATAGGTAGAGAAGGAAACTTATTAATAATATAGCCAATATCAAGATTACCCTACCCTAGAAACAAAGACAAGAATTCCTCTAGAAACACTTTAGTAATTTCATTGACTATCAGTGGATGTTCAATATTAAATTATTCATTATCCCATTCTCCTTGAACTTATGGGGGTTACCATAAAGGGTTGTAAAGGGAACCCACTAATGGTAATAATCAATTAGATCTTTATGAGTGATCAACCAATAAATCATAATAATAATTAATAAGTGCCCCTTATTTATTACTAGAAATTTAGAAACCAACTCAACAACTTATATAATGTAAAAGCATGAGGGGAATAAGAAACCTTGCTATGTCTTCTTTCCTTGAGGTATCTCTAAGTACATAATGAATGGAATGATTTATATTGTATGTTTTAAAATATCCACCATACATATTAATATGAAGTAGTGAGAGGAGATATTGTTAAATAAAGTAGTTTTTAAGGATGAAATTATAAAACGGGTACCTCTCGTAGTTTTAGTACAAGCATTAACTTTAAATATATACTCCTCTACTAAATGTAACTACTTCATTCTATAGGAATATGGTTGGGAACCTATTTTCCATGAATCATATAACTACTACATCAATCATATAGGTGTTGATGTTATTAATATAGAGTTCAGAGAACAAAAAACTAGCTTTAACTTATACAAGTGACCACAATATCCACATAAGTTACAAGTCCTTAGTGGAACAAAACAAAAGTTCTTCATGTGCCCCATTTGGCCACAACAGTTACAAGTCAAGAAAATAACTAGTAATGAATGTGTAAGAAAAGGATTATAAAAATGACCACCATTGTTTCCTCAATGAAACTTTCTCTGCTTCCTCTTCCACTTATAATAACCACTAATTATTCCTCCATAAGTAAGTGGAACTCCATTCATCCCTGACTTACCCACCAAAACAATCTCATTAGTAAATACCCTATCCCCCATATTAGTATAAGTAGAAATATTTAACGTGGTTAATTATTATAGGATATAATTTAAATTTCTCATATGAATGATTTGAACCCTCATCTTTTAATTGGAAACATCCAATAGTGAAAAAAGGGAAATCCTAGTGAAATGATTATCGCATTGAATCATAGTCAGGTTCTCTCTATCGATTTTGGGGGAATATATATATTTTTCAAATTTTTTAGACTTTGGGTTTAATTTCATGGATAATATGGACTTGAATTATTTACACTCTAATATATCATGATTATTTCCATAAACAACTAATTCTCATCATCTTATACTCAGGCCTTATAGATTTAAGTAAACACAACTCAACATGAAAGAATTAGGGGTTAATAATAATTAAATTAGTCTTTTAATATTTCCCAACCAATATTATACCTCATAAGTGTCATTAATTCCTTAGAAATATAGTGGTTTTTTACAAATAAAATATTAGGTTCTACTACTATCCTTTCCCCTCCATGGTTCCTCTTCTCTAGTGTGAATAGGTTTATGTTTCACACCTTGGTCCACAACTTGGACTATGTGTACAACAACTTTTATGATATTATAATAAATTGGGTGGTTTCCCTATCTAGTTTCATTAGTATCACCAACATGATGTTTCATTGGCTGGGATCATGGTACTACACATTATCATAAAATATATAGATGATCATGACATCTAAGAATCAATTCTACCGTAAAATAATAGAATTCAACTGAAACATCATAGAGGCATAAAAAATAAATATTGGGATTTGATCACCATGAATCATGTGATACATGAATCCCAATAGCTTGGGGTAACTATGTTCGTTCATGATAAGATATATACAGGAACTCGATCACAACCTATATCTAAATTCATCACATTTGTGTCTTACATATACCAAGAAATCCCAAAAATCATACTGATAATTAAGAAAAATGAACCATACCTCTGATTCCAATTTTTCATCACCCAACCTCGTGAGGCTATAAACCTTTTAATCTAACCCATTTTTCTACAGTAATACCTTAGTATCCTTCCCAGCACACCATAGGCTATTACCCATTAAGTTCACTTACCATACAATTGATTTCCTCAAAGTCAAACACATATTTGTTTACTGTGACTTTTTCCTCACCCAAAAACACCCTGGAAAACATCATAGAAGTTCTCTCATCCTAACACTCCCCGAGTACAAGCATGCATAACTATAGAGTTCTAATTTGTTAGCCTCCTAAAAAGAAAATTTTACATTGTTGACATGGGCAGTAATATTTATTCTTTTGAATCTCTCTTTTCTAAGGTTTTTATAGTTTCACTTTTAGGTGAAGGAAAATTTGGGGACTAGGTCAGAGTAGTTCGATATATATCAGAAGACTAGTCCAAGGAAGGACTTGATTTTTTTAGTTGAGTGTCATTTATTTTTTAGTCAGTATTTATATGATTTCAAAGTGTTTTCAAATAGAACTGTTTTCAAACTATTTGTAATATTATTTTATATTTTTTCAAGAAACTTTTTTTCAAAATGATGTCAAGTCATCATTATAAGTTTAAAAGTTATTTTCTATGAAAAATAATTTTTAAAATTTTTTTATATATTAAAAATAATTTTTTAAAAAAGAAAGGATATTTTCCATAATAAATGTTTTTGAAATATATTTTTAAATAATTTTCTATCTAATATGGCATCCATTGATGTTACTCATTCCCTTCTAGGAAACGATCTAAAGGTTCTATTCATGTTAGTTCTATGAATCGATTATTCTTAAAGTCATAGTATTTATGAAACTCTTTTCTCCGTAATGGGTTATATATTTATGAAATGTGTTTCTCTTTCCTGGGTTATATGTTTATGAAATCTATTTCTCCTTAATGGGTTATAATTTTGATGAAATGATTATATGGCCTGTATCTTTTTCTACATGTCATGATAGGTTAACATATTTATGACACCCATTTCATTTAATGGGTTATGATATGACTATTTGTGATCTTATGAAACATGTATGTATGATTTTATTGTGATATTTATGGGCCCTATATCTCCCTCCAATGCATTGGATAATGATTTATATCTCATGAGATAGAGTAAGATAGTATTGGGAATGAACCTTGACTACTAAGATAGCTATAAGAGTGATCCACGACTTCCAAGATAGTATGAGGAGTGAACTCAAACTACTAAGATTACCACGGGAGAGAACCATGACTACCAAGATAGTATTAGGAGGGAAATCATTCTACCTATATGGCCATGGGAGTGAACCATGACTGCCAAGATGGTATGGGGAGAGAACATATACTACCATGATCATCTTGGTAGGGATGCCTTGGATACTGTAGAAATAAAATTATATACGTATGTGTCAGCCACAATTATATGATTTATTCCCATGTTGAGAATTCATGGCTTATGTTCTTAAATATATTATGATCCATGTCTTATCAGTTTCCAATATTTATTATGATTTCTAATTTTTATGGTATGTTTTAAAATATTATGATCAAGTTACATACCCTTTTTCCATGTTATACATACACATTTCCCTTATTTAACATTACTGGGCATCTGAGCTCACCCCTTCTTATAATTATTTTCACAAGGTTATGAAGAAATAATTTAAGTAGAATTACTAAATTTGGATATCATTATGGGATATGTTGAATATCTTTTACCAAGAAAGAATATATTTTTCCATGTTTCCAAGAACAATAATCTATTATCGTCCTTAGGCATGTATTATTGTAATATACTGAATATTTTTCTAAAATGGTTTAATATCCATGTGTGTTAAGCCTGGATCACTATAGTTAGTATCAAAGTAATGGTATAGTAAACATTTTGAAACTATGATGAGAAATATTTACGGATATCCCTCAGTATATTTTTAATGATATGTCTAAGGATAATTATAAAGATGTGTCAACATTTAGTAGAATTTCCTTTAATTTTTGTAAAATATAGAGTTATTGGTTTCCTATAAATACATCCATTTCTAGATACTACATGTGGATTTAGATTTGGAACATATTTAACTTGGGTTAACAACTCTAACAATATGTTCCAGGCCTGACTCGGGGTAATCTAGTAAACGAGAACGGGCCTTGTTGTACACATGGTTTGACACTCCTAGGGGATTTGATTTGGGAATTCAAAAACTCTGCATGACCAATCATAAAGGATTTAAATATATGTTGTCTATGAATAACCTAGGTTGAACCTAGGTTTTCATAGATTAAGGAAGGTTTTAGGATTTAGACATCCTATAAGTAATTATTTTCATGACTAAGTGGTTTTATGTTATTATTAATCATGCTCAAACAATATTTTTTATTGTAGTAATGGTGGGAAATGGAATTAAATGGATTAAAGTTGAATTTAATAGATGATTTTCCTATTATATTTCATGTGGGTTGATCACTAGAGTGAAATATTTTAAAATTATGCCTAATCATTTTCCATGGAACATGATTAATAATGTGTACCTTAGCTAACTCCTGGTTTCACCAAGGAAGAGAAAGAAGATTTCACTACGAGCTAGGAAAATGGATTCCATGAAGGAAAGAAGATTTGACTTCCTTTGTGTCTAGAACATGGAAAGAATCATTTTAGTGAATGTCCTAGAGGAACAATAATATGTTTTCACTGTGGAAAAGGAGAACACAAATCAAGTAATTGTAGGGTAAAATGAAGATTTCAATTAACAGAATAGATGAGAATATTGTCTTTTCTAAGTAATCATAAAATGTTTAGTGTTTTATTCATTGAATAAAGGGTCATTATTCAACTCAATGTATCAAGAAGAAATCTTTTAAAGAGGATTAGTATGGTGGTATAAGTAATTGTTACAATGATAATGATGAAGAGACTGTAGATAAACTGTGAAAGGAAATAAGGTATTATTTAAGATGATGAGGAGTTGTGTTAATGGAATAAGGATTAAGTGGAATAATAAAATATTTTATGTATATGTATTTAATATTCATATTATATGAATGGTAAAATATATCAGGATTGTTCATTTTTTTTCACTACAGATTTACAAGAACATGTTGAGGGGTTCTGATGGAATAGAATTGTTATTTAATATAAAGGTGATTTCAAGTAAAAACAAATGATTAATGGAAATATAACCCTTAATATATTCGTTATACTTTGATAGTGTTGTTTAGAAAAAGGTTTGTGGGATTTGAATAAGTAAATTGGATGGTACATATTTCTTTGGAACTAATTAAGGACTTGTTTACAAGTAGTTTTTTTTATCATGGATGATGTTTAAAACATAGTATATTTATGGAATAGATCTAATAATCTATAGAATAAAAAAACATGCATGTTTTCTAAAATTATTTATGGTAATTTTGGTGGTTACCTTGTTCCAATTGAATTTTTCATGAGGGAATTCACATGTTTGGAATGTGACAACCAATAGCTACTTTGTGATATTTGGGGGATCAATGTTAAGATAATTTCATGAATCTCTTTCTAATGTTTTGGATTTTCATTTTTGATAAGGGTTATAAGTTTAACCATTCATGAAAAGTTTAATTTATACTTCATAGGAAGTATTTATGCACTGTGTTCTTATTGAAAACCATGGTTAAAAGGCTATTTGGTAATTAACTTTATCTCAAGGATTTACATCATATTTTGGAAATTATATTAGTGTGGTTTTATAAAAATGAAATCATGTATGTCGTGTCAAAACCAATCAATTATTGAAAGGTTACATTTCTTGAAGCTATGATCGATGGACAATAAGGGTTTTATGCCTACCATTGTCTTACGTGATGTCCTGGTTAATGTAAATTTATTTTTGATGAATAACTATTTGTGATGAAATAATAGTGTTACTTTTTAAGTTTAAAGATTAATGTATTATCAATATTGATTTTTAAGAATAGTTATGTCACGACCCGTCCTCGGGACCCGTGTCGTGACTACCCCAAGCCCGCCTCCCATAGGCCAGGGGCTGGCGACTAGCACAAAGGCATAAATCTCGGTAAAAAGGAAAGGAATTTCCTTTGTAAAGTAAACAAACACCACAGAGCAAGGAAGCAGTAGAAGTAAACACTAAGTAAAAATTGAGTACCACAGTAAGTGCGGAAAAGAAATTGGGCCAATATACAAACCCAAACTGAAAGTAAAGTACAACTGGAAAGGGAAAACATCAACTGAAAAGTAAACCCGCATTGTCGAGTTGTCCACTGGATATCCCACCTGAAGGGTGGGAACAGATAGCCTCCACTGATCCTTGGGTCTAGCCGACCACTCCGAGTATGTCCCACCCAGTGGTCCACCTCCAGGTACCATCCTGCTCTGCAAGCCTCAACCACGATCAGCGCTGTCCGTCGTCTGCAACCAACACAACGTAGTGCGGGCATAGCCCGTGCAGGGGTGAGTATAAGCTACTCAGTAGGGACCCCGAGAACCCCGAAGGTCTCCCAGAATCCACAAAGGATAATCCACAATGGAAAGATACAATCACAAAGTAACATTCGACACTGCTTGGGTATATGCCCACACATATACCTAAGACATAAATTCTTGTTCGGCTCCAACATCCGAGCCCAAGTACAACCCAGTCCACACAGGAAAGCAAAACAAAAATACACACAGGATAGCACAACACAATCCACAAAGGAAAGAAAAACAGGATTCATCTCACATAGGTATACTTCTTCATATGATGATAAACATGACCAGATATTGTCACTGATTCATCTAAGTCGTCGGACCCACAAAGGATCGATAGGTACTAACCCTCGCAATGACCCACAAAGGATGTGACCCACAAAGGATTGATAGGTAACTAACCCTCGCAAAGACCCACACAGGATCGGACCCACACAGGATCTGTAGGCACTGGCTCACACAGAACCGTTGAGCACTGACCCACACAGGATCGGACCCACACAAGATCGGTAGCACTGATCCACGTAGGATCACTGAGTGCTGTATTCGTCGCCGTCAAATCCACTGAGGATCTTTGTACAGTCATCGTCGTCACAGTCGCAAACGCAGCCAGCTCTAGGGTTCCCGCACACAGCAAGCTCGGTCGGGAGGGTCCGCTCCATGAGCTGAGAGGCTGATACATCAACGGCCACATAGTCTAGTGTTGATGTATCCAAAAGTTCGGTATCATCAATAGGAAGTAAACGCCGCAGAAGACGCGTCAATCGGACGCCCGGTCTGAGAGTTATTGGCTTTTTCGTCCCAGGGGCCCGGTTGGTTTTTAAGGCAAAACCAACCCGACCGTACTCCACCTGTGACCAAACCTCGAGCTGAGTAAGCCAAAAGATCTGTCTCACTAAGAGGAAACCAACAAAGTTGACAGCACGTCAATCGGACATCCGGAGCTCATGATATAAGCGTTTCTGCTCTGAGGGCCCGGTTGGTCTCGTGTTCGAACCGACCCAGCCAAACCCAAAGTACTCCAAAACCTTGAGTGTGATATACCGAGACGACTGTATCGATCCAAGGATCGCATCGCCGCTGATGTTGCGTCTATCGGAGTCTCGTAGCTCATGATACAGGCAAAATAACGAAATGGTCCGAAAATGGGGGTTTCGGGCCCGGACCGTGCCGGCCGAAACCCCCTGGGTCGGCCTGAACCGGGTCGACCCGACCCGACCCAGCTTCCGGCCTGGCGGTCCGGCGTGCTGGCGCGCGGAGCCAGACGGCTCGGCCGAACGGCCGAGACGTTCGGTTTAGCGGGGGGGGGGGGGGGGGGGGCGCTCCCCCCCGCCATTTGTTACCACGACCCCCCTTAATGGGGTCCACTTGCTGGCCGGCCGGGGGTTTGAACCCCTGGCTGTTCTCCTGTCCAGCCGGCCCGCCCTGGCCGACCGGTTTCTTCCACCATGGGACCGGCGTCGGCCGGTCCCCTCCCTGCTCCGACACCGGCGACCCAGAACCGGCTGCCAGTCTCCTTGCTCCGCCGTGGCCTGGAACCGGCCGCGGCCTTGATTCGTCCGGTGAGACGTGACGGCGCTGCACCCCTCCACCGTGGCCTCGCTCCAGCTACGGTGTTTTTGCGGTTCTCCGGCGCGGCGCGATGGCGCCACAACATTGTCTAATTTCACGGCGCGCCGCGACGGCGCCGCGCATTACTTGCCGCACGATCCCGCGTGGTGCGACGACACCACGCCATTCCGTTCCAATCCACAATTGAGCCAACAAGGATAAAGGAGGTGGGTCGGCAATGTTTGTGCGGTCCGGCCCCCCTCCCGTTAATCGATAGCATTCGGTCATATTATACGAAGAACGTTAAAGTAATATTCACGAACAAAATAAAAATAAACAAACCCCTAACTCGTGCAAGCTTGAACGGAGGTCCATCGAACGAGGATTCTTCATGGAAAAACCGTCGCGGAAAGAGACGTCCCAGAAGGAGGAAGTCTTGTCGGCGTCGCGGTACACGGTGTTGCGTAATCGGTTTCCGAAAACTCGGTGTTCTTCGTCGGAGACTGATGTTTTCTTCGCGTTCTTCATCGAAGATGAAGAAGTTCCTCAAGTCCTTATTCTTTTCTCCCAAAAACTCCTCCACAAGGTTCCAACCCCAAATAAAATAATTTCACCACTTATTTTATTAACATAACATAACTTTTGAATTTCAAGAATTTGAAATTCAAACATCCACACTTAACTCACTTAATTAATAACATAAGTTATTAATATTTAAGATATCAAAAGATAATGGTGAGTTGAGGGGGGTTGAAGAATATGAAGGGGTGGGGTTCGTGTGGGCCCCACCACCCTCATAACCTCCCTTGGGAAGTTGGGTAGTTACCCAACTTCCACCCAAAGCCTTAAACCACTTAAAGAAAATAAAAATTGTTGTTAAATTATAAATTAAACTTCCACAATTTTTATCATCTTCTCACAAGGAAACGCAACTCCGAAAATGGCATTCCTAAGCAATTATCGGTGGTGCGGTTCCATCGGTGCCCTCAGAATTCGATTCCGAGCACCGGTTAAAAAGTTAAAATTCCCGCTCGTTCGCTCACTGAACGTACCCGAGCTAAACATTGGATAGAAATTCCGGGTACACCGGGCCTCAGAATCATGTGCCATCAGAAACTGCGTTCTTTTAAAATCCCAAAGAAAATTAAGAAAAATATTTCCTTGAATTTTACGGGTCTTTACATCACTCCCTCCTCAGGGATTTACATCCCCGTAAATATACATCATAAACTAGGGAAACAAAAGTGGGTATTGATCACGCATCTGAGCCTCCCGATCCCAAGTGCTCTCCTGGAGGTTCTCGTGCTACCATATGATGCGCACTAGAGGAATCGATCATCCACATAGGACCTGCTCCTGTCGATCCTCAATCTCCACTGGGACCTCCGCAAAATTCACCCCATCATCAATGTCTATCTCCCCATGGTCAATGATGTGTTTCAGGTCGTGCACGTATCTCCTCAGTTGAGATACGTGGAAGACGTCGTGCACCCGGTGCAACTGAGGTGGTAGAGCCAGGTGATAAGCCACCTCGCCAATCCTGATGAGGCCCTGGAATGGTCTGATGAAGCGTGGAGACAACTTTCCACCTCAGCCAAATCTCCATAATCCACAATGAGGTGAGACACGCAAGAAGACGTGGTATCCATCCTCAAACTCTAGTGGCCTCTGCCTCCTATCAGCATAAGACTTCTGTCGGCTCTGAGCTGTCCTCATCGGCTCCTGGATGACCTGGACCTTCTCTGTCGTGGCCTGGACCATCTCTGGTCCCACAAGTGCTGACTCCCCAGGGTCTGTCCTGCACAAAGGAGATCTACAAGGTCGGTCGTACAACGCCTCGTATGGTACCATCCCGATGGTGGAGTGGTATCTATTGTTGTATGCAAACTCCACCAATGGTAGGTGGTCCTCCCAGCTATGACCAAAGTTGAGGACACATGCGCGGACCATGTCCTCGAGAGTCTGAATGTTCCTCTCTATCTGACCATCCGTCTGAGGGTGAAAGGCGGTGCTCAGACGTAGCTGCGTCCCGAATGCCTCATGCAACCCCTTCCAAAGCCGGGAAGTAAAGCGATTATCTCGATCGGAGACAATAGATGATGGCACACCATAAATCCATACAATCTACTGAACGTAGAGACATCCCAATCTCTCCACTGAGCTCTAATATCTGATGGGTAAGAAGTGAGACGACTTGGTGAGTCGGTCGACAATCACCCAAATAGAGTCGTGACCTCTGGAAGTGCATGGAAGTCCAGTCACTAAGTCCATAGATATCCCATCCAACTTCCACGCTAGGACCTCCAAGGGTTGTACCAAGCCTGCTGGTACTTGATGCTCTGCCTTCACCTGCTGGCAGGTGAGGCATCGAGAAATTAACTCTACCACAGCCTTCTTCATGCCCGGCCACCAATGCTGTCGTCTGAGATCCGGGTACATCTTCGCCACTCCAGGATGTACCGCCAAAGGGGAAGTTTGAAACTCTCTCAGCACCTCATCTTGTAAAAATACTGGTACCAAGGTACGTCCTCTGAAAAGGATTTCGTGCTTTGCTCCAAAGGAGAAACCATCAGGTTCCTGTCCTGAGGATATCTTTGCACGCCGCATCTCACAGTCAGCGTCCCCACACTATGCCTCTCTGACCCGCTGTAGTAGTGGAGGAGAGACTGTGGGAGACTAAAGGAAGGTTATGCCATCTCTATCCACAATGGATATCTGAAAGGAAGCTAGCTACTCTGTCGCCTCCTCAAGTAGCTGAATACATGTCCTCCTACTGAGGGCATCGACTACCGCGTTCCCCTTCCTAGGAGTATAGACTATCTCAAAGTCATAGTCCTGGAGGAACTCGAGCCATCGCCGCTGACTCAGATTCAGGTCCTTTTGAGAAAATATGTACCTGAGACTCTGATGGTCAGAAAAAACTGTAAAGCGCTCATCCATCAGATAGTGTCTCCATGTCTTCAGAGCGAAGACCACTGCTGCTAACTCAAGGTCATGGGTAGTGTAGTTCTGCTCATGCGGCCTCAACTGACGTGATCCATAAGCGATCACTACCCACTCTTGCATTAGGACACATCCGAGCCCGGTCCCAGATGCATCGCAATAGACTACGTACCTTACTCCCTCCTCAGGAAACCTCAAGATAGGGGCGCTGGTCAATCTCTGTCTCAGCTCCTGAAAGCTATGATGACATCTGTCTGACCACACAAAGGGTTCCACCTTCTTCGTCAAAGCTGAGAGTGGTGCCGCAACTCTGGAGAAGTCTGGCACAAATCTCTGATATTATCCAGCTAGTCCGGAGAAACTCCTCACCTCCATCATGCTCCTGGGAGGCTCCCAAGCTAGCACTGCCTCGATCTTCACAGGATACACTGAAACTCCGTCCTCAGAGATGACGTGCCCCAAGAAGTGGACCTCGTGTATACATAACTGACACTTCGAGAGCTTTCCATAATGCTGGTTCTCTCGGAGTGTGTCTAGAACAACCCACAAGTGGTAGGCGTGCTCCTCCTCAGTCGTCGAGTAAATCAAAATGTCGTCGATGAAGACCACGACAAATCAATCGAGGTATGGCTGAAAGATCATGTTCATGAGGTCCATGAAAACTACTAGAGCATTTGTTACGCCCAATGGCATAACCAAGAACTCATAGTGGCCATACAGACACCTGAAGGCCGTCTTCTGCACGTCCTCGTCTCGAACTCTGAGTTGATGATAGCCTGACCTGAGGTCTATCTTAGAGAACCACCGTGCTCCCTTGAGCTGATTGAAGAGGTCATCAATCCTCAGTAGCAGATACTTATTCCTCGCTGTCACCTGGTTCAGGCGACGATAGTCGACACAATGTCGCAAGCTCCCGTCCACCTTCGTGGCGAACAATATCAGGGAAGCCCAGGGTGAAACACTAGGTCGGATGAATCCCTTGCCCTTCAAGTCCTCCAACTTTACCCATAGCTCTCAAAGCTCAGCAAGGGCCATCCGATATGCTGGAGTCGATATCGAGGCTGTCCCAGGGTACAGGTCAATATAAAAGTCTACCTCTCTGCGAGGAGGTAGCCCTGGAACGTCATCGGGAAAAACGTCCGCATACTGATCCACCACTGTAGGAAAACTAGGACTCTTCACGTCAACTGCTCCTAGGATGAGGCTAGCCAACTGATGTGTGATTGGTTGTCCTCTCCTCTGCGAGAGCCCATCCTGTGCTGCAAAGGCTCCCTTCTCACTGGTGAAGGTGAACCTGCTCCGGTCGGTGCGTACACATCGCACCTTGCGCCTAATACAGTCAATATGTTTATGGACTGTGGACAACCAATCCATGCCCAAGATGACGTCGTAAGGCCTCGACGCCGCTACAAGAAGATCCCATCCAAATCTCTCTCCTCCTAGAGTAAGCTCACACTACCGGCACTAGTGCGTAATCGTCGAGTCTTCTCCCGTAGGAGTCTCTACCCATAAGGATCGAGCCAACGGCTCTGTCGGAATCTCTGAGCTCTGAACAAGGGCAGCAGCTTCGAAAGAATGACTTGCTCCTGTGTATATAAGTACTGCAGAAATGGTGGAATAGACACAGATAGTACCTCGAATCATCTCAGGCGCGTCGTGGTCGTACGCCTCCGCTGCCTGGATCTGTGCCTGTCTCTTCTCGCCAGCTCCCTGTGGCCAGGGTGGACCTCCTGGTGGGGGTGGTGGTGGTAGAGCCTCAAAGCGTCTCCCACCAACTGATGTTCGAACTACTCCCCTGCCTCGTCCGCCTACTCCTTTCGGACAGCCACGGTCGACCCTCTGCCTCTGCCTCAGTGGTCCCTCAACCGTCTTCTGCTCCTCGGCACGGCGGGTCGGGCAGTCACGAGCCATGTGGCCCTTCCCACCGCACAAGTACCACTGCCTACCTCTAGAAAGGCTGGCTCTACGCTGTGTGCCCCACACTACTGAGCCAGTGTCCTGAGGTCATCTTCCTGAGGGTCTGGTCTGCCTGGACCCATGAGTCATCCATCGACTGCCTGCTGCAGAAGACTCTGTTACGTGCCGCCCCACGGAAGGTCTCACCGCTGAAGAAGTCTCAGGAAGAAAGATCTCATTCAAAAGGGCTCGCTCCAGTACTCCTACCTGGGTCGGAATGTTGAGGGATATCAGTGATTCCCTGATCTCATGTCTCAATCCCTGCTCAAAGGTCCGGGCCAGAAAGAATGGGTCTCGTACGATGTCGATCGAGTAGCGTGAGAGATCGGTAAATCTTGCCGACTACTGGGCGATTGTCAAGCTTCCACGTCGCAGCTGAAGAATCTCCTGGATGTGCTCCGCACGGAGGGTGGTTGGGACGAACTCTGAGTGGAAGAGGCCCTCAATGTCCGTCCATAGGAGAGATGCCTCATCGTGCACCTGGATCATCAAGCTCCACCATCGGCCTACTGCCGCGTGCAATAGGCTCGCCGCGAGGATCACCATGAAGTCTGTTGGTGTCCTCACTAACCTGAAAACTCTCTCCACTGCCTCCAGCTAGTCCACGGATGCCTGGGGGTCCGTCTCCCCATGGAACCTGGGCGGTCGTTGGCGCTGGAACTCATGCAGTGCACCAAGGCGATATGCATCGTCAGCGGCTGGGTCTGGAAGCATCGGAAGCTCAGCGGGTAAAGGTACTGCCGGTGCCTCAGCTGTCAAAGGCCCCTGCAGCGAGGCCTCATCACTCGGTGGGCTGTCGTCAGGCTCAACTCTCGGAACCCTAGCTGGCTTCCGTCATGGGGCCATCCTGAAAAGGAAATAGGTGTTCCATGGTCAGAACAATATACCTGGTGAGCTGAAACAAAGTAATCACAAAGAAAACTTGAAACACACATGCAATCAATGTTTTCGTGCATTAAGTCGGAAATCAGAAGTCAGGGTCCTGATGTACAGATACATCGGCCGCCGCACCAACACTGGACTCCCTGAACTGATAACCACACCCAATACGCTTAACACTATTGCTTCATATAAAAAAGATCAGAGTCCCAAGTTCTGCGGTAGAACCGAAATCCTTTGATACCAATTTGTCATGACCCATCATGGGGACCTGTGCTGTGACTACCCCAAGCCCGCCTTCCATAGGCCAGGGG
The DNA here is from genome assembly GCA_963277665.1 of Viscum album. Taxonomy (NCBI): domain Eukaryota; kingdom Viridiplantae; phylum Streptophyta; class Magnoliopsida; order Santalales; family Viscaceae; genus Viscum; species Viscum album. Next base: position 835,241,959 of record OY728126.1, on the reverse strand, counting down.
CTGGCGACTAGCACCAAGGCGTAAATCCCGGTAAAAATGGAAGGCATTGCCTTTGTAAAGTAAACAAACACCATAGAGCAAGCAAGCAGTAGAAGTAAACACTAAGTAAAAACTGAGTACAACAGTAAGTGCGGAAAAGTAAGTGGGCCAGTATACAAACCCAAACTGAAAGTAAAGTACAATTGGAAAGGGAAAACAGCAACTGAAATGTAAAGCCGCATCGTCGAGCTTTCCACTGGAAATCGCACCTGAAGGGTGGGTACAGATAGCCTCCACTGCTCCCCGGGTCCAGCCGATCGCTCCGAGTACATCCCGCCCAGTGGTCCACCTCAAAGTACCATCCTTCTCCGCAAGCCTCAACCACGATCAGCGCTGTCTGTAATCTGCGACCAACACAACGTAGTGCGGGCATAGCCCGTGCATGGGTGAGTATAAGCTACTCAGTAGGGACCCTGAGACCCCCGAAGGTATCCCAGAATCCACAAAGGATAATCCACAAAGAAAGATACAATCACGAAGTAACATTTGACACTACTTAGGTATATTCCCATACATATACCTAAGTCATCAATTCTCATTCAGCTCCAACATCTGAGCCCAAGTACAACCCCATCCACAGAGGAAAGAAAAACGAAAATCCACACAGGATAGCACAACACAATCCACAAAGGAAAGATAACCAGGATTCATCTCACACAGGTATACTTCTTCATATGACGATAAAGATGACCAGATATTGTCATTGATTCATCTAAGCTGTCAGACCCACAAAGTATCGATAGGTACTAACCCCCGCAATGACCTACAAAGGATCTGACCCACAAAGTATCGATAGGTAACTAACCCCCGCAAAGACCCACACAGGATCGGACCCACACAGGATCTGTAGGCGCTGGATCAAACAGAACCGCTGAGCACAGACCCACACAGGATCAGACCCACACAGGATCGGTAGCACTGATCCATGTAGGATCGCTGAGTGTTGTAGTCGTTGCCGTAGAATCCACTGAGGATCTCTGTACAGTCGTCGTCATCAGAGTCGCAAACGCAGCCAGCTCTAGGGTTCCCGCACACAGCAAGCTCATTCGGGAGGGTCCGCTCCACGAGCCGAGAGGCTGATACATCAACTGACACATAGTCCAGATTTGATGTATCCAAAAGTTCCGTATCGTCTACAGGAACTCAACTCCATAGACGGCGCGTCAATCAGACGCCAGGTCTGAGAGTTATTGGCTTTTTCGTCCGAGGGGCCTGGTTGGTTTTTAAGGAAAAACTAACCCGACCATACTCCACCTGCGTCTAAACCTTGGGCGGAGTAAGCCAAAAGATCCGTCTCACTAAGAGGAAACCAACAAAGTTGACGGCACATCAATCGGACGTCCGGAGCTCAAGATATAAGCGTTTCCACTCCGAGGACCCGGTTGGTCTCGTGTAAGAACCGACCCGGCCAAACCCAAAGTACTCTGAAACCTTAAGTGCAATATACTGAAACGACCGTCTCAATCCAAGGATCGCATCGCCGCTGACGGCACGTCGATCGGAGGCCCGTAGATGAAGATACGAGCAAAAGACCGAAAAGTTCTGAAAACGGGGGTTTCGGGCCCGGACCGCCCCGACCGAAACCCGCTGGGTCGGCCCAAACCGGTTCGACCCAACCCGGGTCCGGGTCGGCCCGGCCTGGCTACCAGCCTGGCGGTTCGGCGCGCTGGCGCGGCCGAACGGCCGAGCCGTTCGATTTAGCGGGGGGGGGGGGAGGGGGGCTTCCCCCCTCGATTTGTAACAGCGGCCCCCCTTAATGGGGGTCGCTTACTGGCCGGTCGGGGGTTTGAACCCCCGGCTGTTCTCCTGTCCGGCCCGCCCGCCCCAGCCGTCCGGTTTATTCCACCATGGGACCGGAGTCAGCCGGTCCCCTCCCTGCTCCGACACCAGCGGCCAGGAACCGGCCGCCGGTCTCCTTGCTCCGTCGTGGCCCAGAACCGGCCGCGGCCTTGATTCGTCCCGTGCGGCGCGACGGCGCCACACCCCTCCTCCGCGGCCCCGCTCCGGCCGCGGTGTTTTTGCGGTTCTCCAGCGTGGCGCGACGGCCTCGTGACTTGGTCCAATTTCACGGCGCGGCGCGACGGCGCCGCGCATTACTTGTCGCACGATCCCGTGTGGTGCGACGACACCTCACTATTCCGTTCCAATACACATTTGATCCAACAAGGATAAAGGAGGTGGGTCGGCCGTGATTGTGCAGTTCGGCCCCCCTCCCGTTAATCGATAGCATTTGGTCATATTACACGAAGAATGTCAAAGTAATATTCATGAACAAAATAAAAATAAACAAACCCCTACCTCGTGCAAGCTTGAATGGAGGTTCGTAGAACGAGGATTCGTTGTGGAAAAATTGTCGTGGAAAGAGACATCATGGAATGAGTAAGTCGCGTCGGCGTCGCGGTACACGGCATCGCGTAATCGGTTTCCGAGAACTCGACGTTCTTCGTTGGAGACCGATGTGTTCTTCGCGTTCTTCGTCGAAGACGAAGAAGTTCCTCAAGTCCTTAGTCTTTTCACCCAAAAATTACAGGACAAGGTTCCAAACCCAAATAAAATAAGCACACCTCTTATTTTATTAACATAAAATAAATTTTAAATTTCAAGAGTTTGAAATTCAAACATCCACACTTAACTCACTTAATTAATAACATAAGTTATTAATATTTAAGTTATCAAAAGTTAATGGTTAGTTGAGGAGGGTGAAGAATATGAATGGGTGGGGTTCTTGTGGGCCCCACCACCCTCATAACTTCCCTTGGGAAGTTGGGTAGTTACCCAACTTCCACCCAAAGCCATAAACCACTTAAAGAAAATAAAAATTGTAGTTAAATTATAAATTAAACTTCCACAATTTTTGTTATCTTCTCACGAGGAAACACAACTCCAAAAATGGAGTTCCTAAGCAATTACCGGTGCTACGGTTCCATCGGTGCCCTCAGAATTCGATTCTGAGCAACGGTTCAAAACTTAGAAATTCCCACTTGTTCGTCCACTGAACGTACCTGAGATAAACTTCGGATAGAAATTCCGGGCACACCGGGCCTCGGAATCATGTGCCGTCAGAAACTACGTTCTTCTAAAATCCCAAAGAAAATTAAGAAAAAAAATTCCTTGAATCTTACAGGTCTTTACATCACTCCCTCCTCAGGTCTTTACGTCCCTGTAATGATACATCATAAACTAGGGAAACAAAAGTGGGTATTGAGCACGCATCTGAGCCTCCCGCTCCCAAGTGCTCTCTTGGAGGTTCCCGTGGTGCCATCAGATGCACACTAGAGGAATCGACCGTCCACATAGGACCCGCTCCTGTCGATCCTCAATCTCCACCAGGACGTCCGCAAAAGTCGCCCCATCATCAACGTCTAGCTCTTCATGGTCAATTATGTGTGTCGGGTCATGCACGTATATCCTCAGTTGAGATACGTGGAAGACGTCGTGCACCCGGTGCAACTGAGGTGGTAGAGTCAGGCGATAAGACACCTTTCCAATCCTGCTGAGGACCTAGAATGGTCTGATGAAGCATGGAGACAACTTTCTGCCTCGTCCAAATCTCAATAATCCACGTCGAGGTGAGACACGCAAGAAGACGTGTTCTCCATCCTCGAACTCTAGTGGCCTCCGCCTCCTGTCAACATAAGTCTTCTGCCGGCTCTGAGCTATCCTCATCTGCTCCTGGATGACATGGACCTTCTCTGTCATGGCCTGGACCATCTCTGGTCCCACAAGTGCTGACTCCCTAGGGTATGTCCAACACAAAGGAGATCTACAAGGTCGTCCGTACAACGCCTCGTATGGTTCCATCCCGATGGTGGTGTGGTATCTGTTGTTGTATGAAAACTCCACCAATGGTAGGTGGTCCTCCCAGCTACAACCAAAGTCAAAGACACATGCGCGGAGCATGTCCTCGAGAGTCTTAATGGTCCTCTCTGTCTGACCATCCGTCTAAGGGTGAAAGGCGGTGCTCAGACGTAGCTGCGTCATGAACACCTCCTGCAACCCCTTCCAAAGCCGGGAAGTAAAGCGAGCATCTCGATCAGAGATGATAGATGATGGCACACCGTGAAGCCGTACAATCTCCTGAATGTAGAGATGTCCCATGCTCTCCACTTAGCCCTGCTCTCTGATGGGTAAGAAGTGAGCCGACTTGGTGAGTCGGTCGACAATCACCCAAATGGAGTTGTGACCTCTGGAAGTGCGTGGAAGTCCAGTCACAAAGTCCATAGATATCCAATCCCACTTCCACTCCGGGACCACCAAGGGTTGTTCCAAGCCTGCTAGTACCTGATGCTATGCCTTCACCTGCTGGCAGGTGAGGCATCAAGAAACGAACTCTACCACAGCCTTCTTCATTCCTGGCCACCAGTGTTTTCATCTGAGATTCTGGTACATCTTCGCCACTCCCAGATGTACCGCCAAAGGGGAAGTGTGAAACTCTCTCATCACCTCCTATAGTAAAGCGACTATTACCAAGGTACGTCCTCTGAAAAGGATGCCATGCTCTGCTCCAAAGGAGAAACCATCATGTGCCTGTCCTGAGGATATTTGTGCACGTCGCTTCTCATAGTCAGTGTCCCCACACTATGTCTCTCTGACCCGCTGTAGTAGTGGAGGAGAGACTAAAGAAAGGTTGCGCCATCTCTATCCACAAAGGATATCTGCCAGGCGGCCAGATGCTCTGTCGCCTCCTCACGTAGCTGAATGCCCATCCTCTTACTGAGGGCATTGGCTACCACGTTCCGCTTCCCAGGAGTATAGACTATCTCAAAGTCATAATCCTGGAGGAACTCGAGCCATCATCGCTGTCTCAGGTTCAGGTCCTTTTGAGAAAAGATGTACCTGAGACTCTGATGATCAGAAAAGACTTTAAAGCGCTCGCCCATCAGATAGTGTCTTCATGTCTTCAGAGCGAAGACCACTCCTGCTAACTCTAGGTCATGGGTAGCGTAGTTCGGCTCATGTGGCCTCAACTGATGTGATCCATAGGCGATCACTGCCCGCTCTTGCATCAGGACACATCCAAGCCCGGTCCCTGATGCATCGCAGTAGACTACGTACCTTAATCCCTCCTCAGGCAACCTCAAGATAGGGGCGCTGATCAATATCTGTCTCAGCTCCTGAAAGCTATGATGACATCTGTCTGACCACACAAATGTTTTCCCCTTCTTCGTCAAAGATGATAGTGGTGCCACAACTCTCAAGAGGTCTGGCACAAATCTCTGATAGTATCCAGCTAGTCCCAAGAAACTCCGCACCTCCGTCATGCTCTTGGGTGGCTCCCAAGCTAGAACTGCCTCGATCTTCACAGGATCCACTGTAACTCCCTCCTCAGAGATGACATTCCCCAAGAAGTGGACCTCGCCTATCCAGAACTGACACTTTGAGAGCTTTCCATAAAGATGGTGCTCTCAGAGTGTGTCTAGCACAACCCGCAAGTGGTAGGCGTGCTCCTCCTCAGTCGTCGAGTAAATCAAAATGTCATCGATGAAGACCACGAAAAATCGATCGAGGTATGGCTGAAATATCCTGTTCATGAGGGCCATGAACACTACTGGAGAATTGGTTACACCGAATGGCATAACCAAGAACTCATAGTGGCCATACCGACACCTGAAGTTTGTCTTCTGCACGTCCTCGTCTCGAACTCTGAGTTGATGATAGCCTGACCTGAGGTCTATCTTCGAGAACCACCGTGCTCCCTTGAGCTGATCGAATAGGTCATCAATCCTCGGTAGTGGATACTTGTTCCTCACTGTCACCTGGTTCTGGCGACGATAGTCAACACAAAGTCGCAAGCTCCCATCCACCTTCTTGGAGAACAATATCGGGGAAGCACAGGGTGAAACACTGGGTCGGATGAATCCCTTTCCCTACAAGTCCTCCAACTATACCCGTAGCTCTCGAAGCTCGGAGGGGGCCATCCGATACGTTGGAGTCAACATCGGGGTTGTCTCGGGGTACAGGTCAATATAAAAGTCTACCTATCTGCGAGGAGGTAGCCCTAGAACGTCGTCGGGAAAAACGTCCGCATACTGATCCACCACTGTAGGAAAACTAGGACTCCGCACGTCAACTTCTCCTAGGATGAGGCTAGCCAACTGATGAGTGATGGGATGTCCTCTCCTCTGCGAGAGTTCATCCTGTGCTGCAAAGGCTCCCTTCTTGCTGGTGAAGGTGAACCTGCTCTGGTCGGTGCGTACACATCGCACCTTGCACCTAATACAGTCAATATGTGCATGGACTGTGGGAAACCAATCCATGCCCTAGATGATGTCATAAGGCCTCGACGCTGCTTCAAGAAGGTCACAGCCAAAGATCTTGCCTCCTAGAGTAAGCTCAAACTGCCGGGACCAGTGCGTAATCATCGAGTCTTCTCCCGTAGGAGTCTCTACCCGTAAGGATCGAGCCAACGAATCTGTCAGAATCTCCGAGCTCCGAACAAGGGCAGCGGCTATGAAATAATGACTCGCTCCTATGTCTATATGTACTACAGAAAGGGTGGAATAGACACAGATAGTACCTCGAATCATCTCGAGCGCGCCGTGGTCGTAGGCCTCCGCTTCCTGGAGCTGTGCCTGTCTCTGTCGGCCAGCTCCCTGTGGGCGAGGTGGACCTCCTAGTGGTGGTGGTGGTAGATCCTCAAAGCGTCGCCCACCACCTACTGCTCAGCCTACTCCTCTGCCTCGTTCGCCTGCTCCCTACAGACCACCATAGTCGACCCTCTGCCTCTGCCTCGGTGGTCCCTCAACCGTCTGCTGCTCCTCGGCAAGGCGGGTCGGGCTGTCACGAGCCATGTGGCCCTGCCCGCCGCACGAGTAGCACTGCCTGCCTCTCGAAAGGCTGGCTCTGTGTTGTGTGCCCCACACTGCTGAGCTAGTGTCCTGAGGTCGTCTGCCTAAGGGTCTGGTCTGCCTGGACCCATGAGTCATTCTTCGACTGCATGCTGCAGAAAACTCTGCTACGTGTCGCCCCGCGGTAGGTCTCGCCACTGAAGAAGGCTCAGCAAGAAAGATCTCGATCAAAAGGGCTTGCTCCAGTACTCCTGCCTAGGTCGGAATGCTGAGGGAGATCAGCGATGCCCTAATCTCATGTCTCAATCCCTGCTCAAAGGTTTGGGCCCGGAAGAATGATTCTCATACCATGTCCGTTGAGTAGCGTGAGAGATCGGTAAATCTTGCCGAGTACTGGGCGACTGTCACGCTGCCCTGCCGCAGCTGAAGAAGCTCCTGGATGCGCACCGCACTGAGGGTGGATGGGACGAACTCCGAGCAGAAGAGGCCCTCAAAGTCCATCCAGAGGAGAGATGCCTCATCGTGCACCTGGAGAATCAAGCTCCATCATCGGCCCGCTGCCGCGTGCAGTAGGCTCGCTGCGAGGATCACCATGAGGTCTGCTGGTGTCCTCACTAACCTGAAAACTCTCACCACTGCATCCAGCTAGTCCTCGGCTGCCTGGGGGTCCGTCTCCCCACAGAACCTAGGTGGTCGCTGGCGCTGGAACTCATGAAGTGCACTAAGGCGACGTACATCGTCAGCGGCTGGGGCTGGAAGCATCGGTTGCTCGACGGGTAAAGGTACCGACGGTGCCTCAGCTGTCAAAGGGCCCTGCACCGAGGCCTCGTCGCTCGGTGGGCTATCGTCACGCTCAACTCTCGGAGCCCTAGCTGGCTACCATCGTGGGGCCATCCTGAAAAGGAAACAGGTGCGCCATAGTCAGAACAGTATACCTGGTGAGCTGACACAAAGTAATCACAAAGAAAACATGAAACACACATGCAATCAATGTTTTCGTGCATTAAGTCGGAAATCAGAAGTCAGGGTCCTGGTGTACGGATACGTCGGCCGCCGCACCAACACTGCTCTCCCTGAACTGATAACCACACCCAATATGCTTAACACTATTGCTTCATATAGAAAAGATCAGAGTCTCAAGTTCTGTGGTAGAACCAAACTCCTTTGATACCAATTTTTCACGACCCGTCCTCGAGACCCTTGTCGTGACTACCCCAAGCCCTCCTTCCATAGGCCAGGGGCAGGCGACTAGCACCAAGGTGTAAATCCTAGTAAAAAGGGAAGGCATTGCCTTTGTAAAGTAAACAAACACCACAAAGCAAGCAAGCAATAGAAGTAAACATTAAGTAAAAACTGAGTATAACAGTAAGTGTGGAAAAGTAAGTGGGTCAGTATACAAACCCAAACTAAAAGTAAAGTACAACTGGAAAGTGAAAACAGCAACTGAAAAGTAAAGCTGCATCGTTGAGCTGTCCACAGGAAATCCCACCTGAAGGGTGGGTACAGATAGCACCCACTGCTCCTCGGGTCCAGCCGACCGCTCCGAGTACGTCCCGCCCAGTGGTCCACCTCATGGTACTGTCCTGCTCTGCAAGCCTCAACCACGATCAACGTTGTCCTTCATCTGAAACCAACACAACGTAGTGCGGGCATAGCCCGTGCAGGGGTTAGTATAAGCTAATCAGTAGGGACCCCGAGACCCCCGACGGTCTCCCAGAATCCACAAAGGATAATCCATAAAGGAAAGATACAATCATGAAGTAACATTCGACACTGCTTAGGTATATGCCCATACATATACCTAAGTCATCAATTCTCGTTCGGCTCCAACATCTGAGCCCAAGTACAACCCAGTCCACAGAGGAAAGAAAAACAAAAATCCACATAGGATAGCACAACACAATCCACAAAGAAAAGAAAAATAGGATTCATCTCACACAGGTATACTTCTTCATATGATGATAAAGATGACCAGATATTTTCACTGATTAATCTAAGCTGTCGGACCCACAAATGATCGATACGTACTAACCCCCGCAATGACCCACAAAGGATCTGACCCGCAAAGGATCGATAGGTAACTAACCCCCGCAAAGACCCACACAGGATCGGACCTACATAGGATCTGTAGGCCTTGGCTCACACAGAACCGCTGAGCACTGACCCACACAGGATCGGACCCACACAGGATCGGTAGCACTGATCCACGTAGGATCACTGAGTGATGTAGTCATCAACATCGAATCCACTGAGGATCTCTGTACAGTCGTCATCATCATAGTCGTAAACGCAGCCAGCTCTAGGGTTCCCTCACATAACAAGCTCGTTCAGGAAAGTCCGCTCAACAAGCCGAGAGGCTGATACATCAACTGACACATAGTCTAGAGTTGATGTATCCAAAAGTTATGTATCGTCAACAGGAACTCAACGCCGTAGACGGCGCGTCAATCGGACACCCGGCCTGAGATTTATTGGCTTTTTCGTCCCAGGGGCCCGGTTGGTTTTTAAGGCAAAACCAACCCGACCGTACTCCACCTGCGTCCAAAACTCAGGCGGAGTAATCCAAAAGATCCGTCTCACTAAGAGAAAACCAACAAAGTTGACAACACGTCAATCGGACGTCCGGAGCTCAAGATACAAGTGTTTCCTCTTCGAGGGCCCGGTTGGTCTCGTATACGAACCGACCGGTCCAAACACAAAGTACACCGAAACCTTGAGTGCGATATACCAAAACGACTCTCTCGATCCAAGGATCGCATCACCGCTGACGGCGTGTCGATCGGAGGCTCGTAGCTCAAGATACGGGCAAAAGACCGAAAAGGTTCGAAAACGGGGGTTTCGGGCCCGGACCGTCCCGGACGAAACCCCCTCGGTCGGCCCGAACCGGGTCGGCCCGGTTGGGCACGGCCCGGCCTGGGCCCGGCTGCCGGCCTGGCGGTCTGGCACGCGGCGCCAGCCGGCTCGGCCGAACGGTCGGCCATTCGGTTTAGCGGGTGGGGGGGGGGGGGGGGGGCGCTGCCCCCCGCGATTTGTAATTGCGGCCCCCCTTAATGGGGGACGCTTGCTGGCCGGCCGGGGGTTTGAACCCCCGAATTTTCTCCTGTCCGGCCGGCCCACCCCGGGTGGCCAGTTTCTGCCCCCACGGGACCAGCGTCGGCTGGTCCCCTCCCTGCTCCGACACTGGCGGCCCGAAACCAGCCGCCGGTCTCCTTGCTCCACCGAGGCCTGGAACCGGCTGCGGCCTTGATTCGTCCGGTGCGGCGTGATGACGCTGCACCCCTCCGCCGCGGCCCCGCTCCGGCCACGGTGTTTTTGCGGTTCTCCAGCGCGGCGTGACGGCGCCGTGACTTGGTCCAATTTCACAGTGCGGCGCAGCGGCGCCACACATTACATGCCGCACGATCCCACATGGTGCGACGACACCACGCCATTCCGTTCCAATCCACATTTGAGACAACAAGGATAAAGGAGGTGGGTCGGTCGTGTTTGTGCGGTCCGACCCCCCTCTCATTAATCGATAGAATTTGGTCACATTTCACGAAGAACGTCAAATTAATATTCACGAACAAAATAAAAATAAACAAACCCCTACCTCGTGAGAGCTTGAACGGAGGTTCGTCGAACGAGGATTCGTCGTGGAAAAACCGTCGCAGAAAGAGATGTCGCGGAAGGAGAAAGTCGCGTCGGCGTCGTGGTACACGGTGTCGCGTAATCAGTTTCCGAGAACTTAGCGTTCTTTGTCGGAGACCGATGTGTTCTTCGCGTTCTTCGTCGAAGACGAAGAAGTTACTCAAGTCCTTAGTCTTTTCTCCCAAAAACTCCACCACAAGGTTCCAACCCCAAATAAAATAAGCTCACCTCTTATTTTATTAACAAAACAAAACTTTTGAATTTCAAGAGTTTGAAATTCAAACATCCACACTTAACTCACTTAATTAATAACATAAGTTATTAATATTTATGTTATCAATAGTTAATGGAGAGTTGAGGGGGGTTGACGAATATGAAGGGGTGGGGTTCGCGTGGGCCCCACCACCCTCATAACCTCCCTTGGGAAGTTGGGTAGTTACCCAACTTCCACCCGAAGCCTTAAAACACTTAAAAAAAATAAAAAATGTAGTTAAATTATAAATCAAACTTCCACAATTTTTATCATCTTCTCACGAGGAAACGCAACTCCGAAAATGGCATTCCTAAGCAATTATCGGCGTTGTTGTTCCATCGGTGCCCTCAGAATTCGATTCCGAGCACCGGTTCAAAAGTTAGAAATTCCCGCTCGTTCGTTCACTGAACGTACCAAAGTTAAACTTCAGATAGAAATTCTGGGCACACCGGGCCTCGGAATCATGTGCCGTCAAGAAACTGCGTTCTTGTAAAATCCCAAAGAAAATTAAGAAAAAAATTTCCTTGAATTTTGCGGGTCTTTAAAAGTTATATATATATATATATAGTTATACTTTTCATTCTTTTATAGGCCATAATATCTACTAAAAGTCAATTTTTGTGTTTCAGGCATCAAAGTTAATTTATGTACGTCCATTTCATGAAGTAATCAATGTATTTGAAATAGTTAAAATCATAACCAAAGAATGAAATATTATGTATAGAAATATGTCAAGTAAGTATATTTTCTTACATTCTTGTCCAATAAAAGAATAACTAAACATTATGATAATGATAAAAAGAAAACATGTTGTCGTAATACCTTAATTTTGTTGAACCAGTGGCCTTTTAAATCATCATAGATTTATGATTTTGAGGCCATAAACATTTGTTTTATCATTAACTTGTTTGGTATTAATGACCTCAATCACTCCCTATAAATATTTACACAGTTTCTTCCATATCTAATCTTCACTCTCAACTTATGTTCTCTTATGTGGAACCCCAGTTTTATGTTACATTGGGTAACCATTATGGTTCTATTTTTTCCTTTTAAGGGAAGGTTTGGTATGTATTTTTACGAATTGGGTTTCTATGAGTTAAAATTTTATGTATTAAACCTTTGATAACCATGACTAATTTTGAGGGATAAATTCATTTTAATGGGGGATGGGTTGACTGTAACACCCCAAGACGTTGTGAATTATTAATTTTCGAATAAATTTAACCTTTGTGATATCTTTTCATTTCACATAACAATGAAAATATTTTATGTTATATTTAATCATTAAATTTACCTTGCATTATATACAACCCCAAGTTAATCATTCACTACATACAACATAAATTTTATGTTGATATACATGGGACACCGAGGATATCATATGTTACAAGAAAAAATGACTTTCCTCAATGTCTTGTGTAACATGCATTATCAAGTTTTACCAAAGAATAACATATTATTATTATAATATTATTATTTAATATAATAAGATATAACATAGTGGTTAAATTAATAATTATGAACAATATTTACTCATATATTAAAATATTTGTTTTAAAAAAATATAATATGAATTCTTAAGTGATAAATTTATTAAAAATGAATATGAAAACCGATTGAATATAATTGAAAATATTTTTATTTTTATTGTCATAAATCAAGTTTACCCTAATAGATTAAATTAATTAAAATTAAGGAATTATATTAATGTAATATATATGATATATATTCAATAAAAAACTTTTTCTTTCCTAAAATAGATTCAATCTACATAATATAAGAACAAACCTAATTTTATGCCTAAAAACCAATATTTTTCAAAAAGGTTGTTCCAACGCCTTTTAAGGGAGAACCGATTTTAAATCAGACTTTTACCACTTTAATAGATTTAATATGTAAAAAATTGAATATTTAATTTAATGAGAAACATAAAAAATATGTTTGTATAATTTCATGGTATTTTTTTTGCGGGGTTTTATCTTTCAAGCAATAGTTAAAAATACTGGATTTTAATTCAAAACTGCTCTTTAATTTAATTTGTTTATACGGTTCAATTAAATTTAAAATTATTTTGAAAGTTTAATTAGTTAATAATTTTAAGAATTAATATAATTTAGGTCATTTGAACAAACTTCACATTTAAATTGAATATAAAAACATAGCAATCTTTTGATCATTTTTACTTAAAAACCCCACAATGTAGTCACTTCTGCGGGAAAATTTTTAAATTAATTTCTTCCAATATTATGATTTGAATTTGGAAAATTGGATTCCATTTTTGGAATCAGAATAATTTATAATTTATAATTAGGTTAACTTAGTTTTTTACCAAAAATATTAGTGATAGTAATTGAAATTAATTGCATCAATTAAGGTTAAATTAAGCTTAATAAGGGACTAAGACAAAACCTTCAGTCCAAAAATGACATATAAAAGTGTCAAAAATCCATTGTATGGCCATATTTAGACCATATACTACATTTTATCAAATTTGGGTTATTATTTTATCCACATGAAACACGAAAATGTGGGTGGAATTTCACTTTTCAAATATTTACAAGAGTTCACTCCTTCCCTATAAAAGACCACCACCTATCCCTGTTCATCAAACATCTCAGACTACATGGGTTTGGAAATGATCTACCTAATAAACCTCCCAAAATCCCTACATTAATCATAGAATCCTCCCCTTGGGTATAAATCTATCCAAGGAATCCTTTTGGCCCAAACAAAATGGGGTTACCCGATTAAGAGGTAACGTCTTCTCGCAAGCTCATTTCTTTTATTTTCATTGTCCACCACCTTGACTATATTTATTAAGTTCATGTGTAAATAAAATACTTTCCTAAATATAAAAGGAATTTTTTATGCTATTTATTTTACCTACACTTACACAAACCTCCATCTAATGGGTAATGAACATATTGTTAACGTGTACGGTGCAGAGTCATCTCACTAAACGATGATTGTTAAATTTTTCATACCACCACTAATGGTAGATATTATTATGGAAAATGTGTTTAAATATGTAATATATTATAATTATTATGTATTTGTGGTTATGTATTCCTTTTTACAATAGATATTTTATTATTTCCATATATTGTTAATACGTTAATTTCATTTGAGAATGTGTGGACTACCACCCCGTCAAATGGGTATGATTCAATCATACATTACACAGAATGTATTAGGTATATATTTAGTGATTATATATGATAGATAAAATATAATAAAGCTAATTTAATAATTATATACTTATATTTTAGTTTTATTCTATCTTTCAATATGACAACAAAAACAAAAATAACATTCTTGCATACGTAAGACCTACCATCTCCCTGAACGGTGTATTGCAGCTCATACATATATACCCTATAGATTATTATAAAATATATATAAGATATAAATGATATTTTTATCATTTTTTACATTCTATAATTATGATATAAGTATAAGGACCAATGATATTAACAAATTAAGATATAGGTAAATTACAAAGCGAATATTATCTGAAGATAAACCTTAACCTAGGATGGTTAAAAAAATATAATATAAGGTTGTAATTACATAATATAAGGTATTATATATAAGAATATAGTCCTTTAAAATATTTATAATAAATTTATTTTTTTTATACAGGTGGTTTTAATTAGTACAATGAGATTCAAGACACAAGGTAAGGGGATTTCATCTTACTTTTTATTTTCATTAGATACATGCCATGTTCGCCACTCTTTCCATTTTTTGGGGGTATGTACAACCCATGATTTTATTCTATGTATTTTATAATTGAAATTATGGTTATTGAAATATAAATTTTATGATATTTCTTTAATAGGGATTAAATTTAAAATTTCTCCAAATTGGTGTAATAGTTTTGTCTCAATTAACCTTCATTGAGACTCATGTTCTGTTATGCACATAAATTCTCTTTTGAGGAGTATATAATTAAATTTCACATTTTATAATATGAATTTAATTATTTTAATGATATTTTTAGTTTCATGTAATTTCCTATTTTCACATGGACAATATTATCCCTAAGAACCATGTTATAGTAGTTTATTGAGACATTATCATCCCTTTTCGAGACTGTTTATGTTTATGCTTCCTTTAATGAAATTTTATTATCTATATCTCAAGAAGATTCATCAATTTTAATATTTTTTTTGTTATTCATGATTTATTCATATATTGCTACCATTTATTCCACTCTTTGATACATAATATTGTTAAAAAATTGTTTTTTAAGAAAGCCTGACTTTACCCTCTATTCATTCTAAAATAACAATTCCTTTAAAACAATGTTTTATAAAATGGGGTTCCAAGAATATTCTAATAATATACAATGATCATTAAAATACATTTAACCCTTTATTTATCATACCAATTTCTTCAAAAGAGTCCTCTTGTCTCTTTTTGGATGATGCATTTTTCTAACTTTTTTACCATGAAAAATGATTGTTCTTTTTACCTCATATGACATGTACATATTTTTCTACCATCAATCCTTTGAAGTTATATTTTCATGTTTAAAGTTTAATATTTAAAATAATGGTTTTGAAAAAAAATATTTTCCTGGGAAATATTTTTCAAATGATTTTCAAGATTATTTTTATGTTTTCCGGGAAAATGGGATTTAATATTTCTACAAGAATATTTTATAATTTTTCAAGGGAAATGGTTTTCAAAATGTTTTCATGCTTATTTTATATTATTTTAAGGGAAATTGTTTCAAAAAAATTTCAATACATATTTATAATATTTCAAATTATTCTCAATTAAATAGTCTTAAAAACATTTTCAAGCATTATTTATATTTTTTCAAAGTCTTTTTGATGAAAAATGTTTTTAAAATATTTTCTTGCATATTTAATATTTTTTCAAGGAAAAAACTTTCAAAATGATTTCATGTCTTCATTATATAATAACAAGTATTTTAAAAGACAATTTTTTTAAATAGTTTTTTGTATTAACAATTTTCTTTAAATAAGAAAGGATATTTTCCTCATGAAACATTTCTGAAAGATATTTCAAAATTATTTTCCATATAAGATAATATATGTTTTTGTTACTCATACCCTTCTAGGAAATTATTTAATTGTTTCATTCATATTATATTTATTAATAGGTTATGTTTAATGCCATGGACATTATGAAACTCATTTCTCTTTCATAGTATATAATTTTATGAAATCCATTTATCTTTTATCACTTATATGTTTAAGAAATCAGTTTCTCTTTCATGGGTTATATGTTTATGAAATCGAGTTCTATTTAACTGGTTATGTTATTGATGAAATGATTGTGAAAAATGTATATTTTTTATAGTTTGTAATAGTTTTACATATTTTAGAAACCCATTTCATTTCATGGGTTATGATATAATTATTTATGATCTTGTGGAACATGTATGTATGATTTCATTAGGAGAAGGGTGGGACCTATATCTCCCTCCAATTAATTGGGTAAAGATTTATATCTCATGAGATATACAAATATTATATTAGGAATGATTCTTGACTACTAATACGATTATGGGAGTGAACCATGACTACCAATATGGTATGAGGAGCGAACTCATGCT
Organism: Viscum album; assembly: GCA_963277665.1. Classification (NCBI taxonomy): domain Eukaryota; kingdom Viridiplantae; phylum Streptophyta; class Magnoliopsida; order Santalales; family Viscaceae; genus Viscum; species Viscum album. Next base: position 835,225,656 of record OY728126.1, on the reverse strand, counting down.
ACTAAGATGGCCATGGGAGTAAACCACAACAACCAAGATAGAATTAAGATTAAACTCATGCTACCATGATGTCCATGGGAGTGAACCATTACTAGAAACATGGTATGTGGAGTGAACCCATAATAAAAAGATTGTCTTGGCTTTGATGCCTTGGCTACTATGGAAATAATATTATTTGATTATTCATATTCCAGAATTCCATGTTTTATTCATATGGTGTGCTTTCATGAATTATTATCTTAAATCTATTATGATCCATGTCTTATGATTTGAAAATTTATATTATGATTTATAATATGTAATACATTATCTTCAAATGTTATGATCAAGTTCTATACCCTTTGTTCATATTGTGCATACACATTTCATTTATTTATCCTTACTGAGAATCTGAGATCTCCCCTTCTTATGTTTCCTTTCCGTAGGTTGTGAAGAAAGGATTTAGGTAGAAGTACTAATGGTGGAGATATATATTGGATATGTTAAAGATATTTCAACAAGATAAAATATTTTGATTTCACTTTTCCAAAGACACTAAAATATTATGGCTCTCATGCACGTATTATTATAATGTACTGAATATTCCTCTAAAATAGTGTAATATCAATGTGTTTTTTCTTGGTATTTTATATCCTAGACAAAAGATAAAGTTAAATGTGTTGTTATATTTAACCAATCACCTAAATATGTCAATCCACTCTACTATGAATATCATTTCATTATATAAATTTTACCAAGAGTATCAGAAAATGATCAATGTTTAGTTACTCAGAGGAAATAGTTTTTCTTAGTGGAACTCTCAATATAAGGCCAATATTTCTCCAATAGTGAATAACCCTTAATAAGAGAGTTTAATAAAACATCATGACAACTGTCTTATCATTTAGTTAACTTAGGGATCAGAAAAATATTTATTTTTTACATCAATGACTGTGTAATATTAGGAATATCCACCCTAGGGAAACAACCACAAATATTTCAAGGAATCTACATCAAGAAAACTCAGGTCAATATTTAATAATAGACAATACTAATCTGACAATATCTGGCCCCTCCCATAATTTCAACTCAAGCGTTGACCCATGTGGGACTCCCTCCAGTTCTCCTCTGTTTTATAGAGTCCCTTGATGCTTGAATAGAATACATAGAGGTGTGACGTGCACTAGTGAAGGTATAGAGGAATCAATATACAAATAGGTTGTACCTGAATACCCCTCCACCCAACTTGGGGAATATAATGTTTCTAACATTAAATGGCATGGGAGATCTAGAGTATCATCCTACACACTTTGTGTCATATTTCAAAACTATGATGGGAACACTAAAGATAAAGGGACAAGAAAAGATCAGTCGTTTCTTGTATGCTTTGTAAGGACTATGATTTATATTGTATAGATATTTACCAATTTGGTATATTCTTAACTGTGATGATTTATGAAAATATTTGCTTTTTTAATTATGCTTTATGCTGAGGAATACAATTGTTCTTTTCCTCTCTAATTACAAGTAGTTTGAAAATGAGTGGGTTTCAAAATTTATAGATTAGTTCAAAGTATATTTATATTCTTTTAATATACAGTTCCCATAAGAGAAACTATTGAAGATATATATATAAAATGAACCTAATGACTTTAAAAAACTACTAATTACCTTGAACTACCTTGGATGTTTTTGAGAGATTGATGAAGTCACACATTGACCCAAAGATTATATTCTATGTTAAAAATCAAAATCTCATCCAACATTGATAGAAGAAGTAAGGAATCATAATAAATTAGAGACTATGCCCATCACTATCCACCTGGAACCAATGATATCACCAACTCCCAAGCTCACTCAATATCATATGGTGCCTTACCATAAACAATAATGGATATAAAAATTCACTCATTAGGAAGGGAATAGATGAAGATCCCCCCAAATTTTAATGATTAGAATAATAAGGTCTATTAATTTTGGAAATATTATATTTTTGGATTCATCATGGATAAATATAAAAATAAGTTGGCTAAATTACCAGAGGTTGGGAGACTGAATGAGGTCAATATTAATGATATTATAGATTAATTATACTAATCTCAAATTTTAGAGAATAACATTGATGATTTATTTATCTTCAATAATATAATCTAAAATATTGTTGACTCTAGAAAAGTAAAATTAAATAAACCTCTAGTGTTAGAGAATTATATTTTTTCTTCTCTATTAGAAGAAGAATAAGATTAAAATGGGATGGAATTTATAGATAAAGGGAAATAAAAAATTGATGGCATGATAACTAAGAAATCACTAATACCATCACAGAGTATACTATGGGTGATATTGAATCATCTAGTTTTGACCCTAATTCCCCATATGGCATATGATGTGACATTTTCATCATCACATCCTTCAAAAAGTTGACTAAAAATAAATTAGTAGAAAATGTGTAGGAAAAAGAGAAACTAATGGCACCCAACCCAATATAGATTCACCTAGATTTGCTACCCCCATCACTGGGAGGATGTGTATCTCTCCACCAAATTGTATTCTTTTCAGATTAATAGTCACAAAATAGTACCGACAATTTCATCCTTTAGAATCTCACCATTAGAGATAATGTGTAAGAATATTATGGTCTATATTTTCCCTTAGTAATCATGGAGGAGGATACATAGGTTGAGGAAGTCTAGGAGGACAATTTTGGGTTGGACCTCAGTGTTCCAGAAACATCTGTAAGGAGGACATATATACCTCATAAACCTCGAGATGGAAAAAAATGAGATAAATGAGAAAATGAATTTTATCCTAAGCCATCCATAGCTCCTTGAAAACAAAATTTACTACTATTATGACAAGTAGACCAATGGTTTTACACTCAACGTCAAAAGTGTGGGAAGTATGGCTCAGTATAACCCCCAAATACAAATATATCATTTATTAAAATTATGATATGGATCTCCCAACGCATTGTGCTTCGAACCCTAAGCCTAAATAATTGGAGAAACCTCATGGATGGTAGCATAATCCCTTGTTTAACAAGTATTTCATCCTGACGAATTTTTACATCATCCAAGTTGGGTTGTTAATATTGGGATTTAGTAAAATATCAACTTATCTTAGGGAATCATTTATTGAGACTCTTTTAATCCCTCAAAAGTTTTATATTGGGGTTTATTCTACTAAGACATATCACACAGAGACTGGATCTTCCAAATTTAATACAATCATATATTTCATAGAAAAATACTGGATGCTAAAATACATGGGCACATCAGAAACCTTTATATCTCTATATATCATAACAGCATCAATTCCCATTATACCCTAATTGATAATAGTTCTATGTTCAATATCATCCTAATCTAAACCTTCTGGTGCATGGGATACTATAAGACTAACTTTTCTATTTCGAACTAAACAATTAAATAATTTGACAAGAGTGTAGAGAGACCTTTTATAATGTTCAATCTAATAATCTAATTTAAAGGCCTCATTTCCTACTTCTATTTTATATTATACCACCAATACACATCTTTAAATATATATTTTTTAAATTTATCACTATATATTCATAAATTAGAGTTATATTCATATCATCAGTGTGTGAATTACTATATTAATGGTAAATTCATGGTACATTATATTTATAGATCCTACATTATGTCTTATTAATCTTAATAAATTGTTATAGGGTTCTACAAAATGGATGGGAAGAATCCAATCATAAATAAAACTATTCATATTATACCTCCTAATGTCTTGGAAATGGTTTTTATTATTTCATTGAGTGAAATTAATGAATAAAAGTTTTTTCCCATCCAATAAATTCATTTTAAAACTCATGATATAGGGATTAATTGGGGTATAATGGTCGCATAAGATAATAAATTACATAATCGCATTCCTCTTTTATGATTTTCAAAAAAATAATGTCAAATGATGTATACAGGGATAGGAAAATACTCTCATATATTCCATGCCTATCAACCATGCACCCATGTGTATTTACATGAGGGAAGGTCTGAGTGACATCCATATAAAATATCTAAGGCTTTTTGAACAATAGGATATTAATCATAAATTTATAAGAAGATCATGAGATTTTTTCCATTCTCTCCCTTTATCACGTGACCAGTTTCATTAGATGAGTGCACCCATTTGAAATAATGATATCATTCTAATGAAAATAACTATAATAACTCTATATCAACTCCTATATATCAAGATTCTAGTATGTATTATTCACCTGATTATAGTGAAATGTACGAATAAAAAATAAGGGATGACCATTCATCATTTAAAAAAGATGTTTTTACCACCATCAATGAACATAGACAAGTTAACATGGGTTAGTAGTAAGATCATTAGGGTTGTGACCCTGACCCCACTAGCTTGGAGTCAGTTTCTACGTTATTGCATTGTCATAATATACAAGGAATCAAATTCTAAGGGAAAAAAAATTATTAGTCTTGGTAAACTAGATAAATACATGAAATTCACATTATATTTTAAAACATAAAATATAAAAAGAATTTTCTTTGAGATTTCCAATATTCGACTTACCATATCCCCTATTATCAATCAAAAAACACTTCCTGGTATCATGGGGAAAATATAACATAAGAAATGGGTGAGCTCACATTCTTAGTAAGAGTAAGCGTATAGTGGATGTAATGAATAAATAAGGTATAATCAATATGTAATGGTAAATACATAAAACAAAAGTCATTTAATAAATAACTTGAGCCAAATATGGTAGAAATATATAATGATCAAATAATTACAAATAAATAATCCTGTAATCCTAAAAACATAAGTATGGATATTATAACTAATGGAATAATCACATGGAATATCAATAACTGAATTAATAATGACGAAAAGAATAATGTTAAACATATAAAGCAAACTATTGAGGCCTTATTCTAATAAATCTAATACATTCATGAACATGTTCCAATACTTTTATATATATATGGGTAATACCATGGCCAAAACCCAATCTACTTTGTCTCATGAGACCTAGTGATGCCTCGAGGGGCTATAATAGGCCTTGAACATCACTTTATATGTCTAATGAATTCCTTGTATGAAAGGGGAGAAACAAAATTAACTTAAAAATTAATATTTAAACCATCATATGAAATGTAAATACTTTCCTCAATCAATAAAATTAATCATAAACCATCCAGATTAAATTGAATGGTATCAATATAGAAGACCCATAGTAAAATGATCATAAACCATCCAGAAAAATAATAAGGATAGTTTCCTTAGAGTATATCCCCAATAAATCATAAGTAACATCGAAGGATGTCTTATTTGATCTAATTTTATTTTGAAATATCACTTGGAAAATTCCTTGAGAAAATTAACAATTCATTGAAAAATAGCATTTTTTTTAAAACTAGAAAATTCATAAAATATTTTCAAAATCTGATTCCTTGTAAATATAATTTTAAAACTAACAATATTAAAAATATTAGGGAAATAAATTCTTTAAAAATAACCTTTTTTACATTAAAATCAATTATCAAAGAAATAATGTCCAGGAATGTGAGTAATTCCATACATGTAGTATAATTTAAAAAGAACATTCCTTCTACGCTGGAAAGAGGATAGAAAAGTGACTTGTTAAGAAAAAAGAAAAAAATATTACATTAAAACCATTTCAAAAAAATTAAAAAATTGATTAATTTTCTGTAAACATTTTTTGATTATTAATATATTTTTTAAAACATTTTTAGAAAATATAATTTTGGTTGAAAAATAATTTTTTTCGAAGAGATAAATAGAGTCGTGTTTTCTTAAAATCATTTTCTTAATAATTTTAGGTTCCATAGATAGGAAAAAATGAAACTATTACTTTAAAAAGATAAAAAATTAAGAGAAGCTAATAAAATATATTTATTTTTATATTTTAATAACATATAATCCCCCAATAGTGACTAAAATAAAAAATTCTAAATAATGATTAGATTGTAAAATAATCCCTTACCAATTTGGTAACTTTAAAATCATAAACCCTTTGAGATAAATAGAATTAATTAAATATTTAAATTACATGATTAAAAATAAATTCATGATCTAACATACAATAGGTTTTGTATATACACTATACAAAAGAAATAAGTATTGAATATAAACTGTGTCACATATAAGTAAATATGATGTGAGAAAACCATACATTGAGTTTGATAGGTCATGTACATTATTTATCATCCCATATAATAAAGTTGTGTTAATTATTTAATTTATTAAGAGCCTTATTAATGTTTATTATTCCATTTATTTCTATTATTACCATGTTATATATGATTACTCAATCAATTATGTTTAGTTCGACGTTTTGATGATATTTGGTTTATGTGTCAAAATTGACTTTGGTAGATTCACTATGGTCAAAGAGATAATTATTAAACCATATCAAAAATAATAATAAGGAAATAATTCTAATGTTTTAAATAAATAATACTTTTAAAACAAATCATGAATTCTGGTTGTGACAAATGAAGTACATTATGATCATGGAGATGGTAGAGTGTTTGTAACATGAGTAACGTTTCCATTATTAAAATATCATTATGGAAAGGAGGTAAGTTATATTTTATCTATATATATTGATAATAATATTATAAATATCTTATTATTTCATTAAATATAATTTTATATATCATCCACGTGATATGGTGATGAAAATAGAGTCACATCACTTCTTGAAGGAGGTAGTCCACACGTACACTGAAGACATTATCATCTTTTAGTGAGTGTAAAAGTAAGAATGAAAATGATATATTATATTTTAATATTTATAAATATGTAATAAATATCACTGTTATTTTTTTCATCACATATAATCATTATATTTATCCATATTACCTTCCATGTTTAGTGTTAGTGGAAGACGAATCACATCGATTCGCGACGTGGTAGTCTGTTTGTAACATCCCAAGGTTTTATAAAAATAAATTGAAAATGATTGAAATTTTGTTTAAGGTATATATTTATAAGTATCCTTTAAACATAATTTTATTTCTTCAATGTTTTGAATTTCAAGAAACTGTCATCTACAATTGTGTCCAGTATGTTATTTAGAGTCTGTTGAAACAAACTTGTTTTTTGGTGAATAGTAACATACACTTATGAATTGTAATATGAATATTAATATGAATAGTAATATGACCTCATGAATAGTAAATAATAATATTATTTTATTTTCCCAAGGCAATAGGATAATGGGATCTTAATTAATTTTCCAATGTTATATAAAACTAATTGCACTTCAATATTGTTATTTTTTGAATTAACTGTGACCTTATTTAAAAATTAAATTAATAATATTTAGAAATTTATTTTTGAAAAATGGAGTTCATTTTTGAATTTTACACGTCAAAAAATGTTTGGGATAAATTTTTAGTATTTTTCTGAAACTCTTGAATTTTCAGTGATTAGTGAAATATGATGAAATACTGTATAATCGATTTATCAGTAAAACTGCACTATTTATGAAATCATAAGTGATGCAAGGCCACTTGATTTGAACTCACAGGATATTATCACTATTTAGGGCCACTTGATTTGAGATTATTTGTAGTCTTGATAAAAATATTATAATAATGATTAAAATAATCTAAAATACCTCCCCTCCTCCACTATAAATACCACCCTCACTCCCCTCTTCCTCCCACACTCTCAAGCCTTGAGCATTGTCTAATTTCATCCAAATTCCCACCCCAATCTTCTTCCCCATGTTGTATAGCTACTGGTCTCACCAATAGACCAAAATCAAAGCCCTTAAGAAAGATCTCAAGGAGAAGAGATCAAGAGGTAAACATCCTTTTTTTCATTCTTTTCTTTCATTTTTTGTTATTCTCTTCCATTCCCTTTTACTTTTGTTGGGATATTTCATTAAATATTCCCCATTACTGTCCAAATTTTGTATGAATGATGAGATATTCCATTCCTCTCATCAATCTTGTTTTTATGAAATTTGAAGAGATGTCGTTAGGCTGCTGAATATTCGTGAGAAATTTCTCAAGATTTTCTTTTATTTCATGATTAGTTTTTCATCTTGCCTCACTACCTCTTATCCAATAGGCATGAAATCTCTATAATCATGTATATTCATTATTTTTTAATGTTTATGGAAAATTCCTCATCAGTATTCTTCTCCTCTTCCACTTATTTAAAGAATCAAAAAACGTTGTCCATTTGTGTCGAATTACCGACATCGTGGACGATGTATTTTCAATTTCCATTAATTATTTCAAGTCTGGTCATGAAACCATTTATATGGTTGAACCAGGTTACAATATATGTTTTATGACTCATATGAGGTTCTGGAATTCTTTTGTACTCATGTTTTAAATTTAAAATACAAAAAGAGGTTGTTATTATCAAAGAACCACTTAAATGATCTAAACGAACATCATTAATGTTTTATCTAATGAATCATCCTCATATAAAGAATAAAAGTGATAAATGGTATAATTTATGGTATTGGAAATATTTAAATACTAATACATTCCAATTCTAGAGTTTCACTTCCAATCAACAAGAACGATTCATCATGAACCGATCGTGAAAATCACAAAAGAACTCACCCAAAATAAGGCAAGGAACAAAATACTAACAATTAAGGGGTAAAATGAGGTAATTAAATGACCATATAAGATGTTATAAACATGAAAATGTTTCTTTAAAATACTAATAACACTCTTTTAACCATTATACAGGAGGTTTAAACATGTTTTATGTAAGACAAGCCTATGGTAGGGGAATTCTTAACCCGATTTCCATTCTTTGGGTTAACCCTCTACTTTATAATTTATGTGCTATTTAAATTGTTTGTGTGATGGGTTATATTTATATTATGTTTAATTATGTTTATTTACAGAGTATATAAATATTCCATCCACTATATTAAGTCTCACTTCAATTATATGATGTTTATAAGGGACTTTTCTTCTAAAATCCTCTTTTAAAATTCTGTTTTATATTATTCAAAAGCAATGTTTTTATGCTATTGTTTATGTTGTATGATTATGTTTTGGTTATTAGGAATTGTTTATGATGAATTTTGGGGCCTATATTTCCCTCCAATTCATTTGGTATGAGTATGTTGGAGGTCAGTCATACGGTTACTCCAAATGTAACTGTGATGGTTACACAAAGTAAGGTAGCCATGAGGGTTACAAATTTTAAGGTAGCCAAGATAGTTACAATATTATGTAAGTAATGCCCCAATATACCTCTATGATTAAATTTATGTTTGTGTGGATCTTATGTATATCTCATGTTACACGAAGTAAGTATTTATGGGAAAAAATCAGTCTTTTAAAAATGTTTTCATACGTTATGAGTATTCATGGACTAATGTGATTTTTCCTTCTATTTCACACCTTACTGAAATTTTGTGCTCATCCCAAGTTTTTAAATGATTTTTCATAGGTTAATGGATGAGTAATACAACGAAGTAATACATGTTAAATGTTTAAGAATTGTCAAGGAGTCTTGTTTTAAGTTTTAATGTTTTATATTCTGAGAAAAATGGAAACTGATTTTATGGTATCCACTATGTAACAATGTGTAATGTTATGAATGTTTTTTCTTAATTCTCTAATGCTCTAAACTTGAAAAGACCCTAAATGTAAAAGGAAGTGTTTTCTTGAATAAATTTTAGATTTTATATGAAATAAGTTCGGGTTGTTATAGTTGGTATCAAAGGATGGTTTAGATAACTTTCGGGGTTAGAGTGATGTTAATAGAATACCATAAATGATTTTCACTATATGTTTAATTTGTTATAGAATTTAAAGATTACCATGTTGCTTCATCTAAGAAATGTTTTTTTTCGGAATGGTTGTCTGCATAAGGAATAGGGATTCTGAAGAGGAGCATGAAAAACATCTAAGGGTTGTTTTACAAACTTTAAAAGAAAAGAAACTATATGGAAAATTTAGAAAGTGTGATTTTTGGTTGCAACAGGTTTCTTTTCTTGGGAACATTGTAAATAAGGATGGAATAATAGTTGATCATGCCAGAACAAAAGTATTTGATGAATGGCCAACACCCAAAAATGTTACAGAGATTCGTAGTTTTCTGGGTTTAGCAAGATATTACCGATGGTTTGTTAAGAACATTGTATGGTTATCTAGCCCAATAACTAAGTTAACACGAAAATGGGTTAAATTTGTTTGGAAAACGGAATGTGATGTTTGTTTTCAGGAACTAAAGAAGAGATTGGTGAATGCTTCATTTTTGGACTTACCTTCCCGGAATGGTGAGATTTTCATCTACAGTGATGCTTCTTTGAAGGGACTTGGTTGTGTTTTGATGCAGAATGATCCGGTAATTTCCTATGCTTTGAGACAACTTAAACCTCATGAGATAAATTATCCCACACATGATTTGGAATTGGAAGCTGTGGTTTTTTCTTTGAAAATTTAGAGGCATCATCTATACGGAACCAAATTCCAAATATATACTGACCATAAAAGTCTAAAGTATATATTCACTCAGAAGGAATTAAACATGAGGCAGAGAAGATGGCTAGAACTGATAATGGATTATGACTGCACGATCAATTACCATCCTAGAAAAGCAAACAAAGTAGTGGATGCCATAAGTTGGAAACATCATGCATCATTAATCGTGCTATGTTTGGAACATGATCCCTTGATTAATGATTTGATGAATTTTGTCTTGGAAGTTATTGGTGCAGGGAATACCTCTCTTTTGTTTCAGGTTTCAGTGCAGTCTTCGTTGTCAGACAGAATTATGAATGCATAGAGGGAAGACCGTGAGCTACAGAAAAAGGTAGAATTTGTTAAAATGGGTAAGTTTCTAGAATTTAATCTTGATAGAGATTGTGTTTTAAGATTTGGAAAAAGGTTGTGTGTGCCTTGTGATTCCCAGTTGAAGAAAGAATTTTTGTTTGAAGCTCATAGTTCTCCATTTTCTGTTCATCCTGGATGTTCTAAGATGTACAGAGTCCTTCGAGAGTATTATTGGTGTAATGGGATGAAAAGAGATATTACTTATTTTATAATGAAATGTTTGACATGTCAATAAGTTAAAGCAGATCCGCAGTAACCGAATGGAATGCTTCAGCCTTTTCTAGTGCCAGAGTGGAAATGGGAGAATATATCCATGGATTTTTTGGTGGGACTACCAGAGACTTCTCGAGGTAACAATGCGATTTGGGTTATTGTTGATCGGCTAACAAAGTCTGCACATTTTCTTTCTATTCGAGATACAATGACATTGGATCAGCTTTCTCGATTGTACCTCAATGAGATTGTCAGGTTACATGGAGTTCCTCTTTCCATTGTGTCTGACCGAGATCCCAGGTTCATTTCTAAATTTTGGAAGGTACTTCCGAGGTCATTGGGCACATAGTTGAATTTCAGTACAACTTTTTATCCTCAATAAGATGGGCAGTCAGAACGAATGATTAAAACTTTGGAGGATATACTTCGAGCTTGTTCAATGGACTATTAGGGAAGTTGGGATCAACATCTTTCTTTAGTTGAGTTTTCTTATAATAACAGTTTCCATTCCAGTATTCAGATAGAATCTTTTGAGGCCTTGTATGGAAAGCAGTGTCGGACTCCTGCGTTTTGAGATGAAGTCGGTGAAAGAAAGATGATGGGGCCAGAATTAGTAGAAGAAGTGGCTGAGAAAGTGAGGATGATCCAGCAACACATGAGGACAGATCAGAGCATGAAAAAAAGTTATGCAGATAACAGAAGGAAAGACTTCTCTTTCAAGGTAGGTGACCATGTTTTCCTTAAAATCTCTCCTTGGAAAAGTGTGATGCGTTTTGGTAGGAAAGGGAAACTAAGTCCACGGTTCATCGGTCCTTTTGAAATCTTGGATAAACTTGGAACAGTTTCATACCACATAGCTTTTCCTTCAAGCTTGTTTCAGGTACACAATGTTTTTCATGTTTCGATGTTGAGAAGGTACATTCCAGATTCATCACATGTCTTGAGCCCGGAAGCAGTTCAGCTGGCAGAGAACCATTATTATGAAGAAAACCCGGTTTAGATTATTGATCAAAGAGAATAAGTATTTTTGAATAAGTTAATCTACCAGGTAAAGGTTTTGTGGAGAAACCACATGGCTGAAGAAGTAACATGGGAGTCTGAAAATTCTATGAGGGAAAAATACCCTCAGTTGTTTAATAAGTAAATAAAATTACGAGGATGCAATTTCAAGAAGGTGTGGATAGTGTAACATCCCAAGGTTTACTAAAAATAAATTGAAAATGCTTGAAATTTTGATTAAGTTATATATTTATAAGTATCTTTTAAACATAATTTTATTACTTCTATGTTTTGAATTTCAAGAAACTGTCATCTACAATTGTGCTCAGTATGTTATTCAGAGTCGGTTGAAACAAACATTTTTTTGGTGAATAGTAACATACCCTTATGAATAGTAATATGAATAGTAATATGACCTCATTAATAGTAAATAATATTGTTATTTTATTTTCCCAAGGAAATAGGATAATGGGATCTTAATTAATTTTCCAATGTCACATAAAACTAATTGCACTTCAATATTGTTATTTTTCGAATTAACTGTGACCTTATTTAAAAACTAAACTAATAATATTTAGAAAATTACTTTTGAAAAATGGAGTTCATTTTTGAATTCTACAGGTCGAAAAATGGTTGGGGTAAATTTTTGGTATTTTTCTGAAACTCTTGAATTTTCGGTGAATAGTGAAATACGATAAAATACCGTATAAGGAATTTATCAGTAAAAATGAACTATTTATGAAATAATAAGTGATGAAAGGCCACTTTATTAGAACTCACATGATATTATCACTATTTAGGGCCACTTTATTTGAGATTATTCATAGTCTTGATAAAAATATTATAAGAAGGATTAAAATAATCTAAAATACCTCCCCTCCTCCACTATAAATACAACCCTCACTCCCCTCTTCCTCCCACACCTCTCAAGCCCTGATCATTGTCTAATTTTTGACAAATTCCCTCCCCAATATTCTTCCCCACGTCCTAGAGTTACTTGTCTCACCAAAAGACCAAAATCAAATCCCTTAAGAAGGATCTCAAAGAGAAGAGATCAAGAGGTAAATAACCTCTTTTTTTCTTTCTTTTCTTTCATTTTTTGTTATTCTCTTCCATTACTTTTGTATTTTGTTGGGATATTTAATTAAATATTCCCCCTTAATGTCCAAATTTTGTATTAATAATGATATATTCCATTCCTCTCATCAATCTTGTTTTTATGAAATTTTAAGAGACGTCGTTAGGCTGCTGAATTTTGATGAGAAATTTCTCAAGATTTTCTTTTATTTAATGATTCATTTTTCTTATTTCCTCACTCCCTCTTATCCAAGAGGAATTAAATCTCAAAAATCATGTATATTCATTATTTCTTCATGTTTATGGAAAATTCCTCATCATTATTCTTCTCCTCTTCCACTTATTTAAAGAATCAAAAACATTGTCCATTTGTGTCGAATTACTGACCTTGTGGGCGATGTATTTTCAATTTCCATTAATTATTTAAATTCTGGTCATGAAACCATTTATATTGTTGAACCAGGATATAATATATGTTTTATGACTCATATAAGGTTCTGTAATTATTTTTTACTCGTGTTTTAAATTTAAAATACAAAAAGAGGTTGTTATTATCGAAGAACCACTTAAATGATCTAAACGAACATCATTAATGTTTTATCTAATGAATCATCCTCATATAAAGAATCAAAGTGATAAATGGTATAATTTATGGTAATGTAAATATGTAAATACTAATCCATTTCAATTCTGTAGTTTCACTTCCAATCAACAAGAATGATTCATCATGAACCGGTCGTCAAAATCACAAAAGAACTCACCCAAAATAATGCAAGGAACAAAATACTAACAATTAAGCGGTGAAATGAGGTTATGAAATGAACATATAAGATGTTATAAACAAGAAAATGTTTCTTTAAAATACTAATAACACTCTTTTAACCATTATACATGAGTTTTAAACAAGTTTGAAGTAAGACAAGCCTAAGGTAAGGGAATTCTTAACCCGATTTCCATTCTTTGGATTAACCTTCTACTTTATAATTTATGTGCTATTTAAATTGTTTGTGTGATGGGTTCTATTTATATTATGTTTAATTATGTATATTTACAGAGTATATACATATTCCATCCACTCTATTAAGTCTCACTTCATGTATATTATGTTTATTAGGGACTTTTCTTCTCAATTCCTCTTTTAAAATTCTGTTTTATATGATTCAAATGCAATGTTTTTATGCAACTGTTTATGTTGTATGATTATGTTTTGGTTATTGGGCATTTTTTATGATTAAGGGTGGGACATATATTTCCTTCCAATGCATTGGGTATGAGTATGTTGGAGTTCGGCCATATGGTTACTCCAAGTGTAACTGTGATGGTTACACAAAGTAAGGTAGCCGTGAGGGTTACAAATTTTAAGGTAGCCAAGATGGTTACAAGATTATGTATGTAATGCCCCAAGATACCTCGATGATTATATTTATATTTGTGTGGATCTTTTTTATTTCTCATATTACATTAAGTAAGTATTTATGGGTGAAAAGCATGTCTTTTAAAAATGTTTTCATACGTTATGAGTATTCATGGACTAATGTGATTTTTCCTTCTTTTTCATACATTACTGAGCTTTTCTGCTCATCCCAAGTTTTTAAATGATTTTTCACAGGTTAATGGATGAGTAATACAAGGATGTAATACATTTTAAATGTTGAAGAATTGTCAAGGAGTCTTGTTTTAAGTTTTAATGTTTTATATTCTGAGAAAAATGGAAACTGATTTTATGGTATCCACTATGTAACAATGTGTAATGTTATGAATGTTTTGTCTTAATTCTCTAAAGCTCTAAACTTGAAAAGATCCTCAATGTAAAAGGAATTGTTTTCTTGAATAAATTCAAGATTATGTATGTAATAAGTGCGGGTTGTTATACTGTAGTTCACACAAGCAGTGTTATCATATCCCATACGTAATGGAAAGTGAAAAATGTATTTAAGATATAATGAATCCAGTTGTATAAGTATTTTATAAATATCATATATATAATTTATATCCATCGTAATACCCAACTGTGAGAGGTGGTAATTCAAAAATGAATGAAATCATTTCCAGAGATGTTAGTCCACCGTACACATGATTGATGATTTCATAACCCATTTGATTAAATTGGGGATGGTTGAGGGTCATTAAGTTAAAATAAAAAATATAATTTAATTGAATATATTTAGTTTATTATGTCATAATAGTTTAATAAGAATTTTAGTAGTTGGAGGAATAAATAACGTAAAATCACTCGTTGAAAGCCTCTTCATCTGGTAACCTCCAATGGTTTACACAAATAGTCTTACTAGGTTTCATTTAAGATGAAAATAAAGATTTTAGGTTGAGATTATTTAAATTGGGTAGTGATTAAGGTAGTTTTTTTAAATCAAAAATGGATTTAATGTGTGAAAAAAGATAGGAGAGGGTGTGGCCTTTTATAGGTGTGGTGAGTGGCACACTTGTAATTTTTTATAAGAAAAATGTTCACCCACATCATTAAAATGAAAAAGGACCAAATTTTATTAATTAGAGTAATTAAAAATTATAATATCAATATATAGTGATAAAATATATTTTATACAACTTTTTAGTTCATTTTAGTCCTTATTTTTCAGTTTAACCCCCCATGTCAATCAGTTTTTACCTTTACCACGGTAAATAATTTTAATTATATTCACCATTAATTTGGATAAAATTTTAATACGAACATTTTTTTTATATTATAAATTTTTATAATTCAAAATATGGAATCTATTTTTTCAAATTAAATCCACATAATTGGAGAATTTTAATTAGAATTAATATTATAAACATGACAATAAATCATGTTTTCCAAGAGAAAAATTTCAAAATTTTACAATTTTTTTATATCAAAATTCAATATGTAAATGATTAAAATAACATAAAAAAGATTAATATATGTAGCTTAACTAATTTTACCTTAAAAAATATAATTTAATTTTACTTTATAAAAAGTTTAAACACAATGCAGTTTTCCATTATATATCAGTATTTTTCACTATTTATCAAAAAATGAAACTTTTTAAAAAAAATCCCAAATATTAAGCCTATGAATAATTTAATATGATTGTTTTAAAAATGAATTTTATTTTTTCAAATAAAGTTACTAAAATTTTTATGAAATAATTTCAAATTATATGTACAAATCACGACTAAATTGCCTTTTAGAAAAAATACAGTTTTTCAGAAAACATTTATTTTTGCATTAAATGATTATTATTTTTTAAATAAATAGATAACCATAATTATACCAATTTAGTTAGTTCTATTCATACCCATTAATTTAATAGCTAGGCTATAATGGTATATTATATGATAGTTCATTTATAATCAATTTTTCATGTTCTGCAAGCTATCGAATATATTAAATTTAAATAAATATATTTCATGGGTCACTTAAGCATACTAGTGCATGTTTCATATGCTATGAAATTAAACATTATTCATTTATAATAATATCATGTTACATTATCCCAAAATTAAATCAATTTTATCCTTGTAATTTAGTCTTGATCTCAGTAAAATAGGGTTTGACATTTGAAAATACCTTTATTGAAACCCCACATCGTCAAAACGGATAATAAAATATCATCTTAATAAGAGAAAAAGGATGTATAAATGTCATCCATAGTAACACATCACAAGGTTTCCATACTGGATAACATTATTTAAAAATTAAAACATGGACATAGAAGAGATTTCTAATTCCCAAGGATTAATAGAGAGTGATATGGATCTTTTATCATGGGGAAGTGAGTGATCCATAAAAGATTAGTGATCACAAAATCATAAATCAATAATGATTTAAGGGACCATTTCATTCATTAGATATGAAGGTAATAGGCTAAGTATTTCTTTTATTATCCTTTTCTTAGAGTTTAATAATTCTTTTACTATATAATAATATTAGGAAATATACTTACTATATATTTTTATATTTGATAACCACAATTTAATCCTTTGGTTGTACATCAATCAATTTCTAATTAATCACTAACTCCACGAAATTGATATCAAAAACCAAATTCATGTATTCCTAAAGAACTAAAAATCAATTTTAATATATAATAATATCCATAACAGAATGATATTTCATTATTTCAATCTCTAATTATATTTTTAATAAAATTATTAGTAAGTGTAATCTAATATGCATAAATATTCATAAGGTAATGTAATACATTAATATCTAAAACCTAATCCAAAGATTAACATAATCCATTTAATAATTTTTAGCCATACGAAAAATCCTAAATATTATGATCCAAAACATTAGAAAATAAGGTCTCTAAATTTACAAAATCTACTTATCATTAATCTTCCAAACAACATGAAGTAAATCTTAATCATCGCATTCCAAACATGTGAATACCTTCTTCATGTATTCTCTAAAAACAATCTAATAACTATAATTATGATAAAACCTTATTAAAAATGTTCATCCATCATTATTTATTAAATAAAACATAGATTATTATACATATTCTTTAAATCCAAAAATATTGATAACTATATCAATGATATCATAGACTAGTTTGTTAACAATTCATTAACCAGTTCCAAGGTAGCCGGTACTAACTAATTAACATTATCTATATCAATCGTATCTTTATCCCAACATCATTATCTCAACCTCAGGAATATATAAAGGTTTATCTATTCCTAAATCACGTGTTTTCCAAAAATTTCAACATTCCACAGAATCATTTTTCTTGTTTATCGGTACCACTTGACATATTCCTTCAAAGCATTAATGAAAAAGTATTTTAGTACAATAGTTATACACTTCATAATTCTTATAACTATGATATCTTTTCTAAAATACTCAAATGAAAAAAAAAATATTGAATCCAAACACATAAATATTATTCATTAATAGTTTTCTTTTTTAATATCATAAGATTTATCATGATTCATTAGTTAATTAAGATGTATTTTCATTTTATGCTTGGGGAATTCGATTACATAGTTCCCCATATCCTTATATTTTAAGAACTGAAAATTAGAAACATTTTTCATTCCCATTAAATCACGAGCATGTTGGAATTTCTCTCCACACTTTTAGTAAGCTCTTATTCCATTTTGAAAATTACAAAGGTGTTTCTTTTCATAATTATCACATGTGGGAAAATCTTTCTTTTCCTTATTTCCTTTATCCACATTTTTCTATGAAATCCTCTTTTTCAATTTCATCCTTTTCCATCCATATTACATAGATAATCATTTCTTTATATTTTTAACCCATGATAGTAGATCCTCATATGATGATAATATTTGGGGTACTAGTTCTCTATGAAGTATTCTTTTAATACCATCAAATAAACAGTCACTCTCACTCTATATATTAAGTTCATTTATGTAGTTCCCATTTCTTATGTTAGGTGTCATTTATAAATAAAGTCATATAATTGATTAGATCATAAAATGTTGAATCATAATGTATAATATCAAATATAATGAAATACCTAACATAATTTTGAAAACATATTCATAGCCAATATCATAATCATAACCATCGATTATTTAGGGATATCTTTATTTTTAAATCATTCAAAATGGTTTTTAATGAAAATGTGAATTACCCTAAGAATATCCTCTGGTAGTGTCATACTAACTGAGTAGTAAGGCCCATTTTCATTCACTTGGTGATGATTGGGTGATTCCCAATGTTATCTTTTAGAGTTATTACCCCTAGAGACATATGTTCTAGAACAAAATCAACTTGTAATATCCATATAGGGATGAATTTTCTAGGAAAATTCACATAATAACTTCCTTAAGAAACATTAGTAATTTCTTCTTTACTTATCCTAAATCTTTAGCATAGGTTCATATTCCCTAATATATGTTTTCAAAAATCTATTTCCCATTGTTTATAATAAACTACTTCTGATAACAACTATAAAGACCTGGACCCCCAATATCCCAGATCCCATTTCTAAATTATTACATTTTCATAAGATACAATAAATCATATGTATAAGGACTGGATTGTTTATCAGTATTCATAAATAGATACATACTTTCAATTAAAATTATATTTTAATAAATAAAATAAAAAAATAATATTATTTTAAATTTATATTATTCCCCTTATCATATCCATTCATATCAATGAAAAAAACACTTCTTAATATCATAGGGAAAATAAAACATAAGAAATAGTTGATCTCAAATGCTCTGTAAGGGTAAGAATATCATGAAAGCAATGAATAAATAAAGAATAATTAATATGGAAATGTAAATTACTAAAACACATTCTATTTAATTAATATCATTAGGGTGATATTAATGTAAAAAATAATGATCAAATAATTCTATATAAATCATCACATTGTTCTGAAAATGTAACCATGGATATTCAAACTAATCAAATAATCACTTGGAATAAAATAACTAAATTCATAATGATGGTGTTCCTAATGATGTAAATATAAAATATACCATAAATTCCATCTTCCAAGACATATAATATCATTTAGGATATGTTCGAAGACATTTATATAAATGGTTAAGGCCTCTTCCAAATCTCAATCTAGTTTGTCTCATAATATCTAATAATGCATCAAGAGGCTATAGAGGGCCTCATCCATTACTTATAAAGTCCAATAAATTTCACATAAAAATGGTGGAAGACATAATTTAAATATACATTCATATTTTAACTAGCATATGAAATGTACATAATTTCCCAAATCAATAAACTTAATCAAAAACTGTCTAAAGTAATGTGAATGGTATCAATATAGTACATCCCTGGTTAAACTGATCATAAACCATGTGAAGAAATAATATTGCTGGTTTCATTGGATTATATCTTCATTAAAGAACAACTAACATCAAATTGAGTCTTATTATGTGGAAAATTATTTTTTTATATACCTTATAATATTAGTTCAGAAAAATAACCTTTTATTGGAAATCTACCTTTTTATTTTAAAAATTAAAACTTTAAAAAATATTTTCGAAATCATATTGTTTTCAAAACACTTTAAAAATATATGAATTCCAATAATATTATGAAAATAATTTTATTTAAATTTAACCTTGAAAACATTCAAATGAATATTCAAAGAAATGAAGATCATGATGGAAGGTAATTCGGTACATGTCGTATAAGTTAAAAAGAACATTCCTTTTACACGGTAAAAATATTAGAATATTGACTTGTTCGGGAAAAAATAAGATGGATCCTATCAGACCATTTTTTAAAAATTAAATCATGGGTAAATTTTCTTTGATATATATTTATGATAATGTTAAAACATTTTTTAATTAATTTATTAGAAAACATTGTTTTGGAATATATGGATTTTTGACCGAAGAGAGAAATAAATTCATATATTCTTAAAAACATTTCCTTAATCATTTTAAGTACCAAAGATTGTTAAATTTTACAATTATTTGAAAAAGTAGATTAATATCCATAGGATAATAAAATAGATTTATTTTAAGATATAAATATAAAATAATTCATGAAAGGCAGACTTAAACAAAAACTATACCAAATAATGATGACATTGTGAAATAAAAATCTTACCACTTTGGCAACATTTAAATACTATACCCCCTGAAATAAATATATTTAAATGAAACATTAAATACCATGAAGAAAAAACTACATAGATATATAACATAAAAAATGTAATATATACCCCAAATAAAAATAAATAATTGGTTAATATGGTGTATGTCTCATGGAAGTAAAAGTTATATGAGAAACCCTTACCTTGAGTCATACTCATCATGTAAATTTTTAATCTTCATAAAGAATAAACATGTGTTAATTATTTTAAAAAAATAACCTTTTTAAATTTTATCAATCATTTCATTTCACGTATTACTATGTTATATTTTATTATTTAATCAATTAAATTTACATCGGATGTTTCGATGATATCTGGTTTTTCTATTGAAAATGACTTCGGTAGGTTGACTATGGTCAACGAGGTCACTATTTAAAATTTTCCAGAATAATAATATCTAATTAATTATAATATTTATATATTAA
Source organism: Viscum album (assembly GCA_963277665.1). Classification (NCBI taxonomy): domain Eukaryota; kingdom Viridiplantae; phylum Streptophyta; class Magnoliopsida; order Santalales; family Viscaceae; genus Viscum; species Viscum album. The sequence continues at coordinate 835,204,533 of OY728126.1, read as the reverse complement.
TTATACATTTAAAACAAATCATTAAATATGTTTATGTGAAATGAATTATGTTATGATAATGGATATGGTTGGTCGTATGTACGCATGAGTAATGTTTCAATTTTTGAAATATCATTATAAAAAGGATGTAAGTAATATTTTAACCTTATAGAATTATAATAATATCATAAATATCATATTATTTCTTTAAAAATACTTAAATATTTCATACATGTGTTTTGGTGATGAAAATAGAGTCACATCTTTTTATAGAGGCAGTAGTCCACATCTACATGAATAACATTATCTTATTTTGGGGAGTAAAATGTTATGGAATAAAATGATATATTATGTTCTTATAATGATAAATATGTTATTAATATTATAATTAGATCATTTATATCACAACTTATCATTAAATTTATCTATATCACATTCCATGATAAGTGTATGTGAAATTAGAATCACATTGCTTTGTGAGGTGATAATCTTCCATATGCACGAGTAACGTTATCATATCTCATATAGAAATAAAAGTAAAAAAGTAATATATTATATAATGAATCCAAAATTATAATTATTTTATAAATATCATATATATATATATTTTATATCCATCATGATACCCAACTGTTTGTGGTGGTAATGGAAATATTAATGACATCAGTTCATGAGGTGGTAGTCCACCATACATACAAATGATGATTTTATAACCCTTTTTATAGATGTAGGGATTTTTTTCATGTAATTTTGTTAAAATAAAAACATATAATTATATGTATTATATTGATAATATTATATCACTATGGTATAATAATAATCGGATGAGGTAGAGGAATTAATATAATAAAAATTCCCGTTAAAGAACATTACCTCTTCTTTAGGTAATATCCTTAGGTTTTCACTAAAATCATTCCATGGATGGATTTCTACATGAAATAATGACTCTAGTATTAGTGTAGGGAATCAATGTTGTTATTTTGGTAGGTATTGTCTAGAAAAAATGGTTTTAAGGTGTGAAAAATAGAGGAGTGGGGTTCCCTTTTATAATTGAGGTGATTGGTACACTTTAATTTTTGAAAAGAGAATGGAGTAGCCAGGTATTTTACATAAAAAAGGTTCAAAACAGAGTATTATAAATACTTATACATGATAGAATCTCAATATGTCCATAATATATATTTTATAATAGTTTTAAAGACAATTATTTGCTTATTATTTTAGTTTAATCCCTCGATACATTAGTTTTTACCCAAACCACAGTAAATAATTTTTACTATTTTTAGTATTAATAATTGTAAAAAATTAATAAAAACTTATTAAATAATATAAATAATTTTAATTAAAAATATTGAATCCATTTTACTAAATTCCAACTATATAATTTGAAAATTTAATTTCAAATTAATCTCATAAACGTGATGATAAAGAAGTTTTCAAAGAGAATGTGTTCAAATATTTATAAAGTTATTATTTAAAAATTCAATATGAAAATAATTCCAACGGAATAATTTGGATTAATATATATAACATAACTAATTTTACTTTAAAAACCATTTAAAATATCATTTATCTTTATAAATAATTTAATCAAAAAGGTGGTTTTCAATTAAGATTCATTTTTTCAATATTCAACAAAAAATTCAACATTACATAAAAATCGAAAAAATAACCATAATTTAATTTCGATATGATGGATTAAAAAATTAAATTATTTTTTTCAAATAAAATTTATAAAATTGGTAATAATTAATTTTAAATTATCTATGTAAAGTATGATTAAACTGTCCATAAAAAAGTCATTTTTCAAAAAACATTTCATTTTCTTTTAAATGATAATATTTTTATTTCTTATAAATTAATAACCATAATTATACTAATTTATTTATTTATTCCATGCCCAAAAATTTAATTAATTGGTTATAATGGTATAATTCATTATGGTTCATTTAGACTTGAGATTTCGTGTTCTGCAAGCTAGAAAAGTGATTAAAATTAAAGAAATATATTATATGGGATTCTTAAGATCAGTGTTGTATGTCACATCCGTCATCAATACAATGTTATTTTTTTATGATTTTGGGGGGTTACAATTGGACTAAATTAATCAATGTCTGATTGAACCTAGTGTAATGTTATGGGTACATTTCCCTTTTAAAATAGCATAATGATGTTTATTCCTAAAACTATATAGAAATTCCAAGATTGGATCTCTAGGCAACCCAAACATTTCAGTCTATTATATGACCCCCAAGGCTAAAATATGTGTCGAGAAGATTGTAACAAACCCATCCTACCAAATTGTAATTTGATGTTCATAAGATGATTATGGTTAAATTCATTTTGGAATTCCATCATCTAATGTTCATTTCCAACATTTTCCCTATCTAGAAACTAATGGGATGATTTGGATCTACATTTACGTTAGGGATATCAACTAGAAATTCCCCATGAATGATTTATCATCCCCATTAAATGAACTTATGATCAGTTCAATGGTCATATTTGTATCCATATTCTATGTGGGTGGATATTCCAGTGAGAACTAGATATAAATATCCCCTATATATGAGGAGGTTTCTTCCTTTAAGGAACCCAAATGGGAATATTATTACCAAATAATACCCTTTTCCATGAATAATATCAGTAGTACATATCAACATGCCATGAAATATATCATAAAGCCCTTTTATGGAAGAATATACTGTAATATGTGGAATATCTGGTGGTTAAATGAAAAAAACATTGTGATCAATGTTCTAATATTGAAATAGGTTTCAACTTGATATATCAATATAGATTAAATATGACCCCCTCCAAATAATATTCACGGTAATATCAAGTAAATTATTTGTGTTTGAGGTATACTATCTAAAAATCAATGTGGAATTTGAAAATTCTAATATGATACTTTATATGCCTCCTCCTAAAAACCACTAATAGTTGACCAGACACTAAATATTCCATTACTATATCAAATTTTTCAAATAAAATTTCATCATAATGTGTTTTCCCTTCAAAATGTTGATGAGGAAAGTTTTAACCTATCTATAATATGATGGATTTTAAAGGTAATTAAAAAATCTAAACCAGTACCTTATATATCCACTAGTTTTGATATCATCTATAGAATATAGGACTCTTATCCTTTATATCGAAACCTAATAGTGATCTATTGAAACTTTCCTTACTTAGAATAATGATTTTGGAATGGATAAAAGTCTTTACTCTCCCAATAATACAATGTTAGATTCAAATGCCTAATTTTCTATCATTGAGAAGAACATCCTTGTACAAATTTTTATAGTGTAGAAGATGAGAAACTACATAATGAATTAAAAGGTTTTCATGGTTTCTCATGTTAATTGAATTAATTATTTCATCAGTTACCTAATATTAATGAATAATCTATTTTAGTGGGATATCATTCCATAGTAGTTAGATATTTTTGTTCATGTCTCATCGTGTGATTATTTGGAAAGAATTAGAAGATTCACTCTTGGAAAACCCAATCCCAAATAAATTGTTGCTAAATAAAGATATTCATAATGAAGATGTTTTATCTATCTATGAGACCTCCCAACTGTTGGAGATGTACTTTTATGGTTCCTCTAATATCCTAACATGTATAAGGATTCCAAATCCTAAACTCAGTTTGGTTATCATGGGGTTTTCTTCATCTCTGTATTGATAGTAGTTTTGTCATACACTTTCATGTTTTTAAAGGATTCACAAAAAACTGAGATATAAAACTAAGAACTTATCATAGGACTAGATATAATCATGATTACTCTAATGGTTCAATTAAATATAAAGGGTTATTTAGAGGTTATAATCATGAAAATTAGTGGAAAAATCCATCAATATGGATGTTATGATTCAATTTATTTATTGTGTATAACGGTTGGTGTCTAAATTCTATCCAAATCCAACATCACCTCATATACCGCATTCATAAAATGCATATAAAGATACATCAGACTATATAGCTATAAACATAGAAAACCTAATGACGACAAGGGATTCATTCTCATTTAACATCATAGGGTAGACTTTCCATTCATCAATAATGATATGGATGTGATCAAAGAGGTCAACGCCACCATTTATCAAGGAGATATTATATTCTAAATAACTAATACAATAATTTGATGTATGTATCCCATAATAGACTACCTTAAAAATTGGATTCTTACATCAATACGAGATACAAAATAATATATCCATCACTAGGTGGAAATTCTCTTCGCCTATGTTTTCTTGAATTCTGAGAAAGTCCTCTAGAAAGGAGGATTTGATAGAGTCCACCTCATATTATTTGAAGGATGAGAGACCCATGTAGTTATGAAAGAATCCCATACTAGATATTATGGTTCCCACTAGTCAAGAGAAATGTTCGTTCATCAAATAAAAAGGCATGGAAACATATAGTCATCAATTATAAATGTTTACATAGTGTTTACAAAAACAATTCAGGATTTTCATATACATTCCAACATCATTCATCAATCCAAAAAAATTGGCACAGTGCACAATATTGTTATCCATTTTCTATATAGGAGATAAAAGTCATAAGGTCATATCACCTATAATAAATAATTTAGTATACTTACATCCTTTCTAAATCAAAATTATTCACTTTATTGAATGATTCCATCCCTCTCAATAAATATGGAATGAATGTTTTCATTAATTCCATGATGTCTAGTATCATCACTATATTTGGTGTCCCTCACACAATATTGATGAATAATGGAACTCATTTCTTTTATTATAAATTTAATAGGTTGTGACATGAGTATATTATCTATTACAATCATTCATACTACTAATATGAAGCATTGAATTGATCGATAGAGGATTTCAACCAAACTCTATCTAATATCCTTCGAAAAATGGAAGCTATGGACAAGAAGTTTGGGACAATAAAAAGCCTTTATTTTATTTATTTTATTATCACACTACATAACATTATTTCACATGGGTAACCCTATATTCACTCATGTATAATAAATGGGCATTCCTTCCCATGGGAATTTTACTGCCTTAACTTTACTTTACTAATCGCAATCAAATATCTGAAGATGAACAACCTCATATAGAACATGATTAATCAAACAGACTTGATGAGAAAATGTTATGTACACTACATAACCTATAGATATATTAAAATTTCATTGTGTGAGTATTTAATAAGAAATATCATATCCTCTCATTCATATGTGGGGAACTAATTTGGCCTTAAGTAATCCCATGATATCTAGGAAGAGGCCCCCAAAATTGGAGATAAAGATGGAAGGACCTAATTCCATATATAATTCCAACTACAAAAAATCCTACTCCATGATTAAAATGGATGGAGAGTGTATCACGCATAACAGTAGGGAAAATATTCTCAAGAATTAATTTTATTAACATCATGTTTAGCTTATAATGTACTCCCTAAATGAAATTAAACTTTACAGTATAATGTTTTGGATATTTGAAATTTAATTTCATTACCTATAGTTATTCATTTATAACGTTAAATTACATGACATATAGTATATCCCACACAAATTTAAGATTTCTATAGTATAAAATCTCACAAGAACATAAAATTATTGAAGAGTTCAATGCCATGTGAACTAAAATCATAAAATCCCAACCCCATATAAGTGTTCAATCCACATATCAGTGTCCTTTCCTATGGGAGTTGATAGTTGTGGTCACACTAACCGAAACTGATTTTGTGACCAACCAAACCTATAATTGAAAATTACCTATATGATATCTACATGGGGATTGATTTATATAATTTGAAGATACATAGTGATGCTTGAATCATATATTCTAGTCATCATCATAGTTTCCATTCCCATGTCTTTTTCTACTCTAGTAATGTTTCATTTTCTAATTCACATCGAGTTTTCTTATCTCTCTCCATAACATCAATACATTTTTTGTTCCTCTCTTACATATTATTGAGATCTATATAATTATATATTATCAAGAATTATATATTGATTTATTTCTTCTACATCATAATACATAATAACACCTTGATTATCTACCCTTGTAATAGTCACAAATATATCAACATTAACTCCCATATCCATCCAAGTGTTTAGGACCTATCATTAAAATTGTGTTTCTCAATGTCCCTATATTAGGATAAAAGCATCTTTATATTATCCCTTCATATGTGTCAGACCTATATAGAGACCTATATAATAACCAAATGTTCTTTGATTCTTATTATCCATGGATATGTATTAGTAACACCCTATCGTAGATTATTTGTTAAGATAGAGGGTTATGTGCCCTTACGTACACCTCCTTGTATTTTAAAGGTTTTTTAATATAGTTCAGCTACTAAATAAAACATTTGGTAGAATATTCTATTGAATTGGAGTTATAAAAAAATTAAATAACAAAAAAATATCCATATAAAAAAAATCAAAGCAAGCATAATCAACAAACATGAATAGTGGTATAATAATTGAATATTTTAGAAGATTACAATCACAAATCCATGATCACCCACGGATATAATCATAAATACAAAAAAAATACCCAAGAGAATATACATTTTTCCCCAATCTTCCCCTCATACCAACATCCTGATTTTTCAAGCTATTTCATCCCAATAAATTTGACATCCTATACTCAAATTCAAAGAAGAAAAAATGTTTTGACATACATCAAAGCCCCATAAATGGTTTGATAAATAAATCTTAATGTATTCTCACCATATTTCACTAATATACACCATTATATTGTTTATTCATGAGTAATGTAAATGGAAAAAAATAAATATGTGGTTCGGGTCATTAAGTGCTAACCAGGCCACCATGACACACAAAGAAACTTGTTTTGGAATATATCAAAATCCACCTTGTTCTAAATCTATACCCACACATGTTGGGTAGTCATGTTCTGACCAGGATAAGAAAACACCCAACCATACCTTCTTAGGCCCCAGGCCAATATCCAGTCACTTCATGTCACTAATCCCAACCCTTACCCAAATAAGTAGGGTGGGTAACTTTCATTAGGTACCCAAGACAATCCTCTTAGGTAACCTCACACTGAATAGTAAACTCGTTCACTCCCACCATATAAGAATTCACTCAATTGTTCCATGAACCGTTTCCCTTAGGATATGATACATTAAATAGACTTAGTATATTCCCTGCATTGAAGGTTTTCTTTCCAACCTTATGTTCAAGATTCATCGCACTAAGAAGTGCCTTACACAATATTACTCAGAAAACAGTGTACAATAAGGCCTAGACCATCCTGTATTCTATAATAGAATCTATCCATCCATATTCATCATTATACAACCTGGAATACACATACAACAAAAAATGTGCACATGAATAATTGTAATGGATCACCAGATCATTTCAAATAACTACTCACTTAGAACCTATCCTTGTACAATGATGCACCTCCTTCTATATCTATCCCAAGAAAAATATAGTGTTCTAAACATTATCATCACACCCATCAAGTTGTTCTCTAGGATCCTCCAGACCCTTCTCAACCCCTTCTCATTGATACAAATAACCCTCATCACCCCACAAAGACTCATCGTACAATCGGATCTACCTGACCCTAGCCTCCAAGGATCAGTAAAATTCTCATCAAAACTATAATCATAATATGGTCCTACTAAACATGGACCATCCTAATAAATATATCTCCAAACCATTTGAAGAGTCCTCCATGTCTTGAGTGATGATCCTGACACACTCTAAGGCCTTATCAAACGTCTCCTAAGGAGATTCCTCAATCATCGCTTATATAGGAAATCCCCCTCCATTCCACATAATTTATTTCAGGCATACTCATCTCACTCATAGATCTCACTAGGCCCGAACACCTTAATCAAGAAGGTGTCCCACATCATATGTGATGTGTTTGTTCATGACACCAAATATCATCAGGATGAAGCTACTCATGCATTGCAAACTCATCTAAAGGAATCGGCATTATCAACCCACATCGCATCTCATATCCTATGACCTTCATGAGGTATCTCATCAACTTAACCGAAATCATTTCTCATTGGTGATATAGTAATAGGATGATCCTGATTTACACATATTTTTAAAGATAAGTTATTCATACATGATGAGGCTCAATTCAACCGTCCCCCTCATATATTGGGTGGTGTTAATCCATAGCTATTTATCAAGTCCTATACAAACATGAAGGTAGAAAAATCCAAGTATAAACAAGCATGTGATTTTATATCATAAGTCAATATACCTTTATATTGGAATTACGAAACTTGTAATGCTCTACCCATCCTTTGATAAGTCCATTCATGACTTTTATAAGATCACATCAACTTTTGATATCTTATATCCCACCACATCACCCAAAATAATTAATTATTAAATTTAAATAAATGATTCCCAATTAATGAAAAATTCACCATACATCATCATGTCATGGAAAATGAAACCAAATTCACCAAGAAGGTCCATTGTGTACCTATGACACCATCATGGAAAAAATACCTTTCATGCATCATCTTCATAAGTTGTTTTTATTTAATTCATTCAAAACCTAAGAAAAAATCATTGGTTGACTTACCTGTAATTAAAATAAGAGAAATGGCATGAGATCATCATCATGGGATCTATTCTTAACAAGATATGAAAAAGCCTCATCATCCATTACAGATCACACTATGATTTGGTGGAATTGTATCCAAATCCTAATCCAAAAATTCACTAAATAAAAAGGAGGGAAAGGAAAGGATAGATAGATGTAGGTAAGGAATATTTCACTTTAAACCTGTGAATAAACTCAACCAAAATCACCCCTGATCATGGTGGGTTGGTGGGGGGAATTGGGAGGGGAGATCTGAAAAAATAAAACCTCTATCAATATGCATTTATCCTAAAATCCCAAGGGGGATGACCCCAATTTTATACTACTACCCATGATAAAAAAACAACCCAGAACATGTGTTACAATGTGACCCCACTAGGTCTCAATGTGACCATCTTGTGGAAAAGGTCCTGAAACCTCTTTAAACCTTCATCATGGTATGAAATCTTATGATTTCATTATGATTTACATAGTAATAAAACAACACCAGAGGCCCTAGGCCATTATGGTGTTGCCTCTTCTCCCTTCCTGTGTAATGAACCATGCTTCCCATCACTGTAAAATACTAAAAAATGATATTTCTTTACTAAACCCATCAAAGAATGACCCAATGGTTGTGTTGTCATGGGTTTTTTGTAACTAAAAAATAGTGGGTTTACCTTGAGCCTGCATTAATGATCACCCAAGAACCAAAAACATCCCCCACTTATCAATACACATCCAAAGATATCTCCAAAAGATGTCCCAAACCTCTGAATTCCAATACAACTCCAAATTCAGAACAAAACCCATGATTCATATCAAAAAACTAAAATCTCCGTTAAATTTTCACAACTCATATTGATTTAGGTCAATAAAATCTCCCCACTTTTAAACTTAAATTCCTCTATAAGCCTCGATATTTATCCAACCATCAAACCCAACCTAATTTGGTCATCAATTAACTACTAACACGTTGTGTTCTACCCTAAAATGTTAGATGATATTTCAATTCATAACTCAAAACACTATGTCATGTTATTCATAAAAATTTTAACTTCCTACACATGAATATCACTAAAAATATGATTTTAATAAGCTATATTCATATATCCATAGAGACATTGAATTCATCATCCAATTCATCCCCGAGATTATAGTGCACCCCACTATAAGAATCCACTCATAGAGGTTGATTCTAAGTCTTGGTGCTCCCCATCATTGAAATCCCCAATAATAGATTCATTTTCAATGGTCCAGAGATATACTGGATGAATTTTGTACCACATTAGAACCAATTTATTTAAGGAACACTGATTGGTCCTCATATGGTTTACCTTCCATAAAAATGATTTTTCATACACACAAATATGATATCACATCACCCAATCATGATGAATTGACTCCTAGATACATCACTAGATCATCAAAACACCCACACTAAAGTTCAAACCTAAGAATTATTGTAATTCTACTGTCAGATCACAAACCAACTAGACCAGTTGTCTTACAACCCCTATTATCTCTTGCACACCTCTAATCTAACTCATTATTGGACCAAACCAACTCTATTATAAGCCTGATTCCAGCATCATAACTCTATTAAAAACTAAATATGATTCCCTAAATCTATTATTCCCTATGGAACTAGAAAAAATAATATCAACATTTACATTGATATCCCAGTGTCACCTCAATCATCCCGAAAATGGTATTATTACATCCATGGATTTTCCAATATGATGTTTATTCCTCTATTACTGATACAATTCTCCCCATAATAGGATTACCTTTATCATTACTTCACTAAACAAAAAAATAATTATCTAAATCCCATTCCCCATCCATTACAAATTTAAATGACTAGATATGGACATCCAATTCATACCTGAGTACCATTATGGAATTCTCATCACCTCCCATTACATTACGAATAGGAACTTCGTCCTTAGTATCTTCTAAAATTCCATTTGAAATAAGTTCCACAACTTTTTATGGTAAATGTTACACTCTCAACTATATATATTCTCTTATATCACTCTTAAGTAATGAAGATGAAATATTTCAATATGACACATCTGTTACTCTTCCTAAGGAATGATCACCCGTTCAATTAAACCATAACACCTCTTCTTCTCACCAAGATCCCATTCCACCATTCCTACAAGAATCTCTTAAATTCCATCTATCCTCAAACCATATATGTTCATTCAATGATTCACAACCCAAATATCCTCACTATGTAAACAAAATGTAATAGCCCTCACACATCAATAATTTTCCACAAAATTCACACCAACCATCACTCTCCACCTCAAGGTAGAGTGATTCCTCTAAAATAACCCTCTCATAGATCCATTCACATTACCTATCATGATCACATCCTCACCCATCGTGTGTATTCTATTATAAAACACAACTATACAGCCCTGCTCAAGCTCCCATGAGTCACATCCCATTGAAAGTAAGATCACACATATAAACCATTGATTAGGATCATCTCACAATTCATTCTCATCTTACCGAAATTGATCCTCGATGCTTCTTATCTAATAAAACCAATGAATCTAACTCATGCCAATTCCAACCATACTATCACCCATTACCCAGGAATCATTTAAATAATATGAGGTATCCATACACACTCCCATTGTACCACCCAAATGTACATTAAGAATCAACAGGGCTAGGCATCTAATAGGTCTTTCCTGCTCACATGACCTCAATTCTTGAAGCATTCCAGATTCTTCCAATCATAAGATTACAAGGCACTCCAAATTTATTAATCAACCCTATAAAGATTATATACATCCTATGGGAAACCAATTCTCATCCTTGGATCATATTTTAGAATCACCATTTCTAAATCTAACCCACTAGGGTTCCATCACAATAGTGACCAATACTTGTACCAACCCGCCAAGGTTAACTATACATCCCTTACCTGAAGAGAATGTATTGAAATTATTAGATAACATATTATCAAAATAACCACAAGACCAATCATCAAAAGAAAAATATTATGGTTTATCTTAAGAGGGTAACAATAATATGTTATATCTAAAACAAACAAATAAGTTATTCCTGACACTTTAATCAGAAGAACCTCTATCTCCCTTAAAAAATAATCTCACATTTTCACACAAAAATCACGTGAATCCTATGTGCCAACTATAATTCCTTTACACAAACAACTTTCCAGTGATCCAAGAGAAAGGCCTAAAACTATGTTAAATACATAATATTGAATATGCATCTAAACCGTGAAAGAAAAAAACAATAACAACAATAAGAAAAACCTTGTTACTAGGAATTTCCACCATAGATAGTGTTCATTAAGAAAAAGTTATAGCTCAAACCCATGATCAAATATATACTTATTATTTATAACCACATCCCAAATAATATAAAAATGAAAAGAAACACTGATACCACTTGTAACACATTTTCCAAAACACCATATATTTTATATTATTAAGTGGACACACTCATTATTTCCCATACAAAAAAGGATTATAAATAGTATTGGGAGCCTAAATCATGCATTGGTGAGATAATTACCACATATAAAAGTCATAAAAATAGAAATAACTAAACATAATCCATAGAAAACATGAATATCTTAATAATAAATAAATAATAATATTCTTATAGAAAATAAATAAAAAAGATGTATACAGTAAAATATCCTTGATCACCCACAAGGCTGATCATAAATAAAAAAAATAAAAAAATCTATATCACCCCTAGTGCCTCACCATATCCCAACCCCAACCTCTACTAATCTACCATAGCCTAATCACTTATATATCAAATGGCCAACATGAAAGAATACATAAGGTCTCCTTGCTCGCAAATTTTTTTATTTATGGTGTGTAAAATAAATCTCAATACGATCTCACCATGTTTACTGAATGTAATCCATTTTATTTTTGTATTCATGAATAATGTTTTTGGAAAAATTAAACAATCATTTTGGGTTGTTGTTTACTAACCAAGACACTGTGAAACCTGACCAAACCTACTTCATCCTACCTAGAATCTACCTCATGTCACAACCACAAACATTTCAGATTTTCTTGTACTAACCCAACCCCCACAACACTCAGCCAAACCTTCTTCAGCCCTATGTTTAAATCCATTCACCTAGTGTTACCAATCTGGACACATACCCAATGATCTAAGGTGGGTCTCTCATGTATATTACCATGAAAATTATCCTAAATGAAGCTACATGAAATATTCCACAAGTTCGTTTCCCTCAAGGAAGGGAACATAGAATCGTTCCATGTCTATTTCCCCTCTAGGAAGGCCTCACAGAATTGTAACCAAGACCATTACCCTTAGGTAAGTTTGATATAATAATTACCTTGTACAGCTCAATATATAAGAGATATTTCACTGAACATTTCCCTAGTTATCCATGGGTATAAGAGATTTGATAGGGATAATTACCATAGTTTTCGTAGTGTATAAAAGACACTAAAGTGAAAAGTACCATGCCCAATCCTACATTGGAAAAGGGAACATTATATGTCCTGGGTTATCCCCACTACTACAAGTGATGTTTTCCATCCACATGTGGCATCACACAACTAAGAACACACATTCAACAATAAATATGGTACATAGAGCATCCCAAAGTCTCTCCAACTCATCTCACGGAACTAGTCAATAGGAACATAGCCCCATTACATGACAAACATCATTAACCTTATAAACCATGAATAAAATATCAATACTCTTAAAATTACAATATTATCCATCATGGGATCCACTATGATCCTCTAGACCCATCTCGAACCATACTCATTGATACCAACTATGCTCATCACCCCACTGTGATCCTCGATCCATATGATCTGGCTAAACTTAGTCTCCACATCCATATCCAAACATCCTCAAAACCCCTCTCTCATTCTATTCCTTATAATCCAGGACAATCCTAATACATCTTTATCCACCCCTTTTAAACTCATGACATGTCCTCAGTGATAATCTTGAACCACTATAGGGGTCATATCTCACATCTCTATAGGAGATACCATAATAAATTTCCTAGGGGAAATCAATCTTTTTCTAACATAGAATCATCCATATTATAGTGTACAACAATACCTGACTCTACATTTACGTTGTTTTCCTTCATCAATCATGAGACATGTAGCTATATCACCCATATTCACTAGTAGTAGACCTCTCATTCCTAAAAAACTCATCAAATAGAACCAACCTATAATACCACACATCATGTTGAATCTTCAGAACTAATCAATGTCTTTTATCAAATTAACTTGAATAAACTCCCATTAGTGACGTATTATATGAACAATCCTAATTTACCCAAAATGCTACAAGGATTTTATTCAAACCTGAGAAGGCTTGATAACACCCTCTCCCTGTTAATTTTGGAATTCTTAAACCTTATTCATTTACCATGTCCCATACAAACATGTAGTCATGAACACCCATGAATTGACAAGAATAAGAATTTTTATTGTATGTACCACCTTCCTCTAAATAGTATTTATCAACCACATTATGCTCTCCCCATACACAACCATGATCATCCAAGCGTTATCCATGCTCATATCAACTCCCAAGCTTCTATATTAATCCTTAATACACAAATAATTAAATATAAATATTTATAATTGATTATTCAAACTAAAATAATTATATATAATTGATTAAAACCTCATTGAACATAATAATTTTATTAAATCCATGACCAACCATGTGTAGAACAAATACAGCATACCCCTAACACCATTATAATAAAAATCTCCATCACACAAAACCTACACTGACTAATTATTTTAAATTTAGTCAAAGCATAGAAAAAATCATATTGAAACATTCATTTAATTAAATAGTAAATATTGGTTTGTGATCATCATCCTATGATCTCCTCCCATTGGTCTATGAAAAATTCACATCATCCTCACATAATTTTATCCCGATTTAGTGTAATTAGTTTTGAACCAAATCCCAAAATCACAAGGAATAAAAATTAGAAAAATGGAAAGGGATGACAGAATAAAATAAGGAATATCACACCATAAACCTCTTAGGATATTCCATAAAAATACCCATCAGAATAAGGGATTAAATGGAGGGAGAGAGAGGGAGATTCAGCATAATCATCCCTCTCCCGACACACTTCTACCCTAAAATATAGTGGGGTGACCATGAAAATACAAGTCTATCCCTGATTTAGAAAACTACGCAGTACTCATGTTGTGGAATGACCCCTATTGGTTATAAATAAAACCCCCTAAGAAGAAGGATCAGTCCCTTATCCACACATAATTATGATGTGACCCCTCTAGGTTACTCAGTGATGTGTCCTATAGCAGAACAACAAGTGACTCCCTATGTATTCATATTAAACCTTCTCCCATCATGGTGAAATTTGTTAAGTCAAAAGTCTTATTTTGACTTCTATATCATGTTTTGGAAATCACAAATGTATTCTATCATATGTTTGTAAATTACAAGTGTCTTTTATCATGTCTATCGTATCGTACAATGTCAATCGAACCATACTGACTCTGTCAATCGTATCGTACTGACTCTGTCAATCGTACCATACTGACTCTGTCAATCGTATCGTACTGACTCTGTCAATCGTATCGTACTGACTCTGTCAATCGTACCATACTGACTCTGCTATTCAGATGTTCATTATTTGTTTTGGTACTTAGTCAAAAACTCTCACTACATATGAATCGTACTAATTTTTTTCATTTCTATATATCTCTTGTCCTAACAAAACGATGTCGTTGAGTTAGTTACAAACTAATCAAAACAATGTCGTGCTTTATGTTTCAATATGACCATTGGAGGCAATATGACCGTTGGAACCCGAGGCCTATAAATAGGAGGTCATTTGAAGCTGAGAGAACAACGATGAATTAAGAGAACGAATGAAGAGACTCTGTGAACTACCAAGATTCTAGAGAGAGACACTGTGACTTCTCTCATCTGCCTTGTGCGTCCAATCATCGTATCGAGGGCTGCCGGGTATAGGCAGACAGACGTGCCGATCATCGTATCGAGGGCTGCCAGGGATAGGCAGACAGACGTGCCGATCATCGTATCGAGGGCTGCCAAGGATAGGCAGACAGACGTGTCGATCATCGTATCGAGGGCTCACAAAGGTGTTGGTGAGACAGACCTTTTATCCTAGGTAAAAGGATAACCCTTCTCTTTGGGTTAAAAGAATTGTAATACTTTTACATTTCTGCTGTTATATTAGAAAGGGATTTGTATTGTTTCCTTTCTTCTTTATATATTCAATTGTAATTGTTTCAATTACAATCATTCTGTTACATTCTGTATTGATAGATTCTATATGCTTTAAGGTAGAATCATTCATCTTTGTATTACTCTGATTATTGTGTTCACCTTGAATACAATTATTTTATATTACATTAGTATTACAATACATCATACCTTTTATATTCAATAAAATTGTGGGTATTTGTATTTGTATTAGTTTAAGATCATTTAAACTAATCTCTTAGTTGCTAAAAACTCAATGTTTTTAAACCTACAATTCACCCCCCCCCCCTCTTGTATTGTTCAATCTAATAGACACTCATATCTGCTTATTCGATCCAACAATTGGTATCAAAGGAGGTTTTCCACTAATTTGTATTACTAGCTTTATTTCTTATTACTATCTTGAATACTTACTACACTAACGTGTGGAGTGGAAAAGTTGTTTTTTGTTGTATTAGATGGCAGGAATGAATATTGGGTCAATAGATAATCTGAATCCTTCTAGACCGCCAATCTTTGATGGGAATGATTATGAGTATTGGAGAGATCGTATGAAGACTTTCGTTAGCAATACTGGTGTAGAAAATTTTATTATGCTTACTGGGGGTTACAAAATTCCTGACAAAGAAGTTAGTACTTTCACCAACCAAGAGAAGCAAGAATATCAACTGAATTACAAGGTACGCAATACTTTATTATGCTCTATGACCAGGAATATATATAGTCATATATCTTCATGCGAAGCATCCAACTGTATTTGGAAGAAATTAGAAGTTACTCATTTTGGTACATCCAAGGTTATAGAAAAAAGGAGAGCAATGCTTCGAGCAGATTATCATGGATTTGTTTTTCCTTATGGAGAGCCAGTATGTAAAGTGCAACAAAGGTTTATGACAATTGTAAACAGATTACAATCTATGGGAGAAAAAGGTCTTGATGATGAAGCTCTTGTTGATAAGATTATAGATATTATGCTAAATGAATGGGAGTCAAAAAGGACAGCTATTGATGAAAATAGAAAAGTTTCCCAGATTACTCTTGATGAACTCTTTGGAACTCTTCTACAGCATGAGACAAGAATGAAGAGAGATGCTGATTTCAACAAAAAGAAGAATGGGAATAGAAGTGTAGCTTTTGCATCTAAAGCTAAAACACCTGAAAGGCTTACAAGGTCTAAATCCAAGAAAGTTGTTATATCTGATTCAAGTGACTGTAGTCTTCCGGACAATGAGTTAGCCAATCTTGCTCGAAGGATGAAAAAGATCGTGGGAAAGAAAGACTTTCAATATAGATTCAAAAAGAAATACAGGAAAGATAGGAAAGATTCATAGGTAACTTGTTATGAATGCAAGAAAGCAGGACATATAAGGCCTGATTGTCCTTTACTGAAGAAGAAAGATAGAAAGTAGAAACACTCTGAAAGAAACAAGAAAAGGTTTTATAAGACAAATAAAGTCTTGAAAGCAAATGATACGTGGAGTGCAAGTGGTAGTGATTCCTCAGATGATTCTTCAGAATATGAGACATCAGGACAAAAAAATATTGAACTTCTAGCCAAACTACCAATTTAAGATCATTGTCTCATGGCTAAGGTACATAATGCTGAAGCTATTACAAATGTCTCTTTAAATGCAAATTATATTGATAATAGATATTATGAATCTTCAAATGAAGAATCCTCATCATCAGAGGATGATACATTACCTTCTTTTGAAGAGGTCTCTAGATTTTCTAAGTTACTTGAAAATGAAAATTCTAAACTCAAAAAGAGATTTGAAAAGGCAAATTCTAGAATTTTTATTTTGACTAAAGAAGTATCAGATCATTCTAAAGATCTTGATGTGAAAACTTCTGATTTTGAATGTATTTTAAAAACCCTTGAGAAAGTTAAATCGGATAAGGATAAACTTTCTAAGGATCTTGAAACTGTAATTTCGAAGAAAAATATTTTAGAGTCTAACTCTTGTTCAAATTCAAATGTTTTAGAAAATAAGAATTTGGTTTTAAAACTAAAGTCCGAGATTTTATCTTTGAAAAACTGTTTGTCAAGTTTTACTCATGGAAAAGAAAACTTTGACAGGATGTATTTTCACATTAGACCTTTGAGAAATCGTTCTGGTCTTGGTTATACTTATTCCAAACCTGTTTTTAGCAATAACTATTTTGTTCCTCAAAAAACCATTTTCTGTTCTAAGTGTCAATGTGGTGGACACTGGAGAAGAGATTTTTCTCTTAACAAAACTCAATATTTAGGATTTCATAAAGCTCATTTTGCAAAACAAATGTGGATTCCTAAAATTCTGTTATCTAACCCTTCTGGATCCAAACAAGTTTGGATTCCGAAAATCTAATTGTTTCTTTTTCAGGAAAACGAGAACTGTACCATTAAGAACATTTGGTACATGGATAGTGGTTGTTCTCAACATATGACTGGAAACAAAGATCTTTTTGAGAAGGTTATCAAAACAAAAGGTGGAAAAGTTACCTGCGGAGATAATGCTCAAGGAAAGATTGTTGGTATAGGTAATATTGTTTTTCTTGGTAAATTTCTTATTTCAAATGTTTTGTTTGTTAAAGGTCTTAGGCACAATCTCATCAGCATAATTCATTTATGTGATGAAGGTTACCTTGTGAATTTTAGAAATGATAAGTGTCTAGTTCACAATTCCAAGGATGAGTTCATTCTATCTTCCCATAGGCAAGAGAATGTTTACACTATTAACTTAGAAGACCTTAGGAACCAAAACATACCTTGTTTAAGTGTAATAGAAGACCAATCGTGGCTATGGCATAGGAGACTAGGACACTGTAATTTGAGAAACCTAAGAAAACTCTCAAAGAAAGGACTTGTAAAAGGGCTACCGAATCATAGATATGATTCTTCAAAAGTCTGTGATCCTTGTCAATTTGGCAAGCAACATAAAACTAGCCTTAAATCAATTAATGAAGTCTCAACTTCTAATGCATTACAGTTAGTGCATATGGATATGTTTGGTCCTTCACAATCTGGAAGCATTGGAGGCAAATACTATGTATTTGTTTTAGTTGATGACTTTACTAGATTTACATGGGTCTATTTTCTCACAAAGAAATTTTAAGCCTTTTCCTATTTCAAAACTTTTAGAGCCCAAGTTAAAAATGAGAAAAACCTACCATTGATAACTATTCATAGTGATCATGGTGGTGAATTTCAAAACTCAGATTTTGAAACTTTTTGTAGTAAGAAAGGTATTACTCACAATTTCTCAGCTCCAAGAACTCCTCAGCAAAATGGTGTTGTTGAAAGAAGAATCGTATTCTTCAGGAAATGACTCGAACCATGTTGAGTGAATACTCAATTGCTAAGCACTTTTGGGCCGAAGCTATTAGTACTGCCTGTTATACTATAAATCGTGTTTTAACTAGACCATTTCTTAATAAAACCCCTTATGAGTTATGGGCTGGCCGAAAACCTAAAGTTTCATACTTCAAAGTTTTTGGATGCAAAGTATTCATTCTGAATACAAACGATAATCTCCACAAATTTGAACCAAAATCTGATGAAGGAATCTTTCTAGGCTATTCTACAACCTCTAAGGCTTATAGAGTTTTCAATAAAAACACTTGTACTATTGAGGAAACAGTACATGTAAAATTCGATGAAACTGATCCTTTTGTTTTCAACCAACCCAATCCTACAGCTTCGGATGTGTTTTCTAAAAATGTTTATCAACCTTTATTAGAAGATCATTCTGATAAGGAAAATGTTCAAGAAAGTATTCCTGAAACATTTACCATAGAAGATTTTCTACCATATGTCGATGAACAGGTTTTACAAAACCCAAATCAATTGTTTCTTAGGAATCATCCCAGTGATAACATCATTGGTGATATAAATCAACCTGTAAGGACCAGAAATTCCTTAAGAAATGAAATAGAACATCTTGCATTTCTTTCCCAATTTGAACCTAAAAGTCCAAGTGAGGCCTTAGGTGATGATGATTGGATCAAAGCAATGAAAGATGAACTAAATGAATTTGAAAGGAATCAAGTCTGGACTTTAGTTGAAAGACCTGAAGAAATAACTGTGATTGGTGTAAAATGGGTTTTCAGAAACAAGTGTGATGAAAATGGAATCATTGTAAGAAATAAAGCAAGACTTGTTGCTAAAGGCTATAATCACCAAGAGGGAATAGACTATGAAGAAACATATGCTCCTGTAGCTAGACTTGAATCTATTCGTATTATATTAGCCTTCGCAGCATATTTCAATTTCAAACTATTTCAAATGGATGTCAAATGTGCATTTCTAAATGGTTTTGTTCAAGAAGAAGTTTTTGTAGAACAAACTCCTGGTTTTCAAGACCCAAAACATCCTGATCATGTTTTTAAACTTAACAAGGCTCTATATGGTCTTAAACAAGCCCCTAGAGCATGGTATGATAGACTTACAGGATTTCATTTACAAAACAATTATACAAAAGGTACAGCAGATCCAACTCTTTTTATCAAAATGGAAAACAAAAATGTTTTGATTGTCCAAATCTATGTTGATGACATCATATTTGGATCAACTCAAAAATCTTTAACTGATTCTTTTGCAAAATTAATGAAATCTGAGTTTGAAATGAGTAAGATGGGTGAGTTAGCATTCTTTCTAGGTTTTCAAATTTTTTCAAAAACCAGAAGGAACTTATATATCTCAACATAATTATATTAAAGACTTACTCAAAAATTATGGATTTGACAAAACTAAAAGTATTAGCACCCCAATTGGTACCTCAAATACTCTTGATCTTGATGAAACTGGGAAACCAGTAGATCAAACAAATTTTAGAGGTATGATAGGGAGTTTTCTATACTTGACAGCTAGTCAACCCGACTTGATGTTTTCTGTATGATTATGTGAAAGATATCAATCTAATCCAAAAGAGTCTCACTTAAAATCCATAAAGAGAATCTTTCAGTATTTAAAAGACACTATGGATTTAGGTCTTTTCTACTCTTCTGGAAATGATTTTGTTTTAAAAAGTATTTCAGATGCTGACATTGGTGGTTGTAGAATGGATAGGAAAATTACATCTGGAACATGTCATTTCTTAGGAGATTCTTTGGTTTCCTGGTCCTGCAAGAAACAACACTCAGTAGCACTCTCCACTGCTGAAGCTGAATATGTAGCAGCTGGATGTTTCTGTGCTCAAGTATTGTGGATGCAGCACACACTCACTGACTATGGTTTGAGTTTCTCCAAAACTCAAATTCTTTGTGATAATACAAGTGCAATAGCTCTTAGTAAAAACCCAGCATATCACTCATGTGCAAAACACATAGATGTTAGGCATCACTTTCTTAGGGATCACACACAAAAAGGAGATATTATTTTACAATTCATCGGAACGCAAGAACAAATTGCTGACATTTTTACAAAACATTTACCTTCTGATTGATTTGAATATATAAAACAGAAGCTAGGAATGATTACATTAAAATAATCATTCATATCTACTTCCTAT
Organism: Viscum album; assembly: GCA_963277665.1. Lineage (NCBI taxonomy): Eukaryota > Viridiplantae > Streptophyta > Magnoliopsida > Santalales > Viscaceae > Viscum > Viscum album. The sequence goes on along the minus strand of OY728126.1, from coordinate 835,183,186 downwards.
TTTACATCTCTCCTAATAGTAAGAAACTCCTCGTAGAAAGGGGGAGGACATTTCTTTCTGTCTTTATGTTTATTTTTATCTTATGTTCTTTAACTATTTACTCTTTGGATTGTTTTTTCCTGTTTATCGTATTGACAGTTTTTATCGTATCATTTTTCATTTTTCCCTTCTGTTTATCATATTTATAGTTGTATCGTTTCGTTCATTTTTCTTGTTTATCGTATTGACAGTTTTATAGTATCATTTACTATCGACCGATGATGGTAATCAAATTCTTTTCCATCGTATCGACCGATGATGGTAATCAAATTATTTTCCATCGTATCGACTGATGATGGTAATCAAATTCTTTTACATCGTATCGACCGATGATGGTATTGAAATTCTTTTCCATCGTATCAATCAATCTTGGTACTGAATCGACCGATGATGGTATTAAAATTCTTTTCCATCGTATCAATCAATCATGGGATTTAATCAACCGATGATGGTATTAAAATTGTTTTCCATCGTACTGTCAGTTCATGGTAACAAGATTGTTTTCTATCGTACGGTCAGTTCATAGTAATGACTTTGTTTTCCATCGGCTTGATGATGTTTTTTTGTTTCCTTACGATTGTATTTTATTTTGATTGATATCAAAACCAACAATTACCTTACATTCTCCGACATGTATTTTTTTTCATTTTTTTAAATTTTTTTTCTTTGTTTTAATCCTAACCATTGATCTGGTTTTCTCTAATCTTGACCGTAGAAGATCAATGGTCACTCTTTTTCGACCGTAGAAGATTAACGGTCACCTCTTTATCGCCTATAAATAGCCCCCCTCCCCTCCCCAAACCCAGATTGATTTTTCAGGAATTGAGGCGAAGCTCTGCTCCACCAGCTATAAATCATCGTATGATCTTCTCATCGGCAGAACCTTTATGTCTCAATCCTCTGCTAATACTCCCGCCGAAATGTCTTCAAAGACTTTCACAGAAAAAGACTTTAACAGAGAAAGGTTAGTATCTCGAGATATTTTCGATACATACGATTCTACAATCAGGAGGATCATTTTGTTTCAAGGATGGGAACATCTGTGTGTTGAAAAGCCTGATTCTCAAGATCCGGTTCTTTTTGATGAAGTTTTTCAGTTTTACAAAACCGTTTCTTTCGACAAAGGAAAACCCATGGATTTGAGAATCAGTGGTTAGTAAGAGTACGATGAAAAAGCTGAATGTTTGTTTTGATCCGAATTCCATACTTTTTGTCAGATATGTATAAGCTGAATTGGCTCAGAATCAATCGGCACCTATGCCAGCCAAAGACATTCAATCTACCGGTGTTACTCAAAAGTTTGATCTGCAAACCGGTTCAAAGCCAAAGAAGAAGACAAGGTACAGTAAGGAAGTTGTAGCAAAATGGAGAAAGGATAAAGAACAGAGAAAGGAAGGTGATCCAAAGTTCGGTCTTGATCCTGCTGAGGCTTTTGCAGAAATAGTAAGGGTAGAAGAAACCCTTCAGGCTGAAAAGAAGAAGAAGCTTCTTTTAAAAAGAAAGGCTCAGGACTTTGATGTCTCTAAAATCTTGAAAGCGGTTGAGGATGCTAGTGCCCAACTAACAGAAGAAGTGCATCAAGAGCCCATCGTACAGAGTCTCCCTGAGGAAGGAAAACAAAAACAAGTGATGGAAGAGATAGAAGAAGTGGAAGAAGAAGAAGGATACTTTCTTTTAGAATTTCTTCAAAGTTCAAAGAAGAGTAGAGAGGAATCGGTTCAAAAGCTGAGTGAAGGTGTTCAACAAACTCCTCATGCCGATCAAGCTCGATCTCCGGACAGAATGTCATCTCAAGAAAAGCAAGGTGCTCAATCTTCTCATTATGATAAAGTTGTTATCATTAGTGACAAAGTGGAAGAAGAAAGAAAGAAGAAAGAAAAAACAAAAGGGAAACAGCCAGTTGTTGACTCAAGCCTATCATATGAACTAGCATCGTACGATGAAGATACTGATTCAGAGCATACAATCTCTCTCAAGAAAAGTGATTACATTGTTCATGTATTGAGAAGGGTTGAGAAGACTATTCCTTATTTCCCAAGGCTGGAAGGAAAGATTGATTTTATCACTGACAATCAAAAGAAGAAGTTTGGATCTGTGAAAGAATTGAGGAAGAAAGTTTTCTCAGTAGAAGCTGATTTGAAAGTTCTATCAGAAAGTTTGGTTGCTCATAAGAAGGCCTGCAATAAGATGACCAAGTGGTCGTACAAAACAGATGGCTCAATCAATGATCATGAAATTGCTATTGAAGATATAAGAATGTTATCAAATGAGCTTGCAATTTCTTTCAACAAGCTTGACAGAGAAACGGTTGAAAGGTTGAACCTTTTGTCTTCTCAAAGAGTCGATGTTCCTTTAGTGAATGATTTACAAGAGAGAATGAATGTTTTTCAATCTGAATTCTCGAAGGTTTCATCTTTCAAAGATGAAATGGTTTTGCTGAAGAATCAAAATTCTGTGTTATCCAAAGATAACAAGAATTTGCAAAACAGAATTGATACACTTGAAGAATTAATCAGAGTCCTGGAGGAGACTATCAGAAATCAAGATCAGATTATTGCGGACCAACAAGAGATTCTCAAAACTCAGGGTGAATCAATTTCTGAAGACAAGAAGGAGATCAAGAAGATGAAATCTGTTCTTCATGAGCTTATAAATAAGGAGAAGGAAAGAGAGAACAAATGATTTTTGTATTTGTTTTCCTTTGGAACTTGTCTTTGTTTTGTAATGACTTTTATGATCCTTTTCTTTTATCCATTGTCTTGTATTTCTTTACTAACTTTTTCAGATAATTCAAGATTACTCCTTTCTTTTTGTAAATCACAAAGGGGGAGAATGTATACAAAGGGGAGAATGTTTTATAAAGGGAAAGAATGCTTTACAACACCATTAAGGAAAATCTACGAATACAATCCTTAGGAAAGTCCATACCTAAGGGGGAGTTAGTTGTATTCAATTTCTTATTCAGAAGATTTTTCAATAACTCAGGGGGAGATAAGTATTTCTTGTTACATTTACTTTGTGTGTTGTGCTTTCCAAAAAGGGGGAGATTGTTAAGTCAAAAGTCTTCTTTTGACTTCTATATCATGTTTTGGAAATCACAATTGTATTATATCATATGTTTGTAAATTAAAAGTGTCTTTTATCATGTCTATCGTATCGTACAATGTCAATCGAACCATAATGACTCTGCCAATCGTATCGTACTGACTCTGTCAATCGTACCATACTGACTCTGTCAATCGTATCGTACTGACTCTGTCAATCGTACCATACTGACTCTGTCAATCGTATCGTACTGACTCTGCTATTCAGATGTTCATTATTTGTTTTGGTACTTAGTCAAAAACTCTCACTACATATGAATCGTACTCATGTTTTTTCATTTCTATATATCTCTTTTCCTAACAAAACGATGTCGTTGAGTTAGTAACAAACTAATCAAAACGATGTCGTTCTTTCTGTTTCAATATGACCGTTGGAGGCAATATGACCGTTGGAACCCAAGGCCTATAAATAGGAGGTCATTTGAAGCTGAGAGAACAACGATGAATGAAGAGAACGAATGAAGAGACTCTGTAAACTACCAAGATTCTAGAGAGAGACACTGTGACTTCTCTCATCTGCCTTGTGCGTCCGATCATCGTATCGAGGGCTGCCGGGGATAGGCAGACAGACGTGTCGATCATCATATCGAGGGCTGCCAGGGATATGCAGACAGACGTGCCGATCATCGTATCGAGGGTTGCCAGGGATAGGCAGACAGACGTGCCGATCATCGTATCGAGGGCTCACCAAGGTGTTGGTGAGACAGACCTGTTATCCTAGGTAAAAGGATAACCCTTCTCTTTGGGTTAAAAGAATTGTAATACTTTTACATTTCCGCTGTTATATTAGAAAGGGATTTGTATTGTTTGCTTTCTTCTTTATATATTCAACTGTAATTGTTTCAATTACAATCATTCTGTTACATTCTGTATTGATAGATTCTATACGCTTTAAGGTAGAATCATTCATCTTTGTATTACTCTGATTATTGTGTTCACCTTGAATACAATTGTTTTACATTACATTAGTATTACAATACATCATACCTTTTATATTCAATACAATTGTGGGTATTTGTATTTGTATTAGTTTAAGATCATTTAAACTAATATCTTAGTTGCTAAAAACTCAATGTTTTTAAACCTACAATTCACCCCCCCCCCTCTTGTATTGTTCCATCTAATAGACACTCATATCTACTTATTCAATCCAACAAAATTCTCATATTCTCTCTTATGTCATAGATCACTGACCACAACACAACCAATGTAGTCCCATAATGGTGTGACCTAAGGTTCATAATGATAAATTTTATCTGTTTCAAAAAAATGTAAAGGGGTAGGGGATTCCCCCCAACCCCACTCCAACACTCAATCATACAACTGAAACATCCCATGGGACTCAATCCATGTCCAAAAACATATCATAGAGATATCACAACCCTATTAATTCTCAATTTAATTAAAATTCAGGAAATATCCCAATCTCTAAATATTGAATTCAAATTTTCTATGAATTTTCACAACCTAAAATGATGCGAGTTTTCACAATAGTGATATAAAAGTACCAACATCAGTCCAAAAACAAACACTACCAAATATAATATTGAATGATCAAGTTCTTACTCATTCATATCAGATTTATCATTAAATCTTAGAACCAAAACGAAGCCACCCAACTATTTTTTATATGTGTACCCGATTTTTGTAAATAATCACACTTCATAAAAAAATAATCTACATGACACCAAAACCATTTTCACAAGATGTTAAACTATATAAAATATAGTCCACACAAAATGACCTAATGTTTCTTATTGTGTCACATACCATATGACCTAGTTTTACATACATTTGAGAAATAGATATCTAATGAATTATAGAATTTTTTTTCTCCATAAACCTACTCTAGAAAATAATCCAATGATTCATAATAATTACATCTATGTTTTTGATCTTCCCAAATTCATATCACGATTTCTACCTTGACCATACATCAGGGTGAAATGTGTAAAAACTCACATCTCTTATCCTAGGTAAATAAATTTAGAGTATCTTAATTTTGATCCTTTAGAAGAATGGAAATATTTCTCACATGAGAACTATATTTGGCTTCATGCCTAACACATTATGTTATTATTGATTCCTGGATCACTAATCATGGGCTTAGCTAGAAATTATAATAATATTGATCCCATCAAAAAGTGTAGTCTCCTTATTCACTTCAGGTATTTCGTTATTAGATTTTATGTTGGGATGATATATCATTGAAGAGAATTTCATGTTGTTGGATTCTTATCATTATAATATACATTATGATATTTGAATAATATATTTTGGACCCATTTTCAGATTATCATCATCATTAATTCCCACCCAACATCCCATAACAACCTAACTATGGACGGTGGGGGACAATATTGTTCAAATTACATTTTGAATATCATATTTACATACACCAAACCTTATGCCATTAGTTTTTGAATCACCACAAATATTTCATGGTTATTAATACTGAGATAATTTATCTAAAAATGAAACCACTTTTTAGTAAACTTGTCTTCACCTACATTTCTGAACTACCAACTATAGACATTTTTCATCCTTGGTAGATGCCACACTAACTCCACACCCCCTAAAACAATATTGTGGAACCTATCACTCAAATTTGGTTAGTGTTCATCCTCAAAATGATTATTCCATATCATCATTTATGGATTCATTTATAATGGGTTACGATTTACATCATCTTCATTCCTTGTTGAAAGGTATCCGAACACTCCTAGATTTGATTCCATTTTTCATTTTTCCTGTCACAAGATCCATCTAGGGACCCCCAAACATTGACTTTAAACTATATAAATTATCAAAGAGGCATTCTATACTTTTTTTAGGCTCATGATTCATGTTAGGATTACCTCATCCTTGATTATATAAATAATTAATTATATTTTGGTCAAGGATGTAAAACTTTAAGAATTACCCATTTGTTGCCAAAAAATATTTAACCTTATACATCAGCATATATAGTCTAAATTTTAAGACCTTAAACAACCTACAGAAAAAATATATTATCATTTCAACGTTGAAACCCCATAAAGGGTATCCTTTTAAAAATCCATGTCTGATCTTTCTATGGTTATACCTTAAATAGCCTTGGTAGAATTAGATAATTTCTTAAAGAGAACTAAAATAAAAGAATTTAGGATGAAATTCCACAATAGTGGACAATTTATGAGTTTTTGGTAGACCTTATAAGTATCTCAATCAATGGATTATGAAAAATTAGGGGAGAACATAAAATAAATAAAGCTTGGGGGGCCACTATTTAACCCTACGAAAATAGAGTTATGCACACTAGTTTTTTGTATGCAAGTTAAAGTCATGGAACACCTATATTACTTGTATACCGTTATATATGATTCATGAAAAATGTATGAAGGTTTTCTTTCATGGTATTATATACCTTTTGAACATTGTAATCCTCTTTCCAAAACCCTCCATTATAACCTTAAATATCCATAGTCACTCAACAATCTCATGTCCAAAAGGACTATCCTCAGATTATAATGATGGATGTGCCACCATATTCAGACCACATATATCCATGAAATTGTACAATTTTAGGGGGAAGTCACTTGAATGGACATAACATGAATTATGATAATAATGCATATGCCACTGTACTCAACTATCCTATATCTATCCATGTTCACAAGCTCCAGAGGAAACTAAATTTCACAGTACATTTCCTCATTTACTAAACCTAACTTATGATAATGGAATATGTGCCTCTATATTTGGCCCACCTATAACCTTTTCATGGTAAATGTTCATATTACATTGTATTGACTCATACACATCATTGACTCAATTGTTTTGTGGGAATGACATGGCTAATAAATTCACATATTAAATTTTATTGGATTTAGATATCATGAAATTAATCTCTTTAGATTCCATATATTACAATGGATTGATACTCAAGAAGTTATAGAAGTTGGTAAATCAAAATTAGTTCATTGAAAAACGAGTTTCTATCATTTTTCAAACAAGAAGAAAGGGAACATCCACAAATTGGAGTCTTCATTCAACTTTCAAAATGAGAGGGGAGATACATGTGGTGGAACACTATAGAGTATACACTACTGAGTTTTAGATTTTATTTATCTATTTCCATGATTGATCAATTTAGTGTTTAAGTTCAACTATATAGGTAGATTTAACTTCCTCAGTAGGGAATAATCTCTCCACAGTGGAAATGGTATCCATCCCCTCCATTTCATCTTCCCTATAGATCTTCTGAAACTCCTCTACCACGTCCAAAGTAGTGCATAGATCTTATATAATTTGGTCCACTATGTTCTTTACCTACATGATTTCATCTTTCTAATCAACTAGAACTACCACATGTTGAGAGGCTTCCTAATGTGCAGCAGCTCTAACATTCATTGAATGTGCCGCTAATTTATTCAAGTAAAAATGAAATATGGAAAACCTATCATGTTCCCACACACAAAGGATTTCCAATGATATGGTATGGATAGTTTTATAGTAAAACCCATGACATCCTAATATTTTTAATCTATGATAGAGCTTATTCAATGTTTTCATGTATACCCTCCATGTTATTTTTGTTTTACAGTTTCTAATTTTAACTCCAAACATGTTGTTGTGAGGCACATTAGAGACACCTTATCTTTCTCATAATCATGCTTGGAGGTCTGATTATTGTTTGATGGCGGATCAAGGGGTTTCAGGGATAAAACCTAAACCTTGATCTGCTGATAATTCCTTTGAGAAAATATGGGGAGATAATGTGACTGACCCTATAGGTCCTGGTGAAAATGATGGTTATGTTGGCCACAAATAATTGTTCACACTTTCCAGGAAGGATATGAATTTCCCTTCTCACTCTGGCCCAGAAGGTGAGTGTTAAAATTTTACTGATGTTGTAAAGAATGCATCCGGAACACCATTTCCAGACCTTTGCTCTCCACCACCAAGACGTGTGATTAAGAAAATAAGGGATTCTCATGTCTCAGCCTACCAGGAAGCTGTTGAATAACGATTCAATCTGTGTCAGCACTCGATTATTTCTTGGGTTCTCACCCCCAAGTGGGAGAAAATTTGGAAATTTAATGAATTAACGAAATAGATCACAGATTTCAGGGGATTTGATGATTAGAGGATGACTGCAATGGGGAAGTTATATTACCATGTTGTCTTCCCCAGTGATGAGAGCAAGTGGAGGGCATGGAGCAAAGGTACATTATCTTTGAACCCTAGCTTGTTAAGTATCCAGGAATCAGATTGGAATTTTGATCCCATGAATGTTCGATGCACGCACACCCAACAGTGGATTCGGATTTATAAGCTTAATTGGCTTTACTGGCATCCATGTATTCTATGGGACATTGCCTCAGCTCTGGTTAATCCAATCCGAATGGATAGGCAAACAGACAATCTCAGATATGGGCATCATTCTCGTGTCTTGGTTGGAGTTGACTTTTCTAGCACTTTGGTGGAAGAAATTATCCTCACAACGAGGGATAATAGCATGAAATTGGAAATCCTAAATGAAAGGAGGGCCATGTTTTGCATGAACTGTTTAATCTTTGGTCATTTGACCTATGAGTGCAGGAGGGATAAGATATGTTCGCTTTGTAAATCAAAAGGGCATGATGATACCACCTGCAATAGAAGAAAGGGAAAGGGAACAACGGCCCTGTCTTCACAAGGTGATGGTGGTTCTGATCAAGTGTAATTACTTGATTGAAGGAACAAGGGGGAGCCTCAAGTCGATGCACAAGGTCCTCTGGCTGAATAGGTGGATCCTCAGGCAATCCCCATTATAATTTCTAATGGAAATGAAACCACCTCTGGAAATATGCTTGCCTCACCTGTTGTTGTCTGAACTGGACTGGAACGGGTTGAGATTCCTGCAATTGGGCATAATGGATGTGAACAAGGATTATGTTCTGAACAGAGGATCTCACAGGATGATTGTGCTTCGGGGCAGGGGGTCTCACCGGGGACATCATTCGATGAGATATATTTGTAGAATTTGAATTCATAGGCCCCTTTGGCGATGTATAAGAAGGTGGCTAATCAACCCCCCCACCCCCACTAATGAAGTGGGGAGTGGGGAGAGCAGTGGGGCACATGATGTTTTCTGTATGATCCCTACCTATGAGGAAAATATCTCAGAAGGCACCCTGAGGCCTAAACAGGATGAAATTTTTATCAATAGTAGTAATGGATGTGGTCCAGGAAATACCCATGCAGCTGCATCTGATCCAGCTAGAGTTTTTGTACAGGTTCCTCCTTCCAATGTGGATAGGAAGAAAAAATAGATAAATAATAACCCTTCCCATCTGAAAGTAATGAACATGTTCACTCCCTTGAGTGGGAAGTTATGGTATATTGAAATGGAGTAGGCTGACGCTGAAAGGATGATTGGCCCTGAGGTTGCTTTTGGTGTAGATGATGCTGCCCCGAAAGGGCAGGCTGGTGTGAGTGATGTTAGAAGATATAAAGAGAGCATTGAGGCTGAACAACCTTGAAAGGACTCCAAATATGCATCTAAGGGAGGGAAAAAGTTTAAGGTAAGAATGGTAATGTGAAAAGTGCTTCTGAGAAAATAGAGGGCCCTTATACAATGGGTAGGGCCCGACATTAATGAGGATATTATATTGGAATTGTCAAGGGCTAGGAAATCCCCATATGGTCAGGGCCCATCGACATTATATCATGACCTATAAACTGATTCTTGTTAGTATTGGAGAGCCAAATCTTCTCTTTGGTAACTGGAAAGGCTTAAAATGGAGTTTTATTGGCTTTAATCTGATATCCAGCAATCAGAATAGCTCGATCATGGATAACTTGTGGGTCCTAAGACATGATAGCATTAAAATAAACTCATTTGTTAGTAGGACCCAGAGTATTCTGATTAGTTGTAACAATGTTGGACAGAATATCTCTATCTCATTTGTCCATGCCTCCACTTCTTATTTGAGGAGGAGGGAGCTATGTGAGGAACTTAAAGCTACATCAATAAGGATGGATCAAAGGTGGATTCTTGTTGGTGGCTTCAACACTATCTTGATTCCTAAGGAAAAAACTGGGAATGATTTTAATGGGACAACAGCTTAGGAATTTTCTGAGTGCATTGATTCCTATAATCTAATTCAGATCCCTCATGATGGAACTGACTTTACATGGTGTAGATACACATGGGACAGAAAGAAGGCCATAAAACTTGATAGATGCCTTGTGAAAATTTATGACCAGAATGATATCCATGGGGTCTTTGGATTTACTCTTCCCAAGTATCACTCTAATCATAATCAAATTATTGTGGATGTCTATTCTTAGAGGATGAGATCAGTCCCCACACCCTTTTGGTTTAATAATGCTTGGCTTGTGATCCCAGGATGTAGGGAGATTACTTAGAGGCATGAAGGCTTGAGCTGATTGGGAGGCCGCTTTATAGAATTACTGTCAAACTAAAGAATCTTAAAGGGTTTATAAAGGAATGGAGCATGAAATCGTTCTTTAAAATTGATGAGGACATTAAAAATCCTGAGATGGATCTTGAAAGGATTGAAATTGATCATGAGCATCAGCCCATCCTATCCAGGAAAGAAATCATGGCACAAAATAAGCTTGATGATCTTCTTATGGTAAAGGATAAGCTGGTTATGAATCAATTGAATGTGAAATGGCTTAAAGATGGTGACAAGAATTCTAAGCACTTCAATAGATTTCATAAGGAGAGGAGTGCACATGTTGGAAAAAACATGATCAGAATTTGTAACCACATTAATTCTAATGAAAATGAGATTACATCAGATGTTGTTGACTATTTCAAAAGAATATACTCTAACAATGGGCAGCCCTACTCCTATAACCTTGTGGACAACATCAGCCCCTATATTGATGAGCATATGAATCAGTTCCTCATAGCCCCCCCCCCCCTCCAAGGGTGAAATCAGATATGCTCTCATCTCTCTTAATCTTGAGTGCGCCCCAGGCCCGGATGGCTTCACTAATAAATTTTTTATATTCTACTAGGATATTGTACAGGTTGATATTGAGAATGCCATAAGATATTTATTCTCTCATTCATATATTCCCCATGGGATGAATTCATGCTTCAGTTCCCTCATTCCAAAGAAAGCGAATGCTATTAACATTAAAGACATCAGAAATGTTTCCCTTGGGAATAAAATACCTAAACTCATCAGCAAGATCATCATGTGAAGAACAGATAGACTGGTTGGTGGCATGATCACTGCGAATCAATTTGGTTTTTCCCCTGTAAGGAACATACAGAAATGGATTTTATGGCCTCTAAGAGTGTTACCCTCATGAAAAGGAAGTCAAAGGAAGGGAACCTTTCTCTTATAATTGAAATCTCTAAGGCTTTTGTTACCATTAAATGGAGTTTTCTCATTGAGATACTTCACAGGCATGGGTTCTCAAATAGATTTATGAACCTGATTAACACTATTCTTGGATCCTCAAGGATGTAAATTCTTGTGAACGGTGCACCGAGAGGGTTCTTCTCTTGCTCAAGGGGTGTACAACAAGGTAACCCCTTATCAGGTAGAGTGTTTTCTATTGCAGAGGATTTCATAAGCTGATGAATCAATGAGCTTGATCATATAGGTATTTACAAGAGGATTAGAGCTAGTATTAACGATCCTGCCCCATACCATCTTCTCTATACTGATGACATTTTATTGTTGGGGCAGGCTTCAAAGAGAACCATATTCTATATTAAGGCTCTTTTCACTCACTATGAAGATGTGGCTGGACATGCCATAAGCTGGGACAAATCATCAATTGTTTTTGGCAATGGAATTCCAATTGGAAAAAAGAAAAGGATTATTCGATACCTTGGGGTGAAGAGGGTGTCCTTACCCTTTCAATATCTTGGGATTCCTCTTTTCTATGGAAGGGTGAAACGACGATATTTAGAAGGCATTTATGATGGCATTACTCATCAGCTTTCTAGTTGGAAAGGGAAATATATGTCCATGGCTGGAAGGGTTTTCCTCGTGAACTCAGTTATTACATCCAAATTTGTTTACTCATTCTCTCTCTACAAATGGCCGCGAGGGATTATTAAGGAACTTCAAAGCCTGGTGGGAAACATTATATGGATAGGATCAATCTTTTAAAGGAAGTTGGTCATAGTGAAGTGGAAAGAATGAATAAAACATGTGGAAATGGGAGGATTAGGGGTCAAGGATCTTCATACCTTTAATGATGGTCTGATTGAAAAAATCACTTGGTGGATGATCTCAAATGATGTTGATGATGTGTTTCTATCAATAAGGTTTTCAAAATAGCTATTTAATGGATATAAATACTACCTTGAATCCTTGTTATGGCGTACCTTAAGAAGTCATATGCAATGATAATGCAAGATACTAAATGGTTGGTCAGAAAAAACTCTACTCTTAGATGTTGGAACACCTTGTGGCTGGATCAACCCTTGCATTCTATAAATGTCCCATCTGAAGTTTCTTCATTGTCCATATCAGGTTTTCTCGCATATCAAATTTCGCATGATTTGAATATTTATGACTATATGTTGTTTCAAATTAATAATTATGCATTTATGGATTGTGACAAACTTATCTTTCTTCATAGTAGGACTAGGATTTTTGACCCCAATGAGTTTTATAGGATTTCATGTGGCGGTACTGACCACACCCCAACCTGGCTTGTGAAGTTCATGGCTCCATTTATTCGGCCATCCTAGTTTCTCCTGCTTTGAAGAAACTGGAAAAACAGACTACCTACTTCTAAACACTTGAAGCGAGCTGGATTTCAGATGGCCTCCATGTGTGCCTTATGCGGGTCTAGAGAAGACACCACACAATAGGTGTTTATGTAGTGCGGTCAGGCCCGACAACTCTGGAGTTATCGGGAAATGTTGTTTGTGCTTGCGGTGGACTCTGGCATTCTGCTTACTGATCTGCTACTTGGTCTGCTACATATGAACTACATTGATCAGCTATGAAACCTCCTCACTGCTGCTATTTCAGCATTCATTACGTCCTTGTGGGAATCGAGGAACATGGCTCTATTTGATGGTGTGCATGATGTTGTTCGGAAGAGAATGATCTCCATCCCCAGGGACGTGTATGTTGCGTCAATGGTCCAGGATGTTGCGATGTCTAACACCATTTCTAACCTACAAACTCTTAGGTTGTGTGGAGTTTTGGTCCAACCATGAAAACCACATATGCTTAAACAAATTAGATGGATACTACCGACTACACCATGCCTCAAAGTGAAAGTTAATGGAGTTGTGTCAGGTGCGCCGGGTGTAGTTGGATGTAGATGAGTTTTTTGCACTTTTCGTGGGTTCGTTAAGGGATTATTTTATCACAAAATTGGTATTGGCATGACATTTGAAGATGATCTATGGGATATGATTCATGAAATATGATATGTTGTACAATTTAACTAGAAATGTCTTTGGATTGAATCTGACTCAATGATTGCAGTACTTGCACTGAGTACTAGAACACGTAATGTGCCTTGGTGTGTGTTGCCTAAATGGGTTAAATGCCTCAGCCAAACTAATAAAATACATATGGTTGTTTCTCATGTGTATCGAGAGGCCAATCAGGTTGCTAATACACTGGAAAAAAAAGATATACTCTGTCTTGATATGATGTGGTCTTTCACGGACCTTGCTTTTTGTGCTCCAATGGTGGATGTAGATAGATGTGGTGTGTTGCACACTCGCTTATGTAATAACCCCTTGTATGACTAACTACTTCATTTTTGTATATATTAATTTTTAGGACCATCTCACGCCGGATCCTGATCTTCTTGGTAATCATGGAAACCAAAATTTACTTTGGTATTAGGTCACTCATAGAGATTATATGATTATTCCCCTATAATATTATTAGTTCCAATATAATTTCAATATCTATATACTATAGTAGCTATAATGTTTTGATGGATGTCTCCCAAACACATCCCTCTGCTTGTGGTTATGTTACTATAGGTTACATAAAATGGAACACTCTTCTTATTATGAGTTTCAAAGTAAAATGAATGTATTATATATACTCACATGTTTTAATTGATTCATTATCTTCTCCAAATGATGTTTCCTCTTATAGTGGTGTATTCGAGGAATATCCTTCAGTGGAGTCTTCCTCATATTCCATGAAAGTGACTTTATTCATCAATATCATCCCATTATTTAGTAGCATGAGAGTTTCTTTACCGCGTACCTTGGACTGATCAAGCAATGGGTCCAAACTGCCTCCCATTATAGTCACCACATTAAATTATGGGATAGATATATACTAACAAGGTGAACCACCATATGATTAATCATGGTCTACTTTAGTGAAATCAAATAGATCCACCCTTAATAACTATTAGGTTATAGATTTCACTACCCGAATAGGATATACAGTAATAATCACTCATTATTGATAAACCAAGATATATTTTATGTGTCTAAATCTATATGATCTTTGAGTATAAGTCAACATTTCAAGACAATAAATAATTAGCAAAAACTAATTATTCTCTTCTATATCATTATTTATTTCACTATATTATAAAAAGGGGGAGTTTACATCTATTTCTAGAAAGTTAAACTCAATTATAGTCACAAGATCCGGCATATTAGTAATCCCTATCATGTAATAAAATGTCATTAGGAGTATACTAAATACATTAATGGAACTCATTTTTCATTCTTGAGTCATCACCCTTTACTAAATATACATTGTCAATTTTTTCTCCATTATTGGTGTATTATCTTATTCAATTGTAACACCCCAAGATTTCATAGTGTGTTATTTCTTCAAAATAATTCAATAACTTGCACTACACGCAACACCGAGTTCAAGCGCACCATGACATACCAAACAAGCCGTTCAAAAAAGGTTATTAATAGTATTAACTAAATTTTAAACTTTATATAATCCTTATAATTTTAGAATCCATATTATGAGTTTCTTAGACATAATGTAAGAACAAATTCATCTTCAGTATTGTAGTTTTACCAACTTTTAATAGGGAACCCTTTTTAAATAAAATATTTTAAACTTTTTGACTAAATGGGGACATCAAAAAATTTAAAATAAAACATCCCAAGCTTCCACGGTACGCTTTCCTTTGAATAAAACAGTAGCGTGTGTTGTACGCAACTTCGAGTTTTAACACACACCACAACCGATCAAACTAGCCGTTATGAATAGTAATACTTAATTTTTGAAATTATATATATTTTATATTTCAAAATGGACTTCATTTTTGGATTCGGAATATCAAATTTAGCCTAAGGTGAAATTTTGGTACTTTTCGGATAACTTTCATATTTTGATGAATAGTAAAAATTACTAAATTTTAATTAAAAACAACTTTTTTAATCAAAATAATTAATAGTGATAAATTATGAATTTGAGTGGTTTTAAAGTATATTTAGAATATATTTTTACCATTTAATATAATTTTGGTCATTGGACATAATTTTACAAATAAACCGAACATAAACAAGTGTCAATATTTTGATAGTTATTATCTCTTAAAAACACGCTTTTTGTTTTGACAGCGGGAATTAATTTTAAATTAATTTCTGCCACTTCTATGTTTTTAATTTAGAAAAATGGATTCCATATTTGGAATCAGGATGTTCAAATTGTGTAAATAGGTAACTTTTATTTTTAGACATTTTGAATAATTACTGCGGTAAATATTTTATTTACCATGGTTAAGGGTAAATCCGGTAAATAAGGGTTAAAAAATAATATTATAATAATACTAAATTACCCTAAAACGTGTCTTAACCCTATTGGTTGATACATGGTCGACCATGGGCATCTTTGGGTCAATTTGGGGACCCCATTGATCCACTTGTAAGTGATAATGACACTTTATTTTAATTAAGTTAAAATGAATACAAAAATGGCATAAGCTTACATATTTTAAAAGAACAATTTTTACATAGGGTTATACATGTTGGATTTTCGATTATAAATATTCATTAGAAAGACAAAAAGATTTCCTACATAATGATATTTTATTTATAATTTTTAGACATCAAATAATTTAAATTATTAATGACACAATAATGATGCAATGTTTACCTCATTAATAAATCATTTAAATAAATAAGATTATAATGATTATAATATTATCTAAAACCTGTCCAATTATTATTGGTTGATGTTATTTAGAATATGAGTCATCTTATCTTCGACCTCAATGATTTTTGGAACATTATAAACCGAATATAATTATATTATAAAGTAATACTTTCACTCTTTCCTAAAGAGCCCCTCCTCTCCCTTATAAAAGGAGACCACTTCTACTCATTCCTCACACCTCTCAAGCCACTTGGCTCGTCCAAACTCTGCCCAAATAAGCTCCCCACATCCCTCTCCTCCTCCTTGAAGCTTCCCCTTAGGCACAAAGCATTTCAAGAAGTCCTTTGGTTCCAACCAAAGTGAGTTACCTAAATTAAAGGTAACATTTTCTCTTAAATTATTTTCAATTATTTTGCTTCTCCAACCCCCAAACTCTTTTTATTTCCTTTCTTTTGTAACAACACCAGTATCCACAATATACTAGGATGTTGTTATAATAAGGATTCAAACTAAACATTCACACAACTCCATCTAATGGATGATGAACATAATGTTTCTGTGGATGGCAAACTAACGCCTCACGAAACGATGATTGTTCAAATACATCTTACCGCCTCTCATGGTGGCCATTAGGATGGAACTGTAATTAAATATGATATTAATGATATATATTTTATATATAATCTTCTGTAATTCCATTTTATTTCATACAATTATTCGTTTCATGTTGTATATACATACGATAATTTCATTTGAGGAAGTGCGGACTACCGCCCCCTTAAAATGATATGACTCGTTCATACCACACATGGAACGTATAAAGGATGGTGTTAATGAACTTAAGTAACATATATAAAATATTATATTTTACTGGAATAGTAATATACCTATGTATCATTTGGATTCAATTCTTTTAGAATAAAAATTAAATGGAAGTAGCATTCGTGCGTACGTACGGACTACCGTCTCCACGAACGCGATGAGATTCATTCTCCATCGTATCCATTCAAGTATAATTATCATTTTATGATTTAAAAATAATGTTTAAGGACTTTATAACATTCTGGATTTGAATAATATACAACCTATCCTTTACAAACATGTCTTACGTAACAAAACATACAAAAGCAAACAAGTAAGTTCACACCCGAAACAACGATAATACTAAGATATTATTATCAAATCAATGTTAAAAGATCATATATGATATCATATTAAATTAAATGATTCTTGTATTATTCAATAACAATTATTTCACTATTATACAGGAGGTAAACCTACCATCGACCAAGGAAAAAGTACAAGGTAAGGGATTTTCTTATCTCACTTTCAATTCCGTGAGATTTCCATTTTTCGCCACTAAATTATTGAAAGTGGTGTATTGTGTACTGCCATTTGATATATATTAATGATTCTATTTATATTCATGTTATTCTGTAAATAATTTGGTGGTTATTAACTTTTGGCCTTACGACTCAGTTGATTAACGTGGTAAGGGATTTTCTTATCTCACTTTCAATTCCGTGAGATTTCCATTTTTCACCACTAAATTATTGAATGTGATGTATTGTGTACTGCCATTTGATATATATTCATGATTCTATTTATATTCATGTTATTCTGTAAATCATTTGGTGGTTATTAACTTTTGGACATACGACTCGGTTGATTAACGTGGTAAGGGATTTTCTTATCTCACTTTCAATTCCGTGAGATTTCCATTGTTCACCACTAAATTATTGAAAGTGGTGTATTGTGTACTAACATTTGATATATATTATCATAATTCTCTTTATATTCATTTTATTCTGGAAATAATTTGGTGGTTATTAAATTTTGGCCATACGACTCAGTTGATTAACGTGGTAAGGGGTTTCTTGTCTCACATTTAATTCCGTGAGAATTCCATTAATCACCACTTAATTATTGCATGTGGTGTATGTGTACTGCCCATGATTGTATTCATTGTGTAATATACTTTATTTTATGGGTATTTACATCATCATGGTATGATATTTCTTTCATGGGTGTTTGTTTCGTATGTTACCTAATCAATAAGGGAATTTGAGATTTAAATTTCCACTCATTTGGCTTTACGCATATTTCATTGATTATACTACCCCAAGATTATGTGTGGAATCACTATTCATTTGATTATGTCATAATTTCCACTCCCCTTCCTGTGGATACACTTTTGATACACATAATCACTCCATTAAAAATTCTCAAGTCATTGATATGAATTTGATAATAGTAATTCTAACTCAATCTCCATTTGTTGAGTTAAATATCCAATTCATTGGTGTTGTATTTACAAGAATATGTGTGAATGTCATCTGATTGATTTACACTAAATATCCAATCATATTTAGTGTATTTATATTTTTCACACATAATTATGTCGTTGATTTATCCTTAACCTAAGGATACAGCCTTTATGAGAGATTTTAATCTCAATTTAAATTCCATTGAGACTTCTTTGTTGTTATACACCAAATCACTTTTATGTGGTGTATATAATGTACTTTGACATAGTATATCATGAATCCCTTTATTCTCATGATATTACAAAGTTTTGATTACCTCAATTATTTGTATTCAAGTGTCACTCTTTTGGTTAGAATCTCTAACTAAAATACCATTTTTAAATGTTTTAAAGACTTATTCTTCTAAATCTTTTTCATTAATGTCCATGTTTTAAAAAATGGTTTTAAGGATTTATTTATATGGACATTAAAGTTTAGAAATTAAAACTCCTTTTAAAAAGTTTCAAAGTGGTATGGGACACTTTGATTCAAAAATATATTTTTAAATGGCTTCTTGACAAATAGTGTGAGTTTTAAATGATTTCTAGAAAAAGGGGGATATTTCTCTCAAATAGTTTTGATGATTATTTTCATCTATGTCAGCATCCTTCATTATTCTTGATTGAGGTTAATGTGATACAATACAATCTTCTATATTGTATCGAATGAGTTATGTTTGACTGTGGATGTACTATTTTTATATCATTCATGGTTTGCGGTTAAAGTATTGACATTTCGTAAGCTAGTTTTAATACGAATGTTTATGTTATGTTTAAACCTTTTCATATGGGAATGCATTGGACTTAATATGTGACGGGTGGAGCCCGCTATAGCTCCTCGATGCATCGGTAGGTCTCATGAGACAATCTAGTGTCTTGGCACAAGGCCTTGGCAAAATATTATTTGTAGTCTTGGCACGAGGCCTTGGCTATGTGGTTATGATAGTCTGGCATTATGCATTCCATCATTATGAAAGTGGTTATTGATATTGCATGTGATCATTCGACTAGTAGAATATCCATGTGAGTAAGTAAATGGAATTATTTCATTTTACCTTTGCCATTTTATGCTGAAGTGCAAGTTTAAATGGCTTTTGTTTTAATTATAAATTGCCTTAAGTGTTTATGCTTATTTATGAAAGCTTCTGCTCTAATGTTATCCTTACTGAGCATCTGAGCTCACCCCTTTTAATGTTTTATTTTTCCCAGGATTATGAAGAAGTAATTTATGAATGACCTGCAGGGATAGTATGAGGGGATATGAAGACAAGATGTTTTTTTTGTTATGATGTAATGTAAAAATTTATGGATGTATCTAGTTATTCCAAGGCTATTAAACTAGTCGGTCTATCGAGACTTGATCATTCTCATGATCATGCCAATGTTATGTAATAACGCACCGACTCTGGGTAACTAGGGTCGGGGCGTTACATCAATAGAGGGTGGGAGATCATTTTAATACTCCGTTTTATCACCCTACATGATTCGATCAAAAGGATACCTCTCTATGAAACAGTATTATGAAACCATAAGATTATGGTTTCAATATCTAGATAAAAATATTGTGAATGTCCAAAAGACCAACCTCTGTCATTGCTGAAAATGTGTCTGGAAAATATTTTAGTATTCCAACAATACATAATAATGGTTAGAGGTGTATATAGGAATAATTATAGGTAAAAAGGCCCCAAATATGAGAGAGTTTAGAGTTGATCCCATCCACCCACCTCTAGCATCATCCTTTATCTAGGTGAGAGTTCTTCCTCTTCATAAGTCGATGACCCCGTGGAAAAACCCATTGGGTTACTTCCCATAGAATATTTAGGAAAATAAATAATTACCTATTCTATATCCACCCTCTACAAATTAAATATGGATTCACGATAAGATTAGTCTAAAACTGAATACAATCTATTAAAAAGGTTATTTGAATTACAAGTTTAATGTTTATGAGGTCATCCCCTGCCTCATTGAAAAATTGATTAATATCCCCTTAATTTGTGCTTTAATATTCCATATCTTGAACCAATATTATATTGGGAATGAAATTATTATTGGAATATACCAATATCTATAACACTTTGATGTAATTACAAGTATAGTTATGGTTTCTCTCTATGTAAAATTTTACTAGTGCCTTAAAGTTTTAATGACATGGAATATTGGAAGAACATTTAAGATTATCCCATAGCCCCAAAATATTAAAAGACAATAGCCACCCTAATAATAAATGAATGGAATCTGAGTATATTTAATCTAAATATATGCCAACAGACTCCAATCTAGTTCATAAATAGTATTCTAGACCAGTTGACTTCAATTATTTTCTTGGTGAATTATATTCAATCAGAGATTCAATCCACTATTTTAAATTGGCTCATCTTTTCTATTCCACATGATTTTGTAGCTATTTGATTCT
This sequence comes from Viscum album, assembly GCA_963277665.1. Taxonomy (NCBI): domain Eukaryota; kingdom Viridiplantae; phylum Streptophyta; class Magnoliopsida; order Santalales; family Viscaceae; genus Viscum; species Viscum album. The sequence goes on along the minus strand of OY728126.1, from coordinate 835,162,240 downwards.
ATTTTGTTAAGATTATTGTGAGTGGAGTTGTCCAACAAGCTCGATATCCTCTCTGTACATCGGTTTCTGAAAAGAATTTCATTTTTCACACTTCCATTTCCCTAGAGAAAATGCTAAAGTGACCCTTGGAAAAAAATTGAGAATACCATTAAGGAATGATGATATGAAGGCATGAAAACATGAAGGTATCGGTATAAAAAGTGTGTTTGGGGAGGGAAGATTGATCTCAGCCTAAGTTTTCTTTTGGGACATCATTACCCATAACTATCACACCACTATTGAATGATACTCTATCCTAACATCCATCCATGGTGTCAATATTTTTTATTGTGTAAACTTGATTTTTAATCAAAATAATTATTATAAATGGTCTTCCTAAACCATAACACATTAAATCTAGGCCACTAGGTGGCAGTCCCTTAAGACTATCTTGTATGATCAGGATTCACAGTCACCAAAATCATTGTAAGTGGTTTCTCTAATGAAGGGATAATGAAACAGAAGTAATATAAACTTCAAGTACCTAATAATGATGTAACACCACGAGATATAAAAAACTCTTTTTCCAATAGTGTATATGGCATGCAATAATTATCTTAAACAAGAAATAAAATATTATTATTTGAATATTACCATTATAACCAGGGCATTGAATTATAGGATATTGATATGAGAAAAAAATATCAAATATATATTATATGATCCTACAAAATAAAAATATATTACTTAATTATGGGTAAATAAGAATTCAATTCTTAGTAAATAGATTTTACATTTCAAAATTATGTTTCTTAAAAAAATGGTTATTATTGTTTTTGTTAGATAATAATATATTTAATTTAAGAAAAATATATAAATTTTATTTTATAAAAAGGTTATAATTTTTAAAATCATCATATTAATATTATATCAGGGTGAATTTTTTTATTTCTCTAATAATATTTATTTTTCATTAAATAGAGAAAATATTTATTTTTGAAAAAATTACAATTATTATCATTAAAAAGACAAATTATTCTTTGAATTTTTTCCTAAAATAACATAAAAATAATTTCCTCCATAAATAATATAATTAATTAAAAAATAAATTATCTTTATACTTTAATATTGAATAAGTTGATTTTTATGCTGAAACAATGTTTTCTATAAATTATTTTCCTTTTTTTACGTATTTTTATTAAAATTGATTTCCTATAATTATAATAATTGAATCATAAAAAATGGATTCCATAGTAGGAATTATAAGGATTAAATATCACAAATATTTTCATTTAATTTTATGTTTTTATAAATAGAACCCTTTTTAAATATTTATCACCTTAGAAAATGTAAATCAATAAATTAAGGTTAAAAATAAAGTGATCAGACATAAAAATTTACAAAACAATATTATTTATTTTATTTTATAATTTCATTAACCATTATAATATAATGATATAAAAAGATATCAATTTCTTGTTTTTCCCTTTTATAAAAACTATAATATTATTTCAAGTAAATATTAAAAAAAATAACACTCTTTGATTTACGGTATCTAATATTTTTTATAGTGAAAAAAGAGGTTATGTTCGATTATTAAAGATTATTTAAAATATTAATCAATTTTTTATCATGGTGATTTATTTGAAATTTTTATTGATGAAAAGTTACATGAAATGCATATAGAATGCTGACACCTTATTTGTGGAAGCTGTAGAAAAATCAAGTAAATGGATTTAAAAAACAATATAAGTAATAATTTTGGGGTAATTTATATTTTACCATGAATTTTAAATATAATTATAAGATATTTGGGATGTTTTACAGGTTTATATTCTAATTCCAATATGGTATTGATGTAATTAATGTCAAAATATGCGAATAGTACTGAAAATTAATATAATTTTATATTATGTTAAATAATATTTTATTAAATTGTTTAAAACTCGTTAAAATACAATATTTGACAAAATGAATTTTATATGGTTGGAAATACTATCCTTGGTCTATTTATTGGTCACTTATATTTTTATATTAACTTTAATAATCCCAAAATAGTAAAAAACAATGGTATCACTATAATCATCAAAAGTTTTAATGATGGGTTTAAACTAAGAGATAACGGTGAAAAAATGTTTAAAATTTTCCAAATTTTTTTATATGAGAGGATTTATACTTATACTCCTAATATATTATAAATATATTAAAAATTTCTCACTTTTCCATGAAAATTAATTTATACAAATTTAATACTCTTGGTAATTCAAAGAGTGCTCCTCCCTTCACTTATAGAAGGGCACCTCCTCTTCTATCTTGCTCAGAAATTTTGATCACCCTAGTTCATCCAATACCTTACCAAGTATCGCAGAAAAATGTAAATGTCTTATAGATCCTTTTAAAACTAAAACGCCGAACCTGTAGGGATTAAGGTGTTATCTAAATTCATTATTCGATTAGAATCTATAAGTCCTAACAGACATATTTCATGTTTACTTCTTCTTCTATCTTCTTCATATCATATTTAAACAAGATGAAATAATAACTTCATTATCTTCCATATTATTAAATGTTATTATTATTATTATTTTATAACCATTTTTAAACTCCTTTTCTATCTTATGGGAAATGGAAAACATCGCTCATGCTTATGTATAGATTACCACATCTAAGAAATGATGTTTTTTTATTTCTATCAATACCTTTCATGTATGTTTATAATTATGGATTTAATGAGAATATTTTATATTATTAATATGATTATAATTATTTAAAGATAATATATCTTCTATTTTCTGGTTCATTCATCCATTGGAAAATGATAACATCGTTAATGCATACCTGTCGATTACTGACTCCATAAAGTGGTGTGTTTCATTTTTCACATACATATTTAAAGTAATATTATAAAATTTTATTTAATGAATAAAAATCAATAATATTTCATGATTATTATTTTCAATATTATGTAAAAATTACCTCTTTTTATATATTCAACATTCTAATTTATATATTCAATTACGAACCAAAAGCCTTCAAAACACATGTCATTGACTTAACTGATTATGTAATTAAAAATGTAATTGAAATAAGGCAAATAAATTTTTAATTATAATGGAATAAAATTGTAAAATGTTTTTAAAAAAAGTAAATAACTAGTATAAGTTTATTATATAAGAGTTAAATAATGTATGCAGTAAGTTGGGACTTGTGTTAAGGGTTTTATTAACATAATTTCCTTACATTAGGTTATAACATTTAGTCATTGATTTTTTTCTTCCATAATTATTTTTAAATTAATATGTAAATTATTTGAAAATTTATTTCAACTTTTTTATAAGGATTTCCATATTTGAACATAATCACATAAATTTTTAATTATCACATCAAATGTTATGATCTTTGTAAGGGTTTTCTTTATCTCAAACTCATTTTTTTAGGATATGATTCATGTTATGAAACATGAATAATTTAATATGGGATATGTATTTCCCCATGAATGTGTATTAATATATCATTTAATGTAAATTATTAAATTTAGATAATCATTATATATTACTTTATTCAATGGCGATTTGATTTAAGCATTACCCATGTTGAAAGGGTTTCTCATTTCAAAAGTCACTATTTGAGACAAGTTTTGATTGATGCACCTATATTCATTTATATGGTGTAAAGACACTCTCTTAAAATATAATATCATGAATATTTTTATACTAATGTTATTTTATTTTCCTTATTTTTTTCTTTCCAAATAATTTTATTTTGAAAATTCCTTAGAGTGTTTTTCTTTAAAAACATAATTTTAATGTTTTTAAAGACTTTTATCCAACATATTCCTTGATGTTTTTTATATTAATTAAATGATGGTATTTTTTTAAGATACATTATTTATATAAATTATTTTCTTTGATATATATCCTTTTAGAATGTTTTTAAAAAAGAAATTTCTAAAATTTTCTTCATGGTTTTCTTTTGACTCATTACAAAAGTCTGGAAAAAAATTCTATAACATTTATAACATGACTATATTTTACTTCCATCATAACAATTAATTTTTTAATATTATTTTATAATATATAGGTTTATATTAAAATAAAATTATTTTCATGATATTTTCTGAATTTTTAGATTTAAAGGATTAAAAATAAAAGTTTATTTTCTCTAATTTTCCAAGAAATGGTTTAAATGTTATTTTCAAGGTTTTTTCATCTATAAAAAAATATATTAATGATTTCTATACGTCATTGGGAATATGATATTATGATACTATCGTTATTTTTTCTTTAGATGGATTGTATAGATTATTTTAGACAAATTGTCATGAAACCCATTTTTTTCCCTGGTTAAATCAAATTATAAAGGAATGTAAGATATTGTTAAAAGATTAATAATGAAATTATAAAATTTCAGGTGTTATGTTCAATTTTTTTACTATGATGTTATTGATAATAATGAGATATCATGATATATATCCGAATGATGGTTTGTCCTGATATAGCTTATATGAAATGTGAGATCGATATAGATCTCGAGTGCATTGGGTAATGTTTCTTATCATCAAAGAAAATAAGGAGAGAGTTACCTCGGTAGTTTCTTATGTAGACTAAAATGGGATCTGGTTATATCTAAAATAAGTGAACATGGGTTATGAATACACATTTCTAAGATAACAACATGTTTTTCTTATGTTTATATGTGTTTTTAATGGTTTATTTGTTAAACGATGATATCACATGGCTCATGATCATCGACATAAATGCATGTGGTCATATTTTAAAGCTTTGTTTCATGTCTCATGACCAATTATCCATTTTTTATAGTTATGATTTATCTTATGGTTTTCTCATTCACTTTTTTTTTCATTGCACCCTATTTCACATCTTATGCTCACTAATGACATTCAATTGTCGGTGCCTATGTTTATCTTTACTGAGAATTTGACTCCACCCATATCATGTTTCATATTTTCAGAATTTTTTAAGAATAATTTTAAATTAATTATAACTAAAAATGTTTCAAGTGTTTGTAATTTTATGGGAGATTTAAAGTGTTAATATAGAAAAATAAAATATTTGTTAATAGTAAAAATTATCACTTGAATATAGTGGTATTGTTATGTAAGTGTTTTTTAAAATTCAAAAAAAAAACTCTAAAACTAAATGTTCCTTTGGAACATGAGTGATACAATATACTTTATTTGATGTTCTATGTTTTTGAAGAAAAAAATGGAGTCATATTTATCACTATTAAATTTATAAATTTAAAGATTTTGTTTTTGGCAATAAATCATTGAATGTGGGTTTTAGACAGTTATATTTGGTATTAAATAATGGTTTTTATAAATTTGAATACTATGATGTTTTTATTTGAGGTTTAATTAATAGTTATGGATATCATCATATGATTATATGTTTATGGTTGATCATAATTTCAATTATATAGACATCCCATTTGAGGTTTCAAGTGATCGAATTTTATGGTGATTAATAATATTTTGGGAGTTATTTTATTAAGCTAATGTGTATGTAACCATTATTTTTAATATGAAGAATTACTTCATAGGATTTTTATTAATTTTTTTACGATGTAATTTGGAAGGTATAAAGAAATATTTTATGTTAAAAATTTATTTAATTTGGATGTATTTGAGGTTAATTTGGATATAGGGTTATTTATTTATTGAATGATCTATGTTAAGCATTTGGTGTTATTTTTTAGCTTTGGGTATTAATTTATTATTTATTTTAATGAAGGTTTATTTATTGTGGGTATTATTTTATCATGTTCTATCCTTTTAGTTTTACTAAAATACAATAAGAATACATTTTCTACCACTTATATACCTTAAGTTCAATCAAAAGTTGGTAATAGTTCCTCAAGAATTAAAAATTCATACATATCATTTGGAGGAAAATATGAGATAAAGGTGGAAACTAATTAAATAACACAACCGAATGATGAAAACGTATTTATAGATTTGAAGAACTTCATGTAATCATATTTCATTATTTTCCTAGTCTAAATAAGAAAGTGATTTCTCAACACTAATAAATTATATTGAATCAAAAAATGTTATCACGTTACCTTAATTAATTATGAATTAATAGTATTTTTAAAAAATTATTGGTTTATGTTTTTTTGGTAATTAACATTTTCTTGGTTATTAACTTTCTTATGGTCAATGTTCTTTGTCAATCTCCATCAGTATCTAATCATTAATTTTTTCCTCCATGTATATATTATATCTTCTCTATAATATTTACTAATTTGAAAAAATAGATATTTGTTATTCTAAATGACCTTTATATTTCCCTTTCCCTCATTCCAAAATAAATTTTTATTAACCCTTTTCACATTGTGAGTTTTGAAAAAAGGTATTTTCAAATTTTAAACCCATAAATACTAAGAATGTGTTAAAATTATGAGGTTAAAATTTATTAAAGAAGATTAATGTAACACCCAATTTTTTTAAAATGACACTTTTTTCAATAGTGTATACAATACACAAAACTAAACTTAAATAAACCATGAAATATTGTTAATTAAATGCGATTATTATAACCAAGTCATTGAATTGGTGGATACGAATAGAAGTAATATATTTATTAATTATACATATAAAGGTCTTGTTCAATACAAATATATTGATTTATTAAAAGGAAATAAACACTAAATTTTGAGTAGTCAAATTTTGTTTCAAATATATGATTTCATCAAAAATAGTTTTTATTTATATTGTAAACAAAATATTATATCTAATTTATGAAAATTTTATAAATTTTATTTGATAAAAATGACATAATTTTTTAAATAATGTATCAAAATGATCTTAAGGTAAAATTTTTGGATTTTTATTAAAAATGATATTTTTAATGAATAGAAAAAATATAGGTTTTTGTAAACCTATCATTTCATTTCATTGAAAATTAACACTATTCTTTAAAATTGAATATAAATTAAAAAATGTACTCATTATTTATAAATAATATAATTAATTACATAGGTATTGTCTTCATACTTTACTAGTATAAGTTTATTTTTATGCTTAAAAATCATTTTTCAAAAAAAAAATTCATTCCATTTTATGAATTTAAATTAATTTTTTTTCTACCAATTATAGAAAAATAATCATGAAAAATAGATTTCTTGTTTAGAATCATGAAGTAAAAATATAGTAAATATTTCCTTTTTTTACATTACAAATTTTAAGTGTAATAAATATTTATCTCCTCGGTTATGGTAAATCTGGTACTTATGGTTTAAAAATTTGATAAGGCCTATAAAATTTCATAACACTTGTCATTATTTTTTTATATAATTTTTTTGACCTTCCATTAAAAAATTTAATAAATAAATTCCTTTTAATTTTCATTTAATAATGTCCTAAATATGATTTTGAATAAATACTAAAAACAAAATGTCACTCTTTTTTAATATAATTAATATTTTATCATGGGGATGAAAATAGGTTCTTCTCTTTTATAAGAAGTTATATAAAATAAAAATTAATTTTTTTATCATTTTAATTTATTTAAAAAAAATTGTGATGAAATTATTATCTTAAATTCATGTGAAATTTTGGCATAATATATGTGAAAATAGTAGAACAATCAAATAAAATATTTCAGAAAATATAAGATTAATATTTTTTAGGCGAGTTGTAGTTTCCCATAATTCTTTTACATAAATATAATATATTAATGGTTGTGTGATATTTTATATTAAAATTACATTAATATCTTGATATAATTAAACTCAAACTATGCGAACAGTATAAAAATGTATATAATGGTATATATATAAAAATACAATTTATTTAATGATTTAAAATTCAAAAAAATATTATATTCATCCAAGTAAATTGAATTTTTTATGTCATATCAACCATTTACCACTTATGGGTCACTTTTATTTTTCTAGTAACTTTATTTCTCCCTAAAAATTTAAAACATTGATCTCTAGGTAATTTTCAAAAGTGTTAATAGGGGTTAAAATTAAGATTTGAGGTTAAAAAAATCCATAAAAAATTTAAATATTTTATTTTATGGGATTATTTTCACTCATAATCAACATATATTTTAAATATACCAATTATTTTTTTCATTCCATGAAAATTATTTGATATTAGTTTTATACTTTTTGTAATTCCAAGATTGCCTCCCCCTTACAAATAAAAGGTAACATATTTTCTTCTCTTACTCACACCTTTCTAACACTCTCGTTTATATAATCCCTACCCATGCATGTCCAAAACATTCCTATATATTTCATTGAGGTCTTGGTCTCACCAAAAGGCCAAAACTAGAAGGGTTACTATGTAATCCAAAGGCGTTATCTGAGAATAAGGTATAAGTCCTAACTGACATAGTTCAGGTATATTTATTATTTTTTCTTACTGAAATATTAATTAAACATGATGAAATACTATCATATGTATATTGAATATAATGAAATGTTATTATGATTTTTCTATAACCATTTTGTCATCTATTTTTCCATCCAATAGTAAATTAAAAACATCGCTCGTGCATATATGTGGATTATCTACTCCATAAAGTAGAGTTTTTTTTCTTTCCATAATCCCCTGTAATGGATGGTATAATTGTGGATTTATTTAAAATTAATGATATTAATGATATAATTATAATTCTATAAAGATAATATATCTTAGGTTTTCTTAAACATACATCTGTTGGAAAATTATAATGTCGTACGTTCAAACGTGTAGACTAAAACCTCCCTAAAGCAATATGAACCATTCTTCATGTTCACCATTCCTTGAAGGTTATAAAAATTAATCTAATGAATAGAAAATATATTTATTTCGTGATTATCATTCTGTATATTATCAAATGATTTCCTCTTTAACCAAGATCAACATACCGAATTTGTTAATTAATTATGAACCAACTATCCCCAAAACACATCACATGGACTTAATCTATTAAGTAATTAAATAAATTAAACCTCTAAATTAAACATATAAATTAAATAAATCAATTAATTCATTGAAATAAATTAAATAAATGGTTTAATGATATGATAATAAACAATAAACAAATTAATATAATTTATTTATATAGGAGTTAAATAATGTATGTAACAATTTGGGACTCAATGTAAGGGGTTTCTTGAATAAATTGTCTTTAATTAGAATATAACAACTCATCATTGAATTTTTTTTATTCCATGATTTTGTGTCAGTTGATCTCTAAATTAATTTATTCAACATTCCCACTTTTTTATGTGTGTTTATATATGTTTAAAAAATCAATTCATTAATTAATTATCTCTTCAAAATTTATGATCATTGTTGGGGATTTCATTGACTCAATCTCAATTTCATAGGACGTGTTTCATTTAATAAACATGCTTTATTTTATATAGTGTAATTATTTCATAATGTATGTATTTTAATATAAAATATTATGTAAATTACAGGTACTACATAATCATTTTATGTTCATTCATTCAATGCAACTTTTTATTAAAGCATTATCCAAGCTGCAATGGTTCCTCGTCTCGAAAATCCTTCTTTGATGCCATTTTTGATTGATGTACCTTTATTAATTTATATGGTATATAAACATACTATTGAATTTTAATATTATATCTATTTTTATAGTTATGGTATTTTCTATTTCATCGTATGTTCTTTCTTTCAAAATTTTTCTTGATTGAAAAGGCTATAAAGGGAAATTATTTAAAAACATCATTCTAATGTTTTTAAATAATTTGAACCAAAATCATTGTCGTGTTCTTTATCTTAATTAATGAATAGTAATTTAAAAAGATAAATGATTTTCTAAAGTATTTTCAATGATCATTAACCTTTTAATAAAAAGTTTTATAAAACGGTTTCCTTTGAATTTTCCTCACAGGTCACTTTTGACTCTCTTTAAAAGTGATTGATAAAAATTTGTATTTTTGACATTTATAACATGAAAGTATTTTCCTAATGTCATAAATATTACTTTATCTAAATATTCCTTTATATGTATCCTAGTTTTTTTCAAATTAAATTACTTTCATAATATTTACGGTTTTTTTATTTTAAAAGGTATTGAAATAAAAGAATATTTTCACCTATTTCCCAAGAAAATTTTTATATGTTATTTTAAAAGAATTTTTATATATGTCACAAAAATTTAATGATTTATAAGTGTCACATATAATATTATATTATGATTCCATTCATATTATTTCAATGGGTATATTATGATGATTTTTTAAAATATTTTCTCATGAAACTCATTTCATTTCCATGAGTAAATCAATTTCTAATAGGAATTCAAGATATTATTACAATATTTATAATTAAAAGATTCCTTGTGATATATTAAAATATTTTTCTTGGAAATTTGTGATGGTTATGGGTGACGCTAATATAGATCTTGATGATAGGAAATCCCAATACGTCATATACAATGGGTGATCCTGATATAGCTCTCTCATACATTAGGTGATGTTCCTTGTCTACAAAGGAAAAAGGGGGAGTTAACCAAAGAGGTTTCTCTTAAATATTTAATTAGTTCCTATTTAATTCTAACACGAGTGCACATGGGTTATGAAGATAATGTTCTATGATACCAATATGTAATATCTACTCTATATATGAATTTTTAAAGGTTCTATTAATCAATATTGTCATCACATGGCTCATGATTGTTGAATTATATGACTCTAGTGTATGTTAAAGATTTATTTTATGTATCATGATTTATAATAAAAAAATTTAAGGTTATAAATTATCTTATTTTATGATCAAGAACAATTGTTATTAAATCATACCCTTATGCTCATCTTATTTTCATTGATGATAATCAATTATTATTTATTTTTTATCCCTACATAGAATTTGAGTTCACCATTATTTGGTTTTATATTTTTCTAGGTTATGAAGAATAATGTTAAATTAATTATGACTTTAGAGTTTCCATGTGTGCATATTTTTATGATATAATTTTATGACTTAATGTCAAATTAGAAAATATGGTTATAGTGGGAAAAATGCTCACCTAAAAAAATGGTATTGTTATGTAGGAGTTTTTCCTTATTCTCTAAACTCTAAACATAAAATCTTTTTAGTTATGCAAGTGATCTAATATTTTTCATTTGATGGTTTATTTTTTTATAGATAAAACATTTAGTAACATTTATCAGTATCAAATATAAATATGTAAACATTCTGTTTTTGGTAGTAGATGCGAGAGTGTAGATTTTAAGATATTATAATATAGCTATAATGACTTTTCATCCTTCAATTATAATGTATTGATGTCGTAAATGGATTGGATAATTGATCTGAAATGAAACCTTAATATTTTGATCTCTTTTTCAATATGATTTATATTTAAGTGTACTTTTATCTATACCCACAGTAAATTAAATGTACCTATCATATTAAATAGGGAATCAACCTTATATATTTATAGTAATAATAGGTGGATTTTGTCCAGAATTGGTACTACTAGACCAAAAGTCCTCCCTTATACCAACATGGATTCCACCACTGATATAGTGAGTCAGGATTTACATACATATATATTAAATCTATTTAGATGAATATTAATTATATTACACAAACACATGCATGGGGATCATAAAGGTATAGTACCTTTAGAAACTTTGAAACAGAAACTACAGCTTCATATGTTAACTCCATCATCTCTCACTACATTATTCATAATTATCACACTTATTATATATATCATATATACTATATTTCATTATAACTAATTGAAAGGAATCATAAGAAATGGTGATCTCATATGCCCAAAAAATGTAAAAAAAGAGATATGTAAGCTTAACATGAGAATAAGTGTATGAGAATATGAGCATAACTTTTGAAACCATACCTTGTATATGAAATATCATAATATTTAGTCATCCCATAAATATTGGAAGTTAATAATACATAAATAATATGTAAATAAAATTATTTCAAAATCCTGAGTATATAAATAGTGAAAAAAGATGGGGTAACATTTATTCTGAAGAAATTATTTTTGGATAATAAATGAAATGATTTTCTTGAGAGATATATGATTAAATTTCATCATTATAACCATAATCATAAACAATATCAATAAGTGATGTTATTTTAACATAAAACCCTTACCACTTTGGTGACTTTGAATTGTAATACCCATGATAGAATAACATTAAATGAAACTGAGAATATCATGAGAATAAATAAATTAATGATATTAGATGTAAAAGGGTAAGTATATATACCCAAAAATTAATATAGTTACATAAAATAACATATTTCATTAAGAAGAAAAATTGAGAAAAAAATTCGTTACCTTAAGTCTTAACTTCCTTCACACACTTTTGAACGTCCTCTTCTTTAGAGAACCTCTTTAGGTTATCTCCTAAAGCCTTCTTATGAGTTATTCCTAATCAAAATAAGGCCTATAATATGTGTAAATGGAAGTAAGTGAGATATTTGGGTAGGGTTAGGCTAATCCAAATAGTTTTATAAGTGTTAACTAGATAGGAGAGGTGGGGGCCTTTTAAGGGGAGGATAGCACATACATGGGATTTTTGAAAAAAAAACTAAATTATACCTAGATTTTTTACCGGCAAAATGTATTTAACAATTTTCAGTATTGTCTATAAGATTAAAATATAACAATAAAAATAGTTTTTAACAAGTTTCCAAGTCATATTCCCATAATCTTTTTAGTTTATGTCCAAGTAGACCAGTTTTAACACTAACTATCATAATTAATTTTTATTATTTTTATTATTCCTTTAGACAAAAAATTATGTTGAAGTTATTAAATATTATAAATTATGATTATTAAAAATATGGAATCCATTTTTATAAATTACATTCACATACATTGAATAATTTATTTTAAAATTAAACTCATTGAAGCGATGAAAAAACATTTTTCCTAAGATAAAATTTTCAAAATTTTAAAAGGTTATATATCAAAATTAAAAATGAAATTTATTCCAAAGACCAAAATTGTATTAATAAATATATAACTATACTAATTTTAAATTTAAAACTATATCAATATAACATTTATCTAGTAAATTTATTTAATGAAAAGATAGTTTTCAATAAAAACCAATATTTTAACTATTAACTGAAAAATTATCATTTCAGAAAATTATCAAAAATTCTCTCAAATCAAATTTTGAATTTTTTTTTCAAAAAATATTTTCATTTTTTAAAATAAATTCTCTAAAATTTTTATAAGACAATTTTAAAACATGTATGCAAATTGTAATGAAATAAAATTATTAAAATTAATGTTTTTAAGCATATATTTGGATTAATTTTTATCTAAGTTATATAAATCACATAAGATTAATTTAAAAAATATTATTTAACATATAATATATAAATTTCATTAAAATAATTCACTAAAAGTTATTTTTAATATTTTATTAACGTACAATGTGTTTGTGGGAAAAAAATAGATTTTTAGGAAAATATTTCCTTTATTTTCAAATAGTTCTTATATTCATTTCTAAATAATTAGTCAGAAAAAAATTATTTTTATATATATGAGGTGATCAGTAGTACAGTTAAATTTAATCAAAAACACACCGCACACACACAAGCTAAAAAGAAATGTCATAACCGCCCCCCCCCCCCAAGGAACAAACCACCCATTCATCCCTATTTATTCATATATTGAAGGCCCTTAGGCCTATCATTGGATAAACTAATGGCCCCATACTTTGTGATGGACAAAATGACCTTCTTGCATCATCGTGTCTATGTTTCTTCACCCCTTTCCAGTATCATGCCAATATCATTTCATGCATGTGTCATTTCGGCTTCAACACCACCTATATCAACACCTACGTCAGCACCTGCATCAGATATTCCCTAAGGGGATTTCTAGGATTTTAACCCTATCCAATTTGGTGTAGGATTATAGGTTTCACTACTAAAGAACCACCCCAACTTCACTAATTAATTAATTTTATATACATGTGTAGACCATATATTTTCATAATTTAGTTAATCCTATTTATATCCTCCATTCCAATGGATATGCGATAACTATCATATTAAATAATAAAATTTTCATTGTATTTTACTTTTCGTTAAAACTAAATGTTACATGTAACGCACGATATCTAAGAAATTTTTTTTATTTGAAAAAAATAATAAAATATCTGTGTGTTACATTCTACCCCCTTAAAATTAATTTCTCCCTTAAAATTCATCACTTCAATAAAATCAAATTAGGATAATTATACCACATTACATCCTTAGGATCCCATATATCTTCATTAATGGTGGTTTTTCCAAAAAAAACATTGATTAGGTGAGTGGTGTTGTTTTGAATAACTTTATCTACATGATTCAAAAGCTTAGATGGTTATTAATCCTATGAAAGATCATGATTCAGCAGTACGACCTCTGAGTTTAGTACCTATGAATCATATATTATGTAATTCTTTAGGAAATATACATGGAACACACTTTGAACTTGAGAGAGTTTTAATGGAAGCACCAATCAATAGTCTATTACCCATATACAATCAATAATTCCAAAGGGGCCATTATAATAGTTCATAGATTTCCTTTATATAAAAAGATAAAATTCATCCTTTGGGTTATCTTGAATCAATTTCTACTTCATCTCTTACTATTCAAAATGAAGATGAATTTTTTAATCCTAAAGTACTAATGGATCACATGATCTATAATAGAATGATATGTAATTTCTTAAATCTCATTTTATCATTATAAATAATATTAGCACATGTTATATGATATGAATAAATCATCATATAGTGAATTAATATATTAATCTATAAATCTCATTCAATGTTTTATGTAAACCATTCCATAAATGGTTAACCATATAACCCATCAAAAATAATGAAAATATAAGGTAACTGAATTTCCAAAAATTAACATAACATTGATCCGCTGAATATACTTAATTAACTCTCAATGTTCAAATACCAAATATTTTAATACCTTGGTCATATATTCTTCTAAATCATGATAATATAAATAAATACCATAAAACCTCAATGAAAAAAAACATGTTCCCCCATTCCATAAATAAAACCACCGATTATTGAATACATTCTATAAATCTAGAAATAGATTAATCACCATCAATGATAACATGTAACACTTTTCATAAAATCATTATTTAGTTTTGGTGTAATCAATACTATCTAGTTTACATTATCTATTTCAATCATCTCATTATCCACACTAAATATCATTTTATTAACATCAGGAATATATTAAGTGTTATCTTCCCTTAATCACGAGTTCTCCATGAAATGTCATTTTTCATTAAATCACTTTTCTTGTTCATTAGTACCATTCGGAATATTCTTTCAAATCCATAATGAAAACTTCCATAGAGAAATCCTCATATATTTCCTGATTCATATAACATAATTCTTGAATTACCACACACAGGAACATAAATAATTCCACTACATTCTTAAACCAACAAAAACTCTTAATCATCTTATTATTTAATACCTATTTCCTAAAATATGACATATTAATCATGATTTAACATTAATTAACCACTATTAAATCATTCATATCATTTTTAATAAAACAAAATACAATTATAACATCCCATACATTTCATATAATGTTTTCAATCACTTCATTATCAGTAGTATAACATTTACTCATACCACCTTATTGATTCTCTCCATGATAATTCCCCCAAGGAAATTGATTTATACAATTACCATTAGTTACATCTTTATAACATTGAACAATTGATGATTCCATAGGGAAACTATTATTCTCAACCATTGTGTTAACTGAAATTTTAATGTTTCTATAGAAATCACTTACTCTATTCAATTATTAACCACAAAAAATCCATATTATTATTTCTTTGAGGAATTCCCTGGAGTTCTTCTTCCCACACTCTCAACATATAGGAAACTAAATATTATTTCATTCATGGTTTATGACACCTAAGCTCTAATTGAACTCTATCATTCCCTTTTTTGATGATTCCAAGAGTTGGTTGAAGGGAAAGATTTTAAACATATATCATTATAATGGATTAGTAATGATCCAAATATACATTAATCTATTTATAATCTCATTTTTCAGCTCATAAACACAATTTCTATCACATTCAATGTCAACCCAATTCCTTCTTGTTCCCACAATTGACTCAAACAAAAAATAATTGTGTGAGAAATAATATTCTTAAATGAAAAGCACATAATCATGTAAAATCACTTACTGGATATCTAAATCATGACCACTTATTTTAAATCTATAACACATGTGGCCTAAACTAGGTTATCCATGGTCATTATATGAATCTTTCGTGGTGGTTCATATATATTTTGTGAATTTCCAAAGAATATCACCTAAAAGTATCAAACCAGGTGTGCAGTAAGGCCCATTTTTATGCACCATGTAATCCTCAAGTAAATGATGACACATATGTTTAGAGATATTATCCCTATGTACATATGTGTGAGAACCACATCCACTAGTAGTATCTTGAAAGGGATATAATTTATAAAAAACCACTTGCTCAATCCTTTACCAATATTCCAGGATATATTTCAACATGTATAATTATACTTATAATTATACTCAGACATATCCCTATGGATCTCACTAAGGTTTTATCATCCCATTTTACAAAGGTTAACTAGACCTCTCCTATGATAAGAACTATAAAGACATGGGATTTTCATATATAGATAATAAATCCTTTTAGATGAATATTTATTACCATACATAAACAGATGCATAAGGATCATAAAGGTATAGTGCCTTTAAAAACATGGAAATATAAAAAGATCACTCATATGTGAAATAAATCTTATCCAAATAAGTTCTTAATATTTTTCACCATTATTATATATATAATATATAATATAGTTCTCTATAACCTTGAGAAATTAAACATAAGAAAGGGTGAACTCAAATTCTTAGTAAGGGTAAACAAGGGATATACGTAAGAATAACATAAGAATAACCTAATAATAAGGGTAATAGAACGTGAACATAACATTTGAAAACCATAACCTTTCATATCAAAGACCATAGTAATGAGTCGTGAAATAAATATTGGCATTTCATAAGAAATTAATCATAAATAAATTAAATAATAAGATCCATTAGAGCATCACATGAAAATAAGATGTAGAAATGAGGCATACAAAAATTCATCGAAAGTCATTTCCATAGTAGTCAAGTATCATTTACAAGTTCATCACTGTGGAATGAGTTCACTCCCTAAACCATCATAGTATTTAAGGTTCACTTCTTGCACTATTATTTTTGAAAAATTCAATTAATGAACTGGGTCCACTCTCCATTTACATTATATTTATCTCATAAGATATAAATATTTATGTAATGCATTGAATGGAGATATAGGTCCTACTCTTTCTTAGTTATAATCTGGTCATCATTCATAGTTATAACGTAACCAACTTCTTACGTTAAAATGTAACAATTTCATATAATGAAAATTATACATACATGTGACACAAGATCATTAAAAATTTATCATATTAGAACCTATGAAAACAAATTGGTTTCATAAACTTTTAATCATTTTATAACCTGTGGAAATGAAATATGTTTCCTAATCATTTAATCATTTCATAACCCATGTAAAAAATTTGTTTGTTTTATAATGTTCTTATCATGTTCTAACCTGAGGAATACAAATGGGTTTCATAAAAAACACATCATCATAAACATAAACTATTAAGAGAGATAATATAAGTGGTATCCTTGGATAATATCTTGATTAAATAATATAAAACATCCAATGATGTCATCAATTATGGAAAATTATTTTGAAAGATCACTAAGTATATTTCTTAAGGAAAATAGCTTTTACAACTTTAAAGTCACTTTTATTTCAGAAAAACTTATTAAAAAAAAGTTACATATCCTTTTCATTGAAAAAAATAGTTTAATAATTATAAATAAATATTTAAAAACATTTAAAACATTTCATGAGTAAAATATCTTTTTCATTTGGAAAATAATTTTTCTAAAACTAAAAAAATCATAAAACATTTTTAAAAAAATTTTGTTTATAAATATATATAGATTATTATAAAGAAATATTTAAATATCATTTAAAATTTTTCTTCTGGAAAATAACCTTTCCACATTAAAAAAATTTTAAAAAATTAAAAATTACAAATTGATATTTTTTAGTTTAATCTTTTAAAATTACAGTGGAATCTTTACAGATCATTTCAAATATTTCTTATATAAAATAATCCTAAAACATTGAAAAACAATTTTAAAACCTAAAAAATATTAAAAATATTTTTATTTGAAAATTTCATTAAACATATACCAAAAAAATTAAAATAACAAGTGTTCATAATGGTGGAAATTTTCATTCATGTTATATAGGTTAAGAAAAGTATTCATTTCACCTTTTCAATAAAATAAAAATGGGTCTTTAAAAAAGACATGAAGATTCATTTTACAGCATTTTGTAAAAATTAAAAAATGGGTAAAAAATTAATTAATAAATCATTTAGAAAATTTTAAAACATTTTCATAAAACTTGGATATAGGATAAAAAGTTTTTTGACTAATGAGTGAAATATTTTTTATTTTTTAAAACCATTATTTTATAGACTTGAGTATATAGAGAGAGTGAAATGAAGGTAAAAGATGTAATCTCAATAAATAAATATATGAAAAGATAATATATGAGTTTATTGAGAGTTATATAATAAGATATCACAATTTGAACCAAAATCATAAAAATTACTGATATACAATGAGATAGAGACAAAAAATCCTTACCACTTTGGTAACGTTGAATCATAAGACCCATGAATGAATAAAATTTAACGAAACATAGAACAACATGAATACAAATAAATTAATTATATTACATTTAAAATTGAATATATATATATATATATATATACCACATAAAATAATATTGGTTCATAAAATTGCGTATGTCGCAATAATAAAAATTGAAAAAAAACCCTTACATTAAGTCTGGAATTCCTTCGTAAACATTCAAACATCCTCTTCTTCAAAAAACCTCTTTAGGTTTAGACCTAAAGCCTTATTAGGGGGAATAAATAACAAAAATAACGAATCTAGTATGTGGGGAGGTAATTGAGGTATATATTTTATTAGGTCTTAGATAAACCAAAATGTTTTGTATGTTTTAATAGTAGAGGATAATGGTTGTATTTCCTAAGTGGAGGAGAGGATACACATTGATTTTTTTAAAACAAAATTGTTCCCAAATTATTTCCATTAAAAATGGAACCAAAATTATTCATTATAAAACATTATAGTTTAAAATGTCTAAATATTTCTATAAAGTTATTTTTGGAAATGTTTTTAGGTTATTTTACCACTTTTATTTTTAGTTTAACCCTCAGGTATATATATCTTATCCTTAACCACAAAAATTATCTTTGATGTGTTTACTAATCAATGTGACCAAAAATTAATTTGACCATTTATATAATATAATTTATTCTTATTTAAACTTTTGAATCCATATTTCCTTATTCAATTCGCATAAGTTATAAAATAAAAATTTAATTTAAATTCACATCTATGATGAAAATTATTTTTTCCTAAGAGAATATTTTCAAATGTTTACAAGTTTTTATAACAAAAATGAATATGAAATTGATTAAAATAAACTAAATTTGATTATTAAATATATAATTTAAATAAAATTACTTTTAAAAAAATATCAAAATTAAATTTAACTTGTAAATTTTTTAAATTAAAGGAAATTTGTTAATAAAACCCAGTAGTTTCACTAGTCACGAAAAAAATTATCTTTTTAGAAAGTTCTCGAAAATTCACTCAAAGAAAATTTTAAAATTATTATTTAAAATATTTTTTTTATAAATATACTTTATAGGGTTTTAAAAATTATATTTCAATATAATAGTTCAAAATGTGATACAATTTAATTTTATAAGAATACAATTTTTATCCCAAAATTGGATTTATTCTTATCTCATCTCTAGAAAATACAAATGGTAAATTTTTAAAATTTTATTAAATATATAATATAAAAAATTAATGAAAATAATCCCAAAAATATATTTTTTTAATTTATTTAGGTGAAAAACATTTGTGAAAAGAAAAATAGTTTTTTAGGAAAACAAATTTATGTTACTTTCAAACGGTTCTTATTTTCATTTATATTTAATTGGTCAGTAAATAATTCATTTTAAACACTTGTTTAATCTATATATTTTCATTATTTAGTAATTATTATTCATAAAATCTATTCCAATGGTTAAGAGATAACTATCATATTAAATAATAATATTTTAATAGTATCTTATGTTTCTTTAAAATTCGATGTTGTGCGTAACGAGAGATTTCAAGGAAATTATAATTATTTGAAAAACAAATCATAAAATATTAAGGTGTTATATTTTACCCCCATTAAAACTATTTTATCCCTCAAAATTAATCACTTTGATAAAAAAAATTAGGAAACATCAAACTCACTGTATCTTATTGTTTCCACAAATCTTTTACAAGATGGTGGTTTCCCCATAAAACATTTACCATGTGAGTAGTCTTGTTTCGTAGAACTTTCTCTATATAATCTAGATTCTCAACTGGGGATTGTTCATAATAAATACCATGATTTAGTGGTATGACCTCTAAGATCATTATATGTGAAGGGTTTTTTATGTACTTCCTCATGAAAGATGAAAGGAAAACAACATGAACTTTATAGAATTTTTGTGGTGGTTCCAATCAATGGGTTATACTCCTGATATAATTAATAATTTAAAATGGAATAATATATATAGGGCATATATTTACTTTATATGAAAAAAATATTTCATAATTTGGTTTTTATATTAACAAGTTCCACCTTATCACTTATTCCAAGAACTGATAATAAATTTTTTGTGCTTGAAGTTCTAACAGATTTTAATATCCATAATAGAATGATAATTTATTCCTTCTATATCTATTTATCATAATAAAAAATGGTTAGAAATGGTTATCCAATATGTATATATCTTAATATAGTCCATTAATATATTAATCTCTAAGACCTCATCAAAATTTCAACATAAACAATTGTATAAATGGTTAAACTTATGACCCTTCCAAAATTCAATTTTTTTAAGGAATGTCAATAAATTTAAAAAATTAACTTATCATTAATCCTAAAAATATCATTAAGTATATATTAATGGTCACACAAAAATATGAATACCATGGTCATATATTCTATTAAATCATGTTATTAACTCGAATTACGATAAAACCTCAATGAAATCATTCTTGATCCCTCATTACTTAAATAAAATCCTATATTATTGAATATATTCCATAAATACAATAATGTTGTAATATCCATAAATAATAACATATACCACATTTTTCAAAAATCATTAATCAGTTATAGGGTCATCAATAAAATCCATTTTACTATATCCAAGTAAATCATCTCTTTATCCACACTAAATTCCATTTTTTGAACATTAGGAACATATTAAGGGGTATGTTCCATTAATCATGTGTTTTCCATAAAATATCATCCTTCCATTATATAACTCATCTATATCACCAGTATCATTCAAAAGGTTCTTTAAAATACATAATGAAAATAATCTACCAAATAATAATTATACATTTCATGATTTATATAACATAATTATTGAATCCCTTTACAAAAAACACTTTAATAATTCCACTTTATTCTTAAAACATTAACTAGACTTCATCACTCTTATTATTTAATACATATTTCCAATAATATTACATATTAATCATGTCTTAACAGTCATCAAATTGAATTTAATAATTATTGTGATGCTTATCATCAATAATACTGTTAGAATAGTGCATAAATTTTTTATGATGTCCATAGTATCTTAATCATCCTTAGTATAACCATTACTCCTACCACATTTCTTATTATATTTATAAGATTTTACCCTAGGACATTAATTTTTGTAATTATCATTCATTTCACATTTATAACATTCATTCATTGTTGATGACTTAGGGAAACAATTATTCTCATCTATTTCATTAACATAAATTTCCATTTATCCTTACCAATCACTTACTATATGCCCTAATTCTCATTATATAAAACATCCTATCAATAATTTGATACATTAAATAGAGTTATCATTCCCACATTCTCCACATATGACATACCAAATATTCATTATTTCATGGTCTCTACCACTGTTATCTATGTAATCTCTATCATTATCTTCTTTGGTGAGTCCAAAAGTGGGTTAATGTGAATTATTTAATACAATATCATGATAATTGATTTGGAATAACCATAATATACATCACTCCAATCATCATACCTTTGGGTTTATCATCAACATGTTGGTAATGAAATTCAATGTTAACCCAATTCCTTATGTTCCCTCAATTGACTAAAACTGAAAAAATAGCTTGGCCAACAATATTCATAGAGAAAACCCACATAATCATGGGAAATCACTTACATGATATCTAAATCATGAAACCTCCTTTTCAATCAATGAAACCTTAGGATTAACCTAGGTCATTCATTATCATTATTTTAATCCTTTATGATAATTCAAAAAGTGTTTTTTTTATTTCCAAATCATAACCCCATGGAGTGTTAAACAAGGTGCATAATATGGCACATTCTTATGTACCAGGTAATTCTCAAGTCAATCCTAATGAAATTTTTTTAGATTTATTACCCCTAGGAAAGTATTTTCCATAAACACAACCACTTATAGTATCTATAAAGGGATATAATTCCATACAGACCACTCACTCTATCATTCACCAATATTCAAGGATATTTTCCTATATATCGAATTATCCATAGGCTTATCCTTATACATATACCCAGAAAACTCACTACGGTTTTCTCATCATTGATTCCAAAGGATAACTAAATCAATCCATTGATAAAAATTATAGTAACCCAATATTTTCATACATAAATATTACAAATTTTTAAATGAATATTAATTACATTACACAAACACATGTCTGAGGATCATGAAGTTATAGTTCTATTGGAAACATGGAAAACAATACAACTGTTACAAATGTGAAATACACCATATACCACCAAGTTCATCATAATTATAACCCTTATTATACATATCATCCATAATATATTTATTCTTAACATGAGAAAAGGATACATAGGAAATGGTGAGATCATATGCTCTGTAAGGGTAAAAAATGAAGATACATAAGTGTTACATGATAATAAGGGTATGAGAACATGATCATAACATCGAAAAAACATACCATACATATAAAAAATCTTACTCTTGAGTAGTTTAATAAATATTGGTACTTCAAATGATATTAATCATAAGGATATTAAATAATATGAAGCATGAGAGCATAAAATTGGAATAAAATTTAGAATGACGACATAAAAATAATCATAGAATTTCATTTATATAGTAGTGAAGAATCATTTCCAAGGATATAATAATTAAATGGTTTCACTCCCTAAACCAATATATTAGTCAATGTTCACTCCCAAGACTATCATAGAGGAAAAAGATACTTTATGAACTGGGTTCACTCCCAATTCCAGTCTTGTTTTTCTCATGAGATATCAATCTTTACCTAGTGAATTGGAGGGAGATATAAGCCTCATCCATCCCTGTTTATAATTCAACCACAATACTTGGTTATAAAGTAACAATTAGTCATGGTTATAAAATAACCAATTTTAATTAATTAAAATCATACATATGTGTGCCATAATATTATAAAACATTGAACATATTACAACCCATGAAAATAAAATGCGTTTAAAAAAATTCCTTATAGAATAACCAATAGAAAAGAAAAATGTTTCATAATCATATAATCATAGAATCATAGCATAAACCATGTAAATATATATGGGTTTCAAAATCATTTTATCATGGTATAACCCATGGATGAAAAATATATTATGTAAATATATTATCATCAAAATAATATAACATTAAGGGAAATAATAAGAATAGTATACTTTGATCATATACATATTAAATAACATAAGTAACATCCAAGGATTTCATGATATATATAAAATGAGTTTGAAAGATAACTTTGAACATTTATTTAGGAAAATAGGATTTATACTTTAAAATAACATTTTAAAAAAACATTATAAAAAAATTAAAAAACATTTTCATTGAAAATATCCTTGGAGAATTATAAATAGGGATTTAAAAAATAAATTAAATATTTCTTGAATAAAATTACACTTTTAATTAAAAAATCAATTTTTAAAAAATGAAAAATTCATAAAACATTTTTGAAGTTATTTTCCTTGAAAATAGCCTTGGAAAATTATAATGGAAGCATTAAATATCATTTACAACATCTTTTGTGGAAATAAATATTATAATTTTAAATAAAATTAAAACATAATTAAAATTAAAAATAATTTTCTTTTAAAATAACCTTGGAAATTTACAAAGGAACATTCAAATATCATTTAGAACATTTCTTGTGAAAAATTACCTTTCTAATGTAAAGTACACTTCTTAAATCACAAAAAAAGTCAAAATACATTTTTTTTAAAATAACCTTGGATAATTATAAAGGAAAAAAATTAAATTATTGAGTTCTCATGATAGAGGGAAATTCCATTCATGTCTTATGAATTAAAAATAATATTCCTCTCTCATTTTTAGTTAATGCCAAACAGTCCTTGTTTCTGAAAATTACATGAAAATTCCTTTTAAAATAATTTTTCATAAAGTAAAACATGGCTAAAAATGTCTTTAATAAATCTATTGGTGAATTTAATAACATTAACTATTTTTTTAGAAAATATGGATATGGACAAAAAAAGGTTTTCAACTCAAGAGAGAAATAATGTCAATTTTCATTAAAAATATTCTTTTGGGAATCTTGAGTGTAAAAAAAGAAGAAAATAAATGGAAAACATATATTCTATTGAAATCACCAAAGGATAATAAAAAATGAGTTTTTTTAGAGATAGATCATATAATTTCATCATTAGACGAACAATCATAAACAATCCTGATAATCGATGAGATTTTAGCATAAAACCCTTATAAATTTGGTAACATTGAAACATAATCCCCAATAAAGAATAAAATTAAATGAAACTAAGAATATCATGATAATAAATAAATAAATTATAATAAATTTAAATGGGGTTTTATATCCACCTCATATAATAAGATATGTTCATAACATAACATATGTTCCAAAGAAGAATAATTATGACAAAAATCACTTACTATAAGTTTGGACTTCCTTCACACACATTCATACCACTTATTCCTTATATAAGCTCTTCCAGATTACACCTAACACTTTTTTTCAGAATTATTTATAATAAAACTAATTCTTATATCATGTGGGGAGAGAATTAGGGAATATATTTGTGAAGGCCCTATAATAGACCAGCCCAGGTTAACCAGACTGGTCATCCAATTCAGCCCCTCATGGAGTGGGGTAAAATGATTTATAACAAACAAGTCTTATATATATGAAAAACAAGACCTAAATCTAGAGTAAAAAAGTTGAAAAATGGGAAATACAACTTATCCAAATAAGATAAATCGGAAAGAAAGAAAAGTCTGTGAAACAAGCCACAATGTAACCAAACAACATCTCCAAAATATCCCAAAATGAAACAGAAATATAAAAGAGAAGCCTCTATGCTATAGAATTATCTTCCCTTTTCCTAAATCCTACAAAAAAAGGTCTAAATCTACCCACATTCATAATTAGTGTGTGATAAATAAATCCTAGTAGGATAAAACCAAGAAATATATAGAAGTTCTAATAATAGTAATGCCAATGTCTAAGCTATAAAAAAAATAGTTTTATAAGTATTTTTATAAATAAACAATTTGAAATAATTTTTAAAAAAATCAATAAATTTTCAAAAAATGAATTCAATATTTTCTAAATACAAAACAATTAGGTAAAGAATCTCAAATGTTAATATACATGTGAGTCAACATCCATGAAATAATCATTTGTTTAATAAATAATGAAAAATGACAATGCACCGACTAGTTATGCTCTAGCCTATGGGAAAATACGTACAAGACACTCACAAGAATTACAAGTCATATGGGTTTGTCAAAATAACATTGAGGCCTTCCATAGACCATCAACATTCAAGAGGTTACCTCTTAGTGGCGTTACACATACTAAGGCTACCTGTGTCTCTATCTCGATGTACCCAAGGTTCCTACCATGTAATGTTTTGCAATTTCTATTTTAAAAACCATTCTCACATTTTTATAAAACAATTTCAAATCCATGTGAATCTACTACAGGTTTTGAAAACACATTTTCCATTTCAAATCATGTAAATTAACTTCCCAAAGCCAAACCCATTTTTTGAAAGCGACCCCATTGAATTTTCAATTTCAAAAAATAAAATTTCACTTCACATATCAAGAAATCAATATTAACAATAAATAAGTAAATAAAATAGAATAATTTATGATATCCACTAACCTAAAGAATATAAAAAACCTAACCAAATTTTATAAAAGGTGATATAAACTATAAAGTTTTCCTTCGGAATACTTGGCGTGAAAAGATAATGAAAAGGGTTGATAGAAAAAACAATCATATTACCAATTTACAGAAAAAATAGTGTTGCAACCAAAAATGATTGAGAATCATAAAGGAAGGCTTATTCAGGGAAATTAAGCACCTCATCCTTCTAATCAATCAATGAAATAATCGATCTAGATAGAAGGAGGGCACCCAAAATCACCAAGGGTTAGAGCTCTGGAAAAGAGGAGAAGGATACCAAAAAAATTAAAGCCTCATACACAAGAAAGAGACCCTAAAAACTGAAACATATGGAATTATATGGAGTGTAATATTTTACACATCATGAATCCATTTTATTTTAATTTCTTCCAAAAAACATGTCACCTTTTTAATAAAAACCCAGATTTTCACATTACATTAAGTGTAACCCTTACACAGTATATAAATTATTACATTGTGAACTAAACTTACAGTATGAGTCCATACAAAATTACAGGTCATTTAACTATCGGTAAAATAATAAAAACATCGGGGTAAATCTAAAAATCCAAAAAATCCTTAACTTCACCATTACTCGTATCCTCCCAATTCAGGTTTGAAAATAATCACCCCATGAAAAGGGGAAAGAATGAACATAGATTAGATTATACCTGATACTAAGGTAACGACCGTCATAATCTCCACACCATAAAATCTTTCTACCCCTAGAAAGATCTCAATATCATGGATTTTCTAAAATATAATACCACTATTACATTATCAACAAATCCAACTCCCAAGTCTATTGGTGATTTTGTCTACAATACCACAATACCCAAACTAGGTTGGTTGTTTTACCGTGTGGTATACTATCTTGGCGATATGTAATATGAACTGGATACTATACCAAAGTGGTATTGGGCTCAATAAAAATTCCCCCCCATTTAATCACATGGAATGGATTTGGAATATACCACCTCAAATGGGAAACGTGAAACATATCATATATAGATGTCAAGCTAGATGGTAACATAAACTAAAATTCCACCCTCCCTAGTAAATGAACAACCTCGAAGTGGCCCACAAACCATATTGCCAACATACCCTGGATGCCCTACTAATGATGTTTGATGTGAGGTGAATGTCAAATAAATACCCAATCAACAACCATAAACTCTTGTAATAAAAAACAACAGTACACATAATATTTATGATGAATCTGTGTCATGACAAAAGCCTCTAGATCAACTACACCATCACTTTCATCTTCTAAGTAGCACTCATCCCAACCAATAAATGCCCTCTCAACTCTTCCCAGCATGAGAAAGTTCAGCATGTCCTCCCATACAAATCCTAAAAGGGATCCCTCGTGATCAAATATTGGTAAATATTTTTATTGTAAAAATTTGAAAAATAAAAATGTATATCCCAATATCCATATAAATTAATCACATAATCCTTGTGCATATCCTTAAGATCCTTGATAGCCCTCTCTATCTATCCATCAATCTGTGTATGATAAGCCATGCTCAATTTTGACTGGGAACCTATTAGCTTTTATAAACCTTTCCAAATATGGATGTGAACCTTGATTTCCTATTAGAAACAAATAGAGAGGGAAACCCATAAATCTTCACAATATATCAGACATACAAGTCCCCAAGATATTTCGCTTTCATCATTTCCATTATTAGTAAGAAATGAGTTGATCTACAGAGTCTATCAACAATCACCCCATTCACATCCCTCTCACTAGGAGTCCATGGTAAACTAATGATGAAATCTATAGAAATCTCATACCACTTCCATACTAAAATGGGTAAAGGCAACAACAAACCTACATGTATCTATTATTCCACCATAACTCTTTGAAAATTGAGACCCAATGATAGAAAATCTACAACTGACTACCTTATTTATAATCACCAATACCGACATCTCAAATTGTGGTACATATTAGTAGACCTATAGTGCACGGACCAATATAATCATTGTCCACTATCTTGTAACATATTTATCAAGGAAAACAGAACAACCAACCGGCTACAGAATCCCAAATCTCTATTGCAAGATTGAGACAACTTGCATAAGGTCTCCCCACTATTTAGGATTTCTTCTAAGAGATGTCTCTTAGTGACACTCATCTACTCAAGTCAAAATCTCTAATATAAAGATGATTCACCCTTTTTCAAATCCAAACCACCTATCCACGAACCTATTACACTCCCAAGATCATCTCAGCAAACCAACTCATCAGAGAACACATTTTGACTAATTCATTCATAGCTGGTGTGGGTAATGTTATGTTCAACACATCAGACACCACGTTCCATTTCCCAGGGAGTATGTAAGATATCAAAATCAATGGGTAGAAGATACTCAACCAAAAACCTCTATCAAAATATTATCTCTCTATGTGAACATATATTTTAGGATATTATGTTCTGAATATATCGTAAACCAATATCTAAAGAGATAGCGATGCCATGTTTTGAGAACATGCATGACATATTTCAACTCAATATCATTGATATGGTAGTTATTATCATGATTTCATAACTGACATGATCTATAAGCCACAACTTATTTCCCATGTATCAATATGCAAACCAAAACCATAATAGAAGCATCATAGAAAACATCATAATCCAAACCTTGTTTTGGAAGCATCAAAACTAGTGGTGAATTTAACCTTGACTTCAAATCCTATAAAGATCTCTAATAGTTAACATTACATTCAAACATTACACCCTTATAACAAAAAATTTATCATCAAAGATGCAGGTTTGGAGAATCCGAAAAAACTATCTATAGTAACCTTCCAAACCCCAAATTCTTCATATATAAATCATCTTTTTTGGATGCTTTTATGACATAAGAACCTATACTGTTTTAGGATCAACTGAGATGCCCCTCTTAGATATCACATTCCCCAAAATCTGTACTTCCTGATTCCAAAACTCACACATGGAAGGAATAACATATAGATGTTATTCCCTAGAGGATTGAAGACTGATATCCAAATGGATTTTTTGGTCATCCACCAATATAGAGTACACCAATATATCAATGAAATACATAGAAAACAATATTCCAAGAACCAATGATATATTTGGTTCCTAAAATTCAAAAATACTACATGAGAATTTGTGCGTCTGAATGGCATAACCAAAAACTCAAAATGCCCTTATTGACTCTAAAATACTATCTTGGGTATATCATCATATTTAACTCTCAATTTTTGGTACCCAAACTGCAATTCAACCTTAGAAAACCAACGAGTCCCTCTAAAATAATTAATGGGGTCATCAATAATCATTATAGGATAATTATACTAAATGATCAATTGATTAAACATTTAATAGTGAATACAAAGTATATGGATCATGTCCACCTTATTAGGAAAGAGTATAGGTAAATACCATGGTGAAGACTAAGATAAATAAATCCTTTCACCACCAGGTCCTCAAATAGTAATTTATGTTCTAACGACATAGAAAGTTCTAATCGATAGGATGATATAGAAATTGGAATCATTTAGGGTAACCGTTCAATAGTAAACATGGAATATCTCTATGGTGGTAAACTAGAAAAATAATCCAGAAAGACCGCAGAGTACATAGACACAATGGTAGGAAGCTAACCTCCCAAGAATGGGTCAAGTGCATCATGAATGTTTTTTGACAATTGACATGAGATTAAACCACCATAAGTAATAAATGGCCCTGCCCTTCTAGATATAGAGTCCCAGTCACCCTAGAAAACATGAGTGACCCCATTAGTAGATAAGAACTATACCCATTGGTAATAATACTCTATCTAGATCTTTATGCTAATAATCTAACACGTTCCAATAATCAAGTCAAAGATACCATGTTAAAGAACTAATAAGTCCCAAAGCATCTCATATTTGACTATCATCACTCGACACACAGGGCCTTGGAAACCAAGTTTGGACATCTTTCCCAAAGGTGTGGATAGATCCATAAAGAGTGATATAATCTCTGATTTCAAACCCAACACATCAATCAACTTTAACAATATAAAAGAATGAGTAGCACCTATATCAACCAAATCTAAAACAATAGAAGACAAAATAAACATTGTACATCCCACAACAGTTTTCCCGACTTCATAATAATTTGGTACACACTCTAATATATAAATTCATCAATATTTATCCACATGAACATCCCAATTGGTCTGAGTATGAGACACACCACCCTTAAAATCCTAAATATAAACCTGTGAATTAATAGTGAAAGTGGATCCTAACTTACTGCCTTTGGAAATATTTTCATAGAAATGATTCAGATTTTCAGATCTCTCACAAAGATGACAAGTTCTAGGAGACTCTGTACACTAAGGTAGGATATGACCACACCTCCCACACTAGTAGAAAATAACATGTTGTTGTCCAGAAGGAGAACCTGAAACTGGTTCTTATAAAAACTAACCACTCATATGCTTCATTTTCTTACCATAAAAAGAAGCCTGGATAGCCACTACACCCACTATAGCTATGCCCAGGGTTTTCTATGCTGATATGTCTTCATATTCCAAAGATTCTTTAACCACTGCCTCCATAAAGGTTGGACTATAAAAAGGACAAGAATTTCTTGAACATTGGCCCTTATCCCTATCTCAATATTCTAATCCATTAGGTAATCATTAGTGACATCCTTCAGTGCTAGATACACCAACTAAGTAAAGTGGGTGGAGTGATATGGAATGGTACACTCCCCTTACTCCAACATTAGAAACTATCAGTTCTTGGCCTCATTTAAATCCTCACAATAGAACTACTAATTAATGATCTTCTATTGAGAATCCCAGGTAAGAACTCCATGAAAATTAGCTTTTACTCTTTAGTCCCACCACTTTCTTCCTTGTCCTTCAAACATATACCAGGATGAAAACAAATAGAAATCCTTATGAGTCCTCAAGAAGTTAGAGATCCTATCAATCTTTTCAATCCAATCCTTTGAATCTTATTTTCATTTTCACCAAATAGAACAAGTGGATTATTCTTAGTAAAATGGGATCCTAGATCCACTACCCATTTTGAGTTCACTACGCCCACTAAACACAGAGTCTGAATGGTATGGATCCCTGTATCCATAAGAGAAGGGTCCATTTAAGGATCTGCCTGTGGAACCTTCCACACAGCTTCCCCTCTTGTATTTGGAAGAGATCTTATTTGAGTCATTTTTTGTTAAACACATGTCAATAATCAAAAATCCAAGAGAAATTTACATAACCATCAAAATAAAATAAATAATAGAAATAATGCTTTAAAACACTATGAATTTAAAGAAACTATAAATCCCATCATAAAAACGGAAACACCTTTTTAAAAGAATAGGTCCATCTAAATAAAATACCTATTTAGTTTATTAAAATGTCCTTACACACAAAAATTACATAGAAATTGAAGATAAGATAATTTAAATAAACATCCCATACAATTTATTAAAATGAACTGAAATACTTGGTCGTGGACTTAGTAAAAACTTTATGACCACCCATGGAAACTCAGATTTAGTATTGAGGGTGAGTTTACCATACCCATTTTCCACACCTAATATATGAATTTCAAAGATCCTACTATTTTATTAACAAGATATTGAACCAACTCAGGTAGTTCTGACACACCTCTAGATGAGTAAACACCTCTGATACCAACTAGTATTATACCAACCAAGGTCAACCAGAACAGTCACCAAAGTCAAACCATCACACGGTGGGGTAAAATAATTTATATTAAAAATAGTCTCTTATATAATAAAAACAAGGCATAAAATCAAAGTACAAAGAGGAAAAAAATGGGAGATACAAATGAGAAACATAGGATAAAGAAGAATTAAATATAATTACAGACAACATGCTCCATGTGTGCAAAATTTACCTCCAAACAATCCCAAAATGAAACAACAACAAAATGATAACCCTAAAAGCAACAGAATGATATTACCTATAGCTGAATCATTCTGAAAAAGGTCTATATATACCCATAGGAATAAGTAGGGTGTGATAATCAAAGCCCAGTAGGATACCACTAAGATATATATAAATTTTCTAACTATAATGCACAAGTCTATGATTTAAAACAAAACTTGTTTAAAATATTTTTTAAAAATAAAAATTTGAAATCAATTTTCAAAAAAATTTTGAGTTTTCAAAAACTTTATTCCATTTTTTAAAAAGCTATGAATAAGTACGTAGAGATACTGAAATATAAATATACATGTGAACAATATCCATGAAATAATATATCATGTAATAAACATCCAGAAACCAAAATGCACCTATTAGTCAGGCTCTAGCCTTTGGGAAAATATGTAGTAGACACTCACATGCCTAAAAATGTATACGGTTGGATAAAAATAACATCGATGCCTACCATAGACCAAGGACATACTAGATCTATGTCCAAGTGCAGTCACACACACTAAGGCTACATGTGTCACTATCTTGACATACCTAAGGATCTCACTATGCAATTTCTATCTGTTTCTGTTTTAAAAACCATGTTCACATTTCTTTAAAAAAAATTATAATATAAGAAAATATAATACAGGTCTTGAAAATCTATTTTTCATTTCAAATCAAGGAAATTATGTTTTCAATGAAAACCACCATTTTAAAATAAAACCAATGATCTTTTCAATTTAATCCCATGAAATTCCACTACACATATCTATAAATCAGTATGAACGATAAGAAATTCAATAAATTAAAATAATTTAAGATATACACCTACCTAACAATCCTAGAAAACCTAACCTCCATTGAAAAAGAGGATTGGAAATCATAAGATCTACATTCAAGAGACAATTCACAACTAGATACTGAAAAGTATTTATTTAAAACACAATCTAATTACATATTTCCACAAAAAACAGTGCCACAACCACAAAGGAGTTTGAAACTGATATGAAGGATTAGCTATGGAGATGAATCACCTAAACTTGCTAATCAATCACTAAAAAATCAATCCAAGTGGAATGGAGACACCGAAAGTTTCCTAGGGTAAGGGATCCAACCGAGAAGTGAATGTTTCCTAATAAAATGAATCTCGAAACACCTATAAAACACACTAAAAACATAAAATCCCATAATTACATGGTTTATAATATTTTTCACATCATGAATCTCATTTATTTTATTTTAAGCCAAAAAATGCATTACCTTTTTAATAGAAACTTGTATTTTCACAGTATACAATGTGTAACCCTTACACGACGTGTAAATTATCAGGTTGTTAGTTTAAATTAAGGTGTGAGTCTAACTGGAATTGCATGTCTTGAAACACTATTTCATGTCATGTAACTACCTAGAAAACAAAAAAAAAACTTTGAGGAAAAATCTTAAAATCCAAAATATCCCTTACATCTTCATAATAAGTATCCTTCCAATTAAAGGTTGAAAATACTCACCCAATGAAAAAGGGAATAAAAAACAGATATCATAACATTTCTGACACAAAGATAATGTGGTGTTATAGGACTTTTCTAAAAAAGGATTTAGAAGTTTATAAATGAGAGGATATTGTGGCCTTTTATAAGTTGGGGAGAGAAAACATATGGAATGTTTTTAAAGAATAAAGTGTCCTCACATTTTTCGCATGTCATAAGGATCCAAAATGGTTTATTATTGAAAATTATAGGTGATGAGGTATAAATATTTCAATTCAATCGGTTTTGGACAAGTTTTTATTTCATTTATCCACTTATTATCTTTTTTTAACCCCTGAATAAACCTATTTTAACCTTAACTCTGGTCAATAATTTTTA
Organism: Viscum album; assembly: GCA_963277665.1. Taxonomy (NCBI): domain Eukaryota; kingdom Viridiplantae; phylum Streptophyta; class Magnoliopsida; order Santalales; family Viscaceae; genus Viscum; species Viscum album. The sequence continues at coordinate 835,127,983 of OY728126.1, read as the reverse complement.
CTATTTTTATAATTCAATTAATAAAAATTCAGTTGAACTTATTTTATAAATTAAATTATACTTATTCTGAATATGTAATATTTTTCCAAATTCCATTCATATTTTTAACATAATTTAATTTAAAATTAAACCAGAAAAGATGACGAAAAAATATTTCTAAAGAGAAAATTTTCAAAATTCTAAAAAGTATTAATTTAAAAAATCAATGTTAAATTGATTATAATGAACTAAATTTGAATAATAAATATATAATAGAAGTAATTTTTCTTTCATAACTATTTAAAAATATAACTTATTATTTAAATTCTTTGAATGAAAATGAACTTTTTTTAATAAAAACTTGAATCTTTCCCTATTCAATTGAAAAATTATATTTTAAAAAAAATATAAATAAAATTCACTCTGAGATAATTTTTTCATTATGATTTCAAAAATTAATTGTTTTTTAAAAATATGTTTTCTAAAAGTGGTATTAATTAATATTAAAATTAGTGTAAAAAATGAGACCAAACTACTTTTTTGACAAATATAATTTTTAACCGATAAATTGGATATATTTATATCTCATGTATAGAAAACCCATATGATGAATATTATCAATTTTATTGAGTATATATTATATAAATTTCATTAATATAATTATAAAAATTTAATTTAATTTATTAATTTATAATGCCTTTTTGAACTAAAAATTAATTTTTCTAAAAAAGATTAGCATTATTTTAAAATGGATATTATTTTCATTTAGAATTATTTTGTCACCAAAAAATTTGTTTTATATACATTTTTAAATAAAATATTTTCATAACATAGTTAATCTTATTAATTACCTCCATTCCAATGGATATGTGATAATTATCATTTTAAAAAATAATATTTTAATACTACGACTTGTTTCGTTAAATCTCAGTGTTGTGTGTAACACAATCTATCAGAGAAATTAAATTTATTTTGAAAAAAAATAATTCAAAAAATCATAGGCTATTACAAAAAAATGTACATGACTATGCTCTAGTATGTGATTGATGAACTGTGATTAGGTATCTTCTAAGTTATAAAGAATACTGAAAAGCTGATTTTTCATAGGGATCTCAGGGTTGACATCATGGCCCCACTCATTGTAGTGACCTCTCTCTAACTCAGGTCAGTATATAACAAGGATCCACCTCGTATACATTGAATGTATTTTCTATTATGTTTCATTAATTTGGCTTATCTCCCCATGGGACTAGAAATATATTCATCTACTTTTTAAACTTGATGTTTGTTCGTATCCATGGCTCCTTTCTGATAGCATTGAGGGATTCACTTAGTAGGGCTCATACCAAAGAAGGTGTTTACCTAATATATCCTTATAAACCCTTTGATGGTAGAAACTCAACATACATAACCCCATGGATGGGAGCATTGTATATATTTTATACATCCCAAATACTAGTACCTACCTCTCCATTTACTAAGTAGAATATGTTCGTTTGTGGGATGTAATAGATTATTAACTACGAAATCAGGTAAGAGTTCATATATACATATGTTTCAGGTATCTAAATATCTTTTTATATTTAAAACACCTTTATCTAAACATAATAATCATATGTGTGTCAGACCGAAATGGATAATATCTAATTTTTGAAAACATTTAATAGGATGCAAGTCCTAGTCCTTATTCCAGAATTAAAGTTGGTCAGTTGCTAAATAGTGAAATATAGATGAGTAAATATATCTCTAGAATTTTTATATGTATTCATGGTTTTATGAGGCATACTAGGAGTGGTGTAGTATTTATTATAGGTTGGTCTCTCCCTCATTATTGTATTATCCCTTGTATGTGCTGTTATCCATTTCCAAATTTCTCTACTCGGTGAAACCTTAAATTGGTAAATTTCTATCTAGCCTTAAGACATTGACATCAGTTATGAATCCATGTCAATAAAGTGTAAGGAATTTTGATTCTATTAATTTATATTAGTGAAATATCATGAACTATGCAATATCTGATCAGGGTGATCGACACGGTTAATATTATCCTTATTCAATGTATCGGATCATCATATCATAATGAGTGGTGGAATCAGTGTCTGGAATGGTGTTTGATGGATGGGTCATTTTTTATAAAATAGAAAATATAATTTTTTGGATAATTTAATAAAATATAGTTATTACTAATACTCATAGAAAATAAAATTTTAATTCAAATAAACTAGGTAAAAATTTTACAAATTAAATTTTCCCACTTATGTTGATTCAAAAATCCAACTACTCCCGAGTCCCATCATGAAAATTCACATCTCACTACATGATTTAACCAACATGGGGTGAACTAAAATCATAATTTGAATTTGGTTGTGTCTATATTAATTCACCAAATTTCAATCATGCCAAATACATATTATTGTTTCTAGAGTAAAGAATTATGTTTGATATAGCTTACAAAGAGTAATGTGCATGGATTGATGGAACAGAGAGTGGAAAGGATCTAAGACTCACTCAGTTCATACAAATTAGTCCTCCCCATATTTGTATTTCATGTGTCTTATTACCAACTCTCGAATCTCATGTCTTACACCTCAAACTTTTTCATGTGTTTTTCTCTAACTCTTGGTGACTTTATACCAGACTTGATAACATTCCATTTTCTTAGTTCCACATTTTTACCAGGCCCATATTTTACTCATAATTTGATCCAATTAATGAAAAAAATCAAATTATATGGGGTTATTTTCTGTATTTTTCATTTTATATGGTCATACACCTCATTTTAGTGAATAAAATTTTCTATAACAAATAATAATATGTGAAACAATACTCTTTCTTTTCACTCAAGACTCCTTGTGTGATGGTCTCCTTCATGCACTTACCTTCTTGTGAGGTTTCCCTATGCATGATAAATTCACTAAGGTATTTGAATTAGTGAAAAATATCTTCTTTATTTTGTTTTCTGGTTTGTTATAAAATTAAACTCAATACCTTATTAGAGTTAATAATCAAAATACACAACTCACACACTAAGGAATGCAACATACAGTGACACTTTATGTACATGGTTCAACTCTCAAAATGAGAAACCTTTTCCATTGTGTGACTTGAATTCCATTAAGATCACATTGTTCATTATAAATACCATCATAGGTAAAATAATAATGGTATATCCAAAGATCAAGATATATGAATAATCAAAATGTTTATCTCTCGACAAGTCCCCTGATAAAATGGAATGTTTTATTTTACTTCTTGGGGTAGAGATTATAATTAACCTATGATAATTGTACCCTAAAAAAATTAAAGCACTCCCATACTTCATCGTAGATATTATAACTTGTGTGACTTGACTATCTTATTCCTCATCACACGTCATAGTTGTGTAACGCACAAACTAATTTGGTATTTCTCATATTTTTTAAATTTCAACTTGTAAACTACACTACAATATGAACTCCATCATTATTTAGAATAATATTCTGGATTATTCTATTCCTCACTAGTATAAAATAAGTTTTACCATTATAACACAAAACATTAAATTTCTTTTTCTCTTCTTCACTGTATATTTTTTTCACACTTTTTTCTAATAAATATCCTATTTGAGTGTATCATTCAAAAATAAAATATTTTATTTATATTTGAATTTTAATTTTACCTGAAGGGTTGGTGGAAAGCACCTTTGTTAAAAAGGTAAAAATAAAACATGAACACGTTTTAAACTAGGAAAGGGAAAACCCATTATACACACACATACCAAGAGTTATCAACCCACTACAAAACCTAGTATTGAAACCATTATAGGGGCCAAAAACCCAAAGGGAGAGAACACATTACATGCCAGAAGTCTAGAGATCCAAAATCACACCAGTCATACAAAGTTGACCAAGAGGCTGATGCCTGAAGACCTGAAAATGGAAAATTAGCTTAGTGGAAAAACCCAAACCCAAAAACTACACTCGAGACCTAACTAAAACCCAAGGTCCCCAACAAACCTTTTCTGTTAGTCTATGACGCCACCTCCCACATCGAGGCCAACCACCGAAGATGTATCCTATCAAGAAGATTACTAATTTCCCTACTCCCAGATATCTTCATCGGTCCTCTGCATCTTCATCCAACCTCAAAGGTTATTGTTTCCCTCCCCATACCCGTAGCCTCTAATTGTTGTAGCCTCCAAGCCGCAACCCACCATCCACCCCTTGGCATAGTGCCACCCAACCCCACCAATTTATACATCACAGAAGATCTAGAATATATCTGGTGAATCTGAACCAGATCTAACAAAGAGGAGTAGATCACTGACAAAGCACCAAACCACACCAATATAATGCTCTTTTAGGTCCACCACACCCATTACCCAATTCCAGTAGTATATCTAAAGCATATCTGGAAGAATACCTCATCTAAAGCATTCTATTCCACCCATCGAACACTTCCAATGCCCCATAAAACCCAATATCTTTATCCCAAATTGGGGAGCCAATTTGAATTTTAAATTATAATTAAAATAAATAATATCTTATCAACTAGTTTTCAACTTCTTGTTCGTTTACATACTTCTTCTATTATTTTTGATTTCTTCCCAAGGACACTATACTGTATTAACACTCAATGTAGTATTTCCCAAATGTTATTTCATACATCTATTTATTTTATTTCAAGTGTCCCTATTTTTCTTGAAATTAACCTTGTACTCCACTTTATGGAATCACAAATCTCATTTTATTATGATTTAAAATTGGTCAGACAATACCACCAAAATTTTATATTATTTCTTTCATCAAAATATTAATTATGTAATTTCATATTTTCATCCATTTAAATTCAAAAAAATTCCCTAAGTACTTGCATCTTATGTAGTTTATAAGATGCTATTTTGAAGTTAAATTTTACATTTTCATAGTCTAGGATGACTCTTACAATGTGGAAATTTACTCCTTCAAACTCGTTAAATTTTCCAAATTTTATATTAACTCTTTTTATTTCTTGATTGAAACTTCTAATTTTGTAGTTTCACTCTTCTATAGTTTGGTGTTACTCTTAAGAAGTATAAGGTTACTATTATGAATTAGTCCATAAATTTTTACGAATCTAACCTTTATTCTTCCAAAGTGTTGAGTTACTCTTCTAAAATCATGCTTAGAAAAAATTTCACCTCCAACATCAAAACTCCAGAACTGTTAAAATTATCGATTGCCTTCTCGAATCACTTCAAAAATCTTAGTAGTGTTTACCTCTCTTATTTACCATCATTTAAATGTGAGTTTTAACATTATTTATTCATTTAAAACAAAATAAAATACCATAAATAAAACTACTTCAACACTTTTAGTTTTCTTTCAGATGACAAAATACCAAATGTTAGAAGATAATTATTATCTCAGCAATCATCCCAAATATTAGAAAATATTGAAAATGGTTATTGGGATAATAAATATCCCCCTCTATATATTTTTTTAGAAATTAATTAAGATAAATAATTTTTAAAATGAAACCATGTATATTTAAATAATAATTCAACAATTCCTAGACTAATTTAGCACACTCGGACAATAATACAAAATAATTGAAAAATAAAAACATATTATCCATAAAATAGTGTCTATGATCAATAACTAAATATCATTTTCCCTCTTGATATCACTGAAAAAAATAGTTAACTCTTCTCATCTTTTTTATGACATCAAAAATACTATTTTAGATGCCATTTAAGAATTAAAACATCTTCAAGTCAAAAATATGTCCATTCTCAAACAATATAATTGAAAATTTTGAAAACAATATAAATAATAGGTTCCTAAAAAATGATCAAAAAATATTAGACATTTCAAAAAGAATTTTACACCAATGTTTTCCTTCACAGCTTTCCCTTTTAATAGATCCCTCTGAATACATTCTCCCATTTTGTAAGAAATATCCCCCATTGGTTTACACATATAAAAATGGATAAATCATCCTTTATATTTATATCCATTTGATAAATAATAAGTATCCAAAAATTAATTAATATAATTTCTTTCTTTTATCACCCTTTGAAAACAATATTCAAAGAACTATATGTGATAGTGGACTAAACAAACATAACATAGCCATTAGTAATTAAAGGATGAGAATTCTCCATCAACCTATATGTATTGGTAATAACCCCCATATTAACTAAAAATCACCTTTTTCATCAAAGTTATTCTTTAAATTCAATTTCATATTAGGATTACACATATTATTCTTAATTGTATCCATATAAAATTTTAATACTTCATTGTTATTTCTTCTCTGGAATTCCTAATTTTCAAAACATTTATACAACTTTCTTAAAATATAATAACCCTATTATTCATACATTATATGATTCATTCTTATTAATATGACTTATTTTTCTTTATTTTTAATTATATAGGATTTTCTACTCTTTTTTTAGTCACCAATATCCAAAGGATTCTAAATATCTTTCTTATTCATCATATAAGGCATCTTATTACTCAATGTAACACAATCTTGATATATGTTTCTATAAATAAAAAAACCTCTCATTATAACACATCCTTAATTTATATTCGTCACAACACATTTGTTACCTTAAAACACCACATCATGGTATTCATCATAGACTTATTCAATTGTGTTTCAACCCATCAACAAATGATATGTTCTTAAATTAGAACCTTCCTTGATAAATTATTTCTAAACCAAGACCAAATATTTTGAGTGATACTAAGCTATAATATTTAATTAATTGTTTATTACACATATTAAAATTCTTCAAGATATTTATCTCTACTATTATACGTGAGGATAATTCTCTATCCAAGATCAATTGACATTCTTTTATTGATTCTTTACATGAAACTTCTACAATAAAATATTTTTCATTAACTTTTCTTTTATTCATACAAGATGTCTAAATATTTTGTCACATAATCTATTTTTATAGTAGACTGTTTAGATAATACTCTTCTTTGTGAAATGACTAATCACATTTTCCATATACTACTTCTATTGAATGAATTTCATTCTTATACTTTTGTCTATAAATTTTCAACTTCTTATGAACTTTTCTTCTCTAAGTGTTCTATATCCCACTTAAAATTTTCCTACCATACCCTCAAGACTCATAGTAATATTTTTAATTATACCAAAACATTTCTTTCAAATACTTAAAGACAATATAGTGTTATAATTATATATAAAATCCATAATTCCCGTTAAAAATGAAATGATATTAAAATTTATATACTTATTCTTATTCCATTCAATGATCCTTAATCTTTGATTACATAAGTAAAAAATGGTAAACTCCTTAAAATGTTCTTCTTAATCCTATAAATATTTCATTATTTTTCTCATTTTCTATTTTAGTTTGTTTTTAAATTAAGATAGTGTTCATATAATTTCTATAATTCTATGAATCACTTGGTTTAGCCAAAAAAATATACTTCTTCACCAATTCTTTCATCTGAAAAAAATCCACTAACATATTTAAGATCACTCAAAACCTTTAAAAATGATGTATTTATATAATATTTAACTTCTTCTTTCGTCTTCATTGTTAATATTTTTCCATCTTCATTAATATAATTCTAAAAAAATTAATTTAAGAATTTTTAATTCCATTTTCCTTTGATTATTGTTTATGATAGCATCGAGCTCCTTATCATTTTAATTAACCATTATTTTAACAAATATTTTCAGATTATTCTCATCATCTTGAAGCTTATTCAATATTTCAATATCACTAATAAAAAATAACTTCCCTTTATAATGAAATATGTTATTATAGATTGCTGGTTTATATCCCTTTCAAAACCCTTTATTTTCTTTTTCAAAGGGTGGAATATTCAAAAGAATCCCTTTATTTTCCCATTTTAGAATTATCTGCATCAATTTCTCTTCTTTACATTAATAATTGTTACTATAATCACTTGGTAATTCCTCTTCATTCACATTTGAAATAAAAAACCTTTCACCTACATCATTGGATACTTCTATTTATCAATCATCCTAAACAACTATAACTATAATCAACATTGGATAAAGAATTATTCTTCTTGAATTTAGTAAATAACTTACCGTTATCCATTGAATAATAAATTGACTTTTTTTCTCTTCAAGTTAATTCTTTCTTTCACATTTTTATCTTTACTCTACTCGAATTCATCTTTGTTCAACCATGGATAGTTTGAAACAAATTTTAAAATAACAAAAAATCATAAACACATATGAATTAATTTTTCATAAAATTTACCATTTATTCTCTAAACACTACTTATGATGAGTGACACTATTTTTTTCAAATTATAAATCACAAAATTCATCCAATTGTGAGTCTTTTTTATAGGAAAGGACATATTTCTAGATCCTTGTTTTCATTAATTATTTTAAGGATATTTATTTACCATTCATGGTATTCATCTTGAAATCACTTACCTTCCATATTTAATTGGAAATATTAATTATATAAAAAATATATCATGTAATTTTATCTAGATCTATATCATTAGGCATACAAACAGTTTCATCAAACATGTATAGTGGAATTCGTAGTATCACCTCAATAACATATGTATCTCTAAGCTTCTCACCCAAAATTATGATTTTAAAAAAATCATTTACTCTTGTGAATAAATTATCTACTCACTCATCATCTTAAATTTTTATATATTTATATATCAATTTAAAAAAATTATTTTTATTTCCTCACTTTTATATTTCTTTTATATAGATTTTTTAACTTATACCAAATGCCTTTTTATATGTTGATTATTTTATCCTTTATAAATTCCTCCTCTAATAGGAATGGTAGTATAGAATTCATATAAAACCCATTATTCAACAATTCTTTTCTATCTACTTCTATCATATCAATACCTTTAGTATGATTAATAAACCCATTGTTTAGAGCCCCTAAAAAATAAAATTAATGTATAAGTGATATGATTTTATCTAATCATCAAAATATAGTAATTAGTTCCATAATAAGTGGAAATCCCAGTAAATTTTACTAATGTTATGTTATCTATATTAACACAATAAATTCTATGATAAAAAAATATACCATAGAGATATTATTTCTTGAATAAACTCAAATACAAACTATTTTCAAAAAACATCATAGCATTTCACATAAAATTTTATGATATTTATATGAAAATGTAATGATTTGAATCTATTTTATCAAGATATATTCAAATCACGATCATGAATACAGTGAGTAGGGTATATCATAAACTCATGATATATGGATAATCAATACAATTGTATTCTAAAAAGTCTCCCAAAAAAATGAAACGTTTCCTTTCATTTTTTGAAGTATAGATTATCCTTCACCTATAAACAATTTCTCTTCATGAAAATTAAATTCCTCCCACACTTATTCTTTATTGTTTGAACTTTTATGACTATACTATATTATTATTCTTCAATACACATTATTTTTTTGACATTTAAAAACTAGTGTGACTTTTCTCTACATTTTATTCTCTTTCATTGTGGGAACTGCACTATAAAGCACACTCATTCTTTCCCTATAATAATCTACTTGATTATTCATCTCTTGAAAAGGGAAAAATATTTTTTATCAATAAAAAATTCAAGACTCAATTTTTTCTTTTCTACTTCTCTATATATTCATTAGACACTTTTTCATGTAATACCCTATTTGAATATATCATTAACACAATAAAAATAGTAGTATATTCATATATAAATTTGAATTATATATTAAAATCCAAGGAATGAAATATCATCTACTAATTGCTTACATCTTATTATTTTTCCTCTAATTATTTTCTTCTTTTTAAATTCTTCTCAAGGTCGCAATGGCATTAGAGCACTCACCAGAGTGAAACCAACAATTATTTGAAAACTTTTTATCATTTATTCCCTATTTTTATCTTCTTTGTGATTGATAACTTATACTCTATTTTCCTAATTGAAAAATATCATTTTGTGATTTTTAAGTAATTATAGAATAACACAATAATCTTATGATATTATTTCCATCTTTAAAATATTATATTTATAATTTTATATTTTTTTTAAGAAAAAATCTTAGAATTTCACTAAGTATCTTTCTATTATGAATTTAGTCAATGTATATTCTAAAGTCATATATTATCTTTATGTAGTCTATAATAACTCTTCTATAGTGGTAATTTACTCTTCCCAAATCCCACATAATTTTCCAAAGTACCCAGTGACTCTTTCAAAGTATATATTGACTCTACTAAAGTAACGGTTTTACTCTTCTTGAATTTGGGGTTACTCTTTAGAAGACCAAAGAAACACTTTTAAAAAAGGTAATGACTTTTTTTGAGATTGTTTTTACTCTCCAAAAGTGTTGATTTAATATTATGAATTTATAATAATCTGAAATTTCATCTCCAACATCAAAATTAAAAAACTCTTCAAATCATCTTTGGGCTTCTCCAGTCACTTCAAACAACCTATAATCCTTTACCTAACAGATATACCATCATTTAAATTTTAATTTCAATTTAGTTTATTAAATTAAAATAAAATACAATATAAAAAATACATCCACTTAAACTCCTCCAAATTTACTTCCATGTAAAAGATAAAAAACACTATAGGAAACTTCTTATCTCAATAATAACCCCAAGTATTCAACATATTCAAAACATTTCATGGGATTAACACCTTACATAATGTTATTTTGTCTACCTATTTATCCTTGTGTGATCGTATTCTATGCCTACTATATATATTTAACAAAAGTCTTTCAGACACCCTGGCCTCCATTAACACCCTAGAATTCACGTGATTCCATTCATGCACACCCTTATGCACAACACTCACCCCATAGTGATGTAAAATAATAAGTTTCCTCCTCAGCATGATGCCCTTAATTATGTTGAAAAATATATCCCATGGAATCCATTTGACACACCTATATAAGAGTAGAATGAAATCATCCAAGATTAGAATTTTGGAATAGAAACCTTCTTCATGCGAGCACCATACTCTCTTATAAATCATTTCAGATGAATACCTATGTCCAAGATTAAGGACGGGTAAATGAAAAATTAGGGTAACTATTTCATTAAATGATTTTAAAATTAAACTTCGTCTAATACCATTTATATTATAGAACTATGGTGAATGACCCCATGTCATCTCAAAAACATCAAACTGAGGTACTACACATTGAAAACCTCCTGAAGGATCCTCCACTTGGAAACCACATGTTAGATGTGCACTTAAAAAAAGATGGGTATTATGATATGATATATTGGATCATATAATAAGATATAAATGAAATTAATATCATTCCTTATGATATGTGTGTATCTTAAAATATGCATGACATACATCTGTTTCCTATATCATGTGTTATGATTTGTTTGTGGTATGCACTGTTTGAGATGCATACACCATCCGAACCAAATACAATATGGTTTCCTTCTGTGTTTACTCCATAATATATAAATTAAACATGGAATAAACATCCAAATAATTAGTTTAATTTTTATATCAATTAGAAGTAAATCGTGGGTATCATTTTATGATTCTTGACATCGATTATGAGTTATTTATTTAAGGATGAGTGTCTAAGAGGATAATAAAAATTAATGGGTTCCCTCATTCATTGGTTTCTAAGTGGTATGGTGTGATGATCATAAATTTCATTAAAATATAGTAGTTTTATTATTATTGGTATGTTTTTTACCATTTTTTAGAGAATGTTCTAGCACCCCTTCAGTGTATGGGAGTGCTCAAGTTATGAACATAGATCCAATATTTGGTGTCCCACCTCTCAATAGAAAGAGACATTTTTTGTCTATTTATAATCATAATATTGTATTATCTATATAATAAAGGGTAATAGAGAACATTTTATGTATATTATAGCTATTCCATTCTTCGTTAAATTTTTACATATTCAATTACGTAAAGATAAATCATCCATTTCTAGGTTTTATTTCATTTTGTGTGACTATAAGATGATCACCCAAAAACCCATAAATGGTATTAGTTACATTTTATTAAAGTATTATACAAGATTAATATATATTTTTAAAATAAATTTTATATCATAATTCATATGCAGTGATGTCATATAATAAGGTATATTGAGTTCCTTTTTTAATCTATCGTACTGTCTAATAGAAAAAAATTCTTGATTTTTAACATCACTTCATCATTGTTCCTAGTAATCATTAAAACCCTATGAAAAATATTTGAAAATTTTGTATCATCATAAAAATATATGTAAGTGATATAAAAAATGATGAAAGATACCTATTAATATTTTTGAAAACTATGATATCATAAAAGAGAGTTAACCTTTAAGATAATAAACTTTGGGATCAAATAATAATTTACATACACATAAAATATTCTTTACTACCAAATTATTTTATGAAATAATTTATAATAAAATATAGCAGAAAAATAATTACCATTATGGTTTCTTAGAAAGCATGATAACCAATGATAACCAATGATATAAATTTTATAAAAAATAAACATTTCCCCTTCAACGGAATAATAATTCCTTTAAACAAATATCCCAAGATTACCATATGAAATAATAATATTTCTATTAAAACTAATTATAAATCATAGAAATCGCATGTAGGTTCCTTCTATAATCATATTATTATAACCCATATAAGAACCCTTTCAAATGGAATAAACTACATGGTTAATTCCAATATAATTATTCCAAGAATATATTCATTACCCAATAAATTGGAGAGCTATATCAGGTTGTCTCATTGTCAAAAAAATTTATAATGACCAAAAAATACATAAAACACAAGTAATATTTTATTTTTATCATTATATATCATAAATTATTCCTTTAAACACATATGTAGAATCACTTTCAAGATTTATATAAAAAGAAGCATAAAATACACCTTTCTTTGAAAAATCTATTAAAACTATTGTATAAAAAGGAAAATGGGAACTTACATTAAAAAATAATTATTACTTTAAGATTAAAATTTTTAAATAATAACTTTTGTGATGTTATTAAATTCTTCTCATGTCGTATATGTGAAAAATATTTCATTTACATTTTTTTGTAAAAAAACAAAATAACTCATTTGGAAAAAGATTAAATGCATTATTTTAAAACCTTAATGACTAAATTAAGACATTATTTAAAATAAATTATAATTTAAATTTCATAATATTAATTATATACATGAAAACTTTTATTGAACATAAATATAGATAAAAAATAAAATAAAATCAATTATACAATTAAAATAATTTTTTAAATAAAATCCCTTTTGACTTTATATCTTTTAAACAAATTATTAATTGAAGGAAATAATTTTTAATTGATTTTAAAATATATTAGTTTTTATAAAATGATGATAAAATTCATCCATAAGTTATTTTATAAACAAAAAAAACATGTAGTGAAAATAGATTAATTTTAAAGAGTGTAAATGGAGACTAGAAATCCATTACCCAAAGTCTGACTTATCACCTACATTATTTTTCTTCATAAATAATAAAAATATGTTAATTATTAATTTCATGATAACCTTTTTAATTATTATTATTTATTTTATCTTTCTTATGTCCATGTTATACTTAAATTACATAATCAATTTTGTTCATTTATTATGTTTTGAGAAAATTTATCTTATAAGTCAGAAATGACTTTGGTAGGTTGAATATGGTCAAATAGATCATGATTATATCATTTATACAGAATTTTTCATGTTATAATTATCATTTTTATACATTAGTAATATTTTATAACCAATTTATTAAGGTGTTTATGAAAAAATAATAATGTTGCAATCATGGAGACAACAGTTCATACGTACGCAAAAATAATGTTTACATTTTTCAACAAACATGAGGTAAATGTGGTGAGCATTATATTAAATTTTAAAAAATGAAAATTATATCATAAATATCAAATTATTTCTTTAAATACACATTTATATCTTCAATGCGAGTTAGAGATGAAAAATAAAATACATCAGTTTGTGGTGATGTAATAATCATGTACACGTGGGAAATGTTATTATTTATTAGTAGATAGAAAAGGATAAAATAAAATATGAACTGGAATATGTTAGTTTTTAATTTAAATCATTAAATTATGAGAAATTAAACTTAATAAATTAAATAAAGTCATTAAAAATTATAATGACTAGTCAAGAGTTATATTGAAAATTTTGAATAAGGTTACAGAATTCAATGTAGCTAAATTAATTTTAACGAATGATCATATTTTAGTGGAACCTAAAAGAATAATTCATGTAAGTAATAAATGTTTTTTTGTAATAAGTAATAAGAATTTTTAATATTATTAAGACTCTGATAAATATGAATAACACTTGACAATACCTAGTTAGTTCTTGAGTGAAAAAGTAAATTTCTTCATAAACAAATGGTTACTTTAATCATGATTTCAATAATAGAAATAAATGAAGTTCACTAGATAATATAAATGTAATAATTTAAATAAATTCATGAAATTTATTTTTATTAATAAAATTTAAGAGGTTGTTTTTACCATAAAGTCTAGTAATGTTTTCTAATATTGTAATGTGTTAAATGGAATGGGGTAATGAACCAATACTGATAAAGGGTTATTCCATGATTAATGGAATGTTATGAAGAAATAATTGGAATTTCAGGATGTAGTTCCGTAAATATTTGAATGAAATTAGGAAGGGATACTTGGAACATGGTAACCAAATTGGGAGAATATATTTTGAAAATATTATGACAATCTTAGAGTATGACTATGAAATATATTTGATGTGCATTGAGACACTTTTGATAATGTGAATGTAACTCATAATGTTTGATATAATATTTAATTGAGTGGTGATATCACTAGATGAATAAATAGATTACTAAAATTTAACTATTATTTATTTATTATTAACATTTTATGATATTGGATAGTAATAATATGTTTGGATGATAAATCATGTATAGATTACTATATGGTAATTATTGTGCGACTAATAAGAGGATGTTTGATTGTGAATAAAGTGATTTTGTGTGTACTTATCTACTTTGAGATTTTTTTTATCCTTGGATAGATAGATATTTATCAAAATGATATATTATTTTCGATATTCCTTTGCACTCACCCTTTTATAAGGGATAGAGTTAAATGACAATGGCCATACCATTCTCAGCCACTAATCTGGTTTCATGCTAAACATGAATAATTAATATATATTTTTCTACTCATCAATAGCCCTGGGTTGCGATAGATTAGATATTTATTATTAATAGGTGGAGATGAGTGATTCCTCAATAATATCTAGTAAAATATAAATGGATATGGGAAATTCTTATATTATCAAGGACCTAAGGAAATTATTGATGGTAATTCACCAAAGTGGTTACACTTTTTATTTCCCACTTCTCTGGGATCATGTTAGATGATGGTGCACTAGATGTTATCAATTCTTCCCCCACTACACTAGTATTAAATTAAGGAGTTAATGGATACATTTTTGAATATGTGTATTACCTTTAGTATAGTGATAAATATAAATATACCTATACGTTTTTATTTCCATTGGTATCTAGTTATGTGTAAAAATAAAAAAAATTGAATATATTCGTTACCTCTTTCATTTTTGAGATAGGTGTAGACACATATTTCCTATAACATATAATAGATATGTGCTTCTAGGTTTCATTATTAGACTTGAAATGTTTTACGGGATGTGAGGTCAAATTTCTATTACTTTCTAATAAAGATTATTATTTAAAGAGGGTGATGGTAGTGAGATATGTGATGTTTGATTTGGATTGATCATCATTATTGTTATATCTAAAAAGTATTGTAATTGTTGATGAAAATAAACACTAGATTTTAATGTTTTGTCTCATTTATTAGGATGATAATTATAAATATTATTATTCTCACCCCTATATGTTTACTTGCACATATTTTATATTGTTTCTATCTAGATCAGCTGATATATTTAAGGGATGATCATAAAGGTTAGAGATGGTTGGTAGATGTGGTGGATGCTTCCATGGAATTTTATTTATGATAGTCACCCTCATGTCATAGGTCATTGGGATAACATCACCTTGGGATGTTTTATTTTATCTTTTGGTCCATTTTTATCCTATAACAATGAATATAGAGTTGTTCATATATATAAATGTGTTTCATATAATTTATTATTGAATCATTTCATGTTATGGTTCATATTGATGTATGTTAATAGGTGGTAGGTTGTATATAGAGGTAATTCATCCCATTTTCATGTGGATACCTCAGTTATAGTCATTATCCCTTTTCTTATTAGATTTGGTCTTGGAGAGTTCACCCATTGATTTATCACAATGTGACATTATTTTTAAAATTCCAATATTAAATAAGTATTTAATTAAGAATTATTGATTTTTTATATCTTATATTTGTAGCATTGAATGTGTATCTAAGTATTGGGATAACATATAGCTATGATAATTTAGGGAAGAAATATACATATATTCAAATGGCATTACCCCATGAATAGTTTTTTCTCACTCATGGTAATTTACTTAATTGGAAATAAAATTAACACAAAAAATAAATGATTTATTAAAACTATTTTGTGGTGATTTAATAAACCCTAAATTATATATAGTTATAAATATATATATATATATAAACCATGGGATTATAGTTTAATATTATTGAGAATATTATAAAACATTCAATTATCCATTGGAAGTTAGATCACAGTAACACGTAACGGTGGAAATAAGGTCCCAGATGGTGTCCTCCCAAACATCATTATACCAAATCCAAGAAATAAATTCACACCCTAAATCATCACACAAAGTAAAAATAATCTGAAACCCACACTAAAAAATAAAAATTAATCATTAAATAAAGTGGTAATGAAAAAAAAATAAATGGGAATGTTTATTTTTGTGGTTAAGACATGATTCTCATATCCATGGGAGAGAATTGTTACAATTTTCCCTGATTGAAAGTTACAACAGATTACAAAAATAGTATATATAGATAATATCAATCCTTTTTTCTATGTCACAAAACCTATGTATGATTAATCAAATCCACTCTTAGATTGGGTCTGAGTTAGAAAATATGTTACACCCCCATCTAGAATTCACTAGGTTTCCATCATTTTACTCTCTAAACTCAGATCTCTTACAGTATTCCTCAACTTTACCACCAAAATTCAGTAGAATTTTGAACAACAATTTAATTACATCTATTTCTAGAAAAAAATCACTGATTAGTTCGAGAAATAATTATTGTTTTCCTGTAAATATATCTTACATCTACAAGTGAATAGAAAACTGTACATAATCATCAGAAAATGACATCTTTTTATCAACCTTTTAGTATTGAACTGACTAATATTGATTCATTGAGCATCAGGTCTAATTGATATACCATAATATCTCTTTATTATTGATTTGGATCACAACATAATTAGGCTTCATATTCCTAAAAATATGTCACTTCAAAATAGTGGGTTTCTTCAAGACAAATTTATCCACAAAATATATATGTAAAAATTATTTTTCTTAAATCAATTTGGTTTAAGTGAAAATTTTTAGAAGCAACAAAAATTAACATGCTTCAAAGGTTAGTATACATAAATATTGGTGAAAATAACCTGGAGTAGTAAACCCCTATTTTCTACTAAACCTCCTTCACCACCAGCATATATTTGTAATTATTTCCTTCATTACCCGCTTCTTTCAAATGGAACACCAATTTTTTATCGAGTTAATTTATTCCATGTTTTAATTATTTTACCTCCTATGTTCCATTTCATAAATAAATCTATTTAATCATTAATGGAAAACTCCAACTTTTTATAATCAATAATATTGGATACTTCATCAAGGTTCTCGAGTTCTCTTATATTCGTAATAAAAATAAAATGTAAGTCATATACATACCTCTAAACCAAAAGTATAACTCTGGTATACCTTAAAAAATGATCCTATGAATCTGCATTTTTTTAACTCTAACTTTCAGAATATTACCTTCTGATAATATAATTTGATCCTTCCCAATTTCTAATATTTCTGTTATATATTTTGTTGTTTTAATTTGTGAAATTTTAGTTACCTATAAACTCTCTAGAGATTTATTATATCGAGTATACCCATTCAAATAATATTATATTTCGTTAGTTGAATATTTTTTCTTATATTACTTCTCTTCCATGTTCTAGTATTTCTATAAGACCTTCCCATTGAATATAATATTTTGTATTCTAATGAATTGTATCTTATCATTATCCCAAACTAAAAAATACAAATTATATATCTATATCCCAAAAAGAATTATGTGAGACACTTATCTTAGAGTTTATATTAGTCATTGAATTCCATATAAACACAGAAGACACCACGAAATAAATTATGTTGTTATTGTAACATCCCAGGTAAATAATGAATATTAATTTTTCATATTTATCCATATTTGTGAATAAAATGTTGATATTAATTTAAAGGGAACTCTATGCTCGATGGCGTACCCAATACGCAGCAATGTGTTTCTTTGAAATCTTATGTTGAACTCTAATAATAAAATAATATTATTTTAAATGGTATTTAACGCCTAGTCGTTGTAATGGTGGGAATGAAAAGAACTAACTACAATGTTATTATATATGTTTTTCAAATATTTTTACTTTTTTCCAATAAATGTTAGAGGCTTAAAATGCGAATGAATCCAATTTTAAGCATAAATATTCTAATATTCTTTAAAAGGTCGATTAACCTCCTTTTGATGGAAAAACCTTTTTAAATATACTTTTTAAGATTTTATATGTTATATTTGAAAAAATAAAATCTTTATTTAGAATCTGGACATCAAAATTTACTTTGAGTGAATTTTTGTTATTTTTCTGATAAAGATCAGTTTTAGTGAAAATGTTGTATTTTAATTCAAAACCTATTTTAATCTAATTTATTAATATGATTAGATCATATTTTTAATTGGTTTTAAATGAAATTAGAATATATTTTTACCATTTAATCCAATGTTGGTCATTGGAATTAATTTCACTTTGAAATTGGAGTTAAACTAGTGTCAATATTTTAATAGATATTGTTTCTTAAAAACACGCTATTTGTTTTGACAGTGGGAATTAATTATTAAATTAATTAATGAAACATTTATGTTTTAATTTTTTAAAATAGAAAACATTTTTGAATTTGGAATATCAAATATAGCTTAGGGTTAATTTTTTTTATTTTTCTAAAAAACTTCAATTTTTGATGAATAGTGAAACCACTAAGTGGTAGTTAAAAAAATGATTTCTCATTTAAATGAAATTTTACCACTTCTGTGATTTGAATTTAAAAAATCTGACATAAATTATTTTCATTAGGATGTAAAATGTGGTTCAATGGTATTAAAATAATTTTTTGGGGAATAGTAACTTTTATGTTTTATTCATCACGATTAAATGTAATTTGTGTAATTTAAGGTAAAGATAATGTTATAATAATATGAAATGACCTTGAAATATGTCCTACCCTTATTTAATGAGTCATGGCCAACCAAGACAATCCATGGGTCAACTTTGGGACCCCATGGAGACACTTTGGTAGGAAAATGACATTAATAACTTTTTATTTAAAGTTAAAATAAAAATGTCACAAACATGTATTGTTTTACTAAAACAATTTTTACATGGGGTTATACAAGTAATATTTTTTACTATAAATATCCATTAGAAATATAAAAAGATTTACTACATCATTTTATATTTTTTATAATTTTTAGACATTAAATAAATTAATTTATGTATGACACCACGATGATGAAACGATTACCTCATTAATAAACGATTTAAATAAAATGAGAAGATAAGGTAAAATCTAAGACTTAAACTTGTAAAAAAACCTATTGGATGGGTGGATTTATAACCCTTATCACCATATACTAGAAATATATAATTTTGGGACCTTTAATATCCGAAAATAATTTTTACAATAAAGTATATTTTCAAGACATTCCAGGAGTGCCCCTCCTCCCTCTTTTAAAAGGACCCCACCTCTACCCCTTTACCCACACCTCTCAAGCCTTTTTCTCAACCAAAATCTGCTCCTTTTATCTCTCCACAACCCTCTATTCATCCTAGGAGCCTTTCATTTGTCATAAATCTCTTCAAGAAACCCTTTTGGTTCAAACCAAGAGGCGTTACCCGATTTAAAGGTAATGTCTTCACTTGTGTTCTTTTATTTTATTTTGCTTCTCCAACCCCCTAAACTATTTTTATTCCTTTATTTTGTAACAACACCAGTATCTTAAATATACTAGAATTTTTTTATGTGAAACATTTGTGCTACACTTACACACACCTCCGTCTAATGGTTAAAGAACATATTGTTTCTGTGGATAGCGAATTACTACCTCACGAAACGACTATTGTTCAATATTCTATTAACACCTTTCATAGTGGCCATTATGATGTCACTTTATTTTATATATGATATATATGGTATTTAGGTTTCGTATATGCTTCTTTATTTTAAATTTAAAACATACCTTTATGCTTTTCATGTTATGCAAATGCGATAATTTCATACGAGGAAGTGTGGACTACCGCCCCCTCAAGTGATGTGACTCGTTCATGAAATACATGGAATGTATAAATAATTAAATTAATGATCATATGTAACCTATATAACATATATATTATACTGTAATTATAATATATATATATCTCTCTCTCTCATCAAGTTTTAATTCCATTAATGTTCCAAAGCAATGAAAGTAGCGTTCATGCGTACGTACGGCCTACCGTCTCCATGAATGGTGAATTTCATTTCTTTTTATCTCCAAATATTATGGAATAAGTATAAAACGAATATATACTGGATATATATTATATTTAAATCATTAATACTATTTTTGATATGATGTACTTACAACTACATTGACAATGCTTTTCAAACAAGATCATTTTTTACTCATGTACCGAACATCAACAAAACGTATGATATGAACTCACATAGTTAACTAATTATTATCACATGATAATATATGATATTAATTTAATAATAAAATTTAAATTATTTCCTTATGAAAATATAAATTGACCAAAGTTTATTACTCAGGAATATAATGAAATGACCAAGACAATTCGGACTTGAGGTAAGGGATCCGACCTCTCTCTTTCTTTTCAAGTACCCTCTTTTATGTCATTTCATTTATTCTCCATGTTATTATGTTGGAGGATGTTATTTTATATTCACCATAATTTAATTTTTATTTTCATATGATGAGATACCCCCTCTTACTCTCATCAATTAATTTTAATAATTTTTAAGTGGCATTGTTAGGTTGTCGAATTTTCTTAAGGGATCCTACCTCTCTCTTTTTTGTAAGTACTCTCTTTTATATCATTTTTTTACGATCATATTTCTTATGTTTGGGGATGTTATTTTAAATTCCTCATTCTTCAAATTTTATTTTAATATTATGAGAGACCCTATTTGATATAATGAATCCATTTTTGGATGTTTTATGTGGCGCCGTTAGGCTGCCGAGTTTTCGTAAGGGGTTTTTCATCTCACTTTTATTCCCATGAGATTTATGCTACATTTTCCACCATTTCATTTGAATGGTATATGTATTTCCCATTATTCTACTCTTTTTGTAATATAATTTCTTCTATGAGTATTTACATCAATTTTTTATAGTCCTTCTCTCATGGGGTGTACATTTCGAATGTTAGCCATGTCGGTAAGGGAACCTTTTACACTCCTATTTTTTAAAAAGACTTATTTTTGTTTTATCTTTTAAATTACATCTTATTATGTTAGGATATGTTCTTATATATCCTTATATCTGTAAATTTTATGTCCATATGATGATATACCCTTTATCTCTCTCATAAACTCTTTTTCTGAATTCTATGGTGATGCCGTTAGGCTGTCGAATTTTTACAAGGGAACTTCTTAACCCAGTTTCAATTTCTTTGGCTTCAACTTATAGTTATTGAATATGTCATCCTATGAATACGTGTGAATGTCCTCTGATTATTTTACACTTAATATCCACTTATATTGGGTGTATTTATATTTGTCACACATAATTATGAGATTGATTTATCCTTAATTTAAGGATACCTTCTTTATAAGGGATTTCATCTCATTTTACATTTCTATTGAGAATTAATTGTTGTTATGAACCAATTAACTCTTATATAGTGTATATACTGTCCTTTGGAATATTAAATCAGGAATCCCTTTATTCTCATGATATTATAAAGTTCTGGTTAAATGTTATTCCTCAATTATTGGTATTCAAGTGTCTCTCATTTTGTTAAAAACTCTTTAACTAAAATATCATTTTAAATGTTTTATTGATTTATTCTTATAAATATTTCTCATTAATATACATGTTTTCAAAATGGTTTTAAGGATTTATTTATATTGAAATTAATGGTTTGAAATGTTAAAATCTTCAAAGTGGTATGAGACACTTTTATTCAAAAATCTCTTTATTAAATGTTTTAAATGGTTTTGAAATTGGTTTTTAGAATGGATTCATTATTTAAATATCTTAAAATTTTATATTTTTATAGAAATGTGGGAATGTTATTTTTCGTTTATTCATGTTTTATTTGATATGATTATGTTATGGTTCTTGGGAATTTTTTATGAAGACGGTTGGTTCCGTGATAAAATAAGGGCGGGTGAGATCGTGATAGCTCTCCAATGCATTGGGTAACGTGAAGGAGTTAAATGCTATGGTTTCTCTGAAGATATTTTGGGAATATACTGTGATCGGTATTCCAAACATAACCATGAGGGTTACTCCCTACGTAATAATGTTATGCATGCCTCAAGTTAACTTTATGTCTTATGATTTCTATGAGTTATTCCTAAATCTTATGATTTAATGAGGTATGTTAAAGTGCTTATGTTGTATGAGTAAAGTATGATTTCATTGATTCTTATGTATACATCGAATAATGTTTTCTTTCCATATTGTTATAACCCTTACAGATCTTTTTATGCTCATCCCAAGTTTTTTAATGTTTTCCATAGGACTTAAAGTGGAATACGATCAAGGATGGGATCAAGGAAATGTCATGATGTCTAAAACATAGAACTAGACATGACCCTTTTGTTCAAGAGTTTATATTTTGTGAAAAAATGGAAACTGAGTAGATGTGTCTACCTTGTAATCTTTAAGATGTAATAGTTATGTCCTAATTCTCTAAAACTCTAAACCTAAAAAGATCCTCATTGTGAATTATTCATTTAATTCATGAATATGTATTGTAATAAGGTTGGGTCCTTATAATTTGTATCAAAGGTCAGTTTATATAACTTTAGAAGTTATACTGTTGTTTAAGTATAAGTGAAAAGTTGTGTATAACCACAATGGTTATTATTTTAGATAGAGTAATTGTTATTTATGAAAGTTGGAAAGAGTTTGATATAACTTGGATAATTATATATTAGTGTTTATATTTCTCTTTAGTACATGATGATTTTTATGATATACTCACATTGACCTTTTTTGTTTTAGTAAATGGATGGATCTACTGGGCACCAAAGTGACAATGGGTTTCAAGGAAACTGTGGTGGTTCTCTGATTAAGAGAATGGATGAAATGGAGGATTCAATGAGAAATCTAATGGTTATTCTAAACCAACTATCAGGAGTCATGATCAAGCACTTGAACCTTGGTGAGTTCTCTAATGCATCATGTACGAGAGAAAAAACTCGATGTGGAAGTTCAGGTAATAATTATAATGGTAACCATTAGGGTTTATATGATCCATAATTTTGAGGTAATTATGGGTTACTATATAATGGAAGATGAAAGGCATGATGTAAAATTGAGGTTAAATTATTCAATGGTAATTTTTGATGATTTTATCTCTTTTTGGGGAATTTTTTAATAATTATATAGTTTTGGAAAAAGGACAACACACAGACCGTGTGACAACCCGTCGCATCGCATAAAGTTGTGGGAATCGAACCCACAACCAAAGTGCGACTAGTATTTATCGCCTACCACTGGACTACGTGAAGTCCTAGGTTAGTATGACTTATTCTTTTTAGTTAGATGATTTTATGAATCAATAGTAAGTTGATTTTGGTTTATCTATGGAAATTATTGACCTATCATGGAGGATATATGATTAGGTTAATTACTTTTCAATATGATACTTTAAGAGAAACAGATGTTATTTGGAGATAAATGTTAATTTGTAACTTGGAAGACTATGTGATTAAATCCTTAAAATATTTAGGTTTCAATCTTAGTTTGGTTTACTTTTAAGAATTTCATGGATAAATTGTTTATCGAATGGTCTTCGTTGAACTTCGGGTTTTGTTAGACAAATTTTGGAGATTAAGAATAGATTTTCTTTTTTTAAGGATTATCCATTTGTGGATTATCTGATCTTGTTCTAAAAATTTTGGTTTTGGTTAAGGTATAAAGACTTGGGAAATATATAGTTCTCTTTTTTGGATTAGGCGATTCCATGAAGTTGATTATAGCGCTCTTAATGTGAACAAGTCATCCTAAATACTTGTCTTTTGGTGAAAATATGAGTTTTTATAAGAAATCTAGTAAGAGATGAAAGTCTACATGACAAGTAAGTATGTTTCCTTAGGATTTAGTTAAGCTCATAAATCAATTACTCAATGAAAAGTAACTTAAAACAAAAATGGTTTCCGTTAACTTTTCCTACTGGGGAATCAAATACCGTTTAACCCATCACAAGTTTGTGATTTTCTTGTGGTTAACTTTCTCCTAATCTTGTTTTCTATCACTCTCCAACAGAACATGACCCTTTGTTTTCTCTTCCATTTCTAGGTTTTATTACATGGAATCCTAGTATGGGTTAGCTCGGGTAACCTTTGTACTTCCCTTTCATTCTTTTAAAGTAACAGTTTAATTTACTCCTTTTACGATGTGGGATTTCAATGAATTTTCCAAGCCTAATTTTGAAAATTGCGAGGACGCAATTCCCAAAAGGGGGAAGGATGTAACATCCCAAGTAAATAAAGAATATTTCTTTTTCATATTTATCCATATTTGTGAATAAGATGTTAATATTAATTTAAAGGGAACGCTATGCTCGATGGCGTACCCAATATGAAACAATGAGTTTCATTGAAATATTATGTTGCACTCTAATAATAAAATAATATTGTTTTAAATGGTAGTTAACGCCTAGCCCTTTTAATGGTGGGAATGAACAGAACTAACTACAAAATTATTATATATGTTTGTCAAATATTTTTACTTTTTCCAATAAATGTTAGAGGCATAAAATGCGAATGAATCCAATTTTAACCATATATCTTCTAATATTCTTTAAAAGGTCGATTAACCGCCTTTTGATGGAGAACCCTTCTTAAATATACTTTTGAAGATTTTATATGTTATATTTGACAAAATAAAATCCTTTTTTAGAATCTGGACATCAAAATTTACTTTGTGTAAATTTTTGTTATTTTTCTCATAAAGATAAGTTTTAGTGAAAATGTTGTATTTTAATTCAAAGCCGATTTTAATATAATTTATTTATATGATTATATCATATTTTGAATTGGTTTTAAAGTGAAATTAGAATATATTTTTACCATTTAATCCAATGTTTGTCATTGGAATTAATTATACTTTTAAATTGGACATAAACTAGTGTCAATCTTTTAATAGATATTGTTTCTTAAAAACACGCTATTTTTTTGACAGTGAGAATTGATTATTAAATTAATTAATGAAACTTTTTTTTTTAATTTTGTAAAATAGACATCATTTTTGAATTCAGAATATCAAATATATCATAGGGTGAATTTTTGGTATTTTTCTGAAAAACATCAATTTTTGATGAATAGTGAAACCACTAAATGTAGTTACAAAAACTGATTTTTCATTTAAATGAAACTTTACCACTTCTGTGATTTGAATTCCAAAAATCCAACACACATGGTTTTAATTAGGATGTAAAATTTGTTTCAATGGGATTAAAATAATTTTTTGGTGAATAGTAACTTTTCAGTTTTATTAATCGCGATTAAAGGTAATTGGTGTAATTTAAGGTAAAGATAATGTTATAATAATATGAAATGACCTTGAAACATTTTCTACCCTTATTGTATTATTCATGACCTACCAAGACAATCAATGGGTCAACTTGGGGACCACGTGGAGCCACTTTGGTAGGAAAATGACATTAATATCTTTTTATTTATAGTTAAAATAAAAATGTCACAAACATGTATTGTTTTACTAAAAATATTTTTACATAGGATTATAAAAGTCATATTTTTTACTATAAATATCCATTAGACAGATAAAAATATTTCCTACATCATAGTATTTTTTTATAATTTTTAGACATTAAATAAATTAATTTATTTACGACACCATGATGATGCAACGATTACCTCATTAATAAACGACTTAAATAAAATGAGAAGATATGGTAAAATCTAAGACTTGCACTTGTCAAACACCTATTAGATGGGTTGATTTTGGACCCCTATCACCTTATCCTAGAAATATATAATTTTAGGACCTTTAATATCCAAAAATCATTTTTATAATAAAGTAACTTTTCAAGACATTCCAAGAGTGCCCCTCCTCCCTCTTATAAAAGGAACCCACCTCTACCCCCTTACCCACACCTCAAAAGCATTTGGCTTGACCAAATCTGATCATTTTATCTCTCCACATCCCTATATTCATCCTAGTAGCCTTACCTTTGTCAGAAAGCTCTTTAAGAAACCCTTTTGGTTCAAACCAAGAGGAGTTACCCGATTTAAAGGTATTGTCTTCACTTGTGTTCTTTTGTTTTATTTTTCTTCTCCAACCCCATAAAATCTTTTTATTCCTTTCATTTGTAAAAAAACTAGTATCTTAAATATACTAGGATGTTGTTATGTGAATTTTTCTTTCTACACTTACACACACCACCATCTAATTGTTAAAGAACATAACGTTTCAGTGGATGGCGAATTACTGCCTCACAAAACGATTATTGTTCAATATTCTCTTAACACCTTTCATGGAGGCCATTATGATGTCACTGTATTTTATATATGATATATATGGTATTTATGTTTCCTATATGCTTCTGTATTTTATATTTAAATCTTAACTTTATGCTTTTCATGTTGTGCAAATGCGATAATTTCATACGAGGAAGTGTGGACTACCGCCCCCTCAAGTGATGTGACTCGTTTATGCAATACATGGAATGTATAAAGAATGAAATTAATGAAAATATGTGACCTATATAAAAAATATATTATATTGGAATTATAATATATATATATATATATCTCATCTAGTTTTAATTCCATTAATGTGCCAAAGTAATGAAAGTAGCGTTCATCCGTACGTACGGCCTACCGTCTCTATGAACGGTGCATTTCATTTCTTTTTATCTCCAAATATTATGGAATAAGTATAAAACGAATATATACTGGATATATATGATATTTAAATCATTAATAATATTCTGGATATTATGTACTTACAACTACATTGACAATGCATTTCAAACAAGATCATTTTGGACTCTTGTACCGAACATCGACAAAACGTATGATATGAACTCACATAATTAACTAATTATTATAACATTATAATATATGATATTAATTGAATAATAAACATTAACGTATTTACTTAAGCATCTATAAATTGACCAAGGTTTATTATTCAGGAATATAAAGAAATGAACAAGACACGTCGGACTTGAGGTAAGGGATCCGACCTCTCTCTTTCTTTTCAAGTACCCTCTTTTATGTAATTTCATTTATGCTCCATGTTATTATGTTGTAGGATGTTCTTTTATATGAACCATACAGTAATTTGTATTTTCAAATGATGATATACCCCCTCTCACTCTCATCAATTCATTTTAAGAATTTTTAAGTGGCGTCGTTAGGCTGCCGAATTTTCATAATAGATCCTACCTCTCTCTTTCTTTTTAGGTACTCCATTTTATATCATTTATTTTAAACTCATCTTTCTTATGTTTGGGGATGTTCTTTTATATTCCTAATTTTTTAAATTTTATGTTCATATTATGATATACCTTATTTGATCTCATAAATCCATTTTTGGATGTTTTAAGTGGCATCGTTAGGCTGCCGAGTTTTCTTAAGGGGTTTTCATCTCACTTTTATTCCGGTGATATTTATGCTAAATTTCCCACCATTTCCATTTAATGATATATTTACTGCCCATTATTCTACTCTTTGTGTAATATACTTTATTTTATGAGTATTTACATCAATTATGTGTAGTCCTTCTCTCATGGGGTGTACGTTTCGAAAGTTACCCAAGTCGGTAAGGGAACCTTTCACCCTCCTTTTTTTAAAAGACTTCTTTTTTTTTGTCTTTTAAATTAAATATTCTAATGTTGGGATATGTTCTTATATATCCTTATTCCTATAAATTGTATTTCCAAGTGATGATATACCCTATATCTCTCTCATCAACTCTTTTTCTGAATTCTAAAGTGACGTTGTTAGGCTATCGAATGTTTACAAGGGAACTTCTTAACCCAATTTCGATTTCTTTGGGTTCAACTTGTTGTTATTTAATATGTCATCCTATGAATATGTTTGAATTACCTCTGATTGTTTTACACTTAATATACACTTATATTGGGTGTATTAATATTTTTTACACATAATTATGAGATTGATTTATCCTTAATTTAAGGATACCTTCTTTATAAAGGATTTAATCTCATTTTACATTTCTATTGAGTCTTCATTGTCGTTATGCACCAATTCACTCTTATATGGTGTATATACTGTCATTTGGCATTTTAAATAATGAATCCCTTTATTCTCATGATATTATAAAGTTCTGATTAAATGTTATTCATCAATTATTGGTATTCAAGTGTCTCTCATTTTGTTAAAAACTCTTTAACTAAAATATCATTTTAAATGTTTTATTGATTTATTTTTATAAATATTTCTCATTAATATCCATGTTTTCAAAATGGTTTTAAGGATTTATTTATATGGATATTAATGGTTTATAATGTTAAAAGCTTCAAAGTGGTATTGAACACTTTGATTCAGAAATCTCTTTATTAAATGTTTTAAATTGTTTTGAAATTGGTTTTTAGAATTGATTCATTATTTCAATATCTTAAAATGTTATATTGTTATTGCAATGTGGGAATTTTATGTTTCCTTTATGCATGTTTTATGTGATACAATTATGTTATGGTTCTTCGACATTGTTTATGAAGAGAGGTGGTTCCGTGATAATCTAAGGGCGGGTGAGCCTGTGATAGCTCTCCAATGCATTAGGTAACACGAAGGAGTTAAATGCTAAGGTTTATCCTAATAGATTTAGGGAATATACTTTGATGGGTATTCCAAATGTAACCATGAGGGTTACTCCCTATATAAGAATGTTACGAATGCCTCAAGTTACCTTTATGTCTTATTATTTCTATGAGTTATTCCTAAATCTTATGATTTAATGAGGTATGTTAAAGTTCTTATGTTTTATGAGTAAAGTATGATTTCATTGATTTTTATGTATACATGGACTAATGTTTTCTTTCCGTATTGTTATATCCCTTACTGAGATTTTTATACTCATCCCATGTTTTGAAATGTTTTCACAGGACTTAAAGTGAAATACGGTCAAGGATTGGATCAAGGAAATGTCATGATGTCTAAAATATGGAACAAGACATGACTCTTTTGTTCAAGAGTTTATATTTTGTGAAAAAAATGGAAACTCAGTAGATGTTTCTACCTTGTAATCTTTGAGATGTAATAGTTATGTCCTAATTCTCTAAAACTCTAAACCTGAGAAGATCCTTAATGTGAATTATTCATTTAATTCAAGAATATGTATTTTAATAAGTCCGGGTCCTTATAGTTATGTTCCACTGAATTTACAAAACATAGAGCATTCATAATTTCCAACTCCATTGTAGTTAAAGGAAATTTCTTAACTAAATACACTACATAGACCACCAATTGATCCCAAATTTCCATGGGCATTCTAGAGTGATTCCTCATTCTCTAAAACTTATCTATTATTATTTAATTTATTTATTCATCCACACTATCCAATTTTTTATCCCATGTATATTCTTCTCGTGTTTTATCTGCCAATTCTTTTAGAAGTTAATGTATTAATTTCCACAATACTCATTACCATGGTCAGATATTATGAATTTCATCTGACATATGGTTTACCTTTCCACCATGGACATCCATTGAATGGATACTTCAAAAAAATTAGATTTTATGTTTCAAAAAAACACCTAATTTATAGATTTATTCATCAATGAATGTCACAAATTACTATGAACCACCATGATATTAGACTAGGGAAGGTCCCCAAACATCTATATTCAGACGTTCTAATTCATTATTTTTTAGTCTTGATTACAAATTTAACTAAACCATTGGTTTTATTATAATTATGAAGCTATTATAACTTCTAAATTCTATGTAATAAAGATTTAACATTTGTTTTAATATTATATCTTTCATATTTTTCTCAGTGAAGTGCCCAAGGTTGTTGTTATCCAACTCTAAGATTTTAGAAGTTGATTCTCTAGAAAATGTTTCTCTATCTATGTTTCCAATCATATGTAGTCTTCCATAATTTACACCAATTTAATTAACTACAAAACTAATATTAAAATTCAACACTCCAATAGTGAATATTTATCCATACCATACCTTTTTGAGTTTACCATTAGAAATAATATTTTTTTATAGGCCTATAATGTGTCGAACAACCTTCAAAGCCAATAATATTTTATTCTAAATCCAAACTATAACATATCCCGTACCCAAAATTTTAATATCCTCTTAATTTGAAAAGTAATTTTTTTTTGAAACTTTTAAACACATAATTGACCATGTAACCTTTCTCTCTTATTACCCAAATGACACGAAGGCCTTATTTTTTGTATTTTTTTTATAGATAATACCCATTTTAAGGATTGAAGGGGAACCCGAACATGACCCGTAATACATGACCTGAGGGCCCAGAGGCAAACCATGTCCAATACATGACCCATAGGCCCAGCCCAATAGAACTTCCCCTCCCCAGCTTCTGCATCATTTATTGCCTTTAGCTCCCCACCTGCATTGCTGATCGGTTAGCATTGTCTCATACAAAGTTGCCTGGTGCCTGGTCCTGATGGCGGTTGTCATACCATCACATTCTTCAAATACAGTTTGCTCTGCTTCTGGTGAATGCTACTGGTGCTCTGATCCTCATCGGGGGCCTGCTCTTTGTGAACTGGGCTACTTCACGGTCTAAACTGGCCCGAAGGCCCTATGGCCCGAAGGCCTTTGATGGCCCGAATTCCCTGAGACCCGTAGGCCCAAAACGGTGACCTGAAAGGCCAAATCAGGTGAATAGTCTGACTACTATAGTACCGAACAGTGCCTGCTACAGTGCCTGCTATAGTTCCTACTACAGTACTACTACATTAACACATAAATTTTCCTTCACCCTGTTTTGAACCTGGGTCTCTTGGATGCCATGCAGGAGCCCTTACCACTCAGGTACGGGCTCGTTGGCAACCTTTCTCTCTTATTGAAGGGACATATGTGTCAGAATATATGATCCAGGATTACACTATAACATTAAAATTACAAAATAATTGAGTGCTAATATAAATTATATTATTCATGGAACATGAAATTTTTAAATTCATCATTCAAAATTTCCCCTTTTGAACCCCAAAATCCTTTTCCATATTCCAAATCATTCTATAATGACAACATGGAGGGATTATTTTGGTCAATTTTTCTTCTTGTTTAAAAACAAGAAGATTTAATTAATGGATCAAAGATCATGTAGTAAAAAAATTTCAAACAATAAGGAAAATCATCTAACCAAACCTGAATATCACCAGAAATACCATAGGTCTCTAGTATATGGGAATCCATATTCCCCTCTCTTTTGGTAAAATAGAGGGAACATACAAAAAATGGATCGAGGAAATAATTTACAAATTTTGAATTCCAATTGATTGTAAGACCCTCTTCATTACACATATAGTGTTAATAATGGTATAATATATATTTCCATGTTATCGTGAAGGATAACTTCATTCTAACACCAATGGCATGATCTTCAGCCACCGACAGTTCCCAAAAAGCATAGAGCGACTCTTGGTTGGCCAAAAAGATATGTATGAAGGTGTCATGGGCCATTGGTTTAATATCGATAAACCCTAATCTATAGAGTGATCCATCCACATTAATTTTTATAACATCTGTTGGGGGAATTCCATATGCTTAATCATGATCATTAATTCATATTCTCATTCTTTACCCTAGGGCATTTCCATGTTTGCAACCATGAAGAAAACCATTCAATCCAGAATCAATTTTTTTGGATATCTTGTTAAAAATATAGTCATATATTCTGACCCAGATGATCTATTTTGCAGTTCATAATGAATCCACTATCTCTATAGGATGGGAGTATGATCAAATCACAAGCATCACTTCAATTCCATGGTCCCTGTCCACAAGCTAATCAATATTTGAGCACACCACATTTTCTACATCCCTTTCCCAAGGGAATTTGATATTTGAATGAATGTAAAAACAAAATATTATTATGAAATATATTTTTAAATAATTTATTTCCTTAGTATCGTTCATTTCATGTTACAACTTGTTAAGCTTGCCTAATACACAACAATGGTTTAGGTTGCATTGCACACAACACTATGATTCTAGAAAAAACAATTTATTATCTATAAATAAGATAATAAAAAATATTTTAAATAAGTTGGTATGAATAATATTAACTAACATGTGAAAATATATGGTTTATAAGATGAATTCATTGGTCACCAGTTAATTATAAATGAAAATAGATCCAAATTAATTATAACGAAAATATATTTTTATTATAATCCCAAATTCATTTTGACTTAACAAATTAAATACATTAAAATTAGTTAATGATATTAATGAAATATATATTTTATATATTTGATAAAATATTTTTCATATACATAAAATAGATTTTATAAGCATAAGATAAGAACAAAACCCAATTTTGTGCATAAAATTCAATATTTTTCAAAAGGGTAAATTTACCGCATTTTAATAGTCAACCCATTTAAAATAAAAATTTTGATTATTTAATATTTTTTCTATTTAAAATTTAAATTATTCATTGAAATTTGGATATAAAAATTTACTTTGTTTCATTTTTTGTGTTTTTTTGATAAGTTTCATTTTTTGATGAATAGTAATAAAATATAGCATTTTAATTACAACTACATTTTTGTTTAAATAATTTATTGTGTATAACTATTTTTTAAATGGTTTTAAATTATAATTAGATCAAATTTTTATAATTTAATAAAATTTATGTCATTTGAATCAAATTCACTTTAAATTGTGATGTAAAAAATCAATCTTTTGAATGTTTCACTTTTAAAACTAATTTTCTCATTCCATCAATGAGATTGATTTTAAATTAATTCATGAAACTTATATGTTTTGAATTTTGAAAAATGGATTCTATATTTGGAATCAATTGGTTGAAATAATTTAAATAAGTGTATATTATTTTTTGGCATTATGAACAGTAACTTTTATTCACACGATAAAAGGTAAATAGAGTAATTAATGGTAAAACCTAATATTATAAATATTATAAAATTACCCTAACACTAGTACTATTTTTATTTGATGAGTTTTTTTCGACCAAAATATCCTTGGGATTAAACTATAACATTTTAAATCCAATTTTATGAGAGTATTAAATTTATTATATTTTATTTTAATAAAAGTTAAAGATAGCATACTCATGTTTTTCATAACTATAACAATTTTATAATGTGGTTATATAGAGGATATCTTTGACTTTAAATATTAATTTGAAATCTAAAATGTTTTTATTTATCATGGTAATTTATTCTAATTTTTTTGGAAATAAATATTACCTTAAATGGTTATATAATGATGATATAATAATTGTTTAATTAATATAAATATCTTATTAATGATATTAAAAATATTAAAATAAATATAATTCGATATAATTAATACCATCAAAAAAATAGATGCACTTTAAATGTTTGGGATAGTTTAATAAGGTTTTTTCTACGATTTCATGTTATTTTTAAATTTCTAAAAATTCAATTAATTAATAATATCAAAATTGGAATAAATAATATTTTATAAAAATAATGTTTTACTAAATTATTTAAAAATAAAAAAACATGTTTAAAAATAAAAACTAATTATATTATGGTCTAATATGTTATAAATTGATCATTTATGATCTATGTGACACCATATAAGTAAAAATTGAAACCTTTTAATATTAACAAAGTTGTTACCTTAGTTAAAATTAAAATAGGTTAACTAAGGTTTAATCAAAATGATAAGGTTTCAAAAAATATAAATACTTCTCAAAAATATATTGGTTGATGATATTAAAAAATTATATCATATTATATTCGAATACATTTCCTTTTAGTGGTATTTGGATTGATATTAAATTTATTATAAATTAATATATCTTGAAATTCTAAAAGTTCCTCTCACCTAAATTATAAAATGGAACCTTGTCCACCACTTTTGTGCATATAATTGAGATTTAAAGATAAAAAATACCCTAAAAATTCTCCTTCCAAACATATCTCGCCACATTATAGAGTTTTTTTTCTTACAAGAACAACTATAGTTTCCATAAGAGGAGATCCAAAGGAGGTTTATTAAATAAGAGGTAATCGTCTTTACCGACTCTCTCAATAGTATTTATTCTTCTAAATCATGTTCATATGTTATTTAAAATAGAAAATAATAAACCTAGAATAAAATATATTCTTCGATGTTGTTATTATTAGGTAACATCCATATTCCACCTTTTAACCATCATAAAAAATGAAATAACCACATGTGTGTATGTAAATCCTACCGTCTCCACACCATGGTGTAATCTGTCTTTTATTACTACTTTACTTGGATGGGTGTAATGATGTAAATAATATATTTATATATATGATAATTATAAAATTATATTTATTCTCGAATAAAATATATACACCAACCACTTTCATACCATTTCATAATTAAGATAATGATATCATCTCTCATGTGTATGTACAACCTACCATCTCCATTGTTAGATGTGATTCATTATCCATGATCACCATTGGAGAATGATTATATAAATTTATATATTAGATAAACACAATATATATTACCATAATACCATTCTTGAAATGATATAAATATATCCAACGTTAATAAATTGAGACTTATATGACAAAATATGCATAGGAAAATGAAGTAGTTAACACCCAAAAGAAGAGTAACAATGAAATGTTTTTATAAAATGGGTGAAAAGATAATTATATATGATATAATAAATATAAATTTGGTTCTGGAATAAGTTAATAATGTTATTTAATCTATTATATAAAAGTTTCATATACATGTGATGGAAATCAAACCTAAGTTAAGGGGATTTTTATTATCACTTTTATTTCATCGAGAGTTATGCCATATTCACCACTCATTTATTCTATGCGGTGTATATAGTGGATATGAATGTATTTTATGAGTCATATCCAGATTATTATGGTATTTTTATATCCTTATATTTTTCTCTCTTTCATAGGGAATACGATTCTACTGATTATAAAGTGATGGTTATTCATTTCATAATATCCTCAATATTTGGGATTATTTCATTTTAAGTCTGCATTGGGGAATATTTATTATCCATGTCCATGTTTTATAAAAATGGTTTCAAAAAAAAATTTCACTATTCTTTTATATAAGTTTAAATTCATTTTTACCCATTTTAATTTTTACTACATAGTTT
Source organism: Viscum album (assembly GCA_963277665.1). Lineage (NCBI taxonomy): Eukaryota > Viridiplantae > Streptophyta > Magnoliopsida > Santalales > Viscaceae > Viscum > Viscum album. Next base: position 835,092,195 of record OY728126.1, on the reverse strand, counting down.
GAAAAGAATATTTTTGTCTTTTTCCTACTGAGGTACTTTGTGTTTTTTCAGAAGAAATATGGGAAGAATTTTTTTTACCTTAAATGGAATTAATGAATTGTTACACATTCCTAATTAATTAATTCCTTGAATATTCCCTTATAATATTGCATGTTTATTTTCCAATCAAAATTTTCTTTTAAAATTTCTTGAAATTTTAAGAAAATAAAACTTTTTAGTAGTGAAAAAGATATTTTCCTCAATAATTGTTTTCAAGTGATCTCTTGCAATTATTTTCCATACAATATAATGTTATTTGATCTTACTTATTCTTTAATGGGGATATTTTTTAAAGATTATATCTCTATTTTTTATGGTTTTTTCATGTTTATGATGGAATGATATTTATGAAACCCATTTCTTTTCCATGGGGTTTTGTATGTTTGAAATAAGTTTATGAAATCTATTTCCTTCCATGGGTTCTGATATAGTGAATGATTTATGTTTTAATTCCACACATATGTATGGTTTTTATTATGTGATGGGTGGGACCTATATCTAATTCCAATGCATTGGGTAAGGATATATAACATAGGAGGTATATATGTTATGCATGAACCTAATTTTATGTTCACAATTCTATGTGGGGACCTGGTTCTCATGTTCATAATTTTATTTTTGAACCTGGTTTTCATATCTATATTTTTATGAAAGGTCTTGATTTCAAATACTAAATTTAATGAGTGAACTTTTTACTATATATACATGTTCAAAATGTTAAAACATTATCTGTATTCCACAATTAAATGTCTTATGTCAATGTTATGATCTCAGGGATTATGTTATTTGATTTCCTTATGATTCATGTCTTATGAACTACAAATATTTATTCCATGATTCAATACAAAGATCGTTTATATAAAGGGTGTGATCTTCTCATGTTATTATCAAATTATCATACCCATTATGATCCTTTTTATGCTTACATATTCCCCTTTCCTTACCATACTGATCATCTGAGATCACCCTTTATTATATTTCCTTTCCATGGGTTATAAATAATGGTTTTAATCAGGATTAAAAAAGGATAAGATATTTATCGAAGATTTTGAAGATATTTCACCAAATTATAAGAATCTCCCATGTTTCCAAACACAGTTAACAATAATGGTCCTCAGGCATGTGTTTATATATTTTAATGAATATTCATGTACAAAGATGTAATATACATATATGAAAAGCCTGGGTCATTATAATCCATGGGAGAATAAATCATGTACCTACACATAGGGTAAATATGGTTATCATTTTCATGGAGGTACGATAGAAATTATTTACAAGGGAGGATCCCGACACATACCTACCACTAGAAGTAATGAACATTGGGTGGGACTGCCAAACACCATAAGGATATCTAAGGTGCATCACCCCTAAATGTTGTGTCTCAAACAACATCATATAGCTAGAATTCATAGAATAAATTCACGAGCCATTTTTCTCCATCATAGCCTATCCTAAACCATGTTCATTGTTCATGGGATACTCACATGCATTTTATTTTTTATTAACAATAGAAATAAATCCCTTAACAAAAACAAGGCCATGGGAAATCCCAATGAATGCAATTCTACATAGGACTAAAGTAATAAAGACCAAGTTGATCTCCTTTAATCAGATTGACCCCCAAATGATTTATTTGAACAGTTTTGGAAAAACAAATGATGTTGGACCCTTTATCAGCCACCACTGTAAAAGAATGATGGTCACCCAAATTATTACCCTCACACTACATATGAACAATGTGAGTGTCGCTATTGTTGAGGATGGATTTTAATTTCTTGATGATATGATCTATTGACCATGGAGTGGGATTTAATTCACGTAATGAATAATGGATAATCATAGAATTAGCTTAAACATGATTAAAGACAATAACTTTCAATTCACTCAACATGAGACCTGTGAAAATAGATTTGGCCTCTACCTAAATGGAGTTACTCCTCCCATAATAAGAAGTAAAATCTAGCAGAACGCTCCCCTTGTAGTCTGTAATCACACCTATACCAAAAATATTCCTTGAGATATATAAACCATCATAATTGAGTTTGTAACCCATGGATGGATGAGACAAACTTACCCAGTTCCCTATCCACCCAGAAATTGGATGATGCAACAAAGGTTCACTTACCTGTATAGATCTCAAGGAAGAGGAATGATGTTAGTCATTGGAACCTCTAATCAGATCAATCAGAAAGGAAATAGTTCATATAACAATTTCTCTTCCTATAGAAGCTATTCTCTCATATCTATCCCTATTTCCTTCTTTCTAGATACACAAGTACCCAATATTAAGAATCACTACCCTTCCTAAATTTTCTGGACCTGCAATGTTTGTAGCATGAACCCACTTTTCCAGAAATGATGCACCCTAGAGGTCAGAATAATGTAGACCAATATAATTACCAAAGGTCATCCATATATCCATGTCCCACCCACCATCAAATAATAGATGTTTAACATCCTCCTCTATATGAAACGTGGAGTAATTACACCTAGAAATTAGGATAATTCCAATCTTCCTCATGTTTTCGTTCATAGGAATAGCCTTTTTTATTATCCTCCATAAGAGAAAATTATATTTGGTAGGAACCTTTTTACAATAGACCACATTATTCGAAGCATCCTATTGATCCCTAAAAATATAAATTTTATAAATGTTTTTTGAAGAGATATCCTGTGAATTAGAAGTTGTAAACACAAATTTTTTTAGGGTTTGAATTCAAGGTAATCAGAAAAAATTCCTCCATTTTTTCAATATCTAGAACTATATTGATGAATCTATGATGTTTAATTGCCTCCTAGAAATAAATATTAGGATCAGGTCAGCCTGAGAAACCGATGATCGAACTTATCTAGTTGTGATGGCAAAAGGATATATCCCGCTTTTCTAAAATCCAACAAGAGTGCTGATGAATGGCCGGGATAATGTTCTGGACCAAGGACCAGAAAGGGGACTCTTTCGAATTTATGTTCTCCATATTACCACCACCATTAGAATACATATTTTTACCCCCAAAGAGTCCACTCGTCCACAACCTCACATGTAATTTTTTCATGTGTGCAATGCACTGAATCCGCCAGAGTTCTCACATTAATTCATCCCATATGAATAGGTCTTGAAACCCTATCCCATGTGGTACAATGATGTTTCCCCTCAAAAATTTCATTTCTTATGAAACCGTCCAATATTTTTTCACTAACAGTAATAAACTCATTTGGAACATTTCTAGAAGAGAGTTTGTGCATGGGAACAGACAGTAAAACACTATTAATTAATGTTATCTTGCCACTGAAGCATGAATGACAGTTGTTTCAGTTGAGCACATAACTTATAGTATTTTTTACAATGTAATTGAAATCGTTAATTATAGTTTTTCTAGGGGTGATATGAGATTCAAGGTAATCCAAAGGAAGCAATCCTCGTTTCATGTTCATCATTCTAGATAGGAAGAATTCTTGGCTATCCACACATTTTATTGAAATGTACATGTAGATTTTGGTTTTCTTTATCATATTCCCACTCCAGTAACTATATTCATCTAGGATTCTAATTTGAACACCAACCAATCAGATAATTTCATTAAGGAAGATCAGTGTGTCATTCATGAACAAAAAGTGTGAAATTTATTCCTAGTTCATCTTCATATAGTAAGGAAAAATGACACCCATGGAAAGTTTTTTTTTTGATAAGGTGGCTAAGAGTATCTTGCATGAGAATAAAAAGGGTTTGGGAAATGGAATCCCCTTTCCTGAGACCATGGGTTGCCTTGAAAAAATAATGAGTTTTTTTCAAGGAAGAAAACTATCATCCATGAAGAGATAAATCATCTAATAGAATTTTTGTGTCCCATGAGGATATGAATATTACTTTAAACACCCTAATTGTAAATCCTCATTCAATTTTTTCATATGTTTTATTCATATGATGCTTTAAGTCCATGTTAGAGCCATGTATTTTAAAGTTGATATCACGAATCATTTCCAAGGATAATGAAATCACTCCCTTAATTGGCTGGCCTCTAACAAAAAAATGTTGTTCTAAGAATACCCACTATACAACATACCTGGAAATCCGTGAGTTGACACTTCATGAAAGAATTTTTTATATAAAATTACAAATACTCACTTTCCTATAGTCATGAATGGAGTGTGTTTTTTTGGTTTTTAGCATCATAAACATAGTTATAACACCCTCCACCCTTGGAATAAAACCACCCCAAAAGAATTCATGTATAGCCAATGTAGCATCCACCTTATCCACCTCTGAACACCCCCTATAGAATGAACTTGGAAAACCATCAGGGGATGGATTACTCTCTAGATTATTTTTCATCATAGCATTATGTATCTCTTTCTCATCAGGAATTTCTTACATTGAGGCATTATCATGAGAAGAAATTGTGTTAAGGATACCATCAAATAGCATTGTGTTCCAACTTAGATACCCATTAGACATTTCTGAGTTAGGATCATCAAGAAAATATTTGAAGAAGGAAAAGGATAAGGAACCAACCACATCTCTTTCATCCGACGACGATCCATATTTAGGAAGAATATTTGGTTTCATAACCCTTATCGATTTCATAATAAATGCATTTAAATAGGATAAATTTCTATTTCCTTCATGAATCCATTTTACCCTTGCTATTTCCCAGTCAATACGTTCTTATTTTAGTACTAGGTCTTCCATATCATTTTTCTTATGATAAATATCATCAAAGAAATTTCCATCCTAACTTTCTTCAAGGATTCTATCCAAACAATCAACCTTCTATTTAGGTTTTTCTAAGTCCTAGTTTATGGGAGGAAAATCTTTCTCCCAAGAATGGATATTTTGTTTAAGAAGAATCAAATTATTAGGAATGGCCACCAAAGAGTAGCCTTTAAAAGGTTCTTCCCAGCATTCCTTAATAAGAAGGTTATACCCTTGCATTCACTTCCAGTGAGAAATGTACCAAAAAAGATCAAAGCTAACCTACTAGAGGAAAAAGACACAATCATAGGAGAGTGATCTAAGATCCCACAAACAGGATGATCTCCCTTAGTACTAGGGAACCTGGATACTATATGAATTCTAGCTAGACACCACTCAAGGTGACTCTAACAATGATAGCCCCCTTTCTGTTTATTGCACCACATGAAGCAATCCCCAAAATAACCCATATCTTAGAGACCCTTTCCTACCATGAACTGCACAAACATCTTGTTATCCATTCATGTAAATTCACCCCTACCTTTAATCTCATTAGGCTCAAAAATTATATTAAAATCCCCAACAATAATCCATGTTTGTTCTCTTTTATGAATGCTTTCCAAGTCCTTCCATAGTCTTTCTCTCCATTGAGCATCACAACTCCCATATGCAAAATAAATAAAGATATATTACACAACCATGTTTAATTTCACCATAATTTATTTATCCCCATCCTTAACCATATCTACTAATACTTTTTTATTAAAAAAATCCATATATGGATGTTTTTTCGGTCAACATGCATGCCTACATTCATTCTAAGTTTCCAAGAAAACTCATTGATCGTACTTGAGTTATTCTTATGTTATAGAATAACAGTAATGAATACTTTATATTTTTTTTTCCTAGACAAGAAATTCATCTTCACCTGAGAACTAATTCCACGGGTGTTTTATATGATTAATGGAATCATTGAAACAGTTTTCGCCTGGCTTTGTCCCTGGGAATATTTGTCATACGAGAATGAGAGGATAGATACTATTAGATATGGCATAGCTTTGGCCTTGTACACACTCCATATCTGAAGACAAAATAGGTTTGATAGGATAATATGAGACTGAATGACCCTACCTAGAATACCCTCACATCTTGGTTGAATATAGTCTTTTGACATAAATGTTATACGCTGGACAGACCTAAACACTTTGCATATTTTCACCTGAGTATCTTGGGGGAGAGATATGAAATAAGATGATGACCCAGACCCTATATCATTATCCAATAGTATTATATTCCTATGTAAGACCCTGTAAACACTTGGGGAAATATCATCAACATCTCTATCTACTAAGGTTGTGGTTATAAGGGTAAATACTTAGATAATAGAGAGAGAAACCTCAATCAACCGGACAATTTAAGAAACTTCATAACTAATCCCTCCCATAATATCTTGATTTCATGGATATTTAGAAAATAATAGATAAATACATCTCCCACCAAGATTGGGCTAAAGGATTTCCCCTCAGACTGAGAAAAGTTACTCATGACCTGATAAAAATCATTCAAATCAGGAAGAACATCCATGGGGGTATGATCAATGGCTAAAAGATCAGTCATAGTGATGGAAACCTACTTAAGATCACTAATAGTAGCATCAGAAACAACAATCTTCTTGATCGAATAAGGATTTGGTTGTCAAAGCTCACCTCTATTTTGTTTCCTGCTTACCTACACCAAGTGACCTTGTAAGGAGTAATTAGAACATTACTCAGGCATCACCAAATAAAAAATATCTTGATTCCATGAATGTGACCCAATCAATATCAGAGATATCCTATCTAGGATAGGAATAGATAGATCCAATTAAACACAAATTTTTACAATTGAAACATCTACTCAACATTGAGTGTTCTCATATGATCAAAGAAAACCCGAAGAGAATCTCCATTGGCTTTGAGAATTGAACCATTATGTAATGGCAGAGGAAAACATGGTAGGGAGATCCACAATGTCATAATGGGTCTTTCCCTACCTCTTTGTACATAAATCAAAAATCGGTCTATATTTAACCACCCTTGACCCATGATTTGAGGATATTTATATAATTCATGAATAAAATCTAATTCTAAAGAAAAGAATAGGCAAAAGGGGGACTGATGAACTAACGATACTTGAACTAGAGAAGATAGACCTCAAGAATCCATGAACTTATTAAATTTTGAGAGAGTTGAATTTTTCGATCCAAAAAGCATGAAAAGAGTCCATTTGGGAGAACCAACTACCTCATCATAATCCTCAAATTGAATTTCTACTATCAGGCCAGAATCGTCCCCACAGACCAACCAGATTATTTGTTAGATCATAAGAAATCCGGACAACCCCAATCCCCGGGGTGATACATAGAGGAAATCTTTGGAATATAAGATATTTCTCCCATCCATAGGAGGATAAATAGTTGATGACAGTGAGGGACCTGGATTGAATGGAGACGGTTTCAGAAACCTATCCAAAAAGAGATTCATAGAATGAAAAATGGGAAAAAATGATCGAGATTTTGTGGGAACATAAGGCACATTATTCATAATTCAATTTCTTTTTCCTCCACCAACTATCCATGGTATACTCAATATAATACCTATTTCAGGTTTTTTAAACTAGGAGGCATGATTTTCAGAGATCCATCCATTTCTTATACTGTTAAAAATAGACCTAGATTCATATCCTAAAACCAAGGGATTACAAGATAAGCTTCCACCAACATATCAATGATAGAAATTGAATGGTCCATCCATATTTTAACCATGTTACAATCACCAATACATAGACAGATCCCTTTGTAAATCATCTCATGTGACCCCCAGATGCATTCCCAATGGAAACTTGTGTAGTGACTCAATTTTGATCCTCAAATGTTTGTGTGGGGGAAGTATTTTTCATCTAGGGTATTATCATAAATAGAAACAAGGTGATGTAACATCCATCATCTTTTCTTGGTCAAGAGGGTTTTTGATGTCGAATAAACCCCGAAACCCCATTCCCCCCACTCACTTTAGGGATACATAACTTTCCCCAATAAAGCTAATGAATTTTATTCCTTCCATTATTATGGCCCCACTAGAAATTAGTGTTGCAAGGGTGAAATTTAAAAACCACTAATCTATGGAGTTTAAATAGGGTCATGACATAGGTCAAAATCAATTGTTCCACTGCCTTAACAAGCACCTTTTCTACTGATTTATAAATACTCTTGATTGTACATTCATTTTTTTACACACTATCAAGAATATTATAAAATACCGGATGAATGATCAGGGTTATCCCAATGCATGTATTATGTTAATCAACTGATTTAATACAAGGGGATTTTTTGAGGTCATCCACCCTGTCTAATGAGTCTACTTAGATGAAAGTGATTTTAGATTTAGAAATTCTAACTAATTCCATAGATTTCATCTTGAATCTATGGAAAATTTTAAAAATAGAATCAAATTATTCTAAAGTGGGCCTTGATGAATAAATGGTATCACCATAGAAGAAAAGTTGAGATATGGGTGGAATTCCATAGAAAACCATCACCCCATGAATAATATTATATTTATATTCCACTCAAATCATATTAGAGAAAACATTATCTTCTAAAATAAAGAGAAAAGGGGATAGGGGGTCATCCTGGAGAAGGGCCTTATATGGGGTGAATCCCTGAGACATGCCCCATTAATTTTGAACCTAAATGAAATAATCAAGACACACTACATGAAAAATTCAATTTGAGGATTATGATGAGTGAAATCCGGACAATTTAAAAATAAAGAGGAGATGATGGATTGAGAATCGACATCAATATTCACCTCTGGTGTTGCTATAACTTCTTCTGGCCTGATTAGCGAAGTATAGACTTGTTGGATTTCAGCAGACGAAATGAAAACGTCACCACTTATGCTTTCATCACTACTTGGTAAATTACCAATTCCTCCCATGTTGTCTGGCTCGATTGCCGTAATTGACATTATGGATCTTTTCATAAGAGTATTTTGATTTGGGCCTATTTTGTCAATTTGACTGATAGGTAACACATAATCTGTACTCACATGTGAAAATGGATTTATTGGAATTTTCTCCAAACCATATGGAGCATTAACTTTGGTAATTTCCTTCATTGTATATTTTTCTCTTCCCTTCATGTGATAAAATTCCGCCTCAATGTTTTGAGACTCACATGTCTTGAACGGGGATTTATCACCATACAATGTTCCAACTTGACCATCGAAACAGTATTTGAGACATTGATGGTATGATGACGGAATAGTTGCATGCTGATGTAGCTAGGGTCTTCCAAGCAAGATATTGAAAGATGAGTCCTGATCAACAATCATGAAATCTGAATTGGAAACAAGATCTCCAAACTGAGTTCTGAGTGTAACTTCTCCCAGTGGTTCTTGTTCATTTTTATCATATCCTTGCAACATCATGGTAGAAGGAGATAAATCAGATTCTGTGAGGCCCAATCGACGAAGTGTACGAATGGGCATGAGGTTGACTCCTGAACCATTGTCAATGAAAGCTCTTTGAACATCTATACCGTTGAATTTGCCAGATAAGTACAAAGGTTTTATGTGCCCATGCACAACATCATCTTCATCTTTATCAGTAAAAGATATCACTACATGGAATTCTGCAGGATTATTCTCTATGTGATAGATTTTAGCTGCAGCAATTTCAGCTTCAAACTCCTGAGGACTTGACAAAGCTTCGATGAGTGCTTCCCGAAGATCTTTTGACATATTCAAAGCATCCAAAATTGATAACTTGGCTGGTAATTGGGCCAAGTGTTTCAATATATCATACTTTTGATCTAGAGGTCTGCGTTTCCTAGTAGGAATATGCGGTTTAGCAGGTACCTTGGAAGTATATGCTTTGGAAGCTGATGCATCTTGTATTGAAGTTGGCAACATCCTTGGTTTTGGAAGATTAGACTGATTAGATCCATTTACTTGCTGAGATAAAGAAGATGGAACCTTTAATCGGTCTTCTAAAATAACTGTGCCGAAGCTGAGTTGGCCATTGGCAGAAAAACTTGCTTGTTCTTTTTGAACTCGCTGAAGGGCTCTACCACGAGTCTCTGCTGCATATACAGTGCTAGCAGGGGTAAAATTAGAGTAGTGGCTTCAGAAAGATCCACGTCTTCCCCTGTATCCTGAACCTCTAGAACTTCCTCGGGTTCCCTTATTTGATACAGGGAATTCAGGCTCATCAAGACTGGAATATGAATCTGTTAATTGAATCATATTAACAGAACCAAAGATTAACTATTCATCTGATAAAGACTCTGCCTGGTTAGCCTGTTTAGGCTGTGCCGTTTGGTGGGACGGTGATCGTTGCTTTGAAGTAGATGGCATGAAATCTGCCAGAGTCAAAGACAATTTAGGCTTTGCTACATACTCATCTTCTCCTGATTCCACTTTCTTCTTTGAATTGCGCTTCCCTTTTGAGGATTTATCTTTTGATGGAGGCTTTACTGTAGTTTTTGTAGGAGACACAATTGGCTTCTTCAATTGTGTTCGCAAAATGGAATGGGTCTGATTGATTGTCTTTCTGACCATCCAATCATCATATTTTTTCGTAGTTTTGCTTTTGACTTCCTACCATTCGCCTCCTTCCTCTGGATCTGTAGTGGTAATACACGCTACATGAGCTGAAAAAACCCTTCAATTTGACTTGTCCCAAGTCGACCATCTTTTGCAGGAGGTCTTTAAAGACAAAACACTCCTGGATGGGATGCCCCAACATTTGATGAAAGGAACAATAATTGGGATGGTCTTCATCTCCTTCCTTGTTTGGCCTCTTCGGCACTGGTAATTGAACCAAATTATTTTCCAGAGCTGAAATGAAGTAACCAGGAACTTTCCCACTTCGGAAAGAGTAAGTTTTACTCTTCATATCCTCAAATTGTTTTCGTCGTTGATCTTTTTGATCATTTGGACGAAACAGCCTTTGTTGTTGGCGTTCAGGAGGTGGAGCCCTTCGAGAAGATGGAGGTTTTGAAGTAGAAATTGGTACAGGTGCCTGTTTAAGCATAACTGTAGCAGTTTCTGCTTTACCCATTCTTCTTCCTGGAGCTGATGGAATTACATGAGATTTAACCTTAGCCTGTATAAGGGAATCTTCAATCTGTTGAGCGATTTAAGTAATGTCTCGAAACCCTCCTGTGTATTTCACAGGGATCAATGGCGTGCGTAATTCGTCACGCAGATTTTCCACACAGATTGGCAACAATTCCTCCTGAGGGAGTGCTAAACTTAAGGAATACGTTAATCCCTTCCAACGAGAAATGAAATCAGAGACTCTTTCATTCTCCCTTTGCTTGCAGTTTGTAAGATCGAAAACTGTCGTTTTTGGCAAAGTTGAGCTAAACTGCAGAAGGAATTTTTGACGAAGATCTTCCCATCCGATTACTGACCGGAATTGCAAGCTTGTGTACCAGACAAAAGCTGGTCCTTGCAAGGTTCGCACGAAGAATCTGAGTTTCACTGCTTCTTGCTGCTCTGGAGTTCCCATCATAGGATCACAACAAGACACGTAATGCGTCAAATGTTGTTCGGGGTCGCCTAATCCATTGAATGTAGGGAAAACAGGGTTTCCAAAACTGGATGGAGGAGAAATTGAATCTACCCATTCAGGGTAAACTTTCTTTTCAGGTTGAACTTGCGCCCGTTTCCCTTCCATAGTTTCTAACCGAGCTGTTAATGACTCAATAGTAGTTATTAACTTTTGAGAAACATCATGGTGAACTTGGTTTTGGGTAGGTGCAATGAATGGAGCTTGGACAGACGTGATGGTTGGTGCTGCAACTGATGGTAGTGCTGCCAAACGTTGTTGTGTTTGACCCGTAGGATTAGACCTCTGAGGGTGTACTGATAAAGGAGGATATTCCTGATCCATCTCAGTAGTTACAAAAAATTCCTTCGGCTGTCGGACTTCAGCATTCTTAAGAAGAAGACTACTCTGAAGTAGTTCTTCATTCAACCTTCTTAATTCTTTCATTTCTTCCTCCTATTGTGCAAACCTTTGCTCTAATGAGAGCGATTGACCTCCTTCAGAGGAAGGGTGAGAAGTAACCTGATTCTTTCCTTTCCCCTTATTGGATCCTTTTCGGAGAGGGGGAAGTGGGTTACTTGAAGGAATACTCAGATTTTGGGTAAGCCTTTGATTACGTGTGCGCACACCTTCTTCATTTAGGTCTGTGTGCGCAACTTCTTGAGCAGGAACCTCTTCGTCTGATCCCTCTGATTGAGCCTCATCTGGTGAATCAGCAGCAACGGCATTGATGACATTAATGGATGCATATTTCATGGAATCCTTTCTATCAGCATTTCTGTGATATTGTATTCTTCCATTTCCATGATGAGACATGGCATTCCGTTGACTTGATCCCTCAAGAATTTCTTGGAGAACCGTCACCTGGAGAGAATCTCCTGACAGCTTGGCTCTTCGTTCCTCTTGAGGCTTATTCCCTAATCAAGAGAATACTGACTTTCTCTGAGGGAGGGATTGAGGATTTGAAAAAGTCCCCAGTCCGGTGGACTGGGGATGTTCCTGCTGCTTCCGCTCAACTCCTCGAATCCCATTTGTTGACTCTGAGGGTTGGGTTAGAGAAGTCCCCAATCTGGCAAGCTGGGGTGTCTCTTGACATGCTATGTCTGAGATCTTCTTAAAATCTCTCTTGATCTTGCGAATCCTAGTTCTGAAATTAGCTGGATGCATTAACCTGTATCCACTTTTATCACCTGGTTCAACAGACCGTTGGATGATTTCTGAAACTTCTTTCATTTGATGACGTGTTTTCTCTAGATGAGAGGCTTGTGCAATATTCTCGCCTGCTCGATGTAGGAGAAATTCAACAACTTTTTCTCTATATACTTGATTTTGAGAGGAACTAGTTGAAGCTTGTTCTTGAGAAAGCTTTTGATTATGAACAAAGCCCATTGACTGTGGCCGGCTATGGGCAATAACATTGCATGAGACCATTTTCGGCGGGCTTTGCTGACCGAAAAGCACTGTGAAATGTAGTGCTCCGTGAACACCCCATCCTCTGATATGAACATCAGATGGAGCATTGGAAATTAACTGACGCAATCTTCTTAGTGCGCCAAGGCATGAACGTTGAAGGGTTCTCTGTTGCTTTTCAGCCTTCGGATACCGAGAGACTGATAGAGATGCCAAATCAATCTGACGTTGTAACCCTTCTATTATCTTAAGATGATTTTCATATTCATCATAAGATAATACCTTCTTATTTAATTGACAAAGAGTTTTCCATATGTTGAGACGAATATCATGGATTCCATCATCCGTCAACATCTTTGGAATGTCGTACTGGGAGTCAGCCAAAGGCCAAAACATGACTGGTACTTCAACTTTTGCCAGTTTTTTCCTCATGTTCAGCATTTCATCTTTATCATTAAATGAAGATTCTCCTACCCGTTTTGACCAGAGTTGGTGTTTCCTTGTTGCTTCATCGGATTCAACAAGATTGGTAGAGAAATCACTATTCATGCTGGAAGATGAATGACCCAGGGATGGTTCGGAGAATAACCTGAACCCCAGGCTATCTTCTGATGGAGAAAGAGTTTCACCTGCCGATAGTAAAGCATCAGACATGACGGGTTTTACGTTTGCAAGTGCCTCGAGATAGGAGGGCTTTCTCGTCACTACATTGCCTTCTGAAGAATTTTCGAGACAACGTGAATCACTACTGTGGAGAGGACTTTCGCAGCGAAGTTCATCACCATGAGGAGGACCATCATGATGGGTTACAACAAAAGATGAAATCTCTTGCTCCTTGGTCTTCTGACCACACAGAGGGTTCCTGTGGCTCTTATCTGAAGAATAAACTTCAAGATTGACCTAATTTTCATGAAGCAAGTCTTCATGAGGAAGTGTCTGTTGAAGACCATCAGAATTAATGTTCCCGTTATTGGGAACTGAGGGAGTAGAATCTTGAATTCCAATAGATAAATGTCTGAGGGCTTCAAGAACTCCAGCATCGAGCAAGGCTTGGTTACAGATTGGCCTTTGATCTCCTGACTATGCTGGGCGGATCTTTTTCTTAGATGCCTTCTTACTCTCTTTAGAAACCACTTGATGAAGAAAGTGATTGCTCTGAGCAGGTGTATGTGCCTGATCAGGAAAGATGGTTAGGTTAGGCTGACGATCTCCACTCAAATGAGGTGTATGTGCCTGACTTGGTTGTCCGTATGATATGGGGGAGTATGCCCCATAACCCTCTTGGACTGGAACAGATGTGTGTGTCTGTTCAGGAGTGAATCGTTGATGTGTCACTCCATTTCTAGGGATAGATTTATTTTTTTGTCCCTGAGATGATGCTGCAGCTGTTATGATATCCTGACAAGCATCCAGAATATGAGCAGGAATTTGCTTCTGCTCTTTCACCATTGACAAAATATGTTTGGTGACTTCAGCCGCCGGAACGGGGATATACGTCCATTCCGGGCTTGGAGTAGGTGTATGTGCCTGCTCCTGTCCTCCTTTTCCGGTCAGTGAATCCTGACAGTACTCAAGTGTGGAGGCAGAGAGTTGAGTCTGCCTCCTGTTTGTCGTCGGGACTTTTCGACTGACTTCTCCGTGTGCTACCAAGAGAGACTGTTGGTAGGCTTGATTAGTATTAGCAGGTGTATGTGCCTGCTGATTACACTTAACCAAACGCGGTTGACGAGATCCATCATATGTAGTCAGATGAGCCTGCTGACTAACTGGTGATGTATAAGCAGGTGTATGTTCCTGCCTATGGAACTCCGCCGGAATTGCCTGGCGGGATCGGCTTGATGCTTCCAGACGAGTCTGCTGGACAGCGGAATTAAAACGGGCAGGTGTGTGTGTCTGCTCGTTGTTTGCCACCAAGTTAGGTTGGTGGACTTCTCCGGAGATGGCAGGGATGACAACCTGCCCATTGTTCACCGGATTCCGTCTCTGGAGGTTCATCTTGCCTGCTCGGGTTCGAGGAACCTGAGCTGAATGCCTGGAGTCGGTACCCTCATCATGTTGAGGGCGCACTACCGCACGATTCTGGCGGCAATTGTTGATGGGAGCCCTTGATAAGGACTTTTGTCTTTTTGAATTAAGGTCCTACGAGACCTGCTCATTCACTTCCTCAGAGTAAGGGAGTTAATGGAAATTGTGTTCCGGGGATAACGACCCGAAACGGTTGGAGATGATAGTCAGCACCGTCTGCTTCTTGATCGCTGGCCTCCGTTGTCCGGACGACCAGGTAGAGTTGTCAGCTGGGAGGGCTTGACGAGCGGCCTCCAGAGTTGGGATAGTACCGTTGCGATGGTACTCCTTAACCAGTTCATTAGAAACCCAGCGTTGAAGATGCTGAGTTGGTGATGTCATCCTCAGAGTGGATGACGTTCCAGCAGGAGTAGCAGAATTGGTTTTCACAGCAGCAGACCTCACAGTAGAGGTGTTCACAGCAGCAGTATTCGCAGGGGTGAATTTAAGGAAAGCCATTTTGCAGAAGATCTTGAGAAAAGAGTGCCTGTTCCATGTAACAGACATAATCAAGATGAATCTGGCCACTGCATCTTTTGGATGAGCACATGTCAATGATTACTTTGTTGGCCCAAGGGGCCTAACAAAAAAGAAGAACATCACTTTAACTTGGTTAAGGGATTCACGTCGGGTTCACCATTTTTGTTTCGCACGGAATCCGGGGATGACCTCCTGGACGGGAGATTCAAACGTTCTGATCGGTTTCTAACGGGTTTGTTCATAGAACCGGAAACATCCAATGATTCCACATCTGTTTGGACCTACTTTCCAAAGGCAGGCGCTCATTAGCTTGTGGACTAATGAAGCTTAGAAATTTGCATTGGTCGAGAGGATGGGAGGTCGGACTCATCACACCTTTTTGAGGGGAATTATTGTCTACTCCGGGACTCTCTTTATAGATTTAAGTTATGTTTGTGAATCCTTATTACATTACCAAGTATAAAATGTGCTTTCCTTTAGTTTTAACAATCAATGATTAAATATGCAAAGAAATTTAGAGAATCTTTTATATGTATTCGAGGTTCTTCATCAATAGAGAATCATCTATATCTGTTTAGAGATTCTTGGTCAATGGTATCCTTCAAAACATTTATATAAAAGTCTCTTGGTCATTTATGATGACCAGGCTGATTTTAAAGCCACTCAGTGGGGCACTTGAAGTTTATCGTCATTCAGAAGGATAGAGATTATTTCAAAGTTGGGATCAAACCCATAAATGGGATACCTACGTATCCTTTGTTTTGGAAAAGGAATCAGAACCCACGTAGTTCAAGAAATGGAGTATGATGTTTATGATTGATGGCTCAAAGATGAATTTCATAATTACTTTTACACTCTAAGCTCACGTGAGTCATGCTCAGTGTGAGAAACAAGAGGTATTGGTAAAATTTAGACAATTGTGCCATGAAAGATGCAATCATAAGAATTTGCTTGGGGCTTATATATGGATGACTGCCCAGATAGATGAAGGTTTAGGATTTACTTTTAGGGAGAAAATCCATGAACAGGGTCCATAAAGTTATATGTGCTTCATGGAGATTTGAATACTCTAATCTTGGGGCTTACACCTAAGGAGGATGCCCAAGTTAGGAGGGGACTTATGATTGGGTTTTACTCCTGAAAAGGAAACCCAAATCAAAAGGTAAATTATGATTGGTTAAGAGAAATTTAAGGGGACTTGGGGCTTATTCCTGAAAAGGAGACCCAAGGTTATGACTGAGTCTTATTCCTGAAAAGGAGACCCAGGTTAAGGGACTTGGGGCTTACTCTTGAAAATGAAGCCCAAGATTATGACTGAGTCTTATTCCTAAAAAAGGAGACCCAGGTTAGGGATTAAGGTTTGGGGCTTACTCCTGAGGAGGATGCCCATATTTGAGGTTGGGGCTTATTCTTATGAAAGATTCCCATGATTAAAGGACTTGATTGGGGCTTACTCCTGAGGAGGATGCCCAAGATTGGGAACTTTAAGAATTTGGGGCTTACTCCTGAGGAAGATGCCCAGATTAAAGGTTTTGATTGGGGATTACTCCGGAGGAAGATGCCCAAGTTAAAGGTTTTATAACTGGGGATTATTCCTAAAAAGGAGACCCAGGTTAGGATTCTCTCATCTTAAAGGATGAGGTTGAATGAATGAACTCTCCGTATTTTAGTGACATAAGGATATTTAAATCACTAGACTTTGAGAGAGATTCCAAAGAATTCCTTTCAGATAAGAAAGTCAAATCAAGAAATCATGCCATAAATGGCTTTGAAGAGTGTCTTGAAGACTGAATCTTGAAAAGGAAAGGTGAAATGGCTTAAGAGGGGTAAAAATGGGAAAGATGGGAACCGAAAAAAAGATAGGGGCGCGCAAGTCTTGCAAGGCGCGCAAGTCTTCCGTGGGCGCGCAAGTATTGGTCGCGCAGGTATACCTGCGCGACACATAGTGTACTTGCACGATTTTCAACCAGCATTGAAATACTTGAGCGACTCTTTTTTAAACCCTTTAGAATGTTCTCGAGGTTCTTCCAAAAAAGGGACGAGCAAGTTATATTGAAGGAAATAAGTCGGTGCGCAAGTGTTTGATAAGTTTCAACACTTAGGCCTTCCTTCTTCTATTTAGATCTTCCATTCTAGGTAATAAATTACCTTAGAAGTGTTCTGGAAGCTTTGAGAAGAGACTTGGGCGTCGGGAGCTTCAATCCGAGTTTTTTGGAAAAACATCCTCTAGAATGGGGGGCCCATAGGGTCTATTTATAGGCAAAAGAAGACCCTGGGCGGTTACCGGGCGGTTATCACTTAGGTCGCGCAAGTCACTTGCACGACCATAAGGCGTCGTGCAAGTACTTGCACGACCACTAGGCGGCTTGCAAGTGTACTTGCGCGACCATGAGGGAACTTGCGCGACCTATAGGCAATCTTCTATTTGTTCATCCCTTTGTCGATTTTTTGATGTTTTCTTCAAAGGTTGAATCACTTTGAGCTCAGATATTCCCTTTTCCGATCATTAGATTCTGTGACGAAAGGAGCGTCAACAAATATATACCAACAGTTTCGATGAAACCGTTGGGAAAAATTCTATACAAACATATGCCAATGGTTATCCTACAACTATTGGTAAATCAATACATCCAGTATCTTATACCAATGGTTTAGCTCAAAGAATTGGTATAGGGATTTCCTCACGGCTTACTACCCTACGGTTTGGAAAATCGTTGGTACAGACTATACCAATGGTTTTCTAGCCTATACCAACGGTTTTAAACCGTTGGTATAACCTTCATTTCCAGTAGTGTGAGAAAGTGTGGATGTGGGACCCCCCCCCCCTCCTCGAGGTATGGTGTGTTTTTTTCTAATGTGTTAATCTGTGTTCTTTCCAATGTTTCAGACCACAAATGTGTTACCACTAGGTTCATGGACAAAGGGGGTGAAATTGTGGCTAAGGGAGAAAATGTCTTTGTAGAGCATCGAGATAGGGGAAGATCAATGAGATAGGGGATATTTTTAAATCTGACGATTCTAGAAGTGATTGATCAAAGAATAGATATCATGATAGCTGAGGATCGTGATAAAATCAAAATAGTGGCATTGGAATGGTGTGAGAACCTTTCTAGCGATCAACAATTGGTATCAGTTTAGCAATTGGTATCAGATTGGTGTCAACAGTTGGTGTCTGAAATGATGTGATTCATTGATGAAATTTTCATAGTACTCTTAATTATAACATCAATCAATTATCATGTGGTCTTAGAGTATTAGTGAGTGAATCTTTTTTCGTTATCTGAATCGCTAGAGGCGAAGGATGGTAGATGATGGAATGAGACTTAGTGAGGTATCAAAGTGCAGAAAATCATTCAAAGAAGAGTTTTCAACAAACCCAAAGGGGGATATTGTTGGGAAAAAATCCTTCAAGGTAACATTGCATAATTTTTGGGCTGGTTGTGTTTTTTGACAATGTAGGTTTCCATAGTGAATTGTAAAGTTCCATATATGGTGTATACAATCCATGTTGACAATGAACCATGACAAATGAATGGATGATCTGGTGGCAATACAAAAGATCATATGCAAGGTGGCCTTGTTTTCTCGTATTTGCCAAATTTTTTGGGTCCAAAATTTAACGTTTGGTGAGATTCTCAAAATATTGATTTCCTTGAAGATCTCATCAAAACAAGACAAAGGCATGAGTTTTGCAAATATTGGATTCTTGATGTTGATTTTGCAAATTCATGAAGAATGTTGAAGATGTTCTTCATGATTACAATGAGATTCGTGAATGGAAGAGTGGAATAACATTGTGGCGGTGAAGGTATTTTCAAGTGGGGCTTCTCAGTGAAGGCGCAAATCAATTGACGGAATGCTCTACGATTACGATGAGCTCCATGATCTGAAAATTTCGGTGGTGCTTCACGATTTAGAGAGAATTTCGGTAGAATGTTCTGAGATTCCCAATTTGAGATGATGTGGTGCTGACTTCACGTGGAATGTTCGAGGGTGAGTGGAATCGCCTATAAATAGACCTCGACCCCCTTGAGATAAATAGAGAGTTTTCCATGAAAAATTTGTTTCTCTCAACTGGAAAAGGAGGTTTTTGAATTCATTATGGTTCACAAAGAAGGAGCTTCGCGTTTGGTAATTTAGCCCGGAGAAATTGGTATGTTCCATGTTGTCTCAGTGAGCTATGAGAAGGAAGTTTCTCTACAATGAATTAAGCTCCATGATGGACTAAGATTTACGAAGGATTGAGCTTTATGAAGGTCTGGGCTATACAAAGCAGTGTGCTCCGCGAGGTAGTGACCTCTGCAAAGGTGTGTGCTTCGTGAAGAGGTAGGAACCTTGTGAAGGCTTGTTTGAGCTTCGCAATATTGGGAGCTTCACGAAGTTGGGTTCATTGTGAATTTATTTCTAAAGTGTGTTTCCTAAAGATTAGTGGAAAATGGTTATTCATTAGTGGATGAAATTTGGACTTCAATAGAGCATCTACATACAGTGGAAGATTTATTCATTAGTGATAATGAAGAGACCTGTAGGTCTATAAACAATGAGTTGATCTTATGAAGAAGCAGTGATCTCACATCAGTTGAGAGAGAAGTGTGTTCTCAATTTTTGAATGGTTATAGACTAGGAGGGATAGTAATTCCACTTATAACTTATAAACAGTTGTGCGCTTATAGTGGATTTGGTACATCGTCACATCACCGGTGTATGCTCCTTGGACGTAGCCTAGTGAGGGTGAACCATGTAAAATTTTTGTTTCTTGTGCATGCTTTAAGATTCATTCATACTCTGCAACGGGATGGAGAGATAGAAGAGGGTTTTTTCTAACAATAAAACAAGATCAAATGGGCAGTCGTTTTAATTTTTCATACCATGATTCCCCCCCAGGGTATCTTGTATTGTGGACATAACATTAACAATGGTTGTGGAAGAAAATGAGGTGGGTTTTTGAATGAATAACCAAATGGGATAACATCTACAGTTAAAAAACTTTTTTTTATGCTTAACCATGTTTCTAGATATATTATTATCAAACTATAACTAGGTTAGATTTATAATGCACCAAATAATTGGGAAAAAATATTTTATAGATGTTCAGGTGTTACAGGTCACACAGGTAAAATGATACAACTTCTTACATATTAAGAATCTGTGAAAAAGTGTATGTGGAAATTCCTTAATAAAAAAATATTATTTCAAAAAAATGGAGAGTATTGTAATTTATGCAAAAGAAAATTCAAGGAAAAAATATTTTTAAGGAAATCATCAAAATCATATGAATAATGTATTTTCAAGGTTATAAACTAGAGTTGAAGAAATGTCAAATAACATATAAATGGAATGTAGCACCCAAGATTCAATTAAACTAAGTGAAAATTATATTTTAATTAAAATATAATAAAAATATAATTATAATATTTCACATAAATTAATTCTAATTTGATATAATGAATATTGATTTCGAACTTACTTGGTCAATATAAACCTTGAATTAATTTTTGAAATATTCCCTTAGTAATAAGCTTTTCTGAATAATTGAAAATGTAGTATATAAAAATTCCTATTTTTATTTAATAATATGATATAATAAGTATAATTAAATATTTATTCACAATTAATTTGATACAAACAATAGTAAGATCATTTTGTGGTAAAATGGGATATTTTTTAGAATTTTGTTTTTGAAAAAAGCATTATTTTTTAAAAAATACATAATGTATATCCATTTTAATTAATTAAAAAAATATTTAATGAAGAATAATTTAAATGAATTTTATTGATAATTTAAATAAATATATTAATTTAAATCCATCATATTATTATTATTAGTCACATAGTTAATATAAGATCATTTAATGCTTGAAAAAATCATTTCCTAAAAAACAGTTTGTCGACACGAATTGGGGGTTTGTTTTAATATAAATTTGTTCAATTTTGTTATTTGAATTTGATAAATTTTATTAAATATTTATAATAATAATAGTTTATATTATTTAATAATTTAAACATAATTATTGGTCATTGTGAATAGTAAAAATTTTAAAAAATAATTATCATGGTTAAGGTTAAATTGAGGTTTTACGTGTCACATGCACTGATTTTAAAATTAATTTCCTATAAATATATAATTTTAATTTGAAAATATGGGTATTATATTTAGAATAATTGTGACCAAATTATGTAATAATTTTGATTATAATTATAAAATTAAAGGATGATTTTCTTAGGGTAAAAAAATTAGTTACTATGGTGGAAACTCTAATGGTAAAATAAAGTAACCTTAGAGGTAAAAGAAATAACATATCTAAAACATATTTATTTTTAGTTATAGAGGTTTTTATCACTCTTATCATCAATATATCCCATTATGTATCAATTTTTTATTAGATTTGGTTTTGAGTGAATTCCTATTATTGAATATTTTTTGGTATTTATAAAAATGACACTCCTCAGTTATAAATGGGCACACCCTCCACTCACTTATTCAAACCTATCAAGAAATTTATCTCAAAACCCATAAAAATATCTACCCATAATTATTATCAAGATTATATAGTTTATATTATTCCCAAAATATCTATCTTAGGGTCCTTAATAAGTGATCAAAATGAGGTGTCTCTAACTAAAGGAAATCATCTTCACCAAGAACTTTCTTTTTTTAATTATTCTTTTATCACCTTAAATGATGTCTTGAAAATTAAAATATAATTAAAAATAATAACTTCTATATACTGAGATGTTATTATTTTTATGTAATAATATTTTTCTATCTCCTTCACCATTAAATATGAAACAAATCTATCGCTCGAGTATATGATTGACTATCACCGTGTAAACTGATGTAATCTGCTTTCCATTACAAATCACATAGATAGTCATAATGTTGAAAATAATGAATATATATGATATATGTGACATGATATTAATTCTATAAAATTATTATATCATCCACCTCTATATCCTTTAATCCATTATAGGAATTATATTGTCAGCCATGCGTACATATGACCTTCTATATCCAGAAAGCGATGGAATTCATTTTCTATGTCCGACATTCAAGAGTGATACTAAAAAGTAATTTATCAAAAAAATATTATATTTAAAACATTAATATAATTATAAATATTATGTATTTATATCATCATCCCAATAATTATAATTACTTTGAGAAATAATGTATGAGAAAAGGAAGCAGTTAACACCCAAAACTATGGTAATAATAAAATATTATTAATGAATGGGTGGTAAGATGTTTTAAGAGGACCATATATGATATTATAAGTATTAATATAGTTATATAATAAAATAATAACATAATTAATCCCTTTAAATAGTAGGATTAAATAATTTTAGACTAATGTAATGTGTGAGGTAAGGGATATTGTCTTAATTTCAATTCCATTAAGAATTATTTGTTATAATTGACCTATTCACTTTTATGTGTTGTATATTCTGACCCATTAAAATATTTATCATTTATACCTATTTTTTAATGATTATTAACATTTAAATTATATTTTATTCTTTTAAGGGGATTAAATTCAAAAGTTACCAAAGATGTAAAAATTTATTTTACAGTCTCTGCTCTTTTGGGATTTCCCTTATTTTTGTTGAGGAATATTATCATTTACCATTCATAAGATCCAAAAATTTCTTTATCCTATGGTTATTTTAGGATTTTCCATATTTTATTCTAAAACTTACTCTCTTTGGTACCAAAATCAATAAAGTAAAATTTTAAAATAAAAACTGATTTTTGTTTTCCTTTTAATTAGAGATATTTTTCGTCCATGTCGATGTTTTTCAAAAATAAATACAAAAGTACTTTTCATTATCAAATAAATTATTTTGGAAATTTTAAGTAATAATTTAATTTTAAAAAGGATTATAATGTAATTTTTCTAATTTTTTTTGAAGGGGATGTTTTTATCTTTCTTTACAAAAATTGAAGATGATAGTTTTTTAACGTATATGGAAATAACAGGCTTCCCTAACACCATAAAAAAATTTTGAAACATAGCTTATTATTTAATATTTTAATGGTTTTAAAAGAAAAACTCTTTAATGGAATATTATTTTAATATTTCACTTTCATTCCCTTTATTCTTCCAAAGGAAATGATTTTATTATAAACTGATATTCCTAAAGAACCGATGGCTATCTCTTTTCAATTATTACTTTTTTTCTATTATCTTCACTCGAAACATTCACTTTATTTTGATTAGTTGACAATAAATTTACCATAAATATCCATATAATTTATCAGGGATATTCTTATTTCTTAAACTATATATCATCTCTACATATAGTGATTTATATAAATATTTAGTTGATTAATTTGAGAAATATTGATATTTCATATTCTTTATTAAATGCATACATTTTTTTATAATAATATTGTACAAAGATTAAGTCAATAATTTTATTTATAATTAGTGTATTATACATGTAGTGATGGGTGTGTCCCAAAATTATATAGCCCCAATATGCATCGAAAGTTGTCATGAGACAAATCAGTTGGCCAATTTTAATGGGGTTTTACCCATTTCTTTAAATTATCTTGGCACAAGTTCATGATGGTATAGATATCATGATGTATAAGATCATGAAATCCAATATTAAAATTTTCAATTTTTGAGAATTAAATTATTATTATCCATGTTATTGTTTTCATTTATATTATCCATGGATGAATTTAATGATCATGTTACTAATAATATTTAATGGGTTTTCGTTTATTTACATTAACATATTGATTATTCTTTATTTATAATTAATAAATTTTGTTTTACTGATCATTTTTTCTCACCCTTATTTTGTTTCCTTTCCCAAGGATATGAAGAAGACTTATTTTAATGATATCAAGGATGTCAAATTTTTCCATTAAAATGTTTTATATTTTATCCCCAATATAAAATTACTATCTTGTTTGTATCTAGCTCTCCAAGACTAATAAACTAAATGGACCATTAGGATTTTAACCATAGTATCTATTCCAGTGAAATAAATTATAAATTGTCTTTGGTTTATTGAATTTGAGGTTCTTATAACTGGTATTAGATAATGTTTAGTAGAAACCTTGAAGACTAGACTACTGAAAACATAGATTAGGGAACAAAAACTTGTGATAGAATTTATGGATATGTCAAAATTTGGAATAATATCCTAATTTTTTTATAACATAGAGATTAGAAGGATTTCTTTTAAAATAAATACCTATCTAGATACTACATGTGGATGTGGTTATGGAATAGTAATACCTAGGGTTATAAACTTTGAATATGGTGTATTATGATTTGAATCATTCATCACCTATTTCAACACACCATTACTTATTGAATAACTAGTTTAAACCTCTGGGTGGATATTCTTTGGATAAATAACATTTTCAATACAAACCATTATGAAGGATTTGAAAATATTTTTATGGTTTAAAGATATTCCCAATGAAACCAAGTTTAAAATTATAAAATTTAAAATGGAATAACAATAAATTTATGTTATGTATTACATAAGAATTAAAATTATACATTACCATTTAAAATTCATAATTTTATGAGATAATATAATATATATCATTGTTTGGAAATGTCTCCTGGAATAAATAATGTTATCAACACTCGTGGTAAATATAGTAATTTCCCTATTGAGAAATCCAATGTAGCTGGTATTATATGTAAGCATATCATGGATATATTAGGGAATTCTAATCAGGATATACTGAAAAACTTTTCATGAATTTAGTTATATGTATTTACACAAAATGATTATACTATATTGGATAGATTCACGCTATATAACCACCCATAATTTAATAGGACTTCTAAATCCTATAGTTGCTAGGAAATGGATTAATTCTCTTGAAAACATATTTCTATCCTTTGGATGTGATGAAAATAAAAGGGTTATTCTGGAATTATATTTTCTTATGGGAGATGTTGATCAATGGGGTCATTGATCCATAATACTGCATGTAAGAGGAAGTAGAACACATGGAATGGTGAGAATTTAATGGAATGTTATTCGAAAAATATTTTCTTTTATGATTACTGAACTAAAATGAATAGAAATTTCTTCAGCTTAAATAAAAATGAATAAGAATTTATTTTAGAGGATGAGGATACCTTTACAAGACTATCAAGGTATACTATAAATTACAAATGTAAAACATAATTCAATATTTACCATTTCTTTTAATTGATTAAGAAAATTCTTCAAAGATTTAAAGTTTCTCAAACTGTTTCCTCATATGATGAAATATTTTCATAAACCATAAAAACATATAATTAATTTACTTAATAATATATAATATATGGTAATTAATTGAATAATAGGTTTATTTAATGCTATTGAATATGTAACACATAAAAGAAGAATAATAAAATGAATCAATTTCCACCGTGTTAAAAATGTGGGAAAAAATCCAAGAAAATGTTTTATGGGAATGGGAGTTTTTACATATATGATGATATGGGTCATCTAGATAACGAATTAAATGGTAATAAATAAATAACTAATTTACAGTGCATCTACTATAGATAAATGGGTAATTATTCACATAAATTACCCAAGTTTCAGTGGAACAACCCATTCAATAGTTTGATGGGAGAAGGATAAGCGTATGTGATCCCTACTACTAATGTGGAATATCCCAATGATGTTATGTAAGGTACGTTAATCATAGAATCAAATTTACAGAATGGTTTATTTGATTTTTGATATTTACACTCTTTTACATCCTCTATTTTTTATAATAAAATTAGATATCTCCCTTTCACGTTAAGAAGGGAGTTTTCATTCAATACTAATAGAGTGAATCTCACTACAGCAAGGATGTTTCTCATAGTTCCCATTATAGCAAATAAATATACTCTATTTGATAACATTATTATCATACAAATTTTTGAATTAGAAACAATCCTTAATATAAACTATATTTAAAAATATGTTTCAAAATTTTATTTTAGGGATAAGGAAATTTCAATTAATCATGAAAATATAGAATTCCTTATCATTAGAGTGAAGACGTCATCACTAGGTCATGTCTAGATCCAACCCCAGTAGATCTTATAAATGATATTTTTAAGGAATAATAGAAAGAATAATCTATGAATAAAAATAGTAATATTCAAATTTATTATGTACTTATTGTATAGGAATACAATGATGTATTTTGTAATCAATTACTTGGACATCCACTAGAGGGTGAATTCGAGTTTTCCATTGATTTTATACTAGATGCAAGTCCTATATCAAAGACTCCCTATAAAATGGCCAGTATAGTATTATTTGAGTAAAAGAAACAACTATAGGAGTTGTGTGATAAGGGATTTATTTTCTCTAGTGCTTCACCATGGGGATCCAATGCTCTATTTATTAAGAAGAAATATTTATCCATGAGGTTGGAAATTTATTATAGGAAAATTTATATTATTATGATAATTGACAAGTATGCTTGACCTCAAATTGATAACATATTTGATCAACTTCATAGAGCTCAATATTTTTCAATGATTGACCATTGTTTTAGATATCATAAATTTCCAGTGAATAATAAATAAAATATGAATACAGTATTCCTAATGAGGTGTGGACATTATGAGTTTACAGTAATTTCATTTAAATTAACTAATCCACCATCAGTTTTTATAGATGTAATGAAAAAAGTATTCAATGAATATGTTGATAAAATTTATTATAGTATTAATTGATGATATCTTATTGTATTCTATGATCTATGATAACTAAAATAATCACTTTAAGATCATTATTGAGACTCTTAAAATAAAATAGTTTCATGTAACATTTAACAAGTTTAAATTAAAGCTTCGGAAACTTTCTTTTCTTGGATATATTGTCTCCATGGATGGAATCTCACTTGATCCTGTGAAAAAAAGACTGTAAAATAATTACTTATATGAATTAACATAACTTAGGCCTATAGTTTCATTGTATTTATATGTTAATATTAGTTATTTATTAATAATTTTTCCTAATTGGATAACCCATTAACCAAGAATCCACAAAAATGGTTTTAGTTCATATGGACAAAGTAATGTGAGGACTTTTTTGAGAAATCTAAGAGGAGATTGTTCAATTATATAATATTGACTCTACTATCAAGAAATGATGTATTTATGATATATTTTGATTCATAAAACAATGGACTTAGTTGTGTCCTTAAGAAACATGGTAAATTTATAGCATGTGTATCGAGTTAATTAAAGACTTGTGAAATGAATAATCTAACCCATGATCTTAAGTTGGAATTTGTAATATTTTTTTTGTTGATATAGATATATTATCTTTGTGGTGAGCAATGTGATATATATGTAGAGAATAATATACTAAAATACATATTTTCATAAAAATATCCCAATATGAGGACAGGTAATTAGTTCAAGAAACTCATGGATTATGATTTCTCTATACACTACCACCTAGGGAATTCAAATAAGGTAGAAAATGCATTGCCCTAGAAATATAATGGACTCTAACACAAATTAAGATATATATGGATCATATTTTCATGGATCTAATAAATATAGATATGGGAATTATTAAAGAATGGAAGGAATCACTCCTTTTTTCAAATAACCTCCAAACCATATTTGTTAGAGAGGATAACAATATTAAAATCTGATGATTATGATATTTTGTAGAAGAAAATTAAATATGTGAATGATATGAAATTAGAATACATCATTTGTGAATATTTATTTCTAAAATTTGTAAAAATATTGTGTCTTACATCTATACTTGAGAAAAATATGTAATTTTTGGACGATGCTCAAGGATCAATTTTCATTATACACCCTAGTATTGAAAAGATGTATATTTATTTGAGGGAATATTTATATGGGAAAAATTAAGCGATAAATTATTGATTATTTTTCAAGAATATTGGTTTTCGTAATAGGTTAAGGATAAGAGATAGTATCCTAGAGGATTCATAGAACCTCATTATATTCATATTTTGAAATAGGATGGAATTACTATCGAATTTTTCATTGGATTGACAAATAATTGTAGATGTAATGATATAATATGTGTTATTTTTATCACCTTACCAAATTTGCACATTTCCTCGATTTAAGAGAATATTTACCTCTTAAGGGACTCACAATGCTCTATATTAATAAAGTTTTAATACCTAAGGGATAACAAATTTAAATTGTGTTTAATCATGATCCCAGATTTATATTTAAATTATGGAAGAGTATTTATAAGTCTCTTGATATTGATCTTATTTTGAGAACCACCTACCATCCTCAAACTAATGGATAGATTTAAAGGAATATTCAAACATTAGAAGACATTTTAAGGTCATGATCACTTGAGTTTCTAGGTATTTGGGAAAAATATTTACCTTGTTATTGTTTTTCTATAAGAATAATTTCTATTCAAGTATATAAATGGTGTTGTATGAATCATTATATGGGAATAGATTTTTTACTCCAAATTTTTGGGATAAATTTGGTGAGTAGAAACATGTATACTTAGAATTTTTTGAGGATACAATAATAGAGGAAAAGACAATTTAAGCATATATTAAAGTATATTAGAGTGATAAAAAGTTATATTCTAAATACTAGAGGATGTATATTGAATTTCAAGTGGGTGATCATGTTTTTTTATAGTATCTATATTGAATGGTTTCATACAGTTCAGTGGGAAGGGAAAATTGAGCACCTTGTACATCTTCCCTTTTAAAATTCAAAAATGATTTTTATTTGTGTCTAATCAATCAATACTTCCAACAAGCCTCTCTAAATTATATGGTATGTTACATATATCATTATTAAGTAAGTACATTCCCGACACAATGCTTGTGCCCACCTCTGAAGAAATAGATTTGGAAAATGATCATCTCACTGTGAAGAGCCCATATACATTCTTAACTCCAAAGAACATGTATTGAGGAATCAGATGAATCATCTTGTAAAGTAACATTGGGGAAATCATAAAATAGGGGAAGAAATATGGAAATTTTAGGATTCTACCAAGAATAACCACCATTATTTTTTTGAAATTAATATATATGTATATATATATATATATGAAAATTTAATGGCTGTAATTTTTATAGGCAGAAAAAGGTAACACAAAATATTAAATTATATTAAGTTATAAAAATATTTTAATTAACATATAATATAATAAATATTTTAATATTAAATAGAACAAAAATAATAATTTGAGAGGATGAATATTAAATTTGAGCTTACTTCATCGAAATAACCCTTGAATGAATTTTTAGAATCTTCCCTTAGAATTAAGATTTCATGAGTAATTTAAAATATAGTATGTAAATATTTCTAAATTAATTTGATAATATTTTTTAATATTTATAATTTAAAATTTATTTAATGCCAATTTAAAAAAATATAAGAACATTTGGAGGGAAAAGCCGATATTTTTTCTCCATAGGTTTTTTTCAAAAAATTATTTAGTTTAAAAAGGCTTAATGCATATTCATTTTAGTTAATTAAAATAATTTTTAATTATGAATTATTTAAATGAAATTTATATATTATATATATATCTATATAATATCATATTTTTCTTGATTAATTCATATCTTGAAAAATCATTTTTCGACACGATTTACGGGTTTTTTTAAAATAAATTCTGAAAATTTTGTGATTTAAATTTGATAAAATATATTCCATATTTGATATCATCATAATTAATATTAGGTAATCTATTTAACATAATTCTTTTTCATAATAACTATTAAGAAAAATAAAAAATAATTAACATAGTTAATGTTAAAATGAGTTTTTCATGTTATATGCTCAAGTGTTAAAATTTATTTCCCACACACATTGAATTTTTATTGGATAAATTTCGGTTTATATTTAGAATCAGTGGGTAAAAATTAAATAATAATGAGATTTTTTTTGTCTTAAAGGATAAATTACAAAGGTTAAAAGAAAAATTTATCATGGTGAAACTCAAATGGTAAAAGTTTCCAAATAGGTAAAGAAAATAACATGTTTAAAACGTGATTCTTTTTATTGTCGAAGGTGTGGATAAACCTTATCTTTCCTAAAAACCATTATTTATCAATTTTTTGGTGCATGGTTACATTTTGATTTCTCATTATTGAATAGTTTTGGATATTTTCAAAAATTTAACTTTTCAATTATAAAAGGTAACCACCTCCCCTCTCTCATTCATACTTATAAATCCATTTAGGTTGATAAGACCCCACAAAAATTAATCCCCAATATAAGAACCTAGTATTTCACTCAAGTGTGAATCCTATAAATTTCGGTCTAATTCATTATATTGGACCAAATATGTATTCTTTTTTACATAGAGAATATCCCATGGGTTTCAGAGGATTTTGTGGAGCCCTAAACCCAAATTGTTTGATGAAAATGACCCTATCACACGGTTAGAGTAAACCAAGTGGGTAGGGCGCACAATTATATATAACCGTGTGAATGGTCTAGATTTTCAAGAAAATTCATTGCCTATGATTATCACATAGTTTCCCTAATTGTGTGTTGTACCCATGTGGTACACCCATTCTTATAGGTTCTCATGCATGGTTATCACATGGTTTGGAAAACCGTGCGAACAAACCATGAACAGGCTAAATTTTGGGTTATTTTACCATTTTACCCCGAATGATCTAATTTAAACTTATCCTTACTCCTATACAATTTTCCAATAGGGTGAGAACTATTTTCTATAATTTTGGATCTTTATTAATGACTAATATAGTGATCAAGGGATCTCCTTCATCCAAGATCCATTCGAACATTCGGTCATCACATTGGATGTGCAATGGTAAGTACTCGAGTCTGTTTGAGCCATTCATCGTCTCTCTTTCTCTCAACATAGTTATCAAGGTGTGAGTGTTTTTAAATTTTTATTAGATCTAATCTATTTTAGGCTAAATTAAAGGCCAATACTAGATGAGAAAATTCATATAACCCTAAGGTGGAAGGTTTATAACTCATCCCCCAAGTTCGTTCATTTTAGAATTGTTGTGTGCGGACCACATATTTCATCAGGTTCTATTTACTGAATTTATATTCAATGCTTATAATAATTATAATATTATGGTTATTATCTTTCCAAATGTGTGATTAGTTGTTAGTGGTTATTCCCGCAACTCTGTTGATCCCATTTAAGATGTTTTTCCATAATTTATGTCTTAGTGTCTTGACAAGTTTGATCTGTCATTCGGGTGTGCTTGGGCATAAACATTATAAGGTTATGCTTTTATATAATAAATGGACTGATTTAAATTTTGAATTTTATAATTAAAATTACTATGTATTCCCACCACCTGACCTGACTAAGGTAAGTGATTCAGTTAGATAAATAAATGTTACATGGAAATTAACAAGTACACTAAGAATATGACCATTTCATATTAGATGTAAATGAATATTTGGGTTCATGTCTGTAGCAACCCTTCCATATTGATTGATGTTAGAGGAGTGAACCATAATTATTATATATGCCTTAAATGGATTAAATGAAATGGTTGCGTGCTACTTGGCCTTGTCACACCAATGAAAGTCAAGGCTTGAACCAAATGGAATTATCATTTAATTATGAATTGGCTAAAAGGTTTTATGTTCAATTAGCCTTGTAACACTAATTAAAGGTAATGGATTAATCCTTATGAATTATATCTAACTTCACTACCAAAATAGGATTGTCCTAACTCGAGGTCACCTAGGATTCCATATGGAATGCCTTGAGCAATCGAGAACGCCATTCATATTTAAGGATATGATTTTCTTAGGTTTTAACACACCTAGAACCTGATCCTTGATTAACATTTTATTCTTTGTATGATACTGTAGGATCCCTATAATATTATTATAGGATTCCTTGGATACACTTCTTGGATCTAGCATTGATAAGTTGGTGCCATGGTTAAATCCCATCTGGCCCGGTCATTGCTTAGCCCCATTTTACTATAGATGAACTCATTGGACTCAGTAGGAATCTTATTTTTTAATTCCTTGGAATATGGTCCTTGGATTACACTTTTAACCGTAGATAAACTAATGTCATTACTGAGTTGAAGACCCTTGAGTGTCTATGTTTCCAAGGTTATTACCATGGAACTTCATTATTAAATTTCACTACAGGTTACCTTGTTATATCTCGAAACCTTCACTATGGCTATCAGTTTAATTATTTGTATATTGGTAATAATAAATTAATTAACTGGTTACATGTTTACACTCTAGATGAGGGTGAAGTAGGTACTTGGGTATTTAGTGACACGGTACTAATTTTCTTTATATAAGCATTCTTGCACACTATTACATTTTTCATTACATGGGTCAGATGATATAGAAACCATTGGTGGTGGCCCACTGAGATTTATCTCACACCCTCGTTGTGTTCCGTCTGGTACTCGGGATAGATTACATGTATGTAGGTGTTGAAAAATGGAAGTATATGGCTTCAAACACATGATTTTCTTGATTTTTCGGATGGATCTTGATAGTAGATGACAAAGACGGAGCTCAGGATGCTTGGGATAGTCATTTTATTTACTTTATACTTTTTTGGAACAAGTTATGCCTAATTTCCTATATCCATGTTTTCCAATTTTCTAATGACATGAAATATCATTGTCAATTATTCCAATTAATTCAGTTATTTTTATCCATGTCTATTTATTAATTTTGTCTACTTTCATTTTTTACTTATATTACTTTCATTATTTTCCTTTATTATTATTTATCTATTGTACTAAACTCTCAGAATAAGGGAATAGATTCCCCACCGACGCACCATGGGCCCTCGCTACTAGACGGTAGTCTCTAGTGTGTAGGGAGATGCGCTTGAGTCCATGTGGCCAACCATGCTCAGGGCACCTATTAAGTGGAATCTGATTCTCATACATCACAAAGTTGTATCATATGAGGTTCTATTATTTCATTACTATTTAGTGAAAATATATTGGAGATTAGGAACTCTTGGAACAATGTCATAATCTATGATTGGTCATTGAAAACCCCTTTTATGGTAAAATCTATGTTACCTAAATTATAATTGTTTTTCAGCCTTTTCCTATTAGAGTTGATATTCTTCAATTTTGGGTGATGTATATGTTGTGTGCTGTTTTTTATTATTATTCTAATTGAGATTTTATTTTATCCTTGTCCCTATGAGATGTGGGAAAGTATCATTATTACATGCATCAAATAGGGGCCTATAATTTTCATGTCATGCATATTGCCAGGCCATATAATTGCATTTCACTACTTTCATTTCTTGAAATTCCTATGATTGTTGAGTGAATATGTGATAGTTAACATATGATTGTGTTATTCCTTGGATGTGATTGAGTGATTACCTATCTCAATTCATTATGTGTATGGGTCCTCATGGGTTGGGATGAGTAATTTTTCAAGTCGAGCCATTATGATAACAATAAAAGGGTGTCATTTTCAGTGATAAGGTGTTGGGGAATTAATTCAGTGGGAATGAATATCCATTATAAAGTGAAATTCAACATCTAAAATGAAATGGTTTCACATCCTTATACCTCCTTGTCATGATTAGGAAAGATAAAGGAGTGAACCGTGTAATTAAATATAAAAATTAAATGAAACTTATGCTTTAGCACTTACCAGTACCTAGTTGTCTTAGATGGTAGTTTGGGTATTACATCTTGGGTAGTGAGCCCTTCATTGTTTATCTTCTATAAGTGTTGCTGTCTATCTGCTTAAAACTTGTTCTGAGGCGTGTTCTTGGTATTTGTAGACTAATGTCGCCACGATGTCTTCGCATCGTATGCCATGAAGGTGGTGATGATCATGCTTCATATGTGGTGGTCCATGAGCCTCCAATCTTAAATCTAGGAATCAATCTTAAGGAAACACCTTCTATACTAGATCTAGGTACTAATTCTCAAGTTCATGATATTTTCCTATGTCTGATGTAGTCCATGAATGGTGCTCCATGAGTTGAACCTATGATGGCTGATCTAACTCGTGAGTTCCAATGGTAGCATCCTCCTACTTTCTCAAAAGATAGTAGTCCATAGGTTGATGAGTTTGCTTAGTGGCCACCCTAACTAGCATGGAGCATCTGACGACACCTCTATATTATAGGGTCAAACTTGATACTTACATGCCTTGAGACTCAGCCAAGAGTTGGGGGATGTGGTTACCCAGGTTGGTCATTATCAGGTCTTTTTACGGGTTGATTTTCATACTTCTTTCTATGATATGTTCTTTCCTTAGACCATGAGAGTTGACAGATCTAGAGAGCTCATAAACCTAAATTAGGGTTCTCTTTCAGTTATAGAGTATTCAGCATGTTGCACTGAGTTACAACGCTTTGCATCACTTCTAGGAGGTGATGAGCTTTCACATGATGGATGCATCAAGGATGGGATTGTGTATTCCATCCATATGAAGGTGAATTTCTTTCACCTACCTATTTTTTCAGAAGTATAAAATCAGGCTCTTTTCACTAAGTTCAACCGAAGGGATGGAAATAGTACTGAGCATAGAGGATCAGTACCACAGTAGGTTAGTAGTTCTCCCGAGGGCAGGAAACATTCCCACAAGGTTTCTCGTCAAGGTAGTGAAAACCAAAGTACCCATTTTAATAACTCCATGGTGTTTTATCTGTGTTAAAAATAGGGGTACATAAAGACTTATTATGATAGAGAACCACTAGAGTGTCGGGATTGTGAACATATGGGGAATATTCCTAGATTCTATAGCACCATTCCACCAGCTTCGAGTGGAAAAGGATTTTTGCCAGCTCCACCTTCAAGAGTGGGTTCTTTTCACCACATCAGGTTGCGAGTTGGAATAGAATTTGTAGGACAAGTAAAGATGGAATTCATGGATGTAATAGTAATAATCATAATCACAAGAAGTTCCAGCGGAACAGTTTTGATCACGGTAGTCTAGCTATTACACAGGGATGTGGATCAGGCCAGTTACATGGACAATAGCCAATACCAAAGGATCAGGTTGTGGGACCATCTACAGTAGGAGGTTATACTGTAGTGGAATCTACTATGGTATATTCATTATTTAATATAGTTTCTTTGAACTTTTTTATCTATGTATATATCATGGAAAGTCACAGACTTGATATATAATATTAATAGGGTGTGATGACCCTAGATACATGTAACACCCCAAGCTTCTATGGTACGCTTCTCTTTGAATAATGTGATAGCATGTGTTGTACGCAACACCGAGTTCTAACACACCATAACTAATCAAACTAGAAGTTATGAATAGTAAAACCTACTTTTTGAAATTATATATATTTTATATTTGAAAATGGACTTCATTTTTGGATTCGGAATATCGAATTTAGCCTAAGGTGAAATTTTGGTACATTTCGGATAACTTTCATATTTTGATGAATAGTGAAAATTACTAAATTTTAATTAAAAACAACTTTTTTAATCAAAATAATTAATAGTGATAAATTGTGAATTTGAGTGGTTTTAAAATATATTTAGAATATATTTTTACCATTTAATATAATGTTGGTCATTGGACATAATTTTACAATTAAACCGAACATAAACAAGTGTCAATCTTTTGATAGTTATTATCTCTTAAAAACACGCTTTTTGTTTTGACAGCGGGAATTAATTTTAAATTAATTTCTGCCACTTCTGTGTTTTGAATTTAGAAAAATGGATTCCATATTTGGAATCAGGATGTCCAAATTGTGTAAATAGGTAACTTTTATTTTTATACATTTTGAATAATTACTGTGGTAAATATTTTATTTACCATGGTTAAGGGTAAATCCGGTAAATAAGGGTTAAAAAATCATATTATAATAATACAAAATTACCCTAAAACGTGTCCTAACCTTATTGGTGGACACATACCCGACCATGAGCATCCTTGGGTCAATTTGGGGACCCCTTGGAGCC
The DNA here is from genome assembly GCA_963277665.1 of Viscum album. Taxonomy (NCBI): domain Eukaryota; kingdom Viridiplantae; phylum Streptophyta; class Magnoliopsida; order Santalales; family Viscaceae; genus Viscum; species Viscum album. Next base: position 835,056,010 of record OY728126.1, on the reverse strand, counting down.
ACTTGTATGTGGTAGGGACACTTTATATTAATAAAGTTAAAATAAAAATAAAAATGGCATAAGCTTACATCTTTTAGAAGAACAATTTTTACATAGGGTTATACATGTTGGATTTTCGATTATAAATATTCATTATAAAGATAAAAAGATTTCCTACATAATGATATTTTATTTATAATTTTTAGACATCAAATAATTTAAATTATTAATGACACAATAATGATGCAATGTTTACCTCATTAATAAATCATTTAAATAAATAAGATTATAATGATTAAAATATTATCTAAAACCTGTCCAATTCTTATTTGTTGATGTTATTTAGAATATGAGTCATCTTATCTTAGACCTCAATGATTTTTGGACCATTATAAACCGAATATAATTATATTATAAAGTAATACTTTCACTCTTTCCTAAAGAGCCCCTCTTCTCCCTTAAAAAAGGAGACCACTTCTACTCATTCCTCACACCTCTCAAGCCACTTGGATCGTCCAAACTCTGCCCAACTAATCTCCCCACATCCCTATCCTCCTCCTTGAAGCTTCCCCTTTGGCAGAAATCATTTCAAGAAGTCCTTTGGTTCCAACCAAAGTGAGTTACCTAAATTAAAGGTAACGATTTCTCTTAAATTATTTTCCTTTATTTTGCTTCTCCAACCCCCAAACTCTTTTTATTTCCTTTCTTTTGTAACAACACCAGTATCCTCAATATACTAGGATGTTGTTATAAGAAGGATTCAAACTACACATACACACAACTCCATCTAATGGATGATGAACATAATGTTTCTGTGGATGGCAAACTAACGCCTCACGAAACGATGATTGTTCAAATACATCTTACCGCCTCTCATGGTGGCCATTATGATGGCACTGTAATTAAATATGATATTAATGATATATATTTTATATATAAGCTTCTGTAATTCCATTTTATTTCATACCATTATTCGTTTCATGTTGTATATACATACGATAATTTCATTTGAGGAAGTGCGGACTACCGCCCCCTTAAAATGATATGACTCGTTCATACCACACATGGAACGTATAAAGGATGGTGTTAATGAACTTAAGTAACATGTATAAAATATTATATTATACTGGAATAGAAATATACCTATGTATCATTTGTATTCGATTCTTTTAAAATAAAAATTAAATGGAAGTAGCGTTCGTGCGTACGTACGGACTACCGTCTCCACGAACGCGATGAGATTCATTCTCCATCGTATCCATTCAAGTATAATTATCATTTGATGATTTAAAAATGATGTTTAAGGACTCTATACCATTCTGGATTTAAATAATATACAACTTATCCTTTACAAACATGTCTTACGTAACAAAACATACAAAAGCAAACAAGTAAGTTCACACCCGAAACAGCGATAATACTAAGATATTATTATCAAATCAATATTAAAAGATCATATATGATATCATATTAATGTATATTATTCTTGTATAATTTAATAACAATTATTTCACCATTATACAGGAGGTTAACCTACCCCAACCAAGGAAAAGTACAAGGTAAGGGTTTACTTTACAACCTCTTCATTATCCAAGGTTGTTTATACGTAATAATCTACTGGGATCTCTTCATCATCCACATCCATGTTTCTTCAAAATGTATTTCAAAACATTTTTATTATTTACAAGAATATGGGTTAAAGTCATTTATACCCTTGTTTGACTTTTTATAAGAGGTTTATAAAGGAATCTTTCTGTCGTTTTCAAAACAAGGTCATTTTTAACCTTTTCGACAGAATTAAGGTAAGAACGTTTTTTTTAAACTTATACGGCGGGTGCGGCTAATTTCCACCGTTATAAAATCTTCAAAACATCCCTTACAAGCTTATAAGAATATTTTCAAAGAAAATGTGTTATTTTATATGGATCTTAAATGATTTCAAAATAAAAAGAGATATTTCTTTAAAAAGAATTTTGATTTCATCTATGTCAACATCCTTTGATGGATTTTACGCTTATTTGAATTTGATCTATTGTGATACAAAACTTCTATATTGTATTGAAGGTTTTGTGATATGTTTGACTGTGGATGTGCTATTTTTATACCATTCATAGTTTATGGTGAAATTATTGACATTTCGTATGCTAGTTTTAATACGAATGTTTATGTTATGTTTAAACCTTTTCATATGGGAATGCATTGGACTTAGTAAGTGACGGGTGGAGCCCGCTATAGCTCCTCGATGCATCGGTAGGTCTCATGAGACAAACTAGTGTCTTGGCACAAGGCCTTGGCAAAAATCTTATTTTTAGTCTTGGCACGAGGCCTTGGCTATGTGGTTATGATAGTCTGGCATTATGCATTCCAACATTATGAAAGTAGTTATTGATTTTGCATGTGATTATTCGATTAGTAGAATATCCATGTGAACAAGTAAATGGCATTATTTCATTTTACTTTTGCCATACTATGTTGAAGTTCAAGTTTAAAAGGCTTTTGTTTTAGTAATTCATTGCCTTAAATGTTTATGCTTATTTTTGAATGTTCCGCTATATTGTTATCCTTACTGGGAATTTGAGCTCACCCCTTTTCTATGTTTTATTTTTCCCAGGATGTGAAGATGTAAGTTATGAATTACCTGCAGGGATATTATGAGGGGATTATAGTGTGGACTGTGGAAACATTATGTTGTTGTAGTAGTTTTTTATTTTATGATGTAATGTAAAACTTATGAATATATCTAGTGTTTCCAAGGCTACTAAACCAATCGGTCTTTCGAGATTTGATCTTTCTTGTGATCATGCCAATGTTATGTAATAATGCACCGACTCTAGACAACTAGGGTCGGGGCGTTACAGTTGGTATCAGAGGAAGTTTAGTACAAACCTTGGAAGCTAGATTTAGATAAACTCTGATTAGAGCACGTAGACCTAAGATGAACTTTGAGGATTAGTATAGAAGAACTTCCTAGAATTTTGGTATTGTAGAGATTTTGTGAGTTTTCCGAGAAATACATCCCTGTCTGGATACGAGCAGGTAGAGGCGGCTCTGGCACAGATGTACCTAGGGGTAAAACCCGAAAACACCGCTTTGAGCTAGACTCGAACGGGAACAGGTGCACGACAACGGGCCTTGCTGCACTCTTGGTTACGACACTCCCGGGGGATATGCTTAGGATAACTCTCACTATCTTTACAAATCATTATGAAGGGTTTATGAGTATATACTTCCTCAAAGAAAACATTTTTATGATTATGGATTATATCCATAAATAGTTCAATTTATGTTAAGTGTTTTATAAGTATGGGATTATGTATTTTGATTCATAAACTGATCTAGTTTATGCCATTGTTTAGAAATGGCGCCTAGTGGAAGAAATGGAAACTGTATCAATGCACGCACTCCATGTAGGGATTGCCCTCCTGCTCAAGATAATTATAGTGGGGCTGGTGATGCAACTGGTGCTGATCAGCTAATCACCATACTGGGACAACTTACTCAGGTTATGAATAATAACCTTACCCGTATGGAGCACCCTGATCCGCATCGTGGAGGATCAATGTTAGATCGATTCATGAGGCAACAACCACCAACATTCAATGGGAATACAAACCCCTTAGTAGCTGAGTGATGGATATTTTCCCTAGAGAAAATATTTCAGGCTTTGGGGAGAAGTGAAAGGGAAAAAGTTATCATGGCAGTTTACCGCCTCACTGGAGATGCTGATCAATGGTGGTCATTGATTCAGAACATGAAGGAAGATGATGAAGTATCAAATATGGAATGGAGGGAGTTCAAAGATCTGTTTTTAGAAAAATACTTCCCTCGCGACCATCGAGCAGATATGGAAAGGCAATTTTTGAGTCTGAGACAAAAGGAGGATGAGAATGTCACAAAGTATGAGGCTAACTTTACAAGGTTAGCGAGGTACGCTGGTGATTATATTCGTAACCCAAGAAGTAAGATTGATCGTTTCTTTGATGGGTTAAAACCATTTCTCCGTCGAGCATTAGTCTCACAATCCTTTTCATCGTACGAAGACATTGTCTCATGTGCTATCAAGACCGAAAAGGAATTCTCTAAGTCTTATGACTTTAAAGCAAAGCAAGAGAAGAAGAGACCTGCTGATCAATCTGGGAATGGAAATAAGGGGAAGAAGGGAAAGGTTGAATATCCATCTTGTGGTAAATACGGGAAGAAACATCCTGGTAGTTGCTTGAAGGGAATGGGAGTCTGTTACAAGTGTGGTGAAAAAGGCCACCAAGCTCATGATTGCAAGGGGAAGAAGGAAGCTACCAACGTTCAGTGCTACAATTGCAGGGAGATGGGGCATTACGCAAATGCATGTCCTAAGCGTCAGGAGAAATTACCTCAGAAAAGGCCAAGGGATCAAGGCCAGGCTTATGCTATCACTACTGCTGAGGTAGAAGCTCCGAAAGACGTGGTGGCAGGTAATTTAATGGTTTCCTCAAGTTTAGCAAATGCATTATTTGATTCTGGATCATCGCATTGTTTCATATCTTCCCAGTTTGCTAAGAAAATTAGATATTTCCAATTTGATTTAATAAGGGAGTTGTCAGTTAAAACTCCTAAGGGAAGTATCATTGCAACAAAGTTTTGTGAATCAGTCCCCATTAGAGCACATAAATTTTCTTTATCTGCTGATCTCATCGTCATACCTATGATTGAGTTTGATATAATCCTTGGTATGGACTGTCTTTCGGACTATGATGTGAAGATTTATTGTAAGAAGAAAGAGGTTACGATTCTTGATGATAATGATAAGGAGCACCTTATTTTTAGAGCAGAATCGTCACCACCTAATTCTTATTTAGATCCACCCCCAGTAGCTCAACTTAATTCAATTATTGGGGAGGAAGAGAATGAAATAACTGTCGGTGAGGAAAGGAATGTTCAAATAGAGGATGTACCTGTTGTGAAAGAATTTGTAGAAGTATTTCCGGAAGATTTACCTGGACATCCTCCAGAACGAGAAGTTGAGTTTTCCATTGATTTGATTCCTGGATCAAGGCCTATATCGAAGAACCCTTATAGAATGGCCACTATAGAGTTAGTCGAACTAAAGAAACAACTAGAGGAATTGAGTAATAAGGGATTTATTCGCCCTAGTGTTTCTCCATGGGGAGCCCCTGTTCTTTTTGTTAAAAAGAAAGATGGATCTATGAGGTTATGTATCGACTACAGGGAGATCAATGCTATAACGATAAAGAACAAGTATCCCCTACCTCGTATTGATGATTTATTTGACCAACTGCATGGAGCTCAATACTTTTCAAAGATTGACCTTAGATCTGGATACCATCAGTTGTGTGTGAAGAAGGAAGACATTCCGAAGACAGCATTTCGAACCAGGTACGGGCATTACGAGTTTACTGTAATGCCGTTTGGATTGACTAATCACCCTCTGTATTCATGGATCTGATGAATAGAGTTTTCAAGGAGTATCTCGATGAATTTGTGGTGGTATTTATTGATGATATCTTGGTATACTCCAAAACCTACGAAGATCATGAAAATCACTTGCGCATTATCTTGAAGACTCTGAGGAGGCATGAATTATATGGGATGTTTAGCAAGTGTGAATTCTGGCTTCATGAGATTTCTTTTCTTGGCCATATTGTCTCCAAAAATGGAATCTATGTTGATCCTTCTAAGACCAAGGCAATCCAAGAATGGCCAGCACCTACGAGTATAACTGAGGTACGTAGTTTTATTGGTTTGGCAGGTTATTATCGACGTTTCGTCCAGAATTTTGCCCGATTGGCTAACCCATTAACGAAGCTCACACGTAAAGGGGTTAAATTTGTCTGGAAAAAAAGAGTGTGAAGAATGTTTCGAAGAACTGAAGAGAAGATTAGTCAATGCTCCTATATTGACTCTACCATCGGGGAATGATGGGTTCGTTATTTATAGTGATGCATCGAAGAAAGGACTTGGCTGTGTCCTTATGCAGAATGATAGAGTTATTGCCTATGCATCACGACAGTTGAAAATTCATGAACAAAACTATCCTACTCATGATCTCGAGTTAGCAGCAGTGATCTTTGCTTTGAAGATATGGAGGCACTACCTCTATGGTGAAAAATGTGAGATTTATACTGATCACAAGAGTTTGAAGTATATTTTCTCACAAAAAGAACTCAACATGAGGCAAAGGAGATGGCTTGAATTACTCAAGGATTATGATTGTACGATACACTACCACCCAGGGAAGGCAAACAAGGTGGAAGATGCTTTGAGTAGAAAAGACCATGGAGTTTTGAACAATATGAGAATTGAAAGGGATCCAATTTTCATGGATCTAGTGAAGATGGACATGGGAATAACCAGGGAAGGTGAAACATCAATGCTTTTTCAAATGGTTGCCAAACCATCTTTACTAGAAAGGATTAAGAGTTCTCAGACCGATGATGAAGAATTCCAAAAGAAGATTAAAGCTGTGAATGATGGGAGATTGAGAGACTTTGTGTATGAAGATGGAATTTTGAAATTCGGGAAGAGACTTTGTGTTCCCAATATACCTGATCTAAAAAGGGAATTGCTGGATGATGCTCATAGTTCCAATTTCTCTATACACCCTGGGAGCACCAAAATGTATAGAGATTTGAAGGAACATTTTTGGTGGGACAACATGAAGAGGGAGATTGCTGATTTTGTGTCAAGATGTATGGTTTGTCAACAAGTGAAAGCTGGAAGGCAACAGCTTGGAGGAGTCATGCAACCTCTTCCCATACCGGAGTGGAAATGGGACAATGTTACGATGGAATTTGTCATGGGGCTACCAAAGACTCCTAGAAGGAACGATGCAATATGGGTTATTGTTGATCGTCTTACCAAGATAGCACATTTTCTTGCTATAAGAGAAGATCTACCCCTGGAACATCTAGCAAGACTATATATTAATGAAGTCGTGAGACTTCATGGAGTACCCCTATCGATTGTTTCTGATCGTGATCCCCGTTTTACTTCAAGATTCTGGAAAAGTCTTCAGAAATCCCTGGATACTGAACTTCATTTGAGCACTGCTTACCACCCTCAGACAGACGGACAATCAGAACGGACTATTCAAACCTTAGAAGACATGCTGAGATCTTTCTCACTTGACTTTCAAGGTATGTGGGATCAATATTTACCTCTGGTAGAATTTTCCTATAACAATAGCTTCCATTCAAGTATTCAGATGGCACCATATGAAGCGTTATACGGAAAGAGATGTCGAACACCAACCTGTTGGGATGACGTTTGTGAAAGAAAACTTGTAGGCCCAGAACTGGTGGAGGAAACGGTGGAAAAGGTGAAAGTAATCCAAAATCACATCAAAGCAGCTCAAAGTAGGCAGAAGAGCTATGCCGATAATCGAAGGAAGGATTTGGAATTTCAAGTCGGTGATCATGTTTTTCTGAAGGTATCTCTGTGGAAGGGAGTCATACGTTTTGGTAAGAAAGGTAAATTGAGTCCCAGGTACATTGGACCTTTCGAAATTCTAGAACGAATTGGGGCTGTAGCTTACCGATTGGCAATGCCGCCAAGTCTCTCCAAAGTTCACGATGTTTTCCACGTATCTCTGTTGAGAAAATACATGCCTGACCCAACGCATGTACTCACCTATGAGGAATTAGAACTGGAACCCGATCTGTCTTATTGTGAAGAGCCCGTCAAGATTCCTGATACAAGAGAACAAGTACTGAGAAACCGGACGACACGTCTGGTAAAAGTTTTGTGGAGAAACCATAAGATGGAAGAGGCAACGTGGGAACCCGAGGAACTTATGATGAAGAACCACCCGAGTCTTTTTATGCATTAATACCCTAGAAATTGCGAGGACGCAATTATTTGAAGGAGGGGATAATGTAACACCCCAAGCTTCTACGGTACGCTTCTCTTTGAATAATGTGATAGCGTGTGTTGTACGCAACACCGAGTTCTAACACACCATAACTAATCAAACTAGCCGTTATGAATAGTAACACCTACTTTTTGAAATTATATATATTTTATATTTGAAAATGGACTTCATTTTTGGATTCGGAATATCGAATTTAGCCTAAGGTGAAATTTTGGTACATTTCGGATAACTTTCATATTTTGATGAATAGTGAAAATTACTAAATTTTAATTAAAAACAACTTTTTTAATCAAAATAATTAATAGTGATAAATTGTGAATTTGAGTGGTTTTAAAGTATATTTAGAATATATTTTTACCATTTAATATAATGTTGGTCATTGGACATAATTTTACAATTAAACCGAACATAAACAAGTGTCAATCTTTTGATAGTTATTATCTCTTAAAAACACGCTTTTTGTTTTGACAGCGGGAATTAATTTTAAATTAATTTCTGCCACTTCTATATTTTGAATTTAGAAAAATGGATTCCATATTTGGAATCAGGATTTCCAAATTGTGTAAATAGGTAACTTTTATTTTTGGACATTTTGAATAATTACTGTGGTAAATATTTTATTTACCATGGTTAAGGGTAAATCCGGTAAATAAGGGTTAAAAAATAATATTATAATAATACAAAATTACCCTAAAACGTGTCCTAACCTTATTGGTGGACACATACCCGACCATGAGCATCCTTGGGTCAATTTGGGGACCCCTTGGAGCCACTTGTATGTGGTAGGGACACTTTATATTAATAAAGTTAAAATAAAAATAAAAATGGCATAAGCTTACATCTTTTAGAAGAACAATTTTTACATAGGGTTATACATGTTGGATTTTCGATTATAAATATTCATTAGAAAGATAAAAAGATTTCCTACAAAATGATATTTTATTTATAATTTTTAGACATCAAATAATTTAAATTATTAATGACACAATAATGATGCAATGTTTACCTCATTAATAAATCATTTAAATAAATAAGATTATAATGATTAAAATATTATCTAAAACCTGTCCAATTCTTATTGGTTGATGTTATTTAGAATATGAGTCATCTTATCTTCGACCTCAATGATTTTTGGACCATTATAAACCGAATATAATTATATTATAAAGTAATACTTTCACTCTTTCCTAAAGAGCCCCTCTTCTCCCTTATAAAAGGAGACCACTTCTACTCATTCCTCACACCTCTCAAGCCACTTGGCTCATCCAAACTCTGCCCAACTAATCTCCCCACATCCCTATCCTCCTCCTTGAAGCTTCCCCTTAGGCAGAAATCATTTCAAGAAGTCCTTTGGTTCCAACCAAAGTGAGTTACCTATATTAAAGGTAACGATTTCTCTTAAATTAGTTTCCTTTATTTTGCTTCTCCAACCCCCAAACTCTTTTTATTTCCTTTCTTTTGTAACAACACCAGTATCCTCAATATACTAGGATGTTGTTATAAGAAGGATTCAAACTACACATACACACAACTCCATCTAATGGATGATGAACATAATGTTTCTGTGGATGGCAAACTAACGCCTCACGAAACGATGATTGTTCAAATACATCTTACCGCCTCTCATGGTGGCCATTATGATGGCACTGTAATTAAATATGATATTAATGATATATATTTTATATATAAGCTTCTGTAATTCCATTTTATTTCATACCATTATTCGTTTCATGTTGTATATACATACGATAATTTCATTTGAGGAAGTGCGGACTACCGCCCCCTTAAAATGATATGACTCGTTCATACCACACATGGAACGTATAAAGGATGGTGTTAATGAACTTAAGTAACATGTATAAAATATTATATTATACTGGAATAGAAATATACCTATGTATCATTTGTATTCTATTCTTTTAAAATAAAAATTAAATGGAAGTAGCGTTCGTGCGTACGTACGGACTACCGTCTCCACGAACGCGATGAGATTCATTCTCCATCGTATCCATTCAAGTATAATTATCATTTGATGATTTAAAAATGATGTTTAAGGACTTGATAACATTCTAGATTTAAATAATATACAACTTATCCTTTACAAACATGTCTTACGTAACAAAACATACAAAAGCAAACAAGTAAGTTCACACCCGAAACAGCGATAATACTAAGATATTATTATCAAATCAATATTAAAAGATCATATATGATATCATATTAATGTATATGATTCTTGTATAATTTAATAACAATTATTTCACCATTATACAGGAGGTTAACCTACCCCAACCAAGGAAAAGTACAAGGTAAGGGTTTACTTTACAACCTCTTCATTATCCAAGGTTGTTTATACGTAATAATCTACTGGGATCTCTTTATCATCCACATCCATGTTTCTTCAAAATGTATTTCAAAACATTTTTATTATTTACAAGAATATGGGTTAAAGTCATTTATACCCTTTTTTGACTTTTTATAAGAGGTTTATAAAGGAATCTTTCCATCGTTTTCAAAACAAGGTCATTTTTAACCTTTTCGACAGAATTAAGGTAAGAACGTTTTTTTTAAACTTATACGGTGGGTGCGGCTAATTTCCACCATTATAAAATCTTCAAAACTTCCCTTACAAGCTTATAAGAATATTTTCAAAGAAAATGTGTTATTTTATATGGATCTTAAATGATTTCAAAATAAAAAGAGATATTTCTTTAAAAAGAATTTTGATTTCATCTATGTCAACATCCTTTGATGGATTTTACGCTTATTTGAATTTGATCTATTGTGATACAAAACTTCTATATTGTATTGAAGGTTTTGTGATATGTTTGACTGTGGATGTGCTATTTTTATACCATTCATAGTTTATGGTGAAATGATTGACATTTCGTATGCTAGTTTTAATACGAATGTTTATGTTATGTTTAAACCTTTTCATATGGGAATGCATTGGACTTAGTAAGTGACGGGTGGAGCCCGCTATAGCTCCTCGATGCATCGGTAGGTCTCATGAGACAAACTAGTGTCTTGGCACAAGGCCTTGGCAAAAATCTTATTTGTAGTCTTGGCACGAGGCCTTGGCTATGTGGTTATGATAGTCTGGCATTATGCATTCCAACATTATGAAAGTGGTTATTGATTTTGCATGTGATTATTGGATTAGTAGAATATCCATGTGAACAAGTAAATGGCATTATTTCATTTTACTTTTGCCATACTATGTTGAAGTTCAAGTTTAAAAGGCTTTTGTTTTAGTAATTCATTGCCTTAAATGTTTATGCTTATTTTTGAATGTTCCTCTATATTGTTATCCTTACTGGGCATTTGAGATCACCCCTTTTCTATGTTTTATTTTTCCCAGGATGTGAAGATGTAAGTTATGAATTACCTGCATGGATATTATGAGGGGATTATAGTGTGGACTGTGGAAACATTATGTTGTTGTAGTAGTTTTTCATTTTATGATGTAATGTAAAACTTATGAATATATCTAGTGTTTCCAAGGCTACTAAACCAATCGGTCTTTCGAGATTTGATCTTTCTTGTGATCATGCCAATGTTATGTAATAATGCACCGACTCTAGGCAACTAGGGTCGGGGCGTTACAATACACCTTTATGAGTACGGTCTATGGGAATACGCCAATGTAGGGACTATCCCCATGAGGTAGGCAGTTACTCTTTCTTATGGAACCTCTGTATTCTTGAGATGACATGCTTTAGTGTCATTCTTGGGATGGATTGGTTAGTTCAGTATCAAGGTTTTGTAGACTTATATCATAGTAGGTTATCTTTTACATCACCATAAATAATTATTTTTCTATATAAGTGTGAGTGGTATTTCAAGGACGGTAGAGTTGGACCAGAGCATCATAGGATAAGTGGATTGACTGACCATATTAAAAATATCTTACTGGACGATCAGGGTTTACAACAATCTAGTTTTCCTCCAGTAGTGGATCGTTTTAGGGATTTATTTTCCAAAAATATTCTAGTTTACCTCCTCAGAGAGAGGTAGACTATATGATCGAGCTTGTTCTAGGAGCATCTCCAACTTCCTCTAAATCCATTTTTTTTGTAATTTTCTAAAGCGACTTTTTAGAAAAGTGGTAACCTTACATACCGTTGAATTCAAATAGATGACCACCCAAATGAAAAATCCAAATTTGAAGAGACATCTATCCAACCATGTTTGAAATTCCAAATCCATTCGCACAGACCCATAACCACCTAACCACATCACGACACATGATCTCATGCTGTGAGCCACCTCAAGCCACGCCCCCAGACAGATCAACCTTCATCGTCAATGGTCGCTGGAGAGAAATGGATGCCGTAGAAAATAGAACAACATCCCACCGTGTCATCAAAACTCCACTAAAGGAGAACAATCCTCATAAAAAATACTCTAGCATCACCTCGTCAATGTCGAAGACCATCTATGTCTGCCACCACAACCAATATTTACACCCAAAACTAGATACAATACAACATCATCTGGAACAAAAAAACAACCAGAACAAGCGTTGCAGAAAATAATACCTACAAATCTTCACTAATAGAATATGAAGAAACAATGAAACAAACTAACAATCCAATAACAAAAATGAGAAGAAGACAATGCTGACTCAGACTCTGAACCATCGTCTATGGTCTGATGCTTGGAGCACCGTCGTCCACCAAACCACACACCCAAAACCTCTTTGTACCACTTCTCATGTTCCGCCTTAGAGAGTTGCTGGAGATCAAGAAATCAGACCAAGGAATGGTCGGTTGAGGGATCCGAATACGCAGCGTCGAGGAGGTAGAAAAACCAGAGCCAACAAAAATAGAGGCGAGCTAAATCAAGAAGTTCCTGAAAATGATGAACTACCAGAATGAAAATCCCAAAACTCCTGGAATCCACCACTATAGATCTGACATGGAGTGACGTAGAGGATCGTGAGGCCAGAGCAACAAAAAAGAAAGCACAGTTTTTTATACAACCTTCTTCGGAATAGCAAAACCACCCAAGAAAGAGAACTATGATGAAAAAACCAAACAAACCAACACCCAAGCATGTAAAGAGGCGCCACTGAAAACAAAACCAAAGTAAAAGCATAACAGGAGTAGAAAAGCAGTGAAAGGGAAAATGGGGGCAGATGCACTGTTGAACCCAAATCGAAGGGTTTTAGAGGGAAACCCTAGGCAAAGCCGAGAGCGGGAGAGGGAATCCCGGAGAGAAATGAGCCTTCCCCACAAAGCTTGTAGGTACCTATCTCCAACTTCTGTTCCATCATATAATATAGAACCTATATAGCTTCATAATCTCAAGTAGTAGTTAAGGGATTTATAGGCTAAAGGATTTATACAGAGAATTATATCCTCTTGGGGTTCCCCCATGATTTTTACCAAGATGGTGGATGGAGCCTTACTTCTATGTGTGGATTATAGATGGTTGAACCATCTTACAATGAAGATCTGGAATCCACTACCTCAAATAAATGATCTCTTCAACCTACTTCAGGGAGCTATGATCTCCTTTAAAATTGAGCTGAGATTGTCTTATCATCAGCTATGAGTAATGACATTCGACACAGCTCATACATCATTCCATATCATGTATGGTATGTATGAGTACCTTGTTTTGAAATTTGGTCTTACAAATGAAACCACATTTTCATGGCTCTGATGAATAGGTTGTTTCACCCTTATTTGGATTCTTTTGTCGTGGTCTTTGTGAACGACATCTTGGTGTATTATCAAAATCATAAGGACTATTCCAATCATCTTGAGATCATTCTGAGAACACTAATAGAGTATCATATTTTTTTTAATATTGATATGTGCCACTTTTGGATTGAAAAAGTTCTATTCTTGGGTCATATAATATCAGAATTAGGTGTATCTGTTGACCTAGAAAAGGATAGTGCTATAGTTTCCTCAGAGAATCCCATGAAAGTGTTTGATATACAGAGTTTCTTGGTGATGGATAGATATTACAAGAATTTCATATAGGACTTCTCATGTATTTATTAACCTCTTATAGGCCCAAAAAAGAACGTAATTAAGTCACTATGGTCATAATTATGTGAGAAAGCCTTTCAGGATCAATAAGGGAGGTTTGTCTCAACACCTATTCTGATCCTACCAGAGCCTGACAGAGGTTATACCATCTTTTCTGATGCATCAGGAATTTCCCTAATATTAGTTTTGATGTAGGAGGACATAGTTTTTGTAGATGGATATCAGTTGTTGAGGCCTCAAGAGGGAAATTACTCAACGCATGACCTTGCACTAGTAGTAGTTTTCCATGACTTATGTTACTACAAACACTATCTGTTAGGTGAGTGATTATTAGTTTACATGAACCATAAGACCATAAAATATATCTTTACATAGTGTGACTTAAACCTCCAAAAGTGAAGATGGGTCAAATATCTACAATAATTTGATTTTGATCTTTCCTATATGCTTGGGAAGGGTAATGTAGTTGTGAATCCGCTAAGTCTGAAAACTCATACATAGACCATAAGAGAATTTAGTGATGAATTGAAGTTGATATCCCTATTTTTTTAGCTACATATGGAGTTTCATGATAGTCATAAGAAGCCTTACCTCTCAGCCTATATATTTAATTCTTCTCTCTTTGAGAAGGTGAATGGTACAAAATTTTTAGGTCATGAGGGATTGGTACTCCATGAGAGTATATCATGGGATAACCTACCTCCAGATTGGTATGTGGACTGAAAGGGAGTTATATGTATTCATGGACGTGTTTGGGTTCTTACAGATATGAGAGAGGAGTTGATGAAAGAGTCCCTTGCTTCTTATTGGGTAGTTCACCCAGGTATCTCCAAGATGTATCGAGATATGTGACACTATTATTGGTATCCTTGAATGAAACGGTAGATAAGATAATTTATCACTTGGTGTTCCACCTATAAAAAGGTGATAGAGGAGCACCAGAGACCTACAGGGTTGTTATAGTAGCTTCCAGACCCAAAATAAAAATGGGAATATGTCACCATGGACTTTGTAGTCGGGTTACCTAGGTCGCCTAGAGGTAGACACATTGTATGGGTTGTCATCGATAGGCTAACAATTGTATCTCACTTAATTCTTATTCAAGAGACCATATTAATTGACTAGATGGGAAGACTATATTTTTTTTTGAGATCATATGACTACATGGTGTCCCTTATACTATCATTTTAGATAGGGATACTCGTTTTACATCATAGTTCTGGAAGGGATTGCAGAAGGCTAGGGGAACATAGGTTCTTCTAAGTACATCTTTTCCCACTTAGACAAATTGGAAATCAAAACAATAATTCAAGTACGAGAGTATATTCTATATCCATGTTTCCTTGATTTCAGTAGTTCTTGGGATAAATAAACCCCTCTTGTTGAGTTCACCTATAACAACAGCATTCAAGAGACAATTTTGATGGCTCATTTTGTGGCCTTATATGGTAGGTTGTGCCACTCACCCCTATGATGGATGGAGGATGGTGAGGCAGCCCTACTAGGTCCTTATCTCATACATGATAATTTATAGAAGTTTCAACATATCAAAAAGTGTATAAATACTACTCAGTCTAAACAGAAATCTTATGTTGATTTCCAGTGATGACTTCTAAATTTTGAGGTCAGGGGTTGTGTTTTCATTAGGGTATTACGTAGGATAGAGAATAAATTATTATGGATGTAATGGAAGATTTAACCTCTGTATGTTGGGCTATTTGAGAATCTAGAGATATTTGGAGCAGTAGCCTATGGGTTTCTACTACCTTAGACGTATCGTTCTCTGCACAACATCTTCCATGCTTCAAAGCTTATCCAATATCATGATGACCTATCTCATACTTTTGATCCTATGGAAGTTAATTTAAATAATGATTCTACCTCATAGTGGTATCCAATACACATCATTGACTAGATCATGAAGGGTATCAGAGGTTGGTATGTCCCTCTAGAATAGGTGTTATCATAGCATGTCCACACGTAGCACGCGACTTGGGGGGCGAGAGGCCAGCCTACAAGCCCAATGGTAAGATTTATTCTCAGACAGTGTTTCGCCATCCATGGAAGGTGAACTCAGGGTAATGTTCTTTCAAGGTAGGAATACTATAAGAACCTAGTCTTTTATTCAGGTATGGATCCTTTAAAGTTATTATAATTCTTTAATTTGGACCTAATATGGATTCCTTTTGAGTAATAGTATGTCCCAAGGGTTTCAAGGGACTTTCCAGAGCTTGGAACCCTTTTTTTTGTAAAAATGACCCTTTCACATAGTTAGAGTAAACTGGGTAGGTAGGGAACAAGGTTATATCTAACCATGTGAATGGTCTACATTTTTGGGCAGATCCATCTCACATGGTTGTTTCACAGTTTCCCTAACCATGAAACATAAATGTGTGGTACACCCCTTCATATAGGTTCATGTGAATGGTTGTTTCGCGGTTTGGAAAACCTTGTAGACAAACCATGGATAGGCTAAATTTTTTGTAATTTTACCATTTTACCCTTAATGATCTAATTTAACCTCCTCCTTCCTCTTATACGATTTTCCAATGATATAAAATTCATTTTTTCTCATATTGGAGCTTTTTTAAAGCCTGATCTAGGGATCAAGAGAAATACTTCATCCAAGATTCTTTTGAGCTTTCGTTCATCAGGTTGGATGCGCAAAGGTAAGCACTGAAGTCCATTTGATCCATTCTTCATCTCTCTTGCTCTAGACCTAGTTGTCAAGGTGTGATTGTTTTACGTTTTCATCGGATCTACACTATTCTAGGAACAATTTGATTCTAATAGTGGATGAGGAGTGTTTTAAAAGTCTAAGGTGGGTGTTCTATATTTCATCCCTCCAGTTTGTTGATTTTGGAATTGATGTGTGGGGCTCACCAATTTCATCGCGTTTTGTTTACTGAATTTATATTCCATGCTTATAATCATTAGAATGGTATGATTATGATATTTAAAAATATGTGACTAGTTGTTAGTGGTTACATCCCCAACTCCATCCATCCTAAGTGGTTAGTTTTCCCATAATTTTTATGTTAGTTTTGTGACACATTTGATTCCCTGTTCGGGTGTTTCTGGGCTTGACCTTTCTAAGGGGAAAATTTTTTGTATTAAATAGATTTATTTAATTATGAATTGAATAATGGAAATAACCATGTATTCTCACCACTTTACCCACCTAAGGTAAGTTATTAAATTGATAATTAAATGTTACATGGAAATGGACAGGTATAGTAAGTAGATGACCTCTCCATAGTAGATGAAAATGAATGTTTGGTTTCATGTATATAACAACCCTTCCTTTTATATGGAAGGTAGAGGAGTGAAACATAATTATTGGATATTCATTAAATGGATTAAATGAAATGGTTGTGTTCTATTTGTCCTTATCACACTAATGAAATGAAAGGATTTAACCAAATGCACTTACTGATTAATTATGACTTGATTAAATAGTTTCATGTTCAATTATCCATATCACACTAATGAAAGGTAATGTCTTGAACCTTATGAATTATATGTGACTCAATTACCAAAATAAGAGTGGCCTAACTCGATCTCACCTTAAATTCTATATGGAATCCCTTGAGCAACTAGAAACCCCATTCTAATTAACAATATGGCTTTCTTAGGTTGAGACCCACATAAGACCTGATCCTTGTTTTACTTTGGATGCCTAATATGACACCATAGGATCCATTTAATATTATTACACGATGCCTTTGTACACTCCTTGGGTCTATCATTGACAAGTAGGTTTCATGGTTAAAGCCCATCGGGCCCAGTCATTTTTTAGCCTCATTTTACCTTGGATGAACTCCTTGGACTTGGTAGGCATCTAATTGTGAAATGCCTTCAACAGTGCTCCTTTGATTACACTCTTACCCTTATCTAGGATGCATTCATTACTGAGTTGGAGACCCATGAGTTCTATGTTAACTTGGTTATTACCATGGAACTTAATTGTTAAATATTATTGTAGGTTTCCTTGTTACTTCTCAGAACTGTTATTATGGCTATAATGTGACTGATTTTTAAACTGGTAATAATCAATTAACGAAATAGTTACATCTTATGATACAAACTAAGGGGGAAAGAATATACTTGGGTATTTAGTTACATAGTATTGATTTTCTTTATGTATGCATGCTTTCACACTATTATGTTCCCATTACATGGTACATATATTATAGACACCATAGGTAGCGGTCTGCTGAGATTTATCTCACTCAATCATCAGCGTTTTTTGGTACCCAGGGAAGATTACATGTATGAAGGTGTTGAAAAAGGGAAGCATGCGACTTTAAACACTTGATTATTTTCCCTTTAGGATTGATAATGATAGCAGATCACTGAGCCAGTTCTCGGGATTCCTGGGATAGTCTTTTTATTTCTTTTATAATTTTGTGGATCATGTTATTCCTTCTTTCTTATATCAATGTTTTCTAGTTTTCTAATGACATTAAATATCATCATCAATTATTCTAGTTAATTCATTTATTGTTATCGTTGTCTATTTATTACTTTAGTATACTTCTATTTTTACTTATAGTGATTCTTCTATTTACAACCATTACTATTTATCCATTTTTCTACACTCTAGTAATGAGATCATTTTCTCTACATGGACACAACATAGGCCCTCGCTGCTAGATGGTAGCATCTAGCATTTGGGGAGATGCGGTTGAGGCCATGTGGCCCACTAGGCTCAGGGAACCTATTAAGTGGCATCTGGGACCAGGATTTCACACCGAAATTACTTATCCACATTATATAAGTTATTTTCTTCCCAAAATATCTATCATGTGGTCATTAATAATATATCCGAAGGAGGTTTCTCTAAGAGACAGTAATCATCTTCTCTGAGAACTTTCATTTTACTTCTTGTTTTATCAACATAGATTATATATTAAATATTCAAATATAATAATTCAATTAAATCCCATAATCATAGATTATATTATTTTTATAGAATAATATTTATCATCTTTTTCTCTATAAAATGAAGTAAAATCATCGATCATGTGAATGGAGGTCTACCGCTCATAAAATGATGTAATTGTTTTTAGATCACTAACCCACATGGATAGTAATAATAAGGAATTTAATGAATTTATTTCTTACATATGGCATTATATTTGTTATTTAATATTAATATTTCATCCACTTACTTTCCCAATCACCGATTAATGGAATGATATCTTCGCTCATGCGTACGTATAGCCCACCATGTCCATGAAATGATGCGATTCGTTTTCCATTTCCAACGTTCATGAATGATTAAAAAAACTATATAGTGAACAAATATGATATTTATAATATTAATATCATTTTTTAGATGATTTATCTATATCTTATGAAAAATAATCATAACTTCCATGAAAAAACATACTTGATAAAATGAATCAATTAACACCCAAAACAATTGTAATAATGAATTATTATTAAAAAATAGGTGGTAAGATGTTATAATAGAATCATATATGATATTATAAATATTAATATGGTTGTTTTATAGATTAATAAAATTCTTAAAACCATTAAACATCAGTATTAAAGTACTTTTAACTAAAGGGGATTTTGTCTCAATTTCCATTCCATTGAGACTTATTTTTTATTATAAACCTATTAACTTTTATGTGGTGTATATGATTCCCCTTTGATATATTTTACATGAATAACTATTAATTAATAATGATTAATTTTTCTATTCAATTTTATTCTATCAATGGGTTAAAATTAAAAAGTTGCCAAAGAGGTAATCATTTATTTTACAATCTCCCTTTCTTTTAGGATTCCTTTTATTTTCATTGAAGGAATCTTATCATTTATCCTTTATAAAATACAATGGATTTATTATCCTCTAGGAATTTAAGTATTTTTCATATCTTGTTACAACTTTTACTCTCTTTGGTACATGAATCAATAATGGGAATGTTTAAAAGAGAAACCGTTTTTTATTTCTCATTTATTGGGATGTATTTTTCAGCCATGTCCATGTTTTTCAAAATTGGATTACAAAAGACCATTAATTTAATAAAATTATATATTAAGTAAATTTTATGTTATAAATTACTTTTAAAAATATTTCAAAGGACAATTTATAATTTTTTATTAATGGGTAATTTTTTTTATTCCTTGAAAAAATTCAAAAGGAATGTTTTTTTAACATATATAGTGATAATGAACTTCCCCACCATTGTAACTTTTGTATGAAATTTTTATTCTAAAAATTTTTAATGGTGTTACCAAGAAAAATATTATATTATCTATTATTTTTTATTTCAATTCCATTCACTTTATTCTTCCACATTTCATGAATTTATTATAAACATATATTCACGATAAACTAATGGTCATCTCTTATCCCTTATTATTTTAATGATCATTATCATGTCCTGAATCATTATCCTATTTATGATCATCAATAATTACATTTACCTTAAATATATATATATTATTTATCAAGGATATTCTTATTTATTAAACATTATATCTTTTATACATATGGTGTTTTACTTTAAACGTTATTTGATTGACTGGGTAAATATTGTTATTTCATATTCTTTACTCAATATATAAATTTATTAATCATGCATATTGTTCATAAAGTATATCAGTAATTTCATAAATGTGGAATGTATTAGACGAGTAATGATAGGTAGGGGCCAGAATTATAAAGCCCCGCAATGAATTAATAGGACTCATGAGACAAATTAGTTATCCAAAATAAATGAGTTTTTACCCATAGTTTAATACTATCTTGGTGAAAGGTCTTTATCATATAGATGACATGATTTATAAGATAATGATATATAATGTTAAGAATTCCCATAGTTGAGAATTTATTTTTTATTATCATGGAAATTATTTCATTGATATTATTCATGGATTTATTTCATGCTCAAGTTATTGATTTAATGGAAGGTTTTTTCTGTTATTTACCATGCCATGTTGATTATGCCTTATTTACTAAAGATAGATTCATTTGTACATAACCCTTACTGTTCATTTAAGATTATCGTTATTTTTTTCCTTTCCCAAAGATATAATGAATAATTGTTTTAAAGTGTTCATGGATGCCGAATGATTTCAATTACTAGTTATAATATTTTATCACCAATGGTAAATGGGTATCATGTATGTATATACCTCTCTGAGACTACTAAACTTACCAGTCCATTGATATTTTACCCCTTGTGTTTATGCCAATGTAATAAAAAATACATCAGTTCTAGATTACTAGAGTCGTGGTTGTTATAAGAAATATGTTATTTAAAAAAATATGTTCATTGTACAAAACATAATTTGATTGAGATTGATAAATATAAGGAATTGATTCATGTTTTTATTATAAGAATGAAGGGTTAAGAAATAATATGGAAAACCATGGTTATGGAATTATGAAGAATTTTATTTGATTTAGGTGTCTATATATATAATTTTGATAGTTGTTATGTAGTATAATTTTTTTAAGTGTTGATAAATATATTTATAGTCATATATTTAAAGTAATTAACAAAATATTTATGTTTTATGAAGTGAGAGTACATTGGGAGATATTTATTAAGTTTTAATATATATGTTTGAGGTATATGTAACCATTATGTTCAACTTCTATGTTAATGAAATGTTTATTTTTGGAAGAATGATTTTAAATTTTCTAGATGTAAGTTGAAAGATATTGATAACCTTTAGGTTTCATATGATCTTTGATTTTGAGGTAATTATGGATGATTAAGAGAAAATACATATCTGATTTTAGGAACATGTTTTTTACTATAAATAGAAAAGTTATATTGAAATATGATTTAAAAACTGAGTTAATAATTTTATTTTTGAAACGTTCATTATTCTTGAAAAAATATATGATTATGGTAAATATAAATATTTTTGTCTAAAAAGATATTTTATTTGAGAAAAATTCTTGAGTTATCTATTAAAAACATATATAATTTCATTGTAACTTTATAATGATTCAGATATGAAAAATTAATCTTGAATATTCATTTTTTGGAGAAACAGATGATATAGAAGTAGAAATTGATCAATGAAATAATGATGAATGAAATTATAACATTGTAGTGGAATGAAATAAAAATTTTATTTTTTATTTAAAACTATGTATCAATGGTAAAATAATTTTTCTAATCTATCATTTTTTATGTACAAAGTAACACTTAATTATCAAGGTACGCTTTTATAAACTCATTTTCAAGAATGAGTCTTATAGATGTGCATTATTTTATGAAATAATAAGATTCCTGATGTTGAACCAAAAAATAATGTTCATGATAAAATATAAATTTTATTTTATTATTGTGATAAATTCATTTTTGATATAGAAAAACTAAAATTTTGTGGAATCAATTTTTCTTAGGTGTGGAGAATGTAACACCTCAATATTTCTATATGTATTTCTCCTTTAAATGAATATTATGTTTGATATATTTTGATACGTAAAAAAAACTAAAATGAACCATGATTATTTTATTTAGATAGAATATTAAAATAAAGGATAAATACTAATACATTATATGTTTTTAATAAGACACAATATGAAGAAAAGTATAAGTTTATTAAATATGCATACATATAAAAATTCAAAAAATAGAAAATCATTATCCCCATGGTTCACCGTGAAGATTGTGACCCCAACTAATTCTATAGAAACAATAAAAAAGATTAATAATATAATAGATAATGTTAGAGATATGTAAATGAATAAATTTTATGAATAATGTAAGGATATAAATTAAAATGTAATATACTTGTTATTTATTCAGTAATAGAAAACAGAGCCATTGTGTATATATATATATATTAGATATATAGACAATAGGTATATTTAAATCTAATTGGTGTATAATTGTTTGACAAAAATTTAAAAAATATTATAATTCACAACACTCATATAATTATTAATTTATATGAAATAGGTTAATAGAACATAAAGTTTAAAAATATTATTTTTCTACAAAATCGGTTTTGTTGTATATTTTTTGAAATAAATAAAAAATAATAAATGTTGGAAATTTATTTTGACAAAAAAATAATTTCAGTTTTTTTAATCATATAATAATTATCATAGTATTATTTTATAGTATTTTTTAGAAATAGTTTTTGTTTTGGGTGAAATATAAAAAATACTGATTTTAAAAATAATTTCAATTTAATAAAATTATCAGGATATAAGAATAACATAAAATTTTATAAAAACAATTTTTAGACTTAATCTATATTTACTATGTAATATAATTAATATAAAAATATAATTTTGAACTTATAAATCTATTCTAATCATTTTGGAAATCTATGTAATGCTTTTATTCAAATAAAATCCTTTTTTTAGTTCTTCTCAATTAATCATATATTTTAAAGTCTCCTTTATATTTTTTTGTTATGAAGGAAAATTTAGTCTCAATTTATTTAACATAATACAATTTATTCCATTTGAATCAATATTTGACTTTTTTGGAAAATATTATTTTATTCTTAAATAAATAATTTTCTAAATATGATTTTTGTTGCATTTTATGACCATGTATTAAAAGAAATTTTACCACTTATATGAATTTAATCATAAAAATTAGATTCCATTATTTTAATTGGAATATTTTATATTAGGTAATATGTTTAACTTAATTGTATTCATAATTAATATTAAAAAAACCACTGTTATGGTTAACCTAGGTATTCTTGGAGAAAAACTAAGAGATAATTGTAAAATTTCAATTAAGTATATCTAAATATTATTGTTTTAATTTATTTATAATTTATCCAATATTAACATGTAATTATTTTCCACCTAGTTCCACTTTGACAAGATATTATTTTATAATATTTAAAACACTTATGAAATTCCATGTCTATCCCTCCCATCACGTATAAAAGGGAACCACTTCTACTCCCTTATTCACAAATTTTGGACACATTATCTTATAAAATACCATAAAAACTATTACTATATTCCTTACCTTAATTATTTTGTTTTTTTATTATTTTAATACTATTCCATGAAGTCTTATTGGGTAATCCAAAAGAGGCCTCTCAAAGAAGAGGTAATCCTCTTTAACAATACTTTCAATCTTTAATTATTCTCATCATTATGATAAATATATTTAATCCATACTAAAAATATGAATATTGTATCGTAAATATACATATATTTTATTATGGTTATGGTATAACCATTTTCGAACTCTTTTCCACCAAATTGAAAATAAAGGTATCACTCCAACTTTCGTTCAGACCACCGCCTCCACATAACAATGTGACTCATTTTCCAACAATACCTCTCAAAGTTAGTTATAATGATATATTTAATGAATATATATGATATTTATGATTTGATAATAATTATATAATTATTAAATATTATCTTATTTCTATTCTTTTTTCTCATTATAAAATTGAATTATCAATCATGAGTGCATACAGACTACCATATCTTTGAGTGATGCATTTCATTTTAAATGTTCACCTTTTATAAATTGTTCTAAATTTGTATATAATGAATAAATATAATAATTATGGAAAAAATAGTGTTATATTAAGACTATACCTTTGTGTTTTCTTACTCATTCTGTCTTTATAAAACGCTCTTGTTTAGGTTTTTTTACAACCTATATGAGTGACGTTATAATGTTTATAACATTTAATATTAAAAAATTATGAATACTAACAATATTATGTAATAATAATTTTTAAATTAAATTATTAAAAAAATTTATGATTTAACCAAGATCAATTACAAGGAAAAAAATTGTTAAACTGAAACATATATAAAAAAACAAAGTAGTTACCACCTAAAATGATGATGTTAATGAAGGATTGTTAATGAGAAGGTAAAAATTTGTTATAAGTAAACCTTGTATGGTATTATAAGTAATAATATATTCTATTTTATAATTATAATATATTTCAATTTGTTATATATGAGGTAAAAATAACATACAGGGTATTCCATGCTTGAGGTAAAGGATTTATGTTATGATGTAATTTATCTTCATGATCATCTATATTAAATTTAAAATGAGGTCAATTATATGATCCTTATCCTTTAACACCAATTTTATATTATAATTAATCTATTTTAAGGTTTTTAATGATTTACCTTCATTATCCTCTCTCTAGTACATAAAATAATTGATAAAATTGTTTTATGAAAAGTTGATTTTATTTCATCTTTTGTCAATGAACCTTTTCTTCCATGGCCATGTTCTTTAAAATGTTTTTCAATAATTCTATTGCATAATATAAAATGATTATTTAAATTCATTTTAAAAAATATTTTAATTTCTTTTTAATGTTTTCAAATTAATATTTTTTGTTCTTTTATAAATGAGACACCTTAGGAATTTTTACCAAAAGTTTGAAAAGAATCCAAATTTTATCATTTACTACATGAACTAATATTCCCACTACTATAAGAGTTATTTATTAGAATTTTACTTTAAATTTTAACATGTTTATATTAAAATAAATAATTTTTATCAATTTTATTGAAATTTTTATATAAAATATGATCAAAATAAAAGGACATGTTTCTCACATTTTTAAAGAATGTTTCAAATGTTATTTTAAAAGTATTTTCATATATATCAACATACTTTGTTGTATATTATGTATTACTAAGAATATAATCTAATGATACCTTCCCCCATATTACACTTGATGTATTATGATCATGATATTTTATTTTTTAATCTAGAAAAATATTAGAATTATTTTCATCACATTCCAAATATAGATAATTATGTTGACTGTGTATTATATGGTTTGTTCTACCTTTTAATATAATGATTGTATTGGACTTAATAAGTGATGGGAAGGTCTTTTCATAGCCCCATGATTTATCAGTATGTCTTAGCAGATAAAATATCTGGGGTATTTTTTGTATGACTACCAAATTATTTATGATGTCTTGGAATAAGGCTGTGAAAATATGTTTATGATATATTGGTATAAGGGCTTGATGGTATGATTATGTTATCTGACATTATGTATTATATCATTATGAGATCGGTTATTGTTATCAATGTGATTATTTGGGTTGTTAAGTAATTCATGGATATATTCCCATTTTATGATATTATTTTTATATAATATTTTATTATTTCTTATCTCTTCCATATTATTCATGCTTTATTTATTCTATGAAATAATTTTTGTGTGTTTTCACGTACTGGGAATTTTATCTCACTCTTTATTATGTTTTCATTTCCCTAGGATACTTAGAAGGGATATATGAATGATTTCAACAATATAATAGTATAAATAATATATTTCTCATTATAATTTATGTTTCTAATGAAACATGAGTTTAAATTTAACAATAATGTTTTTAAGGGATAAAATGGACATTGAGTGGAATTTTCCTCATTGTATTGTAAGGGTTTTATATGAAATATTTTTTCCTAATTTTCTAAAACTATAAGCTTAAAATATCTTTAAAATGTATGAAAGTTAACACCTTGTTATAAATCTATTAATTATGGGTTTTTTTGTTATCCAGAATTACACACAGGGGTTCCATAATTTTCCTCATTGACCTCCGAATTCCTATAGCTCTCATCAATTTGACCAAACCTTTCAAGGAACTGTGAGAAACCCTTTCATTATATCACTTGTCATAACCTAATAGGATGAATTTATAATAACATTAAAATTTTTCTATAACTCCCAATAATATTTAACAATGAACAGATTGTTTCACACAATCATTAGAAGATGAAATCTTCAGATACATTTTTCACAGCTAAAATATCCCCTATCATTTCATTGAATATCATGGATGAGTTATCCATTACATTTTATCCTTTTACTAAAAATGGATGAAAATGTAAACATGATTTAGACTCCTAAAATTTATAAAATTATATATATATAATCACCCCATCCATAAATTACACATCCTTCTCAACATTTCATTATAAATAAAAATAAATAAGGGGATGAAAGAGATAATAAATTAAAAGATAAGATGAAAAAATAGAAGATGTAAATATGTAAATATTTATTTTTATGATATATCATTAAATAATGAATGATTATCTATTAAAGGATATTTTTGGAAATCATTGATAATAAAAAGATTATTTACCCTTTAAATATATATATATAATAGAATTGACATAAATATTGAATCATAAATTTTTCAATCCAAAAACACTCTTATTTCCCTAACCTATCTCCACTATAACTCCACCTAGGTCAGTAATAAGTCTGATTTTGGCCCCAAAATCCTACCTCTAATTGGGAAAGGGTTAAAACTAGTGAATATAGAATATAACTTGGATAATGAGAGAAGTTTCCTTCTTTAATCCAAAGGATGTAATGAAATATACTATTCAACTACCAGAACCATAGAAAAAATAAAACCCAATACCCTAACAAAAATAATAAATGAATGAATTTAGAAAAAATATAGATATAACATGAAATTTACCACGTCAATAATGAGATTAAATAGCCCTTTAGAACAATTAACCCTTTAACATCCACTAACCAATAAGTTGTTGAGCTTGATAGGACCATCCTGGACTATAACACTATCTTCCATATCTAAAAATTGTATATATAAGTTGGAATGTGAATTAATGTATAATAATTAGGTTAATCTCTATAAATATTTTTAATTTGGATGAATAAAACACAAAACATTGTGAATAAATAGTGAAACCGATATGTGATTTCATCTCAGGTCATCTAAAATCCAATATCACCACAAGATCACTCTCTAGATCCACATAAAATATAAATATAGAAAATAAAGAAATACATAAAATATATACCCCACAATAACTTCCATGTTTATCAGTTGTTCCTCAAAACCCAAATATATACATCCTAGTACTCCCAACCCTTTCTAGACCTACATACCATTGTAGTATACCACAAACACATACCATAACATCATACTATAAACTCATATCATAGACACATACAACAATCATAGCCTTTTACATAGTAAAAAAGAAGGTTATGGAGAGGGTAGATAAATAATCATCCATTTTCTTCACAACATGGATATTGAGGGTTTACTCAGTATTAAAAACCTAAAATTGGAATCTGTCACATTACATGACATTTGTGGTGGTGTGTAAGAAATAACAATATATACAATGTTATATAATATCTCAAAACTCCTTTAATAAGGTACACATACAATAAATATACCTTTATAACCATATCATCACCCATTTAATCACTACTAAAAAACTACTCTTTTCACCTTCAACCATAAAAAATTTCAATACAATACCCATACAATAAAATTCATATCTCAAATAGTTATTACTTCCTCTTTATAATAATTGACCAACTAATATATTATTTAATTAACTATTTTCCTAGTATTAAATAAACTTATTCCATAAAACTTATTTCCACGCATTAACCACATTATAATATTTTCCCCATCATTCATCAATTTAATCAAATAAAATTATTAGTAATTTTACATGATTAATTTATTTTTTTCATTCCTTTTCTATATCTAGGGTATAACTATCACCCACAATCTAACCATGTTATCCTCATTAAAAAAATAATTATTAATATGATATTATGAAAATTTAAACACCACATAACTTCAACTATATAAAAACATTACGTGATGTTCATAGTAAGGAAATTAAAATAGAAAAATATATGGTTTCAAATATACTTTCACAAATTAATTCCCTTATTTGGTTCAATTCAGTTAATATAAAATTAATCAGTTTTAAAAATTGATATATATATATAATTAATTCTTGATAGATCTAAATTAACTATGGTAAAATGGAGGATCTTTGAATCTCCTTCTTTAATTAAATGATTTAACAGTCAAATCATTAAAAGGACGAATCCAATAAAAAAGTAATCATGATTTTAATGATGAGCCCACAAGAAGGAAATAATAGTTTGTTAAAGAAGTGCAATTTTATGTCTAGTAAAATCCATCAATCTCTGATATTCATGATTAATAATAAGAAACTATGTAGAAAGTGATAAATATCATGAGGTCACAATTAAAAATGATAATCCAAAAAACAATTCATTACGTATAGTGTTTCAATTTAATATGTGTTGGGCAACCAAAAATAAAAAAATAGAGGAATAATACCCCATTAATGACTTTAAATATCAAAATAATGGTAAATTGAAATTAAAAGATATCAAATGAAATTACATCATAATATATACCATTACACTCTAGTACAATCAGTAAAACGGTTGATCTGAGATTCATGGTAAAATATATACAACCTTAATATCATTTTTCCAATTAAATTACACTTACTAAGAAATAATCATGGTGCAACTAAAAATACTATAGTGTAATGAATGAATTCCTTAAAAAATATAGCCTAAAATCATATCCTAATAATTTTATCATAATAACCAAACACAACACCAAAATTTTTCCTCACTATATTTTATAACATAATTTAACACACTGTATATTTAATATTAAAATCCAAATTAAATTCATTGGCCTTAATATATATCATTGAAAAATTCATTCATATTTTATATGTAAATAACGAAATCCAAGTTTTGAAAAAACCATAGTGCAATGAAAGTTATTATGGAATGGTTTTTTAATTTTGGGAGAAATTTACCCCAAATCTAATTTACCCCAAATACAACACTTTTTCTTCCAATTCTCCTCCAAAAATTCAGATTCAAAAAACATCCAAAAGATGGAATGACATTAAAATCCCAACCACCAAATTACTTACCACACAAATTATTCTAAACCTTGAGAATAAAAAACAAGTATGAACCAATCAAAACCCCCATACTCAAATACCCTAAAAAATACCTCTCAAATAGTAAACTCCCCATCAAAAGACCCAATATAATAAAAAAAGAAAAAAATGAGATGTTATTAAATCTATTACATAAAATCATAACCAAAAAACATCAATACAAGAAATCATGTTTAAAACAACACTAATTACAAAACCTATATGCGTGACTCTCACTTCCATGGATATTCATATAAGACACCATGCCTCTGTAATATGAACTCTAAAGAAATGGATTACTCTACATGACCTTTTTATGATGATTTATAATATCTATAGGTGTCTTTATAAACATCAAATCATTATTAATATCTAAGTCACCCCAGGTGATAACATTGGAGTCATATAAAAAATAATTCAAAAGAAAAAACACATGAAATAAATTTCAAATATCATCCATGCAAGGTAGAATCACTAACCAATATTACACCTCACAAGTATACTCTAGTACCATGAATTTCCCTATGAATCAAGAAGCAATATTATTTACTCTTCCAAAACATTGATATTTTTTATGAGGGTAAACCTTCAAGGAAACATGATCACTAGAGTCAAAAGCCAAGGGTATACTCTTATAATCTGTATATTCCTTCATAAGACCATGATTAACTTTCATCTACTATTGAATCAGATTCGTTTTATCTATCATAATCTATACTAGATTAATTACAATTATCTTTGACTCTCTAGAATCAATTTAACACAAGGATGATATACATTTATGCCTATAAAATCCCTCAAATTGTTCTATACCAATGGATGAGTGAGATCTATTATTATAGTAAAAGACAACCAATGGAAAAAATCAGCTAAGATCCTATAAAATAAAGTTTCATTCCTAAAATTTTTCCACTAATGTTTGGAACTTCAGTACCTCATAATATATTATATAAGTATTGAATTATATGATAAGGTGTAAATAAGAGTTAAAAGTGTGTTGAAAAACCTTCCACGCATATAAATTGAACTGATGATCTCATTTCGATATAATCACCCATGTAGCTCAACAAATCTTCATAACCTATTCCACATAAATCCTTACATGTGCATTAACTACACTTGACTCCTTAACTTCTAGAAAATGAGGTAACTTTAAAAATAAATCCTCAATGAATTAGATGGTGTCATTTCCACCCTTAAATAATTTGAAACCCCTTATTAAATACATCAATATATCTTTAAATTTTCAGTATTATATAACAAAGTGTTACAATAGGTCAACTAACACCTAATGTTAAGATTTAACACACTAAAAAATAGGTAATAAATATGTAAACACTACCACATAATTATTTATATCTGGATATTCAATCTTCTCTGTTAATTCTTGATTCAACATGGAAATGGATGGATATACTATTAGAGGCGATTCATGAAAATGATGAAAAAAATTCCCCATACCTAACCCATATAATGAACTAATTCCCATTAAATAATCTATGATGTTCACCATCTTCATTAAACTAAAATAGCTAAAGATATTTAAGAGTTCTCTAATTCCACCTTCTAAGAAGGTTATCATCTCAAAATTGTGGCTAAAATAACTACTAATATATGAAAATATCTAACTTTCAGGCTAGCCAACTCCCTCCTACTACTCCTTGTGCATAAAATGTGGGGAGTCCATACTACACAAATTCTTTGAGTATCCCCTTATTGGTAATATATGGAGGAATAGTGAGAATATATTTAAGGGTAATATTCTCTTTCATAAAAAACTATATCATTCTATGGAATCTATTTTCTCTATCTCCACGAGCACCAAAGTCATGAATATGTTTTTCTCATACATTGTTGTAGTATTTCATCCTAGATGGATGGCTAGAAACACCCAAAAATTTGTTGGGATCATGACTCAACACAAATATATCCTTTTAGAAATAACGGATGATGTTTATATGGATTGTAAAATCTAGAACAAAAGCATGTATAACACCATAGATTACTTCATTACCTTAAAAATGTTAAGTATCAAGGGTGTTCTCCAAAATTTGGTTCAACCAGATATTTTATGACAAATTCCTCCTCAAAATCCATGGATGAAAATCAATGTGGAGAGTTCATCACTTAGTGCACATGGATTAGTTATAAGTAGGTATTTTTTTATAACATTTAAGGTCATTAATAAAGGGTTATTGTTTCAAAAAAAATTCAACAATATTGCATTTGAGGCTGAGATTTGGGCATTCATTTATTCCACATTTATGCTATAAAATTCCAATGGGAAAACTTATGGATTGAAAGTTACTCCCCCTTGGTAGTAAATTTCAAAAAAAATTATCATTAATGGTCCCATGTAATGTTTTTATTTAATAGATTGAATTCTTGTAATTAATGGGAAGGATTAACTACTAGATTATACATATTTATAGGAAGGCTATTATGGTTGTTGAAACCTTATCAAAGCAGGCAGGAGAGGATCAAAACACTTTTTAGACCTTTTATCTCAATGTTAATATCTAACTACTACACATTTCTAATGTTATGGGTGATTTTTACACCATTCATTGAACTCTCCTCCTTTCTTTTCTCTTGTTTTATTGAATAAATTCGCAAATATAGGGCTCTTTGACCCTCTAACCTCCCTTATTAGATTAAAAATACCTCCATGAAAAGTTTTACAAGTCCATACCTTTACCTAAAGGCCTCCTAGATGAGATTCTTATACTTAATAAAACAAATCATTGTTTACTATCATATGGTATAGAAAAACTCAACAACTGACTATCGTTATTTCTAGATTAAAAGTCTTACGTACTTTTATCATCCTCAAATCATCTCTAATATGAGGGCAAGAATAATTATATATCTTCTTACTCTATTTTTTAGTTATATGTTTTATTTCCCTATAGAATAATATATTTTAAATTCATAGTCCCAAAAGAAATATAATCATCTCCACTGGTGAAAATTCAGATCCCGTAAGGAGATGATAAACCATAGTCACTTTTGATTTGTGAAGAACAAAAAATGATCTTTGATGGGAAAATGCCTCCACATATTTAGATAATACACTATAATAAAAAACATGAGATCATTGGAGGAATAATTATACTCCTGGGGAAATAACTACATGAACCATAAGAGATCACTAATCAATATTTAATCATTATGGAACCAGAAAAATGAGAAGCATCACAAAAAACATCAAACATAACTACATCCATAAGAAGAAAAAGGATAATATCAATGATAAGATTGTCTTTAAAGTATTCAAATATTATATGGAACTAATAAATTAATAAGAAAGATTGAATTTTTTTCTTTATAGTCAATGGTATCATGATCCAAGAGAAATCATAACTGAAACTTCAATATTAACCTACTAGACTAGGAAAATCACACACCACCATGGTATTCTTGTGTGTAAGTAAGAAACAGCTGAATCAATATTTGATTGATAAACCATTAAAACTAGATGGGAAACAAAATTCCTAATTAAATATAGTAAACCAATCCACAAATTTAACATTGAAATATTTCTGTAGAAATGTTTCCACTAAAAAAACAAGACAACCCTAAAATTTTATCCATATTATTTTGTCTTTTAATATATAGATATTTATTCACAATAATAATGAGTAATAAAACCTAAAAATCCTATAAAACTATATTCATAAATCCAAGTAATATTTTTGTTTTTTTATTATCTTTTAATGGAATCACAATAAACTCAAAATTTCTATAGAGTTGCAATAACATGTTTATATGGACTCCAACCACCTTCACCCACATATGATGATAAAAAAATCATAGATCAATAATTAAAAACTATCTATGTACCTTAAATTGTTTGATAAAATAAATCCTTGGTTGGGGATACTTGTTCTTTTCAATATCTTTATTTGACCAAAAATATATATATAAATACCCAAAACCCCATACAAATTGTTTTTAAATAGAATTAGAACTCTTACAGGAGAAATACTTGGTAAAATTAAGACCTTCTATAACAGATAATTTATTTAAATTAGTATCTCCCAATAACCCTAATGCTACTATCCTTTTAGGAGAAGTATAAATCTGGTTTATTCATGACTATAAAATTTTTATGAACTTGATTTCACATTGATGAGGTAGTAATATAATCTCATCTATGATAAAAATTGAGATATTCTCCAGAACTCTTGTAAAATCATCTATATTAACTTCTTTTAAACTCAACACCAACCATGTGAAATATTACAAAAGATGGTCCAAAAATTTATGATACATCGGATGAACCCTCCCACTATAGAATACCTTACTTTAACCATCCATGTTAGATAAAAGAAACAATATCCAAATGAAATTAATAATTTACCACCTAATGTATAATCAATCCAATACTAGGATTATTTCACATGGTTGTATATTTAGTGAGAATGAGTCACTAATTGACTGAAACCAAATGAACATCTTCTCTCACCCCCAAAAAAACTCCATCATCCTTGATTGACCTCAAAATATCCTTGATAACACCAAATAAATAGGGAGTATATAAAAAATGAGTACTAACTCTCTGAATAATTTAGGAGTGAAAATTAGTGTGAAACTCTTGTGTTGATCGATGAATAACGTAGTATATAATATAAATATATATTACATTTAACAATATATTATCTTCCAAATACTTCTAAATCTACGGAAATAAGTTGTCCTCATTCTTCCCCTATAACTCATTACCCATAGTAAGGGAAACAGCCTCATCTATTCACATTTTAATTTCCTTGAGACAGATAAATATCTCTTGGTTGTACTCTTCTTGGTTAGTATTTCATTTTTTGTTTGAATATATAATGACATAGTTTCTATTGATAGGGTCTTCATATTTTCTCTTGATATAAAATTTAAAATAGTCAGGGCCCTCCCACTTTCATGCCACCAAATTCCATACTAAATACTATAAAACATTGGAAACATATTCTATCAATGTTCATATATACCATATAAATAGAATATCGTGGAAGACTTCTAGATAAATGTCTATGAAATACAATCTTTAGTAATATGGGAACTTGATGGTTTGGGGAAATACCTAAAAGTTGTAAGCCATGAATTCTCAGAAAAATGAGAGCTCCACCCAAAAACTTCACTCCTTGTAATGTTCTAATAACTCTTTTTATGAAGATGATTCATATTTTCTAAGGTATTACGGATCACCTAATACTTCTTTAGGACCTCAATATAAATCATCATCGTGAAAGTACTAACTAGTTATTGGAGATCTATCATAAAGCCTCTCTAAAATCATGTACTCTTACCACAAGACCAATTAATTGATCAGGGTAATATCATAGAATGAATAAAAACCTAAAACTGAAATCCTAGAAACTAAAATTCCTCGATAAAATGGAAAGAAATAATTGTTATCAATTCACCTTTAGCATTTAAGATAATAATTGCTTTCAATGTTTCAAGATCATTGAGATATAAAATCCACCACTGTCAGGATAAACATTGAAATGAAATAATAATTAATGGAATCCAATATTCATTACTTGTGTGAAAACATCAAAAAGACATCACAATCTCTTTCATTTACCTTTTAGTATCACGATCAGAATCAGATCATTCATACCTCAGCAAACTCTTCCATAAAAATTCATGTCAAGTCACACTCTATAAAACTTCCTCTCTAAGATAAAATAATTAATAATAAACTATACTTTCTTTCTTATTCTCTCCCATATAAACTATGTGAGGTAATTATCCATAAAATGTATAAATAAGAACAAACCAAGTTTATATTCACGCGATTTGGTATTAGTTTAATGTCTTTTAATTAATATCATTTAAAATTCCCTAAACTCTCCCTAAATTCAAACAATGATGAAATCAATGATGAAAAATATACCACACCTGGGCCTCTAACTTGAAATCGGAACAATCATATATAAACAATTTCAATGGACTGTTAGTGACCTTTCATTGAATTTTGGGGCCATTATATGTGTTATGAGATATCCCAAAACCATGTCACGTGTTACATTAAAATGGTATCATTTCCCAAAAAAATAATGTAGTCCTCACTAATGAATACTCCAAAATATATATTAAAGAAATCATTATCCCTAATATAACTCCTTCAGGAACTATCTCCACTAAAACCCATATTGGATTAGTAGGGAAGTCGATTGTGACCCCTGAATCCCACCCCCAGTAGGATACAAGTTAAATACTAGATCCACGGGTATATGACATTAAAAATTGTATGAATTACCCTCTTTGAACATATAAACTAAAGGAATACTACCAAAAAAAATAATTTTATATTAAATGAAATATCATATCCCATCTATAATATGAAATGCATTAATGTAATATAATCAAAATAAAACATGCAATCTTTTAAGTCAGTAGAAGAATCATACAAAACCTAATAAAAAACGCATAACATAAATTGATCACCAATTTCTTCAGATAATAATGTTCCTCTCTAGAAATTATCATGTCAATGTTGAATTAGGGGTGAGAATACAAGTATATCCATGATCATCCTCTCCAAAAACAATTTTATTAATATAGAAAAAGCATATTATAGCCTTAGTGAATGAATAGTAAAACCAACACGTGATTTCATCCCATGTCAATTATTTCCCATATATCCATAGGATAACTCTATAAATCCTTAAAAATATAAATGTATTAAATCAATAAATATAACAAAACGGGTACTATGTACCCACTTCTCCACCAATCTAGTCACCCTTAAGTACTAAAGGTATACATCATTGTTCAAATATCCATTACCATATTTATATACCATTGCCTCTTCTCATATTTATTTACCATAACCTTATAACATAATATCATAATATACCCAAAAAACCATTACACTTCCATATATGAGAGGAATTGTGGTAGAGGGGGGTAATCTGTTATCCATTTTCACCACATCCTTGATATTTAGAGTTCATCATTTATCTAATACATGACATTGACAATCGTTAAGTTATAGAACATATGTAGTGGTTCATATGAAATGAAAAACAAAAAATTATATATAATATCTCACAAATCCCATCATATGGTCCACATCATTTTAACAGACCTATATAACCAACTCATCCCCCACATCGTAGCATCAACACAACTACAACTACTATATAACTACAGAATAAGTAAAAACATCTATAACATGGTTCAATTCATATCTCACGAAATTATTCATCCAATTTCATAATAATTTATCAAAAAACATATTATTCACTAAAAAAATTCATTTCAACCTTCAATCATCTTATCCTATAACACTTATTTGGACACCTTAACTACATCTAAATATTATATCCATTATTCACCAATTCAATCATAATGTGTCCCTAAAAAATTAAATTTATTAATTAAGTTATTCATTCATCATCCACAACAAGGGGATAATTGTACACTGTGATATAACCATATAATCTTCACTAAAAATCCTCATTATCAATAAATAAAATCACAAGTTCAACACTGCTCTGCTACTACCACACCAAAACATTCCATGATGGACAAAGTAAAAAATTAAAAATGGGAAACGTATATTTATTGATATACCTTCATAAATTCATACACCTATTAGGTTTGATTTAATCAATACAAAATTAATCAACCTCAACAATTTATCCAAGTGCAATGAAATCATTCATGATACACATGTATAATATTAAAATGGAGGCTCTTTAAATCCCCAACCTCAAGTTAATGCTTTGACAATAACATTCTGAAAATGATGAATCTAGTACTCAATTTCTCATTTTCTTCATAAATAACCCATAAGGAATATATAACCAATAAAACTATATAAATAATCCACTAATTAATACCATAAATTATTTATAGGATAGAATATAGATAAATGAATTGAG
Source organism: Viscum album (assembly GCA_963277665.1). NCBI lineage: Eukaryota > Viridiplantae > Streptophyta > Magnoliopsida > Santalales > Viscaceae > Viscum > Viscum album. The sequence continues at coordinate 835,018,524 of OY728126.1, read as the reverse complement.
AACCGAGTGTAATGTCTTATGTTATTATGGGCTGTTAAATTTTGAGGAAATTAGAATTTTGAGCTCCAATATTGGGGTGTTTTGAGATCAAGGATTAAAATAAAAATTCCTAGTGTTTTAAAATACCATTTAGGTGGTTTTTGGATGTATTTTAGGTGTTTTGGGAAGTTGTAGAGGTTTCTTGGGGGTATGGAAAGTAAATTTTTGGTTGTGGATTGTAGCATTATGGTAGTTCTCATATGGTACATGGTAGAGAGCATCTAGGTACCTGGTGTCCTAAGAAGTGGTATTTCAGAGCCTAGAGACTTACCAGCTACTCATTAGTGGTTTATTGGGTGGATGGTGGAGCACTGTGTACCTAGAGTGAATGGTCAAGTTCCCATTGGGGTTGTGTGTTATTTTTTTGTGAGGGAAGAATAAAAATAACCCCCACCCACACCACTTTTTACAACCACTTTCTGGGTTCTTGATGTTTTATTTGATAAACAAGAGGGATAAGTTCCCTCTCCCCTCATACTTCCCTTCCTTTATTCCACATGTATTTGGAGGATATATTCACTGAATCCCATTTTCATATAATATATATAGGGAGGTTTAATTTTATGATAGTGGGAAATCGTAAAATATTATTTTTTCTACTACTTGCATGTGATTCATGGATAAATCATATATTATTATTGGGATGTATTGGAAATGGAATTAAAATGGTTTAAATGTCAATACCTTCAACACACCTTGCAATAATAAGTTATTATTTGGATTTTATAAATCATATAAGATATATTTATTCCCTTAAAATCCAATGAAATTATAAGTTATGATTAGTTCTATATAATGAAGCTTATTATTATGATAATATGACATTTCATTTCTATGAATCATATATTATGATTCATTTAATATGTATATGATATTTATTTTCAGTTTTCCCATTAATACTAAACATTTAGATAGATCTTTTGTGATGGATATATTTTAAGGGTCTATTATATGAGATGTAACATGATGGAGTTCATTATTTCTTTCCTACATTGCATTTGTTAGTAGATGGATTATTTCATGCATTACAGAACATGAGTTAATAAATGAGGTTTTTATGAGTTTCATTGGTGATTTTAATTCTCACTTCCATGTGATGACAATGTGTGGCTGATAATAGATTTGGATGAAACTCACTAACCTTAATTCCATCCTCTTTTACCTTATTTATTCTTGAGGTAATAGTATGTTTTGGATGTTGGAATAATCCCATCTTCTCAATAGATGATTCAAGTATAACATGTAGATATCTCTAGAGGTGGGGTTCCTTCTACTACCAATATAGTGATCTTCTCCAAGCCCATTTGAAAGAGTTCATTGGCATATGAATGTGATCTAGTGGAAACTATGGAATATGGTATATTGGTTTAATATTGTTCTTTATTTTCAGTTGTTATATATTTCATATTTCTATTCATGTTGATCTTGATCATTGGATTTTTATCTCTTCTATTTCATATAATAAGTTTTATTAACACCTTAAGAATCCCTATAGTGATATCAAATAACCCCTTGTGTTTAGATTTACATAATCATGTTTGAAGTGAAGAACATTTCAATCACATTTCATGTCACAAAAAAGATGTAAAATATAGTATTCTATATTATTCTTCTTATTTTATATCACAGTATATGATATAAGATATCATAAGTTATTACTTGTTTGAAACTAATTATTTTCCTATGGGTTGTAGTGTATGACTACTTCTTATCATAAAATTATCTTTTTACAAAATATTATTGAAAAATAATAGTATCAAATCATTATCTAAATACTCACCTTTGATATAAGATATTATGGAGTCTTATATGAAATGATAGCGATAATTAATCATAATATACAATTACTAATCATTTTTGAAGATTGGGTTATTAGTCATAAAACAGTCTAATAGCATCTAATGTCATTCAATATCTATTGTACTCTATGAAATGGTGTAGATCATAATATAACATTTATATCATATTTTACAGTTATGGATGAATCATAAAATAAGTCTAATTTAGAAATAATAAGTTTTCTTAATTTATAATTATCAATTGGATCTTATTATTTATAAATTTTATATATATCATGGAAAAATATATTTTGGAATATTTTTTAATTTGTAAAAGTGTTTCATAAATTAATTATTTAAATTGTTCATGATTAAATAATTATGTTTTAGGAAACATTTATCACTAATATTCCTTTAATATTATGTGTTAATATTAAAATATATTTATCAAATGTATATGGCACACCATATAATATAAATATAATGTGTTTAAATGAAAATATATTAGATTAATTTATAAAGTCTTCCTAAATTATAAAATAAGTTATAATATACTATGATTGTGTTTAAGAGAATTATAAAATGGTCATAATAATTAATTTGAACAGTTAAAATCAAAAAATCTTTATTTGGAAATTATCTCAACCTTATTAAAAGGGTTTTAATAAATTGATATGGTAAAAATTTTATATAATATTGACATTGAATATTTATATTATAAAAAAAATTTCACAATAGAAAATTGAAATACAAAATGTGCTACATTCCATAAAATATCATTAATTAAATTAAATTTACATATAATGGATAAAATGAAATATTAGTACTATTAAATAAATACAAAATAATTTATATTCATAATTGTGGAATGTACATAATGAAATTATAAAGTTTTTATAATCTGTTTTTATAAATTAATCATAAATATTTATCTCATGTTTAAAAATTTGAAACAATTATTTATTTAATGGCTATTACTTTCATTATTCATAGTTATATAATGTATATATTATGAATATGAATATACTAAATTTTAGAAGGTATAATATTCTTCTTATATATTTTCAAGAACAACATTACAAGCTAGGAATGTCAACAAAAGATTTATTTTTCATCCGCCTTGGCCTTGGTTTTTATTAAATTCATTAGCTTTAATTTATTTTTTGATTATAGTTTATACATATAATGTGATATAGTCATGATGAATTAGATTCTCTCTTAGTTAAATTATCCACATGTAGAGAGACTTTTGGTCTCTCTTCCCACTATCTCTGAGGCTTATTCCTAGTTCAAGAAAGGTTAGGTTTGTCTATTTGTCACTCTAGGCTCACTTATTTGGATATTATCAATCTCATATATGTCTAAACATTTACATAAAGAGTTAATTTACCTTATGAATAAGGTTAAATTTCATATACATAAATATTTTTAGATTTTACTTTGACGTGAGTAACAAAAACTATTGGATGTGTAATTAGTTGCACATAAATTTTGTTTAAACATATTGGTTTAGTGGATGGAATAAGATTACAAAACAATATACTTTTAAGCATGTCTACATAATGCGAATAACAAGAGATAAGATTGTGAGGTTAAATACACATCAAAATATTAAGTGTCAGATTCCTTCCAAAGAATCACTTGTCAAGAACTCAATCATTCGCTATGGGTGACCCTAATGGTTAAGTTCCCAAGAATTATCTTATGCAAGGTAAGAAAGTAATATGGTGACCCTAATGGTCATGTTCATTATTCTAATCATTTTTTAGGTTACACTTAGTTGAGAAACTCAAATTTCTAGAATACAAATGGAATAGAGTAGAGTTTATATCCATACAATGGATTGAACTAGGATTCTTTCACTCGCCTATCCAATAGGAATATATGATATGATTGAAAATAATTTTCAACCACATATAGTAATATAGTATTTATATGAAAAAACTGATATAAATCATGATGAAATATGGATATTGGTTGATAATGGTTATGATAAATTTAAAAGGGGCGTTATTTTAGTGGGAGGTCATTTTTAATAAAATTCATTATTTAATGGTAATTAAACATGATACCCATCTGATAAAATCCTTCATTTTAGATAAATATCATCATTGTGGTTCTCAAAATTATCTTTGAAATTAATCTTATAGGTGGAATATGATTAATGAAAGGAACCTTTATTACTAGTAACTTAAAAAAATTATTTTTAATGGAAAAAATATATGTGTTATATAAACACATTCCTGAGTAACCAAGTTTTATAGATAAATAAAACTATTCACTTAGGTTTTCAAAGGAAGTATTTTCTAACTTACCAATGGTTTTTTAGCCTCACATGATCAATATTAATGGGTATGTCAAATGATACTTAGTATGATTGAGTATGTCTATTAATTGATGAGAGAAGTGGTTTTTTTAAGGATTATTTAGTTTAATAAATTCATTTTTTCATCTATAGAAATGTTATGAAAAAATTACTCAGTTCAAGTAGAATTTAGCTCAATATTCTCAAGTGTTGGGAATAGAGGAACGTATGTGGTGATGTTTAAATTAGCATATTTAATATACAAGAAAAGTGGGTAAAAGTTTATCTTGAAGAAGGAAATATAGTTGGATAGTCCAAAAAAATTCTTCAAGTATCCAGTCATGGTTAATGAAACCAACATGTGAAATCTTGATGGAAGTATGTAATACCCGATATCATCCTATAAGAGGTATACATTATATCGCTAGACTATTTCCCAATGCACATCATATTATTTTTTTCATTATAATAGAAAAATTCCATTATTATATTTAAATGTAAAATTTCTAAATTTTGGAATTTTAATTTGATTAAATATATATCATTTTTTAGTTTATATGTTTTATTTTTTTGGGATGAATTGTTAAGGTTTATAGAAATTTGTTAATTTTTGGCAAATAGTGAAAATATCATTTTCTATCCAAATTGAAATTTATTTGATTTAAAATTACATTTTTAATTAGGTTTTAAATTAAAATAAGATCCCTTTGATTAAAAATATTATAATTAATTTGATAGTAATAATTAATCAATTTAATTTTGATATAATATTTTTTTTATGCTTAAAATGCATTTTTCTAAAAAACTGTTTTTCATTCAATTTTTCGAAAATATGTTAAAATTAATTTATTTCACTTATAAAAATTGAATATTTAATAATAGGTCACATATTTGGGATAATGTGGTTAAATTTTAGTAATGCGTTCAATTTCAATTGGTCATTATGAATAGTAGCGATGGTAAAAAAATTATCACCTCTGTAAAAGAAAAAATGGGTTAACAATCGTTATAACATTGCGATAATGTCATAAAATATCCTATTAATTATAATTTAATAAGTTTTTTTCAACCCGTATCACATCATATTTTAAATTTAATTATCCATGCTCCACTTAACCAATATTTTAAAACTTATAATATTTAATAGTTAATAATTATTACAAGTGTACCACTCACCAAACCTATAAAAGGGAACCTCCCCTCTCCTATTTTTCACAAAACATGATACATTTAGGTAAAAAAATATTTATTCAATTGAATTAACAAAATACCTTACATATTTCTATAATTCATGGTCAAAAAAGTATAAAAATCCTAGAATAATTAAGGTGCGAGCTAAAGGTGGTTTTCCAAATAAGAGCATTAACTCTTAATATAGTGTTTTCATTATTAATTATTCTTCCACCTCATCCAAATCTTATATATACATTATAATATGATAACATAAATATATTCAATATATATAAATTTTATTATATTTATAACACAACCCCTTTCTATCTCCCTTTATATCCCATGGAAAATGAAAGCACCGCTCATGCGTATGTAAGACCTACCATCTCCATGTAGTTGTGTAATTCATATATCATCACCAATTTACATATATAGTTTTAAATATGGAATAAAAAATATATATGATATTTTTTAAATAATTATGATTCTTTAAATATAATATATCATCTACCTTCTAATTATTACATCTGTTTCAAAATGATAATGTAGTTCATGTGGATATGTGGACTACCACCTCTATGAAGTGATGTGATTTTTTCTTATCACAGCCATGAATGGATGATTCTAAAATTTTATATAATTATATTCTAGAAATTATTAAAAACATAGATATAATGGAACCATTTTATAACACGTGTAATCATGGTTAATATACAAAATTAGTTTTATAAAATTGCCAGAACAACCTTAAGTGTTCAACGTAATGAAGAACTATTCAATGAATGGATGAAAAATAATTATAAAAGGGACTCGAAAAAAGAAATATTAAATAAAAATTTCTTAATAAATTATGTAATAAATTTAAACTTTTTGTTTATGAGGACTTAATGTGTCCCTTCATGCATAAGTTGATGGTACAATTTTATTCTATAATCTAATTTTTTATAGGATTGTTTATTCTTAAACATACATTGAATGAAATTATATGCTCTATATCTTTTTAAACTGCATATATTTTCTTCCTCAATTCTTATCTATGAATTTTATATGTTGTAAATTTATTTTCCCCTATTTTGTAATTAAAGTTACTATGAAAATGTTTTTATGAAAAAATGATCACATTTCTCCTTTTTTCAGGAATATTTCTATTCCATATCCATGATCTTTACAATATTTTCAATTATATTTTTTCTATGATAAAATGATTATTTAAAATCTTTTTATGTAAAGACCCGCAAATTTCAAGGAAATTTTTTTCTTAATTTTCTTTGGAATTTTACAAGAGCGCAGCTTCAGACGGCACCTGATTCCGAGGCCCGGTGTGCCCGGAATCAATTTCCGAAGTTTGGCTCGGGTACGTTCAGTGAACGGACAAGCGGGTTTTTCTATCTTTTGAACCGGTGCCCGGAATCGAATTCTGAGGGCACCGATGAAATCGCAGCGCCGGTATTTGCTTAGAAACGCCTCTTCCGGAGTTGCGTTTGCTCAGACGTGGTTTTTAAATTTTGGGGCTTTAAGACAGAAATAAAATAAAATTTGTGCGACAACTTTATTTTATTTCACTTAAGCTGCTTGGAAGTCACTTGGAATCCACTTGAACTGAGTTAAAGCGGATAGGGTGCTATCCGGAAATATCCTACCCTCTTGGTAGGATATTTGTGAGGCAGGGACCGCACGAGCCCCGCCGTTTCTTTCGCTAAGTAACGCACCCGCGAAAACCCGTCAAAGTAACTGAAAAGTCAACCGACGCGTTTTCTTTATTTCTTAAAAGACCATTTAATTGGGCGGTTTATTTCGTGAATTAAATGGGCTGTTTCATTCGTTGAATTAATTCAACGAATTTAATGGGTCGTTACTTACGCGTTTTGCGTTTGTTGGCAAAATAATAAAATAGACAAACTTGTCTATTTTGGAGGATCCTCCTGTTGTGCGAGATCCTCTAAACCTCCACTCTCCCCGCGAAGAACGCGAAGAACGCGAAGAACGCGAAGAATGTCGGAACCGGAATTCGACGACGCACGATCCGCGACGTCAACAAACTTTTCCGCGACCTTCTCCTTCTTCTTCTACGGCGCCTCTTCTTCCGCGGCGGACCTACGATCAGCGGTTAAAGGTGAGAATCGAATCTTCTAATTCTCCCCTTTTTATAATTTGATATCAATGGATTTAAATTAATTAAATCCGTTTGATCTTGATCCGGAGATCGTCGGCGCGACGTTTTTCCCGCGGTGCGACGAACGTCTCCTCCGCAACGACGCGACGATCCCCTCCTTCCGCGACGAGCGATTCCGCGACGACCTCACGTCCGACGACGACAAGGTAAGGGATGTTGGAATATTTTATTCCCCGTGTTTATTCTTTTAAAATAAAGAACCTGATCTCCGAAAAATTTTAATTTAATTAAAATTGTTGTTGATTATTTTCTTTTCCTCCCGTTGTTTATGACTAACGCGGAGGGTGCGGATCTAACGAACAAGACCCGGCAACCCTCCGCCGATCTTTTGTTGTGCGGATTTGGCGGACGACGACGAACCGTGCGGCAAGGGCGATCCGTTGATCCCGCAGTGAAGATCGGCCCCCGGGAGGAGCAATGGCGCAGACGAGAGGCAAAACGGGCCACCGGAGCAACTCCGGCGGCCCGCGGAAGGCGGCGGCGGCGCGGGTCGCCGGCGCGGCGGCGCCCGGCGCGCCGCCGGAAACTCCGCCGCGGCCGAGCCGGGGCGGCGGCGAACCGCCGGACCGCGTCCGCGGTCCGGCCACCCAGCACGCGGCCCGCGCGGGCCGCGTTCCTCCAAGTCGCGGGTCAAACCCGCGGCGGTTTCTTCGGCCGCTCGGCCGAAGCCGAGCCGGCCGGTCCGGTCGGTCGGGCCGCGCCCAGGCCGGACCGGACCCGGCCTAGCCGGGTCGGGGCGGGTCGGGCCGACCCGGTTCGGGTCGACCCGGTTCGGCCGACCCAGGGGTGGTTCGGGCCGGGTCGCCCCGGGCCCAGAACCCCCGTTTTCGGGCCTTCTTCGGTCTTTTGCCCATATCTTGGGCCTGAGACCTCCGTTTGACGAACCGTCAGCGGCTACGCGATCCTTGGATCGATACGGTCGTTTCGGTATATTATACTCAAGGTTTCGGAAGACTTTGGGTTCGGCCGGGTTGGATCGTACACGAAACCAACCGGGCCCTCGGAGCGGAAACGCTCATAACTTGAGCTACGGACGTCCGATCGACGTACCGTCAGCTGTGGTAGTTTCCTCTACGTGAGACGGAACTTTTGGCATACTCCGCCCGAGGATCGGACACAGGCGGAGTACGGTCGGGTTGGTTTGCCCTAAAAACCAACCGGGCCCCTAGGACGAAAATGCCAATAACTCTCAGACCGGGCGTCCGTTTGACGCGCCGTCTGTTGCGTTGAGATCCTGTTGTCGATACGGAACTTTTGGATACATCAACTTCGGACTACGTGTCAGTTGATGTATCAGCCTCTCGGCTCGTGGAGCGGACCCTCCTAAACGAGCTCGCTGTGTGCGGGAACCCTAGCGCTGGCTGTGACTTCGACGACAGAGCAGAGATCCTCCGTGGACTGCGACGACGGCAGAGCAGAGATCCTTCGTGGACTGCGGCGACGACTGTGCAGAGATCCTCAGTGGACTGCGTCGACTACTGCACTCAGCGATCCTACATGGATCAGTGCTACAGGTTCTGTGTGAGCCCGATCCTATGTGGGTCCTTACTACCGGTTCTGTGTGAGCCACTGCCTACAGGTTCTGTGTGAGCCCGATCCTGTGTGGGTCTTTTGCGGGGGTTAGTACCTATCTATCCTTCGTGGGTCCGACGAATTAGATGGATCAGTGATCATCTTTGATGTCATCTGAAGAAGTATACCTGGTTGAGCTGAATCTTATGTTACTCTCCTTTGTGGTTTGTGTTGAACTATCCTTTGTGGATTTACTGTTTACTCTCCTTGTGGATTTGAGTCTTGCTTTCCTGCGTGGATTGAGTTGTTCTTGAGCTCGTGAGCAGAGCTAGAATTGGGGACTTAGGTATATGTATGGGCATATACCTAAGTCGAGTCAGATGTTACTTCGTGATTGCATCTTTCTTTTGTGCTATATCCTTTGTGGATTTCGGGAGACCTTCGGGGGTCTCGGGGTCCTTACTGAGTAGCTTATACTCACCCCTGCACGGGCTATGCCCGCACCTTGATGTGTTGGATGCAGACGACGGACAGCGCTGATCTCGGTTGGGGCGTGGAGCAGGACGGTACTTGGAGGTGGACCACTGGGCGGGACGTGCTCGGAGCGGACGTGGGACCCGAGGAGCCTGGAGGCTATCTGTACCCACCCTTCAGGTGGGATTGCCAGTGGACGACGCGAGGCCGCCGTCTTCTCTTCAGTTGTTGTTCTTTACTTTTTCAGTTGTACTTTCAGTTGGGCTTGTATTCCGGCCCCCTTTACTTTTCTGCACTTGTAGTTACTTTCCGCTTGCTGACTCTGTGGTGGTTGTTACTTATAAAGGCAATGCCTTCCCTGTTTACCGGGATTTTACGCCTTGGTGCTAGTCGCCAGCCCCTGGCCTATGGAAGGCGGGCTTGGGGTAGTCACGGCACGGGCCCCGAGGTCGGGTCGTGACAAATTGGTATCAGAGGAGGTCGGTTCTACCGCAGACTCTGATCGTCTTTTCTTTCTATATGAAGCAATAGTGTTTAGTGTATTGAGTGTGGTTATCAGTTCAGGGATCCCAGTGTTGGTGCGGCGGCCGACGTATCCGTACACCAGGACCCTGACTCCTGATTTCCGACTTAATGCATGAAACATTTATTGCGTGTGTGTTTCAAGTCTTCTTCGGGATTACTTGTGTCAGCTCACCGGGTATACTGATCTGCTTTATGAAAGTCTCAGGTTTTCCTTGTGATTACTTGTGCCAGCTCACCAGGTATACTGTTCTGACTGTGGTGCTCTTGTTCTCCTTTTCAGGATGGCCCCGCGACGACAGCCAGCTAGGGTTCCGAGTGTAGGGCGCGACGGCAGCCCACCGAGCGACGAGGCCTCGGTGCAGGGCCCTTTTCCAGCAGTGGCACCGGCGGTAGCTTTACCCGCCGAGCCACTGATGCTACCAGTACCAGATGCTGACGATGCACGTCGCCTCAGGGCACTGTATGAGTTTCAGAGCCAGCGACCGCCCAGGTTTCGCGGTGAGGCGGACCCCCAGGCCGCCGAGGACTGGCTAGAGGCGGTGGTACGGATCTTTAGGCTAGTGAGGACACCAGCGGATCTCATGGTGATTCTCGCGGCGAGCCTCCTGCAGGCGGCGGCAGGACGATGGTGGAGCTTGATGCTCCAGGTTCACGATGAGGCATCCTTGCTCTGGACGGACTTCGAGAGCCTCTTCCGCTCTAAGTTCGTCCCGGCCACCCTCCGAGAGGTGCGCATCCAGGAGCTTCTCCAGCTGCGCCAGGGCAGCATGACGGTCGCTCAGTACGCGACGAGGTTCACTGACCTATCTCGCTACTCGACCGACATGGTACGGGACCCCTTCTTCCGGGCCCGGACCTTCGAGCAGGGCTTGCGGCAGGAGATTCGGGCGTCGCTGATCTCCCTCAGCATTCCGACCCAGGAGGGAGTGCTGGAGTGAGCCCTCCTGATCGAGAGCTTCCTGGCAGAGCCTTCTTCAGCGGCGAGACCTAGCGCAGGGTGGCAGGTAGCTGAGTCTTCGGCAGCAGGTAGCCGACGGATGACTCTCGGGTCCAGGCAGACCAGACCCCCACGCAGACGGCCTCAGGACACCGGCTCAGCAGTGCGGGGCACACAGCGGAGTGCCAGCCTTCCGAGAGGCAGGCTGTGCTACTCCTGCGGCGGGCAGGGTCACATGGCTCGTGACTGCCCGACTCGCCGACCAGAGGAGCAGCAGACGGTGGAGGGGCCACCCAGGCAGAGGCAGAGGGTCGACCGTGGCGGTCCGTAGGGAGGAGGAGGACGAGGCAGAGGAGCTGGCCGAGCAGCGGGTGGTGGGCGACGCTTCCAGGCTCTACCCCCACCACCACCAGGAGGGCCACCTCGACCACAGGGAGCTGGCGGGCAGGGACAGGCCCAGCTCCAGGCAGTGGAGGCCTACGACCCCGACATGCCAGAGATGATTTGAGGTACGATCTGTGTCTATTCCACCCTTGCTGCAGTACTTATAGACACAGGAGCGAGTCACTCTTTCATAGCCTCTGCCCTTGTTCGGAGCTCGGAGATTCCGACTGAGCCGTTGGCTCGATCCTTACGGCTAGAGACTCCTACGGGAGCAGACTCGACGATTACGCACTGGTGCCGGCAGTGTGAGCTTACTCTAGGAGGCGAGAGCTTCGGCTGGGATCTCCTTGTAGCGGCGTCGAGGCCTTACGACGTCATCTTGGGCATGGATTGGCTATCCACGGTTCATGCCCAGATCGACTGTTTTAGGCGCAAGGTGCGATGTGTTCGCACCGACGGGAGCAGGTTTACCTTCACCGGCGAGAAGGGAACCTTGCAAAACAGGATGGACTTCCGCGGAGGAGAGTGCAGCCCATCTCTCATCAGTTGGCTAGCCTCATCCTAGGAGCAGTGGACGTGCGGAGTCCAGCTTTTCCTGCAGTGGTGGACCAGTACGTGGACGTCTTTCCCGACGACGTTCCAGGGCTACCTCCTTGTAGAGAGGTAGACTTTTACATCGACTTGTACCCCGGGACAGCCCCGATATCCACTCCAGCATACCGGATTTCCCCCGCCGAGCTTCGAGAGCTGCGGGTACAGTTGGAGGACTTGCAGAGCAAGGGGTTTATCCGACCCAGTGTTTCACCCTGGGCTTCCCCGATATTGTTCGCCAAGAAGGTGGACGGGAGCTTGCGACTGTGTGTCGACTATCGTCGCCTGAACCAGGTGACAGTGAGGAACAAGTATCCGCTGCCACGGATTGATGACCTCTTCGATCAGCTCAGGGGAGCGCGGTGGTTCTCGAAGATAGACCTCCGGTCAGGCTATCATCAGCTCAGAGTTCGAGACGAGGACGTGCAGAAGACGGCCTTCAGGTGTCGGTATGGCCATTATGAGTTCTTGGTTATGCCATTCGGCGTAACCAATGCTCCAGCAGTGTTCATGAGCCTCATGAACAGGATCTTCCAGCCATACCTCGACCGATTTGTCGTGGTCTTCATTGACGACATTTTGGTATACTCGACGACTGAGGAGGAGCATGCCTACCACCTGCGAGTTGTGCTAGACACACTCCGAGAGCACCAGCTTTATGGCAAGCTATCAAAGTGCCAGTTCTGGTTACGTGAGGTCCACTTCTTGGGGCACGTCATCTCTGAGGCGGGAGTTGCTGTGGATCCCGCGAAGATCGAGGCAGTGCAAGCTTGGGAGCCACCCAGGAGCGTGACGGAGGTGCGGAGCTTCTTGGGCCTAGCCGGATACTATCGGAGATTTCTGCCAGACTTCTCCAGAGTTCCGGAACCACTCTCAGCCTTGACAAAGAAGGGGAAACCCTTTGTGTGGTCAGACAGATGTCAGCAGAGCTTCCAGGAGCTGAGACTGAGATTGACCAGCGCACCTATCTTGAGGTTGCCTGAGGAGGGAGTTGGATACGTAGTTTACTGCGATGCATCAGGGACTGGACTCGGGTGCATCCTGATGCAGGAGCGGGCCGTGATCGCCTACGGATCACGTCAGTTGAGGCCGCATGAGCAGAACTACGCCACTCATGACCTGGAGTTAGCAGCAGTGGTCTTAGCTCTGAAGACTTGGCGGCACTATCTGATGGGCGAGCGCTTCACAGTCTTTTCTGACCACCAGAGTCTCAGGTATATCTTCTCTCAGAAGGACCTGAACCTGAGACAGCGGAGATGGATTGAGTTCCTCCAGGACTATGACTTTGAGATAGTCTATACTCCTGGGAAGGGGAACGTGGTAGCCGATGCCCTCAGCAGGAGGACGGGCATTCAGCTACTTGAGGAGGCGACGGAGCAGCTAGCCTCCTTACAGATATCCTTCGTGGATAGAGACGGACCAGCCTTTCTTCAGTCTCTCACAGTCTCTCCTCCACTTCTACAGTGGGTCAGAGAGGCTCAGCGTGGGGACGCTGACTGTGAGACCCGGCGTGCACTGATATCCTCAGGTCAGGCGCCTGATGGCTTCTCCCTTGGAGCAGAGCACGACATCCTTTTCAGAGGACGTACCTTCGTACCAGTCGCTTTAGGAGAGGAGGTGCTGAGAGAGTTTCACACTTCTCCCTTGGCGGTGCATCCCGGAGTGGTGAAGATGTACCAGGATCTCAGACGACAGCACTGGTGGCCGGGCATGAAGAAAGTTGTGGCAGAGTTCGTTTCACGATGCCTCACCTGCCAGCAGGTGAAGGCAGAGCATCAGGTACCAGCAGGCTTGGTACAGCCCTTGGAGGTCCCAGAGTGGAAGTGGGATGGCATATCTATGGACTTCGTGACTGGACTTCCACGCACTTCCAGAGGTCACGACTCCATTTGGGTGATTGTCGACCGACTCACCAAGTCGGCACACTTCTTACCCATCAGAGAGCAGGGCTCAGTGGAGAGCTTGGGACGTCTTTACGTCCAGGAGATCGTACGGCTTCACGGTGTGCCGTCGTCTATCGTCTCCGATCGAGATGCCCGTTTCACTTCCCGGCTTTGGAAGGGGTTGCAGGAGGCGTTCGGGACGAGGCTCCATCTGAGCACAGCCTTCCACCCTCAGACGGATGGTCAGACGGAGAGGACCATACAGACACTCGAGGACATGCTCCTTGCATGTGTTCTCGACTTTGGTCGCAGCTGGGAGGACCACCTACCCTTGGTGGAGTTCGCGTACAACAACAGCTACCACTCCACCATCGGGATGGCACCATACAAGGCGTTGTACGGCAGACCCTGCAGATCACCGTTGTGCTGGACAGACCCTGGGGAGTCAGCACTCGTGGGACCAGAGATGGTCCGAGCCACGACAGAGAAGGTCCAGATCATCCAGGAGAGGATGAGGACAGCTCAGAGCCGGCAGAAGTCGTATGCCGACAGGAGGCGGAGGCCACTAGAGTTCGAGGATGGCGACCACGTCTTTTTGCGTGTCTCACCTCGACGTGGTTTACGGAGATTTGGCAGAGGCGGCAAGTTGTCTCCACGCTTCATCGGGCCATTCCAGGTCCTCAGCAGGATAGGAGAGGTGGCTTATCGCCTGCCTCTACCACCTCAGTTGCACCGGGTGCACGACGTCTTCCACGTGTCTCAGTTGAGGAGATACTTGCACGACCCGACGCACATCATCGACTTTGGGGAGCTGGACGTGGACGATGGGGAGACTTTTGCGGAGGTCCCAGTGGAGATCGAGGATCGACAGGAGCGGGTCCTACGTGGGCGGTCGATTCCTCTTGTGCGCGTCAGATGGCAGCACGGGAACCTCCAGGAGAGCACTTGGGAGCGGGAGGCTCAGATGCGTGCTCAGTACCCCCATTTGTTCCCCTAGTTTTTGATGTATCTTTACGGGGACGTAAAGCCCTGAGGTGGGAGTAATGTAAAGACCCGCAAATTTCAAGGAAATTTTTTTCTTAATTTTCTTTGGAATTTTACAAGAGCGCAGCTTCAGACGGCACCTGATTCCGAGGCCCGGTGTGCCCGGAATCAATTTCCGAAGTTTGGCTCGGGTACGTTCAGTGAACGGACGAGCGGGTTTTTCTATCTTTTGAACCGGTGCCCGGAATCGAATTCTGAGGGCACCGATGAAATCGCAGCGCCGGTATTTGCTTAGAAACACCTCTTCCGGAGTTGCGTTTGCTCAGACGTGGTTTTTAAATTTTGGGGCTTTAAGACAGAAATAAAATAAAATTTGTGCGACAACTTTATTTTATTTCACTTAAGCTGCTTGGAAGTCACTTGGAAGCCACTTGAACTGAGTTAAAGTGGATAGGGTGCTATCCGGAAATATCCTACCCTCTTGGTAGGATATTTGTGAGGCAGGGCCCGCACGAGCCCCGCCGTTTCTTTCGCTAAGTAACGCACCCGCGAAAACCCGTCAAAGTAACTGAAAAGTCAACCGACACGTTTTCATTATTTCTTAACAGACCATTTAATTGGGCGGTTTATTTCGTGAATTAAATGGGCTGTTTCATTCATTGAATTAATTCAACGAATTTAATGGGTCGTTACTTACGCATTTTGCGTTTGTTGGCAAAATAATAAAATAGACAAACTTGTCTATTTTGGAGGATCCTCCTGTTGTGCGAGATCCTCTAAACCTCCACTCTCCCCGCGAAGAACGCGAAGAACGCGAAGAACGCGAAGAACGCGAAGAACGCCGGAACCGGAATTCGACGATGCACGATCCGCGACGTCAACAAACTTTTCCGCGACCTTCTCCTTCTTCTTCTACGGCGCCTCTTCTTCCGCGGCGGACCTACGATCAGCGGTTAAAGGTGAGAATCGAATCTTCTAATTCTCCCCTTTTTATAATTCGATATCAACGGATTTAAATTAATTAAATCCGTTTGATCTTGATCCGGAGATCGTCGGCGCGACGTTTTTCCCACGGTGCGACGAACGTCTCCTCCGCAACGACGCGACGATCCCCTCCTTCCGCGACGAGCGATTCCGCGACGACCTCACGTCCGACGACGACAAGGTAAGGGATGTTGGAATATTTTATTCCCCGTGTTTATTCTTTTAAAATAAAGAACCTGATCTCCGAACAATTTTAATATAATTAAAATTGTTGTTGATTATTTTCTTTTCCTCCCGTTGTTTATGACTAACGCGGAGGGTGCGGATCTAACGAACAAGACCCGGCAACCCTCCGCCGATATTTTGTTGTGCGGATTTGGCGGACGACGATGAACCGTGCGGAAAGGGAGATCCTTTGATCCTGCATTGAAGATCGGCCCCCGGGAGGAGCAATGGCGCAGACGGGAGGCAAAACGGGCCACCGGAGCAACTCCGGCGGCCCGCGGAAGGCGGCGGCGGCGCGGGTCGCCGGCGCGGCGGCGCCGGCGACCGGAGGCGGCGGCGCCCGGCGCGCCGCCGGAAACTCCGCCGCAGCCGAGCCGCGGCAGCGGCGAACCGCCGGACCGCGTCCGCGGTCCGGCCACCCAGCACGCGGCCCGCGTTCCTCCAAGCCGCGGGTCAAACCCGCGGCGGTTTCTTCGGCCGCTCGGCCGAAGCCGAGCCGGCCGGTCCGGTCGGCCGGGCCGCGCCCAGGCCGGACCGGACCCGGCCTAGATGGGTCGGGACGGGTCGGGCCGGGTCGGTCCGGGTCGGCCGACCCGGTTCGGGTCGACCCGGTTCGGCCGACCCAGGGGTGGTTCGGGCCGGGTCGCCCCGGGCCCAGAACCCCCGTTTTCGGGCCTTCTTCGGTCTTTTGCCCATATCTTGGGCCTGAGACCTCCGTTTGACGAACCGTCAGCGGCTACGCGATACTTGTATCAATACGGTCGTTTCGGTATATTATACTCAAGGTTTCGGAAGACTTTGGGTTCGGCAGGGTTGGATCGTACACGAAACCAACCGGGCCCTCGGACCGGAAACGCTCATAACTTGAGCTACGGACGTCCGATCGACGTACCGTCAGCTGTGGTAGTTTCCTCTAAGTGAGACGGAACTTTTGGCATACTCCGCCCGAGGATCGGACACAGGTGGAGTACGGTCGGGTTGGTTTTCCCTAAAAACCAACCGGGCCCCTGGGACGAAAATGCCAATAACTCTCAGACCGGGCGTCCGTTTGACGCGCCGTCTGTTGCGTTGAGATCCTGTTGTCGATACGGAACTTTTGGATACATCAACTTCGGACTACGTGTCAGTTGATGTATCAGCCTCTCGGCTCGTGGAGCGGACCCTCCTAAACGAGCTCGCTGTGTGCGGGAACCCTAGCGCTGGCTGTGACTTCGACGACAGAGCAGAGATCCTCCGTGGACTGCGACGACGGCAGAGCAGAGATCCTTCGTGGACTGCGGCGACGACTGTGCAGAGATCCTTAATGGACTGCGTCGACTACTGCATTCAGCGATCCTACGTGGATCAGTGCTACAGGTTCTGTGTGCGCCTGATCCTATGTGGGTCCTTACTACCGGTTCTGTGTGAGCCACTGCCTACAGGTTCTGTGTGAGCCCGATCCTGTGTGGGTCTTTTGCGGGGGTTAGTACCTATCGATCCTTCGTGGGTCCGACGACTTAGATGGATCAGTGATCATCTTTGACGTCATCTGAAAAAGTATACCTGGTTGAGCTGAATCTTATGTTACTCTCCTTTGTGGTTTGTGTTGAACTATCCTTTGTGGATTTACTGTTTACTCTCCTTGTGGATTTGAGTCTTGCTTTCCTGCGTGGATTGAGTCGTTCTTGAGCTCGTGAGCAGAGCTAGAATTGGGGACTTAGGTATATCTATGGGCATATACCTAAGTCGAGTCAGATGATACTTCGTGATTGCATCTTTCTTTTGTGCTATATCCTTTGTGGATTTCGGGAGACCTTCGGGGGTCTCGGGGTCCTTACTGAGTAGCTTATACTCACCCCTGCACGGGCTATGCCCGCACCTTGATGTGTTGGATGCAGACGACGGACAGCGCTGATCTCGGTTGGGGCGTGGAGCAGGACGGTACCTGGAGGTGGACCACTGGGCGGGACGTGCTCGGAGCGGACGTGGGACCCGAGGAGCCTGGAGGCTATCTGTACCCACCCTTCAGGTGGGATTTCCAGTGGACGACGCGAGGCCGCCGTCTTCTCTTCAGTTACTGTTCTTTACTTTTTCAGTTGTACTTTCAGTTGGGCTTGTATTCCGGCCCCCTTTACTTTTCTGCACTTGTAGTTACTTTCCGCTTGCTGACTCTGTGGTGGTTGTTACTTATAAAGGCAATGACTTCCCTGTTTACCGGGATTTTACGCCTTGGTGCTAGTCGCCAGCCCCTGGCCTATGGAAGGCGGGCTTGGGGTAGTCACAGCACGGGCCCCGAGGTCGGGTCGTGACACTTTAAACTATATTTTACTTTATTTACAATGTTTTAAAACTAATCATCTTTTCATTTTTCAAAATAAGGTACTTTTGAAATTATACAAAAAAATGTGAAAAGAATATTTGTTTTAACATGTATTAAAAGAAATAATTTTCCCACCATCATAAGTGTTATTCTATTTGAATATTAAATTATAATTTTATAGGGTTTATTTCAAATAAATTAATTTTCTAAATATTTTGGACATTTATTTTTAAAATCTTATAAAAAGAAAATGATATTTTTTCATGTTTCCAAAAAAAGGCTTAAATATTATTTTAAAGGTATTTTAAACTATGTCAACATCCTTTGATGATTTTAATACTTTAATGGGGATATAATATAAAAAACTGTCAACCTTATTTCACTAGATGGCTTATTATCATATTTTTATATTTATTAACTATGGAAAATATTAATATTTCATATGATGGTATTTAATATGAATATTAATGTTGATTATATATTAATTTTATTTTCACTTATTTCATTTAATGAATGCATTTAACATAGTAAGTGGTGCTTCAAGATCGTAATAGTCCCTGAATGCATGGATAAGTCTCATGGGAAAACTAGTTTTTGTATTTTTCATAGACCATACCAATTTATGTATGATTTCTTAGAAAATGTCCTTGACAGAATAATTATTATGATAAACCCAACCTAGATACCCTCTCGATACTGGTACCCAACCCGAGATATCACATACTTGAAGGGTGATCCCAATCCACATGGGCTAGTTTCTAACACCTAAGCATCAACATCAAATTGAGGGAATAATTTCTCCCACCCCGAAGCCGAATACATGACATATATACATATATAGGAAGAAACATTGGAAGAAAACATGTATATACCTATCATAACAGATATAGAACAACATTAGAAATAATACTAAAAAGGTAGAAAATCATTCTGAAAGAGACAAGTCTAATTTCAATGGATGAAAAAACTAAAATAGTTGTTCCAAATACCTCTATGTGATTTTATGGGAAAACTCCCACCATCTCACCACCAGCTACCCAAACCCAGCTGATAGAAAACCTTGCATCATCACTGCGGAACATTGCATTTACTTATATCAAAACATATAACAAGGTCTACCAACTATCAAATGGGTGCACAGGGTATAAGATAACGTGATCGATAAGATCCCACTTAGTTTCTTAAAATAAATTCTATGTACAAAAATACAAGATTTCTAAAATTTAAATAAAACAAGGCATGAAATCAATTTAACAATTTTATATCAAAAGTATGGAAAACATTATAATTTCCCCTTTTTCCACATTTCTAAATAAATATTGTAAATCAGTACAAATCATTTCATATAAAACAAAGAAATAAAATCAAAGAAAATTATTTAACACATATCATATCAAAATCATGGAAGTAAAACCAAAATAATAGAATCCAAAGAATGGGTAACATCACGCCAAGGATTACACTAGGTCAGAAGAGTTTGGCCACTCATGCCTAACATAGACAACCACCTATACCAAGTCTCTATATATATGCATTAAATCTAGAGAGAAGAGAAACTCCCTAAAAAATTAACTCACCAGCTATTCTAACATGTCTCTAAAACAAAAGGCCTAGGGAGCAAAGGAATTCCCCATGAATGAACCCCTCGATAGTGGAAAAGGAATATTACCAAACCATCCACCTATGTACTTAAGGATTCACATGTGCTTTATTTTCAAACCCATTATTTGAAAAATATTTCACAAAAATATTTCAAAAATGATTTGAAAACACATTTCATTTACCAAAACTAGGGGAAACCCATATTTTATCAAAAACCCATTTCCATAGACACAAATAAAATCAGTCAATTGTACCATTTAATTCATAAAAAAATTTATAAAAACCAAACCAATGATTTTCATCCAAAACATGATAGAGAAGTAACCACTTATCACAAACATAGGGTCGTACACACCCATAAAGTTATCCCCCAAAGAGAAGAACACAACGATGACAATGGAGGCCATTGAATCAATATACACATCTCAAAGTTGATTCAATTTAATATAATGGTTGGAAAAGATGAAATATTACTACATAACTCAAGAATGTGCACTTGCCGCACCACATCTAGTAAAGGATCGGCCCTCAAAACAATATTACACAACAGATATAGAATGAATCAAGAAGAATATACACCATAGATCAATAGATATGATAATTCAATGCAATGGAACTAACCCAATAAAAGGTAATAATTAAATATTAGGATTACTGAATAGAATAGACGTACTACAACTACAATGAATATAAATCACTAAAAAAATTATTTAGATGAAACATAGGACCCTGAAATCATAGTATAAGATATCTAGATTGAGATAAAAGAAGCTTTATGTTGAGTCAACAACAATTAAACCATGCGGTGCCCTAAAATCTATCCTCATGATAGTTACATGGTGTGTAATACATTTAAAATTAATGTAATCCACGTGATCCATATACTCTAAAAACCCAATTTCGTTTCTATAAAAAATTATATTAAAAAATTACACATTTTGTAAACCCTTTTCACAACATGTAACAATTCATGCTATGTACTCAACTCTTGACATGAGATTGTTGAATAATACATGTCTTGTACTCCCATTAAATGGGAAGTAAATTCCTAGAATATAGGGAAAACTCCATTTCTCAGTAAAAAAAACTCCAAAATTCCTTAGGAATTCTCTAAACCAAGGGATAACCCCATTAAGACATTAACACATTTATACTTGAAATCAATTAATTCAATAAAACATATATCCATAATATTTAGTTCATTTTCTCCATAAAATGGTCTCCATTCATGGGAGTCCTAAGATGCACAAAAAAAAAGAGGGAAATGAATAAAGTAATGGAAATACCTGAAATATGATAGTTGTATGATACAAAATCCCCACCATTAAACTTTTCATCCATAAATATTCATGTAGAAAAATTAATTATGGTAAAGAGGGGAGGTTATTTATCCTGCATCAATTACTCACACTCCCATGTCATGTTATAATTAGACATGTGCTTCCCTAAAACTCTAATCAAATAAATGAAATTCCCCCATAACACATTCACGTGGGAGTTAATGATCTCTTCTAGATTCTCCATAATAAAAACATCTAACTCTAAATCGATCTCTTTCCAACTCAGAAAGTGACAAGGATCGGGATTATATTTCTTGAGCTATGAAATGTGGGAAATGTCATGAATGCTTGTAAACAAAATTGGAAATTTCAAATGACAAGGATCCTTCACAAGCCTCTTAGTGACCCAAAATGGTCCAACATATCTCAAATCTAACATTTACTATTTTCCTAGCCAATGGTGACCCAACCGATAAGAAAATTTCGTGAAAACCCTGTCACCTATGAAAACCTCCAATGTGTGACACAATTGACCCTCATAAAAAAATAATACTCTATGTGAAAAAAAAACGTGTACATATGTCTTAAATCCTCAAAAATGTATCCTTAACAAAATTAGATCCCAAAAAAAGAGTATTTCCCTATCTCTACCCAAAAAAGAGGTGATCTACACTAGTGACTATACTGTGCCTCGAAAGGATCCATTCTGGTTGATGAATGATAAATATTTGTATAATAAAACACAATCAGTCCAAGATGGATATCCTAACATCCACTGAAATCCAAGAAACTGGCATGGTGAATATCATTTAAAACCCAAATAAAATACTTCATCTTTCCATCGTTCTTTGTGTAGTAGGTTGTTATCAATATGACCTGATTACCCAACTCCATTTGGAGACTCCCCTAGAACCATGAAGTAAACCTTGGATTCCTATCTAAAACATTAGCATAAGAAAACCCAAGTAACCTCACAATCATTCATACATAAATCTTACCCAGATCTTTCAATTTTGTGGTTTCCTTGATCATAATGAAATGAGATAACATTTCCTATTGATCAATCAACACCAAGATATAATTTCTCTCCCATGAAGTCCATGGTAATATAACAAAAATATCCATAGACACCTCATCCCATTTCCAAACCAAATCTGGAACAGTCTAGAGAAAACCAGAAGATTTTAGATGATGTTCCTTTATCTATTCCCATGTGTAATAGAGAGACACATAATCACCAATTTCATGATTCATACCTAGCCACCAGAATCATCATCTCATTTCATAAAACATCTTCATATTTCTTGGATGAATATCCATTGAAGAACTATAACAATAAAACAAAACTAATCTATTCACTGATGTTGGTATGACAAACTAATCCTAAAAACTATGAATACCATCTCAAGAGAGAGACTACCTAGAAATGGCCACCCCCACCATATAAGGTTTCATGAATTCCTCTAAACACATTATCATGATAATGGATCTATAAAATATAAACAATAAGAGATGATGATAACTAAAAACTAGTTATAAAAATACATAAAACATTCCATTGAGCACCCATAAGAAACTAAGTGAAGAGTCCCATAAGGATCCACACTACCATTGATTCAAAAATATCATGTGATGGTACTTTCCTATAAATAGAATCTATAATGATATTCCCCTTCTTTGAGGTTTAGAAAATTTTGAAGTCAAACATCTAATGGTATTCACCTACTACCTCAATCTAAGTTTCCTGTATTTTGAGAAAATATATAGTTCAAACTCATATGGTTAGAAAAGATTTTGAACCTCTCCCTAAAAACATATTTCTACCAACACTTAATTGCATGAATAACTATAAAAAGATCTAAATCATGAGTGGAAAAATTATTCCCATGTGGTCGAATTTTACGATAGTCATAATCTACCAAAAGATCAACCTTCACAATCATGCAACCCAAACCAGTACCAGAGGAATAAAAGAAAATAACATACCACTTATCGGGCTCTGTTAAGATCAGAATAAGATTCGATGTTAGATTTATATTCTTCCCACCAAAAGAAGACTAACACTTTTCACCCATGTGAATTTCAACCCCTTCCTAGTAAGAGCTATTAATGGTGATGCCAATTTTTATAAATCCATGAATAACCATCAGTACTATCTAGAAATACCAAGGAATCATGGAATCTCAAAGTCATTCTATATTTATTTCCATGAAAAAAGGCTTCAAATTCTCAGGACCAACTAATAATACATTCATAGATATATCGTTCCCTAACATCTTCACTTATTTTATCAAAAAATTTAATTTCAAAAACTTTCCACCCAAATGGTGACTCTTTAATATTTCTAGAACCAAACTCCTATGGTGCTTTCTCTCTTAATCAGATCTCAAATAAAAAAATATCATCCATAAACACTACCATAAAAGTGTTGAGATACTAATAGAATATCATATTCATCAAATCTAAAAAAACTAAAGGAGTGTTAGTCTGACCAAATGGAATCACAATATATTTATAATTTCCATGCATGATCTTGAAAACTATCAGCATTATATTAGACTCTAAAACTCTAAGTTGAGAATAATTTGACCAATGGTCAATCATTAAAACCCACTTCCCCCCTTCAACTAATCAAAAAAATAATCCACAATGTCGAAAAGGATAATTGTTGTTAACCATCACTCAGTTCAACTTTTGATAGTCTACACATAGAAAATTTTATTGAACCTGGGTGATTGTAAACTCTACCTCTTTCCCAAGAGGAATAGTAGAAAACGTTTTTAGAAAAATGAAATTAAAATCCCAAAAAACAGTGGGAAGACCAAAAATAGAAGAAATTTTATCAGTATTAACCAAAACAGTAGATAAAAAACTCTATATCTCTGGACAGAAATGTCTTGTATGACCATACCTCAGATCCCACTATCCCTAAAGCACCCATGAGCACCCATAAACTATTATAAATGATCCACACTGATTATAATAATCAACCCCAACATGATCATAAAAATTCTAATCCTTCCTAATTATGACATCAAAAAAATCAAGATTGAGAATAATAAAATCTCAGGTTAACTCTACATCAGCTATCAATAATAAACAAGATGGAAAATGAAACTTAGACTCTTTCCTCTTCCCAAGAGGTTTCACTAACTTCATCACAAAGGAAATTATCTCCATTAAAAGTTTAATTATATAAAAAAAATCATATATAAATGAGTAGGAAGCATTAGTATCAAATAATGAGATTGCTATTAAAGATGAAATAAATATGGTACCACTCATTGTCTCTATACCTGCATCTACTTCCATCATAAACTCATTTACTGCATGAAGGTGCTTCACTACTGAGACCTATGGATGGATCCATGTAGTCTTTGAAGAATCTAACTATGTCATATTAGACATTGGAATAAAAATTCCATGACCATATCAAGGAGTAGACAAAGCCTAAAAGAAACATTGTAGATGACCATAATGTCCACAAACTTCACACATATTTGTAGGTTAGGTAGCATAATTATTGGTTTCTCCATATTTTCCACATTGATATAAAACTAAGGAATACTTCTAGATATAACTAATGTTGAAAATATATATTGGCCTTGAGAAAGCATCATCACTACTTCTGTTATTATCTTGACACTTCCTCTTTTTCCATTGCATGCAATTTAAGCTACCACAATGTGGTAGAGAAGAATAAGAACATCCAACATTTCCTTCTATATTCATCTCTACCATCATATATCTATATTACATATCTGTGTAGGTTGAAAGAATCAATATAAATTCCTATGATGTGATATTTTATTGTAAAATCCCACAGGTACTTCTGATCTTTCATCTGGTCATTATTTACAACCACTAGTGAAAAACCAGCTCAACAAACTGATTAGTGTACACCAACACCAAACACTATTCCTAATAAAAAATATCGGAACTCCAGATACATCACCAACATTAATTACTCTGTAAAAAACTATAGGTATAAGTGAGTCTTAAAACAATTATAGTCCACGCCCATATACCTATCCACTAGTACTATGGGATCCCAACAATGCTTGATGGGACCCTAAAGTCTAAACACTGCACACTTCACCTTAATATTCTCAGGTGTATCTAATAAGTTTAATATCTATTCGATATTATAAATATAGTACCATGCATCTTGAATTTAATTAGTACCCTTAAAGTATGGTGGATTCTCATGAAATAACTCTTGTGGTGAACCTTTGTCTTCTATAACTTTGGGTTGTACCTCCACAACTACGTTCTAGACTTCTAGTATATTCTATTCAATAGTAAGAACTACCTACATGATAGAATCAAAAAAAATTGAATTGAGAGGTGGATTCCATAGAAATTCATTAGTTGATTCATCATGTGGAACCCACGGAACAAGCCTTATAGGAATACTACATCACACAATAAAAGAAGAATCAGTCAGACCCATAATAATCATAGTACAAACCAGAAAACCCATAAGAAAAAACTAAGATTAAAATCAAAATTAAATAAGAGAAACACATCACAACATCCCATGGTAAATTGAGTCTAATGATGAAAAGAGCTAGCCAATAACTCACCATAGCCTATGTCTTTATATATGACAATCCTATCTCTAGTATATGAAACATACTAAGACATGGACACTTGAGGAAAAACATCCTTTTGATACCGAACTATGATGGACCCAACCTAGACACCCTCTCGATATTAGTACCTGAACCAAGATGTCACATAACCCATGGCTGTTCTAGATCCCCATAGGCTAGTGTCTAGAACCCGATTATCAACATCAACCATTGAGAATGATTTCTCCCAATCTTAAGTACAAAAAATGAAATATATACATATACAAAAAAAACATAATAAAACATGAATATATATTTCATATTAGAATGAGAACAACAGAAGTGATACAAATAAAAATTTAGAAAAAAATCTCTAAGAGACAATTCCAACTACAAAGGATGAAAAAACTAAAATAGTTACTCCAAAGTCACCATTTCATAGCATAGGAAAACTCCAATAATCTCCCCACCATCTACCCAAACCCAGCTAAAAAACATCTCTACCTCACTGTATTCCCTTGACTTTCCCTATATCTAAATACATGAAAAGCTCTATGAATTGCCTAAGGGGTGTGTAGGGTGTGAGATAAAAGGCTCAGTCGTATCCCACCCATCTGACCCATATCAAGCCTTTATATAATAATCTAGTCATTATCAACTTTAAAAATCAAGGAAGTTTATATCAAAATCTTGTAAAACTGTTTAATTTTCCCATTTTCCATATTTCTAAATAAAGTAGGTAAATCAGTGCAAAGCATTTCATATACAATAAATCATTCATATAAAAACAAAGAATTTATCATATATCATATCAAATAAATTTTACTACAAAAAATAGTATGATCCAAATAAAAAAGTAACATCATGGCAAGGATCACACTTTATCATGATATCTAGTACACTCATAACAAATATATACAATCATGCACATCAATTATATAGATATTTTCATCCAATATATATAGGAGAGGAACACCCAAAAAAGTGAACCCCCAAACATTTCTAACATGTCCCTAGAACAATAGACCTATGGAGAAGAGAAACACCCCATGAATGAACCCCAAAAAATGGATGGGGAATATTACTACACATTCCACCTAAGTACCCAAGGCTTCCCATGTTCTATATTTTCCAAAACCATTCATCAAAACCATGCATTGAAAACCGTTTCACAATTCTTTGAAAACGCTTTTTTATTTTCCAAAACTAGTGTAAAACTATATTTAATAAAAAATCCATTTCCGCACACACAAATAAAACAAGAAAATAATTCCATTTCATTTATAAACCAATTAATAAGACATAATGCAATGTAGTTCATCCAATATATGCTAGATATGAAACAACCTACCTCAAACTTGGGGTCGTACATGCTCTCAAATGGATCCACCAATGAGAAGAACACAATGGATACTACAGAGGACCTAAAATCAATCTACACATCCATTAATTGATTCAATTTAACAAATATGTTGGCGAATAGGATAAATAACAATATACCTCAAGAACACACGCCCTTCGTGCCACAACCAACAAAGGGTCATCTCCCAGAACAAGATCACACAAAAGAACTAGAAATAATCAGGAAGAATTAACACCATGAGTCAATGGATCCAATAGCAAAATAAAATGTATCTACCATTATCAGATTAAATGAATAAAAAAGAGGATTAATCACCCAAAGATACATATCACAACTAAAATGATGATCAATTATGGATTGAGATGATTTGGATAGAGTGGATTTCCCTAAAATTACCATAGAAGAGATCTAGGTTGATGGAAAATAGGTAACACATTGAATTAATAAAAAATAACTCATAAAGGGGCCTAAAAATAAACCCTTGTGATAATCACATAGTGTGTAATATCTTTATATTTTTTGTAATCTACGGAATCTATATACACCAAAAAAACCATTTCCTTTTTTCAAAAGATAGATCTTTAAACAATACACATCATGTAATCCATATTCAGAGTTTGTAAACATTCACACTATATACTCATATCATGATACGATCTTAGTGAACAATATATATCATGTAATCCCATTAAAAACATATAAATTACCAGAAAATAGTGAAAACTAATGTTTTTAGTATAAAAACTCCAAACATATTCGATCATTCTCCAAAATTGGGGAGAACATAGTTAATCCATTTATAAAATTATGCTTAGACTCCATTAATTCAAAAAAATATACATCCATGATCATTAGTTCATTTCCCCCATAAAATTATTTCTATACTTAGGAGTCCCAAGATACAAACAAATAAAGAGGAAATTGAATAATGAGAATGGAAATTCTTGAAATTCAATAGTAGGATGTTTCAATTATGATGTCTATAATTATGTATTTTTTAATTATAAAATGATTTATTATTATCCATTTTTCTATTTTTGTTATTATGTAATTCATGGATATATTATTCTTTTATGATATTAGTTATATGAAATATTTGACTATTATTTATCTCTTTTATATTATTCATGATTTATTTATTCTATAATAGATTTCATCATATTCTTCCCTTTACTGAGCATTTGAAATTGCCATTTACTTTGTTTTAATTTACCTAGGATACTAAAAAGGATCTATGGATGATCCATGGGATATAGTAAATGAAATAATACAATTACCACTTGAATTTAATTTAATTTGTCATGTTTTCAAATATAATTTGATAATCGTGTATGTATCTAGTCTTTAAATACTGGTAAACTATTTGATCATTTGGGATGTGATCACTTTAATTTCCCTCGTTGGAAACACAATAATATTGGAGCTGGAGTTTAAAAAATTATAACTATATTGGGGTAGTTATATTAGTTTATAAATAGTATCATTTCCTATATGGAGTATCCATGATCATTAGTATATAAGGATATAGTATCAAGTGACATCAAGAGAGATAAATAATTCTACACGGCTTTTTTTCCAAAAAAAAAGAGGATGATTGAGAACTATAATAAAAGAAATAAGGGTAAAGGGAATATGAGAGGGGGGGATTTAAAATTTTTAATAATTATGGAAAGAAACATCATGGAACATTCTTGATGATAATGGTATAGTTAAAACAGATTATTTACCTATTTGTTTAGAATAAACTGATTTATTTCATGAATAACTATATGGAAATTGACCTGAGATTGATGTTGATTTTTCTATTGACCTCATCCATAATGAAAAAAAGTCTAAGACTCCCTATATGATTGAAGATGTGGAATTATTACAACTAATGAAATGGCTATAGGAGTTGTGTGAGGAGGGATTTATACATCCTAGTGTTTCACCATGGGTTTCCCCTATAATTTTTGTTAAAAATAAATATGGTTCTATGATGTTATGCATCGATTACATAGAAATTAATTCCATTACTATAAAAGTAAGTATCATATGCCCTGTATTGTTTACTTGATTGACAATATTTAAGGGGATAAATATTTTTCAATGATAGATCTTCATTCCAGGTATCATCAACAATAGTTAAAGATTAAATAGAATCCAAAGATGGAATTTCATCTAAGGTTTGGACGTTACGAATTTACATTAATGCCCTTTAGGTTGAATAATTAACCCTCTATTTTTATGGATCTCATGGAAAGTGTATTCAAGAATTATATCAATAATTTTGTTTTGGTATTTATTGATGATATATTAATATACTCTAAAATTCATGATGAGAATAAATTTTATTTATGAACCATTATTAAGACTCTTAGTGAAAATAAATTGTATAGAATACTTAGGAAATAAAAATTCTAGATTCAAAAAGTTTCTTTTCTTTTCCATGTATTTTATAAGAATGTAATATCAATTAATACTTCAGATATAAAAGTAATAATGGAATAGCCAAAACCGATGGATATAACTGAGGTATATTCTATCCTTATATTAGTAGGTAACTATCGATGATATTTTCGAAAAATTTCTTTATGAGCTAACATGTACACCAAGTTGACACCAGAATGGGTTAATCACATATGGTCAGAAGAATGTAAAAACGTTTCAAAGAAATAAATAGGATATTGTTAAATGCACTGAAATTGACTTTAACATTGCAAAGAGCTAGATTTTTTATATATAGTGATGTATCAAAAAATTAATTGAAAGTTTCTCAATGTAGAATTATAGATTTGTTGCATATGTGTCAAGTAATTTAAAGATTTATTAATTGAGTTATTCTACCCCTGATTTTTAGGTTTTAGTTGTTATCAATCTATTAATGTTATGGAGGAATTAAGGTTTTGGTTAATTATGTGAAATATATATGGATCAAAAAAATTTGAAATATATATTATTAAATAATTAGATAAATATGGAGAAAAGGAGGGGGATATAACTACTCAATAATTATGATTACGCAATAAACTACTATACTAGGAAGAAAAATAATATGTCGAATGCATTGAGAAGGATGTATCATGGGGTTTTTACTAAAATAAGGATTAAAAAAGATCTTATATTCATGGAATTTGTAAACATGGAAATGGAAGAACATATTTTCTTAAAGGTATTTCCATGGAAGGGTGTTATAAGGTTTGGAAAAAAATGGAATATAATTCCAAGGTATAGAGTTCCTTTTGATGTTTTTCAAAGAATTGGGGTTTTGGCTTACCATTTGGTAACACCACATAGCCTCTATAAATTTAATGATGTATTCCATATCTATATTATTCATGATTTATTTATTCTATGATATATTTTATTGTATTATTTCCCTTACTAATCATATAAGCTCATGCTTTATTATGATTTCCTTTCCTTGAGATACCAAGAATGGAACTATGAATGAGTTCAGGTATATAATAGACTAAATAATAAATTTATCATAATAATATTAAATTGTTTTCTTATATTAAAATGTAATGTGATAATCATGTATGTATCTAGTCTCCCAAGACTACTAAACTATTTGATCCTTCAATATGTGGTCTGTTATATCTTATGTTGATGTAGTAAGATAACGACTGGATCTAGTTCACTAGAGTTAGGGTGTAACGATGTAGTAATGATTTTATTTTATGGTATTATTAGAGATACCATAATATGTTTAGGAATGTCTAAAAAAATCCATTTTAGGTATTAGTGTTACATAAATTGATTATTTTGTTTTGAAGGTTATGTGATACAAACTATATATTTTAATAGTATTGTAAATATCTAGTTTTTTAGAGTTATATAAATAAATGATAGAGATCTCAATTTTCAATTGAGTTATAAATAAAAGAGTTATCACATCAATGATTTGAATACAGATGAATTTATCAAGACTAGAAAGATATTAGAAGAGGATTTTTATCTTCATCTCATTTATCATATATTATTTTATATGTTTTTCACTAACATTGTTTTTTCATGAACTAAATGAGATGATTAAATATATTCACATAGTTTCTTACTCATAAGTTTCCAAAAAATATATTGAGAAGAAGAAAAGGGTAAAACAAATTCTAGGAAGGAGGAGTCTATATATATATATATGTGTGTGTGTTTGTTAAAATATGATTGAAGATGTTCTTACCACCCATTAGTGTCATGTTATAATGAAGTCATTATTTTTAGAGAAAATTTCTCCAAACCCATAGAATATTATTTATCATATGAGAGTAATAGTTTATTTGATAAATATTCCTACTAATATGAAATAATTTTTATTTATTGAACATAACATATTTAGTTCATCTTATAATGTAATTTTAAAGATAATATAGTGTCTAAGAGGTTGGTGGGAGTATGTTTGAGCATATATAAGTTCAAATTTAACAAATAAAAGGTTATGAAAGTCTAAAATTAGATTAATTTATACTTAATATCCTAAATATTATAGAATATATGATGTTTATAATGTAAATAGTTACATTTAGTTATGATGAAAAGTGAATATCTCCATTACTGGAAGAACTATCTAGTTAAAATGAAAATGAAATCACCTAATATCTTAATATAGTTTAAGGTATGGTGGTAAAGTGAAATGTAAAGAGGTATATTTAGTTACCATGAAAAAAATGAATATCACTTTTTCCTAATTGAGTTTTTGATGTTTTGGTAAGTAATAATATATATAGTGGCATTATTTACAAAAATATTTCACAGAAAAGGATTGATGTAAATTATTCCAAGAATTATGAATTCAAACTTACAAAATCATTAACTAGACAATTGAAGATGACATTGTATAATTTGATATTGTGGAGTTATAGAGTTTTAATATGTTAAAGTAATTGAACATTAAGAATATTATTCCTAAATATCACCACTATTTAATCCTCAATTCATCATAGATGTTACTCACTGAAGAGTGTAGTGGGAGGGTTTTCTCATGTGGTCATATAAAGATGTGGAATTAGTTATATATAAATTTAATGAATTAAAAAAACTCAAAGTGTACAAAAATGTATGGATCGTATGGAATTATAACATATTTGATATGTTATATACGTTCTTGTGTTGGGTTTTGTTAAGAAATATTAAAATAGTTTTAAGAATATAAATATATATCACATAAAAACAAATCTCTATTTTATAATTATTTCTTATTAGTGGTAAAAATATACGTATAGATATTGATTTCCTGAAATGTAATGATAATTTTCCACAGAAATTACAACTTTGAGTTATCATAAAAAAATTATCGTCATGGGTTATTATTAGTTATGAAAAAAATTAAGGTTTGCAAGAGTGATTCTTGTATGCGATATAGAATATGATCATTAATTATAGAATCCCTTTCATGTATTGTATGACTCTCTTGGTATACCACATGGAGTCTCAAACACTATGTATTTAGTATACTAAGGGTACATAGAACATATAAAATCCCTCACAACCTATGTTTTGGTGAGATACATTGTATGAAAACCTTCATACAATGATACCTTTCTCAAGAAATCCATTTCAGCTTAGAAAATTAGGGGTGGTTTGGTATTTTATTATTCATGTTATCGGTTATGGATCAACCACTATTGGATTTTCCCTCCCTTATGTTGATTATGAAATTTGTGGCATTGATTGAGAAAGATAAGGGAGTGTAAAACCATAACTAGATAGTACATCTGATATGATTATCTATTAGGATGA
This sequence comes from Viscum album, assembly GCA_963277665.1. Classification (NCBI taxonomy): domain Eukaryota; kingdom Viridiplantae; phylum Streptophyta; class Magnoliopsida; order Santalales; family Viscaceae; genus Viscum; species Viscum album. The sequence continues at coordinate 834,985,721 of OY728126.1, read as the reverse complement.
GGGGAATGTGATATACACATCTATAAAAGATGAATTATGTGTGATGTATTCATTGACTAGGTTAGACTATTTTTAGAGAGTTTAGACTATTTGAGCATCCTATTTGGGATTGGCCTACTCTATGTCCCTTGGGCACTTGGTATCTACGAAAAAGGAAATTTATGAGAATTTCAGCTTGCATGAGAGGTGGCTAGTGGAAACATGTATATAAATACATGTTTTTGATAAAGATCACACCATTTCACTTTTTATATTGAGCATTATTAATGATTTTCTAGATAATTATATTTAATTACATTTATATATTATGTGATTAATCTATTTTTTATAAAATAAAAAGGATTATGGGGTCACACTATTTTTATAACTCTATGGGGAATGGGTTTTACTTAAATAATTACTCTTACATATTTTTAGAGAAAATATAATGGAGTTTTGGATGGGTATTAAAAAGGTGTTACATATGATGCGATTCATGATGAAATTAATGATAATGATTAAAAAAAATGGAAGATATTAGAAATATTTTGGGATATTATTTCACATGTTATCATATATGTTATGATATAAGGTCAAATAGAAAAACAAGGACTATGAGGATTTAGTGAATGTTGTGTATTCAAGGATATATATATATATATATATATCCTAAATCCAATTTTCATTTGATCTATATGGGGTAGTTGTAAATTATGTTAGAGTAAAATCATAAAAGCTATTTATTATACTTATTATATTGATGTATGGATATATCATTTCTTATGATTAGGATATACCCTAAAGGGCATGAAAGGATTTTTCATACCACTTAGGTCAACATACCACACAATCATAAGTACTGATTCGGATTTCCTAAACACAATAAGATATGATTATTCCCATCAAATGCCATTAAATTATAATTTATAATTATTAACATATCATGAGGAATATTATTATGATAACATCCCACAACCATTCCATAAATAATATACTATTATTTATTAAGAAAGGCTATGTTATTTATTTTCCACCCGGATGTTCGGAGTTAATGTTAAGATTAATCTCATGTGATAGCTATCATTTAAGGATCTATTATATGAAATGTAAAAAATGGATTACATTATTTTATACATAAAATGAATTAGTTGGTTTAATAATTAACTCATATGTTATAATGCTTGATTTAATTCATAATATATTGATGAGTGTCTAAGAGTATTTATAAATCCCACTTCCATGCGATGATAGTGTGTGTCTCACAAAAATTTTAGCCAAAACTCCCTAACCTTGATTCTCTCTACTTATACCTTATTTATTCTAGATGAACTATAATTCTATAGAGGTTGGAAGAATCTCATGATTTCAATGAATGATTCAGGAAAATACCATCAAAACCTCTACAAGTGGGAGACCCTGGACTACCACTCTAATGACATTTTTCAAGCCCATTAAAAGGTGTTTATTAGAATATGAAGGTGATAAAATTGTTACTGATGTGCAAGGTATACTGGTTTATTGGTTTTATTTATTTTAATTTCCTATTTATTTAATATTTATATCCATGGAGATCTTGGGTATAGGATTTTTACCACTTTTGTTGTGTATAGTAAGAGTTATTAATCCCCTAGGAATCCCATATCCAAGGTGAAGGACCCCGGGACACCCTGAGAGGGGAGGGGTGAATCAGGGTGAAAACTTTTTCTTTTAATGTGATGGATCTTGTTCGCACGTTGGTAGGAACTTATTGAACCTATATGATGAATATGATCATAAATCAAACATTCACATGCACAGAGAAGACCCGACACTTTTTTTTTGGTTCACCGCTAAGGGCTACGTCTAAGGAGCATACGCCGAAAAGTTGTCGGTCGTACCAAATTACACTAATATTCACTATCTGTGGATTACAGAGGTTTGGGCATAGTCACTCTATCCCAAGCTCACTACCTTTACAATGGTTCAGGGATAGCTCACGGCTTCCTTCGGGTCACTCCCGTTGACTCCCCCTGGCTCACTGCCCTTGGTGAAGCCACACTCAGTTTATAAACATGAAGGTCTCTTCATCATTGAATAATAATGCATCCTTCATTTTATGTAGATGATCTATTTAAGTCCAATGTTCATCCACTAATAAATACACCTTTTTCTCTCAAACACCGGGCAAACTACCTTTGGAAAGTACCTTCACAAAGAACCCTACTTCGCGAGGCTCCCAATTTCACGAAGCTCAAACAAGCCTGTGCGAAGCTCCTTCTTTTTCGCGAAGCTCACAATTTTGCAGAGCTCAGACCATCGCAAAGCTCAAGCCTCCACAATTCTTAGGTCGTCGCGGAGCTCAAGTCGTCTCAAAGAGACTTCCCACACAAAGCTCACTAAGCCAATGCGGAGCACACAACTTTCACGGAGCTAGAATAGCCGCCATGAAGCTCTTGTTTCACGAAGCACACTGCCTTCGCGAACTTCCTTCGCGAAACGAGAGCAAAGAATTTTCTCTAAAAATTCTCTCTCCTTCTCTTGAGGGGGTCGGCCTCAATTTATAGGAAATTCCACCGACCCTCGACCCATAAACATGAAGTCAGCGCCACGTCATCGCTAATCGCGAAGCTCCAAAGTTTCCGCCGGAATTCTGTCCAAATCACGAAGTACCTCTGCAATTTTTGGATCGCGGAGCTCGTCATAATTGTGTAGAATTACCATCAACATTATTTCTCTCTTTCACCGCAAAGCTCCCTTGCAAATCCCCTCACCACCGCGATGCACTTCAACTCTGCCATTCATGAAGCTTTGACGTAATCGTGAAGCATCACCGCCTCCATTTTTCTGGTCTTTGTGAAATCCAATCCATGCATCCTCTCTTCGTGAAATTCATGCCTTTGCTATATAAAAAAATATCTTCATGGATATCCATTTTTTGCGATGCTCACCAAACTCGAAATTTTGGACCCCAAAAATTTGGCAAACACTGGGAAACGGCGCCACCTTATACTGCTTTTTTTTACCACCTGAACTATATGATCTATTTGCTGGTACACATTCCGAACTTTCCCTGAGGATTGAAAACAAACACAAACCATACTCAAAATCATGCATTGAAGAACATAGATCCAAAAATCTCCCCATTTGGGTTTGTTGGCAATCAGAAAAAAATTCAATAGATCTCCATTCATGTACAAACTAAAAATGCAAGAATCATCTCATCCAACTCTCTATGTCTACGTGAGCAATGCTCGGTGTAGAAAACAAGAGAGGAGGCTTGAATTGGGTTCCAGTGTTTTTGAAATCTAAATGATGACCAAGAAGCATGACATGACCGATGAATTCCTTCTCATCCATCTCATCCTATCACTGACACGGAATTCCTGAATTTATTCCTTTCTCCCCCATTGTCAATAAACCCAAAGACTGGTAAATTGTTCATTGTTCAGCTCAAGCCATACTCCCCCTAGATAGTATCTCCCCCACAAACCTGCATCATATCCATAAACAGATAAAAACAGTTATCATAATCGGGGAGAGGGGAATTCCGGAACCTCCTTATGTAGTAGGAGGTGGTTGAACACCAAGGTTCAACCGATGCTTTTCAAACACAGCTGCTGACATTGGCTTTGTCAGGATATTAGCTACTTGCTCATCAGTTCCCACATGATCCATTCTAATCACCCCTTGTTCAACTTTTTCTTTGATAAAGTGATACATGATTTCAATATGTTTCGTAAGGGAATGATGAACATGATTCTTCGTAAGATCAATTGTGCTCTTGTTATCACAGTAAATCACGATTGGTTGCTTTACCTCATCACCAATATCTATTAATTGTTGCTTCATCCATAGTAGTTGAGTGCATGCCTTTGTGGCAGAGATATACTCAGCTTCAGTCGTACTAAGAGAAGTACTTTCTTGTTTCTTGCTCAACCAATCAACACATTTCTTCCCAATATAGAAGGCTCCACCACTAGTTGACTTTATCTCTACTACATCACCAGCTCAATCAGCATCATAAAATGCTGATAATTCATTGTCCTTGCCTGCAACAAAAAATAACCCGAAGTTATGTGTACCTTGAATGTACCTCATGATTCTTTTTACTGTCGCCATATGTTCCTCCTTTGGATTACTCTAAAAGTGGGCCACAAGGCATGTGGAAAAGACAATATATGGTCGTTTCGCTGTTAGGTACAGTAGGATCCCAATGATCCTCCTATACATGGTGGGATCAACAGAGGCCCCATCCTCATGCTTTCCATGTTTAGTTCCAACTTCAATCGGAGTTGACATTGGTTTGGAGTCTTGCATATTAAACTTCTTCAGCAGCTCTCTTGCAAACTTTTACTGAGAAATAAAAGTGTATTCCTTCTTTTGAATCACCTGCAGCCCCAAGAAATAGTTGAGCTCCCCAATCATAGACATTTCAAATTCTGATTTCATGTGGTTGTCAAATTCGTCCATTGATTTCGGGCTGGTGCAACCAAATATGATATCATCAATGTAGACTAGAACCATGAATTTATCTTTTGGATAATTCTTAACATAGAGATTGTGATCTACTCCTCCTCTTTTTAATTCCAGCTTCTTGAGATATGAATCCAGCCGCGAGTACCACGATCGTGGTTCCTGCTTCAAACCATATAGATCTTTCTTCAGTTTGCAGACCTCTGTTTCATCAGTACCCAAAACAAAGCCCACTGGTTGTTCAATGTAGACTTCTTCTTCGATTACACAATTCAAGAATGTTGTATTGACATCCATTTGAAATACTTTATATCCTCTTTAGAATGCCATGGAAAGGAAAAACCCGATTGACTCCAGTATAGCCACCGGAGCAAAGATTTCTTTAACATCAATGCCTTTAATCTGGGAGTATCCTTTACATACCAGTTGTGCCTTGTTTCTGATGACACTTCCATGCTCATCAAACTTATTTTTGAATATCCATTTGGTACCAATCACATTGTGACCTTTGGGACTCTGGACAAGATCCCATGTCTGATTCTTGTCAATCTGATCTAATTCATCATTCCTGGCTTTCACCCAAGATTCATCATTTGTAGCTTCTTCGAATGAGGATGGCTCTACAACTAATAGAAATGCAGATTGTGTGTTTTTACTCATCCTTCTTATTTGAGTGGGTGCACTCTTGTCCCCAATTATGTTGGATGGATCAATCTTAGCTCTTCGATTTATCCTGCGAGGTTCAGTTGCATTCTCTTCAGCCATAGTTTCTTCTTCAGATTCTTCTTCTGAGTCAACATCATAATGTGACTGTTGAGTGTTTTGTAAAACTTCCTTTATTTCTGCATTTGTATTTTCTTCACGTTCACTTTCATCCTGGCTTTCTATCACATCAGCATATGACGTCCTTGAAGAATTTGAGGTTTTATCTTAAATTATCTTAAAATCACTGCTTTCCACAATCCTTCCTAAACGCTTGTTGAAACACTATAGGCTTTTCTGTTCATTGAGTAACCGAGGAAAATTCCTTCATCTGCATTATCACCATACTTACCTTGATTTACTTCTTTGTTCTTGATGAAGCATTTACTTCCAAAGACACAAAAGTATTTTAAAGAGGGCTTCCGTCCGTGCCACAATTTATATGGTGTCTTCGTCTCACCCATATAAATTCTTGTTCGATTCTGAATGTACACTACAGCTTGAACAGCCTCTTTCCAGTAATGTCATGGAATACGACTCTCAATCAGCATAGTTCGTGCCATGTTGTTCACCTGTTTATTCCTACGTTCAACAACTCCATTTTTTTTTGTGGAGTTCTCATAGAAGCTACCTCATGTTGTATCCCATGCTTCTCCAGATAATTTTCAAATTCAATGGACCTGTATTCTCCTCCATTTTCATATCTCAACACTTCGATTATTCGTCCAGTATCAATTTAGGCGATTCGCCGATATGTTTTCATGCAGTCAAGGACTTGTCGTTTCCTGTGAATGACCATCCCACTTGCCATTCTACTGTAATAATCTATGAAAAGGACAAAGTACCTTTCTCCATGAGTTCCATCAACATTTATCGGCCCACATACATTTGTATGAATCAGATCAAGAAGGTGAGATTCCCTTTTCTTCTTTGGCCGATATTAACTGCAGACCAGCTTCCCACGAATGTAAGCATCGAAAGATTTTTCGCGTTCACGCTTCAGGTTGGGAATGTCCATGACAATTCTAAATTTTGATATTTTCTCCATGTCTTGTTGACTGATGTGTTCTAGTCTTCGATGCCACAAATTGTTTTCTTCTTCAACAGTCATGTAACAGAAAATTTCTTCACTATCAACCTGATACAAGTTTCCTTCTGTTCTGTATCCCTTCATAAGTGAATTTCCTATCTTTTCCTTGATAGTGCAGCCTTTCTGATTAAAAGTAACTATAAGTCCTGAGTCACAGAGTTGACTCACGCTGAGGAGATTATGATGTAGGCCATCTATGTAAAGGACTTCGGTCTTCTTTAGTTCTCCATTAGCTAATTCGGTACTTCCACTTCCTTTTATTTTCAGAGCTCCATCATTACCAAATCGTACTGTACCATCAACCTTTTTTTGATATATTTTAGTAGGTCGGAATTACCTGTCACATGAGATGAACAACTACTATCCAGAATCTAGGTATTGTTGTTCTTTGTAGCTTTGAGGGCCACCTCTGCAAGGTTGGATTTCTCATTGTTCTTCCTTTCCTTCTATGAGACATTGGATTGAGTATATATTACTGATGGCCATTCAATTATCTATTCCTCATACCCAGGTTATTCATAGTTGAAATCTTCTTTGAGAGGAGAAAATTTATTTGAAAGAGCAATGTTGTCTTGCTGTTGAGACTTGACTTGTCTTGAACTTCAGTATGTGGTGTCCATGTCCCTTCTCTTCCTGCAATTAGAATCCTTATGACCAAAGTTATAACAACAATAACAATAACCATAGAAATTGTTTCTTCTATAAGAATTAGGATATGAATTTGTTCTCCTTTGTTGAACTTCTATATCTTCTACATTCAAATATATTCTTGCATCTTTGCAATAAGACATGGTATGGCCCAGATAGCCACATAACTGAAAATTCATGAGAGTAAATGTCTTCTCACTTGAATTTCTCCGCATACCTTCTTCCTTGGGAGAATAGTTAGACTTTCTGTCATTTCTGAATGTTTGAGGATAATTTTTAGTTCTCCTTTTAGTTTGGATTGAGGGTTCCTTTTTCAGCACTTTAGAAAAAGTTTCAACATGTTCAACTTTCATCTTATCTTTCATTTGGATATTTTCACTTCCGGTAGTTGATGTCTCAGCTTCACAGCCAATTCCACTCTTTCCCATGAAAGCGGGTCTTTGATCACTCAAGATTTTTCCAACCCCATCTGAGCCACACTTGGCTCTTGCCAATAATTCTGCATCTGAAGAATCTTCCAAACTATATTTTCTTCCTCGATTCTTTTGGACTTGATTCAGTATCAAGTTTACTCTTTAGAGTAACAACTTCCTCCTCAAGACCCTCAGTAGTCTTGGATTTTTCATCTAGTCTGGAGGTGAGGTCATTGATGACATTTTCCTGCTCTTCAATTATCACATTCAGATCCACTACATCATCATTGCTTTCAATTATTTTAGACTGTACCTTCACAAATTCTTCTAGTCATTCAATTTCAGCTTCAAGTTGATCAACGTATTCATTTGATTCTTCTATAATTGATTTCCACTTATTGTAACTCTTACAATTAGTCTTAAGCTTATTAACAGCATCCTTAAGTTGCATCTCGGGATCTACACAAGTTCTCAGTTGTTTTTCTCCACCAGTATCTTCTGACTTTTCAACAGTGGCCATCATGGAAGCATGGTTCCCAGTTTTGAATTCTGGTTCTCCTTCATCACAGAATTCATTATCATCTTCTTCCTCTTCACAGACAAAACTCTTCCTTTTCATTTTCTTTCCAGATTTGAAGTCTCCCTTTTTTAAGAACCTTCTCTAAGGCTTCTCGAAGATTTTATCTTCACTATCTTCATCATTTATCTTTCTTGAGAACTGAGAGGAAATGTTCCCAACTTTTCCACAACTAAAACAAGTGAGAGGTAACTTCCCTTTGAATTTCCCTTTTCCCTTCTGGAACTTCTTTATAATGAGAGAAAGAATTTATTTTTCTTCATCATATTCACCACTACTATCTTTTGATATTTTCAATTTATCCATGGCCTTGAATTCCATTTCCTTGCTCACATGAGTCATAGCATCTTCTGTCTTGACTCTCATTTCATATGCTACCAAGCTGCAAAGTAGATCATCCAGAGAAAGTATTAAAAGATCTCTTTCCTCAAGAGCTGACACATTTGCATTGTACAGAGGTGGAAGTCTCCTTAATATTTTCCTTACAATATCAATGTCTTTGATTTCTTCTCCTAGACCCCGAATTGCTCCAACCACTTCATTAATTCGATTGAAGAATGAGTATTCATTCTCGTCTAGATGCATCTTCAGATCATCAAACCGATTATGTAGCACTTGTAGTTTCGCCTCCTTCACTTTGCTATCTCCTTCATAAATATTCTCATGTTTATCCCACATGGATTTTGCTGAGGTGAAATTCATCACCTTTAGGTAGATCTGATCGGAAGGGGCTGTAGTGAGTGCATTTTTTGCTTTATCATCTGCATCAATAATTTTTCTGTCTGTTTCAGTCATAGCCATGCCTGTTGGATCAGTGACTTGTATTCCTTGCACAGTAGAAAAAAGAACTTCCATTCCAAGAGATCTTAGATGAGATCTCATTCTTTTATTCTAGATCTGAAAATTACTTCCATCAAAGTGAGGGACACCCCTGACATTGACTGCATTCTCCATGACGATAAAGGACAGATTCAACACCAGCAACCTCGCTCTGATACCACTTGAAGGACCCCGGGACACCCTGAGAGGGGAGGGGTGAATCAGGGTGAAATTTTTTTCTTTTAATGTGATGGATCTTGTTCCCACGTTGTTAGGAACTTGTTGAACCTGTATGATGAATATGATCAGAAATAAAACATTCACATGCACAGAGAAGACACAACACTTTTTACTTGGTTCACTGCTAAGGGCTACATCCAAGGAGCATACGCCGACAAGTTTTCAGTCGTACCAAATTCTACTAATCTCCACTAGCTGTGGATTACAGAGGTTCGGGCATAGTCACTCTGTCCTAGGCTCACTGCCTTTACAATGGTTCAGGGATAGCTCACTGCTTCCCTCAGGTCACTCCCGTTGACTCCCCCTGGCTCACTGCCCTTGGTGAATCCACACTCAGTTTATATACATGAAGGTCTCTTCATCATTACAGAAGAATGAATCCTTCATTGTATGTAGATGCTCTATTGAAGTCCAATGTTCATCCACTGATGAATACCACTTTTTCTCTCAAACATCGTGCAAACTTCCTTTAGAAAGTACCTTCGCAAAGCACCCTACATCGTGAGGCTCCCAATTTCGCGAAGCTCAAACAAGCCTGCGCGAAGCTCCTTCCTTTTCGTGAAGCTCACAATTTCGCGGATATCAGACCATCGCAAAGCTCAATCCTTCGCAATGGTTAGGCCGTCACGGAGCTCAAGTCGTCGCAAAGCGACATCCCACGCGAAGCTCACTCAGCCAATGCAGAGCACAAGACTTTCGCAGAGCTATAATAGCCGCCGCGAAACTCCTGTTTCGCGAAGCACACTGCCTTCGCGAACTTCCTTCATGAAATAAGAGCAAATAATTTTCTCTGTAAAATCTCTCTCCTTCTCTTGAGTGGGTCGTCCTCAATTTATAAGAAATTCCACAGACCCTCGACCCATCCGCGTGAAGTCAGCGCCACGTCATCGCTAATCACGAAGCTCCGAAGTTTCCACCAGAATTCTGTCCAAATCACGAAGTACCTCATCAATTTTTGGATCGTGGACCTCGTCGTAATCACGGAGCATTACCATCAACATTATTTTGTTCCATCTCCGCAAAGATCCCTCGCAAATCCCCTCACCGTCGTGATGCACTTCAACTCTGCCGTTCACGAAGCTTTGACGTAATCGTGAAGCATCACCGCATCCATTTTTATGGTCTTCACGAAATCCAAACCATGCATCCTCTCTTCGCAAAATTCATGCCTTTTCCATATAAAAAAAGATATTCATGGATATCCACTTTTCGCGATGCTCACCAAACTCCAAATTTTGGACCCTAAAAATTTGGCAAACACTGGGAAACGGCGCCACCTTGTACTTCCATTTTGTACCGCCTAAACTATATGATCTCTTTGTTGGTACACATTCTGAACTTCCCCTAAGGATTGACAACAAACCCAAACCATACTCCAAATCATGCATAGAAAATCTTGGTTCCAACACAAGGTGTATCGACTTGCTTCATCATTTTGAATCCAGTTATTTCTTCCCCATATTTCCTCTATGGATCTTCCCTCTTGTCCTCTCCAAATTCTAGTTATCTAGGCTAATTTTTTGTTGAAAATTCAACAAAAACATGGTGGAATATTCCTAATGTGTCAGGGATTCAATGTGTGGATCCTAGAGGTCATCAAAATTGGGGATATGTAATTACTTTCTAAACGTCTCACTAAAGTCTCATATCCTAGTGAATTTTCATGGGTTTTCATTAAATTTTCATGAAATTGGTGATGGATTGAGTAAAGGATGATTGGTTTTTTATTAGTAGGTGACCAGGATCATTCCAAATCCTAATGGAATGTCATTACATGAGGTTTTGGACACTGGAGGTTGTTTAGTGAGTTTTTTTGTGATTATTAATCCTTTTATTAATTTAAATTAATAATTGATTGTTTAATTTTTCTTAAGGTAGGGGATTAGAAATATTTTGGGGCTTAGTTAGAGCTTAGATTTATATAGTAAGCATTTTTTATGGATGGTAACTACATTCTGAGGTATGTGGTCCCTTTAGTTCTTAACCATATAAATATCTGCATGTTCATTGATTTTTTTCCTTGGGTTGGGTTTCTGAAATCTATTAATTGATTGGATGAGTCCAAACTATGGGCTAGTATTAAGTTAGACATTTGAATAATGAATTGAGTGTTTGAAAAATGGATTAAATATTTTATAGGTGTCTGGTGGATACTCCACTAAGGGGCATGATGTTTATATTTTTTATAGGACCCCAAAAGAGGTCTTATCTCATGGAATGGATGGTGGATGACCTAGAGTGAGATATAATGAGAGGGTTAAGGGTTTATAAGTAGTTATCCCTTAATGGACTGACCATTCAGGGAAGGACATTGTAAATTTTATTGTAATGGTTATGGTAATAGCCTTGGAACCTTGGAACTTATTTAGTGATATGGTTGAGATGATAGGAAAAGGTCTAGTAGTAATGGTATGCCATTAGGCTAGGGATTTATGTATTTATTGATTTTGGAAAAGGTTAATCACTCTATCAAGGTGTTCCTAGTGTAACTTGATGAATTTAAATAGGGGTTATGTTCTATACTTGATGTTGGGATTTTAATGGAGTGCGATAAGTACATGATTTGGTTATAGATAATAATTAGGGATCAATTTAATCCTTGATTGGTGTTAAAGAGGGCATTATGTTGTTGAATCGAGTAGGATCTTGGGTATTCAGTGGGTTGAATAAGTGTAAAAACTGTTTTGAAAGGGAACAGTGTGTCCAATTAAATACCTCCAGATGTCGTTGTGTAATATTCTTATTCTGTGTATATATAGAGACATACTAATATTTTAATGATCCACTACATTGAAGTGTGTGGCCTAAGTGAGAGTCTTAGAACTACACCAAACTAAGCATTTAGAGACAATTTTTTAGTGGTGGTTTACAAAACCATCACTATTTATTTTTTAAAAATGTGGCAGTTATATATAATCCTTCGCTAAATAGTTAAAAAATTTAACAAATGAAACACTTTCCCCCTCCCCGACACCCCCTACCACCCCCTACCACCCCCACCCTGACGAAACCCTGAATCCCTAGCCTCATTTCCACCCATTACCACCCATCTCTACCACTATATGAACCTCACCTCATCATGCCTCGCCTCTCCATTTCACTTTGTCCCTCGCTGCACCTCGCCTCACCACCCCTCGCTGCCCCTTGCCACTGATCCCAACCCAAACCCACCACCCCATAATGTTTCGGTAGGGATTTCAAGTGAGATTCCCCCTCCTCTCCTTCTATATTTTCATTATCTCTTTATACACTGATTTACTCAATTTCGGATAAGGTTTAGTAATGATTTAATCTAATCATGATTATTCTTCCCCATTGTGGTGGTGTTTTTTGTCTACAATGTGTATAGGAGGACACAATTTGATGACTACACAAACATATATGTAGTTTCATTGAAGTTAAGACACTGAACAAATTTATATTTGGTTTTTATCCCAAATTGGATGATATTGATGGTTAAATGGGAATTACATTATAGGTTTTTTTGATAGTATAGTGTCGAGAGTTCTCTATAGACCATATAAGTGGTGTTGGACATTTGTTCATTGGGATAGTAATTCCCAGTGTGTTTTATATCATTTATTTCAATTTTTTAAAAGTAAATATATAATTATAATTATTTTTATGTATTTATTAATGTTACGTGATGTGATAAAAATTTTGAGAGTTGATACGGACTCGGATACAGCATGGAAGAGATTGGATGAGGTCTGTTGGAGTATGGTTTTCGTTCTAGCATAAATATGGATGTTGGTGGTCCCTATAATTCGAGAAAATATTCTTTTTTTTGAATGAATTCCCACTTCGAGAATATTGTATATACATTGGTAGAATTTATTGGGGAATATTTTTTTTGAGTAAAGGAGATATGATGGTGTTGGGTCTCCCGTACTAAAGAGGGTTGTTCCATGGTACATTATGAGATGATATAAATTAATCATACCATTATTGATAACATAGTGGGATGAGATATGAATATATAACCATACCTAGTTCTATTAGGAATCAATATAAGGTTTGTATTCCACCCAACCCAAAGTTCATGGGTATGGGGTACAAATTAGTATGATGGAATATGAAAGGAAACAAGTTGGATTATTGAATGTATTTGAAGCATGTTTGACCGTGTTTGGGGTTTATTTGTAAACATAAGGTGACATGATGTATAGGGAGTCATGATGTCCTAAATTTCACATTAAATATAATGATCTTATGTGGAATGTTTATTTTATTCTTCATGTATACATGAATAAGATTGAATATACTAGGGGAACCTGGTAAGGCCTTATCGATATGTATTTCTCACACCATTCATGGGAACCCATATGTGCATGTATACCGTATATTTAGACTTCATCTAAACACATCACATGTAGTGGATAGGTCCTCTAAAGATTGATGTATATTTTTAGATAGGGTTTGTTGAGGCCTAAGGATGGATGTAGGTCTAGATTTCTAGTTTTCTATTTATTGTTTTTCTATATTTTTCATCAACCCTAGAGTGATTAGTGTTTGTATGAAAATATTAATTATTCATGGAATTAATTATTTTTTATTTTTTATATTTATTTACATTGATATGTGGTAGATGCCTTGATCATTTTTACATTATAGTATATTCTAATTTTATGTATTTTTTTACCATATAATATAGATTAGTACCTTGAAAAAAGTTTCCAACCACTTTCATATGTGTTATAATGCTTGAGGTATGTCATTCCTCATTTCATATGATGATTATAGAATGGTTAGTTACAATGTGACCTCATATAATTTAGTTCATTATATAAATCTGGTAGACATAAGAGGGGAATATGAGGACTTTATTGAATCCTGTGATAAACCATATATAAGTGAGTTATGAAAACCGTTTTGGTGTTAAGTCTTGGTTACCGAGGGTGTGGGATTGTTATTATTTCATTTTTCATCTATGATTTAGTTTTTTAGGGAATATAATGTTATTACAGAAGTTGTTATTTTGAATTTTCATCTCCTCTATCACTAGAATGAGTCCCATGTGCATGCACCCTTTTTGGTATATATTGCGTTCATGACATATACATGAATGAATTAAATTGGAATTTTAAAATGGTATTTAATTGTTTAATGTTTAAAAGAAACATATATAGAGTTCAAAAGTATTTAACCTCAAGGAATTTATATTCCATGATTGATCCCTTCATAAATATAATTATCTATAATTTTGGGGATTAAACTCACAGTGTCCTGAAAATTGATTCTCATTCCCTTCTTGTGTATTTGATTCTTGTTCAAATTTACCCAAGATATGAAGGTAGAACAGTCCTTGTAGTCTAGCTTGGGTTGTCGAATCCACAGAGACCTAAGAAGTAACCTATAGACACGCACATTCTAAGGACTGTTTTTTTATATGAAGTGGACAACTTGGGTTGATTTTAGATGGGTTTAAAGGAACTCTAAGAGACTTAAGTGAATTCAATTTAAAAGAAAGAGTTGATCCTAGGTTATCGCTTGGGGTGGATTGGACGTATTTCCTTTTTAATGATTTCAATTTCTTATATTTGAGATGGGTTCATTTAAGGAGATAAAACAACATCATCACTTACTGGTTTAATGCCTACACCCTTTAATACAAATCACCTATACACTTAAAGGATCAATATTTTGAGCACTTCAGGGTAAAGGTTCGTATTAGCACTTGAAGTGTGTGGCCTTAAATTCAACAAGGATGATGGAGTTTAAAAATCATCAAATAAAAATATCAATTAAAGAAGTGATTATACGTTAATAAGGTGATAAATAACATCCAATACAGCCCCTTTCTACTCCCTTGTATCAACCCATAAGTGGGTTATACCTCCATTGATCCCATGGTTTCAATGGAAACGGAATGTAGACTCATGAGGGAGGAAATGGAGAAGTAAAGAAAACAACAAAAATAAAATGATCACTCCACCGTTGTGTGAATAATTTAACAAGGTTTGGTGTGAATAATTTCACACCTTGATCCAACGGTATCACAGTGATATGAAAAACAACAGAATAAGATTATAAGAAGAACTTTTATTAAGAAAATAAAGTGAATTGAACAACTTACATGTGAAAGACAAATTTGAGACAACAAAATTACAGCATAACATTACAATTGAACAAAGCATCCAAGATTCCCAACTCC
Source organism: Viscum album (assembly GCA_963277665.1). Lineage (NCBI taxonomy): Eukaryota > Viridiplantae > Streptophyta > Magnoliopsida > Santalales > Viscaceae > Viscum > Viscum album. The sequence goes on along the minus strand of OY728126.1, from coordinate 834,970,647 downwards.
TCTACCAACACTGCCTTAAATATACATTTTTGAAGCCTTGGGTCGAGCCTCAAATATTAAAAAGCATCCCAATTGATTATGGTAGGCCTAGAGTGGTGGAAAGCTTGTGGAACTTAGACTTTTCCACATTTGACCCGACGTGGCAGCCAGATTTCATCCACCGAACAGACGAGCTTTGATGACCTTCTATATGGACAAATAGGAGTGGTCCATGGAAAAATAACATGGAGCCCCAGATGTCTCATAACCTCATGTAAAATGTGGTCCCATTTGGAGTTGTATATTCGAAGATATGATTAGATTAGTGAGCTGTTGTTCTGGGCCGCAGAGTCTGGCCTAGAATTGTATCTCTAACTTGGGCCGCCTTAATGACCACCATAGAGGCCTAATTAGAATTATCTACAGAAGAAGTATTTTTTCCTCAATATTAATTCTATAATCCAACAAAAGTTTGGATTCCTTGGGCTTGTATGTTGGGCCCCACAGTCTCATAAGTGGGCTGGTGTCCAATCTGCCTTCTCTAGAATTGCTTCCATTCATCTCCAAATATCTCCATCATCGTTTATGAATCATCCATTGATCCATGAATGAAGAATGTTCACATTTATGTGTAGATATAGTTCCCAAAATATAAAATTAAAATATTGATAATTATATTCCTTAGAATCAGATGACTCATTGGGCCTAAATTGGTGTATATTAGTCATGAAGTACACAAATGATGAGAATGGATGTTCATAATGAAAATGCACTAACTCAGGCCCATACGATCAAAAATGAACATTTAATACCATTAAAATGTAATTAAAATATATGTGTTTATTTGATAATCACACCCCCAACTTGATACTTTCTAGTCCCGAGCAAATAATTCAATGATTTTATTTGAATTCCTTTCTTCAAACACATTATAACAAGCAGTGCTCACAATGTAAACTGCACACAAATATATTTTTATAACCTACCAAGATAATTTAAAGCAAGATGAATTTAAAAGAAGATCCCAATCCCAAGCCCATTCCTTTGATCAAATCCATCATCACACTTCATCCAACTCAATTAGGTGTAACGATGTGTTGTGAATCACAATAGATATGGGGGTTCATTTTCATTCAAGGGGGAAATCATGGAAGATCTAGGTGGAATCACATTTAATCCTAATATGAGTATTATTAATTCCTCTTTTTTTGGATTTTTTTTGCAATATTTCTATAGTAATTGAGATTGCAGTTAATCAAATTAACCCATGTATCAAGACTTTGTCGATGACTCCCAGACTCAAAGGCCTTAGGGCACCAAGTGAAGCCCACATACTCGGGCTTCATCTCGAGTTAACTTAATCAAAAACAAAGTCATATTACCATAAATAGAGATAGATTGAAAAACTCAGGGCTAGAAAACTCTAGAGTCACGATCCCCAAGTGCTGAAAGCCTCACATTTTATCAATCCATTGATCTACACGCAATTTTTTTTTTAATTTTTTTTTATTTTTTTTTTATTTTTTTAATACTCATATTATTCATGAAAATAACACCAGCCTATTCTATTTATTATGGGACCCCAAATATTCAAATTAGTACCCCACAGTCTAGAGGACGTGCATTGTGGCATTTTGATTTAATGGATGAAAATAAAAATGATGAAAATTTTCATTGGACAACCAAACTTCAAAAATCGATGCTTTTAAGCTTAATCATGAATTAAATTAAGAGTCAAGGAAATAAAAGTTATTTTCTATGTAGTTTTAATGTGAGAAAAGATGTTATTATATGAATGATAAAGGAATTTTACTTCTTTTTTATCATTGTTTTTTTAAACAAACATTTTGTTTCCACACCCCCAACTTAGAATGAAAATGTCCCTAGTTTCGTAAAAATAAAATTTAGAATGAGGTAGAGGAATAAAAAGGGATTTAAATAAGGAAATTTAAATATGAGGATCATGGAATGAAGTCACCTGGTGGTTGAAGTTTGAAGTTCTTGTCGCTCGAATTTAGTCTTTTGATATCCATGTCGCTTGCAAAGTTCCCTAGTGGAAAAAGGAAAACAAAAAAACAAAACAAAACAATATATATATATAAGTAAAATATAAGTATATATGTAAAAATTATAGAATAAGTAAGTACATTAAGTCTTAGGTCAGTGGTAAGTGTGTGCCCATGTCTCCCTTTGGTCCCGGGTTCGAGTCCTCGCGGCTTCGCCGGTTGTGACGGGGTTTGCCCCACGGTTTATGGTGTGTCCCCTTTTTAATTATTATATTATTTTTATTATTTTTATTATTTTTATCTTAACCTATAAAATAATAAAAATACAACAAAATAAACTGCTGATACATTGTCTTCTTTTTAAATTTATGGGTAACATATTACTCAAGGATCACACCACGTGACACAGATGAATATGGTGCTCCCCTTTCGTACCCATCCATACTCATAATAGAGGAACATGTCAAAAGTCTATTTTTTTATTTTTGAATATAAAAATGATTAATTAATCTTATTTGAAAAATAACGATGATTCAGAAAGATTAGAAACATAAAAACCACGGGTTGCCTCCCGTGCAGCGCTTTGTTTAACGTCGTTAGCCCGACATAGATCCTAAATTTATCAATTTTTTCCTAGTTCATAGATTGGCTCAATTAACTCAACATCTATTTCCTGTTTATTGAATGATTCAATTAATGTTTTTAACCTCTGACCATTGACCTTGAAAATGTTACCACTAGTGGGATCTTGAATCTCTACTACCCCATGGGGGTATACATGATGCACTATGAAAGGAACTGACCATCTAGACCTTAACTTTCCTGGGTGTAAATGAAGTTTTGAACTATACAAGAGCATAAGTTTTCCCGGTTCTAAATGTTTTACCTTGATATTCCTAGATTGGTAGGCTTGAACTCTAGATTTATTAATCCTTGAATTTTCATATGCCTCCATCCTTAGTTCCTCCAGTTCATTGAGATCTAATGTCCTTTTTGTTCTGTCCAATGAGAGATCATAATCCATTTTCTTAATTGCCCAAAAGGCCTTATGTTCAATCTCCACTGGAAAATGGCATGATTTACCATAAACGAACCTATATGGGGATATTCTTAAAATGGTTTTATATGCGGTTCTATAGGCCCAAAGAGCATATAAGAGTTTCTCATACCAATCTTTCCTAGAGGGGTTGACAGTTTTTTCAAGAATTTTCTTAATCTCCCTATTCTCTTACTCAGATTGACCATTGTTTTGAGGATGGTATGAAGTGTACACTTTATGAGAAATACCATACTTAGACATGAGTGAAGAGAATGGTGGTTGTAGAAATGGGTTCCTCGATCACTGATTATAGCCCTAGGAATTCAAAATCTTGAAAATATGTTCTCTTTCAGAAATAGAATCACAACTTGATGATCATTGGACTTAGTGGGAATGGCCTCAACCCATTTTGAGACATAATAAACAGCTAAGAGTATGTAGAGGTATCCCCGAGATCTTGGGAAGGGGCCCATGAAATCAATTCCCCAACAGTCAAAGATTTCAACCACTAAGATGGGAGTGAGTGGTATTTGATTCCTTTTTGTGATGGACCCTACTTGTTGACACCTAGGACAGCTTTGACAAATTTTGTAGGAGTCCCTTGAGAGGGTGGGCCAGAAGAGACCACATTGAAGAATCTTACCAGATGTTTTCTTAGAGGAGAAGTGACCACCACATGCCTCACTATGACAGAATTTAAGGATGGACTCTTGTTCAGATTCTGGAACACACCTCCTAATGACTTGGTCAGGGAAGAACTTATAGCGGTATGGATCATCAAACACATAGTGTCTAATATCAAAAAGGAATTTCCTTCAAGCTTGAGTCCCTAATAATTTTGGAATGACTCCTGTAAATAAGAAATTGGTTATGTCGGCATACCAAGGGTAGTCACTCACATAGTATAGGTGTTCATCAGGAAATGAATCAGACACAGGAAGGTGATTTGACTTGCCTTTGAATTCCATCCTAGAGAGGTGATCAACTACAACATTTTCAATTCCCTTTTTATCCTTGATTGTGGGGTCAAATTCTTGTAAGAGAAGAACCCACCTAATCAATCTAGCCTTAGCATCTTATTTTTGGAAGAGGTAATTTAGTGCTGAATGGTCAGTGAACACAGTGATGGGGGATCCTAAGAGGTAGGACCTAAACTTATCTAAGGAAAACACAATGGCAAGTAACTCCTTTTAAGTGGTGGTGTAGTTGATTTGGGCATAATTTAAGGATTTTCTTGCATAATCAATGACATAAGAAGTTTTATCACATCGTTGTCCTAACACAGGTACTATAGCAAAGTAACTGGCATCACACATAAGTTCGAAAGGAAGGTTCCAATTTGGAGATTTCATTATGGGGGGATAGGTGAGAGAGGATTTGAGGGTTGAGAATAAACCCTCACAACTTTCTGTCCAAACAAATGGAGCATCCTTTACTAGGAGAGCACAAAGGGGACGGGATATTGAACTAAAGTCTTTGATGAATCTTCTGTAGAAACCAGCATGTCCTAAGAAAAACCTCACCTCCTTGATATTTTTGGGTGATGGAAGGTGACGAATGATGTCAACCTTGGATTTATCAACTTCAATCCCCCTAGATGAGACCAGATGGCCTAGAACTTGTCCCTCTTTAACCATGAAATGGCATTTTTCCCAGTTTAGGACCAGATTCTTTTCTTCACATCTTGACAAGACTCTCTCCACATTATGCAGACATCCCTCAAATGTATCCCCAAACACAGAGAAGTCATCCATGAAGACCTATAGAAAATCCCCTACCATGTCTGAGAAGATTCCCATCATGCACCGCTGGAAGGTTCCAGGGGCACTGCATAACCCGAAGGGCATACGTTTGAAAGCAAAGGTTCCGAATGGACATGTGAATGTAGTCTTCCCTTGATCCTCTAGGGAGACCTCAATTTGATTATACCCCGAGTACCCATCTAAGAAACAGTAGAAGGCATGACATGCCACACTCTCAAGGACTTGGTCAATGAATGGTAAGGGGAAATGGTCATTCTTGGTGAATGATTTTAGCTTCCTATAGTCAATGAAGACCCTCCATCCACTACTCACCCTTGTTGGAAGAATCTATCCATCCTCATTGGTTATCACTATGATTCCAGCCTTTCTTGGAACCACTTAGATTGGGCTCACTCACTCACTCTCAGCTATGGGATATATGATACCATCTTTTAACAATTTCAGAAGTTCCTTCCTTACTACCTCCATGAGATTAGGATTGAGTCGTCGTTGAGGTTGATGACATGGATTTGAATCAGATTCCAGAACAATCCTATGAGTCCCAACAAGTGGTATAATCCCAGGAATATCAGAAAGGGTCCAACCAATGGCTTTCTTATGCTTCCTAAGGACATATAGAATCATCCTTTCATGATTGGATTCAAGAGAAGAAGAAATGACAATAGGATGTGTTTGATTTTCCCCTAGGAAAGCATACTTGAGTGTAGCAGGAAGTTCCTTCAATTCAAGATCAGGTTGGTTCGGAATTTCAACAGAAGATTGGTACATTGGATTATGTTCAATTTCTTTTTTTAGAGTTTCAAATATGATTGATTCCCCACATGTAGAAGTTTCAGCTACAAGATTGTATTGATCAGATTTAGGGAAGGAATTTGGAGTGGTCTCCATGAAAGTGGTTTCTTGAAAGGTTTCACTGATTGATGGACCTAAGACTTCATCATAAGAGAAATTTGAAAATGATTCAAGCCAAGGAGATAAAATTCCTTCATATGAACAAAGGAAATCAATCTCATCCTGACTTAAACCTTTGTCAAATATTCCTTGATGTTCCATGGATTCATTATCAATGATTCCTATCATGTTTACTTCATGAATGTCCTCATCATACCCTATTTGTGAGCTTGCATTATAGATTTTCAAGTCAAGACTCATGTTCCCAAAGGTAATGGTCATGTTCCAAATTTGAATATGGATAACAGAGATGATTGTTGCAAGGAAAGGACGACCAAGGATGATTGGGGTTTGTTCCTTATTTCCTATGTTTGGAAGGTTGTCAAGGACAATGAAATCAACAGGGTAGATGAAGTTTTCAACCTTTACCATAACGTCCTTTAAAATCCCCTTTGGAACCCTAATGCTACGATCAGCAAGTTGAAGTGTGACAGATGTGGATTGGAGTTCTTCTAGGCCTAACTGGCAGTACACAACATATGGGATGATATTGACACTAGCACCTAGATCACACAAGGCCTTGAAAACTTTTCTTTCTCCTAGTTCAACATTAATGTAAGGGAAACCTGGGTCTTTCAACTTAGGAGTAACGGTCCCTTGAATGGTGGTACTCACATTAGCAGCCAAAAGGACTTGGTTTTTATGTGAAAATTTTCTTTTAAAAGTGCACAAGTCTTTAAGGTACTTTGAGTAGGCAGGTATGGTTTGGATTGCATCGAGAAGGGGTATGTTCATCTGGACTTGTGAAAAGATTTCCCTCAATGTTTCACTCAGTTAAGGCTTGGGTTTCCCCCTCATGCATTGAAGAAATGGTGTAGGTTTTGGGGTTGTTTGTTGAAGAGTTGTTTCCTTAACAATGTTATATGTTTCCTCTGTTTGATCTTGTGGTTCATTTGAATTTTCATCCAAGTTTGAATCTTTAGGTGGGTTCTGAATTAGTTGTTCAGGTTTCTCAATTTATTTCCCACTTATTAAAACAGTCACATCCTTTAGTTGTTCATGAGTTGTTTGAGTGCAACTTGACTCTCCCCTTGAAGTTGAGGATGGCACTACCTGAGTAGGCATGGGTGGCTTTCTAGTTTTTATGGTTTGAAGTACTTGTTTAAGTGAAGAGACTTCTGAGTTCATACTTTCCATTTGTTTTCATAGTTTTTCTAGTAGGCTTTGTGGAATAGTTTGGGTGGGTGCTTGAGTATGTTGGTTTATCCCAGGGGGAAATTTTGGAGGTGGGATGGTTTGTTGAAAATGGACTGGTGGCTGTTGGTATTGGATAGGTTGGGTTTGGAACTGGTTATGGTTTTGGTAGTTCTGATGGGGGTAAGTATTTTGTCCCTGTGGTTGGCTAGGTTGTTGTTTATCTTTCCAGTGGAAGCCTGGCTGGTCATTACACCTTGGGTTGAAGTTGTTTTGGTATTGAGGCTTTTGAAAGTTCAAAGCATTTACTTCCGCTGCAGGTCCTTCTAAAATAACATCCTTGATGGATGGAATAGTTGGGTATTTGTCTTTCTTATGTTCATGTTTGTCACAAATTGTGCAAACAAGTTCTACATTTTGGATTTCATGGACTTTCCTAAGGTCTATCTCTTCAAACTTCCTAGAGAGTGCTGCGAGTTTAGCCCTAAGGCTTTCCTCTTCTCTAAGTGTATCAATTCCAGTAGTTATTTGTGGCTTTTAATAATAAGTTGAAGTTCCCCATGTTTGGTTTTGTTCAGAAAGGCTTTCTAGATACTCGTAAGCATCATTTGGGGCTTTGTTTTTAAAGGTTCCATTAAACATCATGTTAATGAATTGTTTGCTCCCTGGGCCCAACCCTTCATAGAAAATTATCACTTGTTCAGGAATAGAAAAAGCATGGTGTGGAACCATGTTTAGAGTGTCTTTGAACCTCTCCCATGTTTCATAGAATGACTCTCCCTCTTTTTCAAAAAAGTTTTGGATGCTGTTTTTAAGTGCAATTGTTTTGTGGTGGGGAAAGTATTTTTTGTAGAATTCTCTTTGTAGTTGGTCCCAAGAGTTTATGGATGATGGTATCAAATTTTTTAGCCAATTTTTAGCTCGATCCTTTAATGAAAAAGGAAATAGCTTCATCTTAGCTGATTTTAGTTGATGTGGGGGACACATGGTTTCTACAATGTCATAGAACTCCTTAATGTGAAGGTAGGGCATCTCGGACTCCATTCCATGGAATGTGGGAAGATGGTTTAGGAAATGGGGTTTAAAGATGTAGTTGGAATCTACTAGGGAATTGTTTCTAATGCATGAGGGGTAATTGGTCCAGGAAGGTCTGAGTTAGTCATTCATGGTTTGATCGACCGCATTCCCCAAGTTTGGGGCTGCCTCATTTGGGTTTCCATTTTGGTTTCCACCCGGGTTTATGAGTTGGTTTCTTTGAAGACCTTCCATTGAAATGGGCTCAATTTTTGACTCTAGAGTATTAGGAAGATTAGGATCTAATTGAATGAGTTCTCTTGGTGTACTTGACTCTCCAACCCCAGGACTATCCACCCTAACTATATGGTTTGATTGATCATGGGTGTAGGCGAACATGCGCCAAAAGAAAAAAAATGAGAAAGGGATAAGATAAGAGAATTTGGATGAGAAAAGAAGAAATGGGGGAGAATATAATGGGTGTTTAGATGAATTACTTGGGTCCTCTACAATGGCGCCAAAATTTTATTCTCGCTCAAATTTACCCAAGATATGAAGGTAGAACGGTCCTTGTAGTCTAACTTGGGTTGTCGAATCCATAGAGACCTAAGAAGTAACCTATAGACACGCACATTCTAAGGACTATTTTTGGTTATGATGTGGCCAACTTGGGTTTATTTTATAAGGGTTTAAAGGAATTATAAGAGACTTAAGTTAATTCAATTTAAAAGAATGAGTTGATCCTATGTTATCGCTCGGGGTGGATTGGACGTATTTCCTTTTTAATGATTTCAATTTCTTATATTTGAGATGAGTTCATTTAAGGAGATAAAACAACATCATCACTTACTGGTTTAATTCCTACACCCTTTAATACTAATCACCTATACACTTGAAGGATCAATGTTTTGAGAACATCAAGGTAAAGTTTCGTATTAGCACTTGAAGTGTGTGGCCTTAAATTCAATAAGGACGATGGAGTTTAAAAATCATCAAATAAAAATATCAATTAAAGAAGTGATTATAAATTAATGAGGTGATAAATAACATCCAATCCAGCCCCTTGCTACTCCCATAGATCAACCCATAAGTGGGTTATCCCTCCATTGATCTCATGGTTTCAATGGAAGTGGAAAGTAGACTCATGAGGGAGGAAATGGAGAAGTAAAGAAAACAACAAAAATAAAATGATCACTCCACCGTTGTGTGAATAATTTCACAAGGTTTGGTGTGAATAATTTCACACCTTGATCCAACAGTATCAAATTGATATGAAGGAAAATATAATAAGATTAGAAGAAGAACTTTTATTAAGAAACTAATGTGAATTGAACAACTTACATGTGAAAGACAAATTTGAGACAACAAAATTGCAGCATAACATTATAATTGAACAAAGCATCCAAGATTCTCAACTCCTCCACCACCACTGCCTTAAATAAAAATTTTGGAAGCCTTGGTTCGAGCCTCAAACAGTACAAAGCATCCATCTTGATTATGGTAGGCCTAGGGTGGTGGAAAGCTTGTGGAACTTAGACTTTTCCACATTTGACCCGAGGTGGCAGCCAGATTTCATCCACCGAACAGACACGCTTTGATGTCCTTCTATATGTTCGAATCCGAGTGGGCCATAGAAGAATAAAATAGTTCTTCGGATATCTCCTAACCTCCTGTAAAATATGGTCCCATTTTGAGTTGTATAGTATGAGATATGATCAGATAAGTGGGCTGTTTTTCTGGGCCGCAGAATATGGCCCAGAATTGTTTCTCTAAATTGGTCCGCCTTAATGACCACCATAGAAGCTGCATTAGCATTATATCCTGAAGATTGATTTATTCCTAAACATTGTTTCTATCATCCCACAAAATTTGGGATTCATTGGGCCTGTATGTTGGGCCCCCCAGTCTAATAAGTGGGCTGGTGTCCAATCTGCCTTCTCTAGAATTGCTTCCATTCATCTCTAAATATCACCATCATCGTTTATGAATCATCCATTGATCCCTGAATGAAAAATGTTTACATTTAAGTGTTGATATAGTTCCCAAAATATCAAATTAAAATATTGATAATTACATTCCTTAGAATCAGATGACCCATTGGGCCTAAATTGTTGTATATTAGGCATGAAGTGCACAAATGATGAGAATGGATGTTCATAATGAAAATGCACTAACTCAGGACCATAAGATCCAAAATGAACATTTAATACAATTAAAATGTAATTAAAATATATTTTTTTATTGGATAATCAGTATTTATATCGGAATATATTATTTAACAAATTTATATTTTTTAACAAGTATATATGAATCTATTTTCCTATTTAGTAATAGTTATGTGTTTTAATTTAATTTTAATAATGTGTAGGCACATTGTGATATATGTGGATAAAAGTTGTATCACGTTACTAAGAAACACACCTCAATATGCTAAGGGTTTGGAGGAGTTTTTATATTTTCCAATTTCCAATCAATCTATTGATGGGAGAAAATATTTCCATGTCCTAAATGTAAATTTAGAATATGTTTGAAGAGAGATGAAGTTGATGAACACTTGATATTAAATAAATTCCATGATCAATATTTGTGTTGGATTTGGTATGGAGAATCAAAAGATATGAAAAGATTCAGCGCTAATTTCAATCCACAGAATTAGCTCCCAACTTCGTTGACACTGGAAAATGAAATGAAAAACATAATAAATGTTGCATTCAGCATTGCAAGACACCAACATCAACATCAAAACATATCATAACAATTGTTTGAGGGTGATACAAATAAAAAAATGACAAGTTTTTTTTGATATAGTAGGACAACCAAATCAATATTGTAACATATCATTTGATCTACCTCTATATTATGTGGAGACTAATGTAAGGGTGAATTTCACTGAGTAGACATATGTGTTTTATGGGTTAGTGGATGATGGAAATTAATATTTTTATAGTGTACGTTTGAAATATTCAGAACTCTATTTTCTGCTTAAGTTGTACCATATCAAATGCTTATGTGGAATTACAAATAAGGTGATGTTAATGATATTGAAATTGTTTCATGATGAATTTCTTGAAGAATAGATACCTGAGTCTTTTTATGATATGAAAAATGATGTTATCACTCTTAGTCTGAATAATTAAAAAATTCTTGTGTTTCCCAATGATTGTATTCTTTATTGGGGAGAAGATTCAAGCACACAGGATTGTGAGAAATGTTCTTCTTCTAGATTTTAGTATATGGGTGATGTTTGAATTCCAAATCAACATAATACCATTAAGAAGAAGAAAATGAACACACCTACAGAGGTTTTTCTTTACTTTCCTTTAAGGCCTTGATTGCAAAGATTATTCATGTCATCGAAAACTGACAAACACATGAAGTGGCATTCAATAGATAATAGCAATGATGGGTTAATGTGACATATAATAGATTCACAATAATGGAAGATATTGGATTCATTAAATCTAGATTTCTCATCTGATCCTATGAATGTTTGATAAGGATTGATTGTTGATGTATTCAAACCATTTGGGACTTTGAGTACCAGTTATAGCATTTGGCCGGTTATTTTTATCCCTTGCAATCTGCATCTGTGTATGCGTAACCAAAAAACTTATTTTATCATTTAGATGATTATTCTTGGAAAAAATTTCTTGGAAATGATATTTATGTATACTTTCATCCATTAATGGAAGAATTATAGAAGTTATGGAGCAACGGTGTTGAGACATATGATGCATCTTCTATAACAATGTTCAAAATGCAAGCTGCTCTAAAGTGGACCATTAGTGACTTCCCTATACTTGGGAATTTATCTTGTGGGAAAATTTAAAAAGTTTTGGCTTGTCCTGTTTATAACTTTGATTTTTATCCCGAATGGAATCCTCACAGCAGAAAATGGTGCTTCTAGTGTCATCGAATATTTCTCAATTCACCTCAAATATTTCCGCTGAAAAGTTAAAATTCAATGGTTTTATTGATCATAGAACACCTATAAAGTTGTTAATAGGTTCTGAAATATTGGGGCAACATGAAAATATTGAAATATAATTGGGGAAGGGGCATCATTTGAACGATATAGGGAAACAAGTTCGAATTTCATCATCAAGTGAAATCAAAATGCAAAAATGGAAGAAAAAATGTTTATTCTTCAAACTTCCATATTGGAAATTTAATTTGTTGCAGCATAATATTGATGTGATGCATATTGACAAGAATATTTGTGACAATTATATCTTTAAATTTCTTAATGATAATGAAAATTTTAAGGATCATCTAAATGCTCAAAAATACATACAAGCAATGAACATAAAGTGTGATATCTAGCCAGATGATAAGTGAATGTATTCTCCAGCAATTTTTTCAATGAAAAATATGGATAAAGATACATTCCTTTGAATTTTAAAACATGTGAAGGTATTTTATGGGTATTCAGGTAACATATCAAGGTGTGTCGACATAAAACATTATAATTTACATTGATTGAAAATACATGATTCACATATTTTGTTACTGCAGTTACTTCCATTAGCATTGTGTACATTATTACCTACAAAGCTTAATGTTGTTGTACTCCAATTCTAAACAATTTTTAAACAAATATTTGAGAAATATCTACATTTATTTTAGTTTGAAAACCATCAGGAGATATTTGTATTCACACTTTTTTCAATAGATATGATCGTTCCTCTATCCCTTCTTACTATCATGATGCATGTGACTATGAATTTGGTTGAGGGAGCTAAATTAGGAGGCCCCGTACATTATTTATGGATTTACCCAATTGAGAGATAATTTATTTATATAATTTATTTCAATAAAAATTTATTTTCACTTCATTAAATACATTATTATGTTTTTTTATTCTGTTTCACAGATATCTGGGACATTTGAAATCATACGTGAAAAATAAAGCTCAACATGAAGGCTCTATTTATGAAATATATTTGGCATAGGAGTGTCTTAACTTTTGTACTAGATACTTGGATGATATTGAGATAATATTAAATTGATTTGGACATATTGACGACACATTGACTCAATATGAAATACATGAGAAATCAAAAATCATTCCAGCTATTGGCCGATCAGTTGGGAGGAGCTCAAATGATACACTAATAAAAATGAAATTATTACAGGCACATATATATGTACTTCTAAATAGTGAAATTAAAAATCCATTTATTAAATAGTTTAGGATACAAAAAAAGATACAAATGAGAGGATGAACAATAAATGGGAAAGATATAAAAAAATCTATTAATAAAGATGTTTTCGATGAAGGGTGGAGTGTGGTTGCTCACGTAAAACAAAGAGACTTGTATGATATGGGTGATGAAGTGGAACATTTGACCTCTAACATTGAATCCCATCAACAGTAAGTAGAGGACTTATTTTTCCATCATAATATTGAAAATATTAGTCTTACAAGAATAGATGAAGTATATTAAGTAATGATGGAGCAGGAAACCGACATGATTGAAGAAGAAAATGATTGTATGTGTATTTATCCATTTATTTATCAAACACCTATGTCATCTATGAAGTAATTAATTATCATTGTTACATATATTTCTCTCGTTATTACTATGAATCTATTATCATTTCTATTTTTTTCTACGTGAATTTTTTGAAATAAATGTTCTGAACATAATTTTATTTGATTAAATAAAAGGAATCCCAAGGATGAAGCATTATACTCACACTAAAGGGTCAAAGAGTTTTTCTATAAATGATCTACTATGGTAATATTTTCATTAGTATAAATATTTATTAGAAAATTTTAGTAGTTTAATATATTAAATTTCTGATTTTATCTTTTTTGTAATGTAGTCATAGAGTTTAGGCCACCAAGCATCCCAAATAGAAGTGTGGTGGAATGTTCATAAAAAATCTGATGGGTGTTTTGTTAATGAGACATCTAAATATGTTTGGGTATGAATTCATTTTTCATTAAAATTACTTATTATTAGTTTTCACTATGTTAATATATATTTCATCTAATTTGACTGATATTTGTTTTATAGGTAAAAATTTAAAGAACAATGGGATTTCAATCCCACAAATTCCTAATTAGTTTCCCAGGATGACCCAGTTGGTAATGTCCTTTGGAAAGAGCATCTTGGTCGAGCACGTAGGATGAGTTTTGGACTATTACCATATGAGGTCTTTGGCAAGAAAACGAGGATTAAAAGTGATGACTGGTGGTGAGAAGGAAAACCACACAACTTCAAAATCATTAATTTCACAAACTTTTATTGATTTTAAGTTTAAATATAAATTTATAACATTGTTTAATTTTCAATATAATTGTCCTACAGGTGCTCGTAGTAGGAAGTAGAGATGGAGATATAGAGGGTGACGTGAAGAGTTCATCACTGGGAAATGATTAGTAGAGAGGGTTTTTTCATGTAACAGTACATCCAATGTGGGTATTTTTATCTTTTAATTATATTTTTTAAGGGAGCGGGACAACAGGTTTCTTATGTATATGTTGTATAACCATGTGTCTATATGATGTTTTTCAACTTTCAATGGAGATTGAAATTTCTTTATGATCACATATGATGTTTACTTTCTTGTCTCTCTTTTACATATATGATGATCTGACTATTATATTCTACTATTTCCCACTTATTTTTTATGGCTCCTTACTAAGTATTTTTATACTCTCACCTACATGGTCTTTGCATTCATGATTTTTTTCATATACATACAACTGGTAGATAGTGTCCTTAGAGGACCTAGTATCTATGGAACATAGAAGTAAGTGGAGGAACTGACCAATTTTGGTTGTCAAACATAAGGATCTTGAGTTGGTAACTCATCCTATTTTCACTTTCAGTTGTTTCTAGATTGGGAACTACATTACTTTTTCTCATATAGGCATGTATTTTAACCTTTTCCTTTTTGGGATATTTATCTATCTTATTCTTATTTATTCCCTAGAGGTTACTACATGAATTTTTTAAACCAATAGGTTTTATTTTATTATACCTATGAAGTCTTCCATGGAGTTTAGTGTGTGTCTGTGTTTGTTCATGTACAATTAGATATAAACTCACACTTCATTGATATTCTTACTTTTTTCTTGTCACAATACCTTCAACTATTGGGGGTGAACCTGTGGTGTAACTCTTTTCTTACTGGTGTCCCAAGTAGGTTCTCTATAGGTCATGTCATGACACAAGAATCCATGGTTTTCTCCAAGACCATAATCTTTATCTAACCCCACCAATTATAGGAAAGTATGTACCCTTTTCCAAATCTCATATCATAACTTAGTCCTACTGACCAAGGATCGTTCTATGTTATCTATCTCTAAACTAAGGTCCTATATCAATTATCCATACAAGGATATCTCAATCCTATAATATATAATATAACCCCTATCTATCAGACCCTTTGTTATATTAGTATCCTCTTGTTTTCACCTTCGTGGTTAGAGAATAATATTGATGTCTTGGGTGATCTCCCTTTTGGGAGATTTTTCTGCTCTATTTCTCCACGAACCCTATTTTTTGTGCTTTGTTATGTTAGTCTTGGATAGGTTGTGGGGATGTAATCACATAACATGGACTATGTGGATTCTTGTTGGTATAAGACATAGATTTAATGATTATCCACTGAATTAGGATAATCTTCATTATTAATATCTATAATATTCATGTGATTTGTAATTCATAAACATTTTTTTAGTGCATTTTACAATTTGAACGTTATTTCATATTTTAATTATAATTCCTTATTAAAATGCACTATCACATGGTACATTTTTTAACATAATGTAAAGTGCCCAATGATCTTGATTTTATTTTCATATTTAATTTTAAGGTTTCTCATTACAGTGTTTACAATACATACTTTTGGAGTACTTGAAGATACATATTGGAAGACCACAAAAATTGGCTTGAACAAACAACATTCTGGGTGAAGTGAACTGGACATCATCCCAATAAACCTAATGTAGTGGCCAATATCCAAGCCCAAAAATTCTTAAATGTGAACTAAATATAGAGAAAATCATGGAAAAAATTTCAATAAACTGTGGGAAAAGCTAATACAGATGTTTTAATGGAGTTCCAGGTGGCCCATGTTGGAGATAAAATTCTGACCAGATTCTTCAGTCCAGAAAAACAACCCCCTAATTTAATCATATATCGAAAACCACAATTTAATTTGGGCAGAAATTTTACAGAGATCTATTAGCCATTATAAAATTCATGTTTTTCTTTTATACACCACTCAAATTCCGCCATCTTGAAGAAGATTTAGGCCCCTCTGTTCGGTGGATGAAAGCTAGCTGCCACTTCAGGTCAAGGATAAAGAATTCCACTCTCCCTTACTTTCCACCACCCTAAGCCTACAATACTCAAGTGGGATCATTTGTAATGAAGGGATCTCAAACCAATCCTATTTAAATGCCTATTTAATGCAGTTTTGGTGGATGAGTTTATCATCTTTGCTGTTTTCTTTCATTTTAATGTTATACTACAGTTTTGTTGTCTCAAGTTTTTCTTTCACATGTAAGTTATTCTAATTCATCTTAATTTCTTAATAAAATTTATTCTTGTCCTTTTATTCTATTATTCTTCATATCACATTTATATTGTTGTCTCAAGGTGTGAATTTATTAATACTAATCACTGTAAAATTATCACACAACAGTGGAGTGATCGTTATTTCATTGTTTTTTTACATCTCCATTTCCTCCCTCATAAGTCTACTTCTTGCTTCCAATGAAAACATAGAATTAATGGAGGGATAAACCACATATGGGATGATCTAATGGAGTATAAATGGGATGTATTGGAGGTTATTTATCTCCTCATTAATGTCTAATCACTTCTTTTAATAGAGATTTTTATTTGATGATTTTAAAACTTCTTCGTCCTTATTGAATTTGAAGGCCACATAATTCAAGTACTAATACAAACCTTTACCTTGGAGTCCTCATAAATTTTATCCTCCAAGTGTATAGATTATTTATATTATGGTTTTCTGGTATAAAATCAATTTGTGATGAAGTTGTTTGATCTTCTTGAATAAAACCATCTCGAATATAAGAAATTGAAATAGTTAAAAAATAATTTCATCCAATCCACCCATTGTAATAACCTAAGATAAACCCTAATCATAATTTGATTTCACTTAAGTCTCATAGTGTTCACTTAAAAATATCTAAAATCAACCCAAATTTGGCCACTTAATAGGCAAAATCAGTCCATATAATGTGCGTGTCTATAGGTTTTTTCTTATATCTCTGAGGAATCGACAACCCAAGCTACTCTATATTTGATCACTTAACCCTAAAAACTAGGGTAAATTTGGGTGAGAACAAATTTTGGAACCATTTATAGGTACCCAGGTAATTCATCTCAAAACCCATTCTATTATCTCCTATTTATTCTATTCTCATCCAAATTCTCTTATCTTTTCCTTTTCTCATTTTTTTTCTTTTGGCGCATGCCTGCCTACACCCATGACTACTCAAATCGTCTAGTTATGGGGGATAGTCCTAGGGTTGGGGAGTCAAGTACACCAAGGTAACTTTTTCCATTATATCTTAACCTTCCTAGTACTCTAGAGTCAAAAATTGAGCCCATTTTAATTGAAGGTCTTTAAAGAAACCAACTTTTAAACCCGGGCAGGAACCAAAATGGAAATCCAAATGAGGCGGCCCCAAACTTGGGGAATGTAGTCGATTCACCCATGAATTACTACCTCACACCTGCCTAGAAAAATTCCCCCTCATAAATTAGACAAAATTCCCTAGAAGATTGCAACTACATATTTAGACCCCATGTCCTAAATCACCTTCCCACATTCCATGGAATGGAGTTCGAGATGTCCTAATGTCATGTTAAGGAGTTCAATGACATTGTAGAAACCATGTGATCCCCACATCAACTATAATCAGCTAAGATGTGGCTATTTCCTTTTTCTTTAAATGATAGAGCTAAAAATTGGCTAAATAATTTGAGACCATCATCCATCAACTCTTGGGACTAGTTAAAAAGATAATTATATAAAAAATACTTCCCCCACCACAAAACAATTTCACTTAAAAAGGGAATCCAAAACTTTTTATTAAAAGAGGGAGAGTAATTCTACCTAACATGGTAGAGGTTCAAAGACACCCTAAACATGGTTCCGCCCCATGGTTTTCCTGTTCCTAAATAAGTGATAATTTTTTATGAAGTTCTGGGTCCGAGGAACAAACAATTCATTAACATGATGTG
This sequence comes from Viscum album, assembly GCA_963277665.1. Classification (NCBI taxonomy): domain Eukaryota; kingdom Viridiplantae; phylum Streptophyta; class Magnoliopsida; order Santalales; family Viscaceae; genus Viscum; species Viscum album. The sequence continues at coordinate 834,952,523 of OY728126.1, read as the reverse complement.
TAATGGAACTTTCAAAAACAAATCCCCAAATGATGCTTACGAGTATCTAGAAATCCTTTTTGAACAAAATCAAACATAGGAAACATCACCTTACTATTAGAAGCCATCCATATTTGGTGGAATTAACACACTTAGGGTAGAGGAAAGCCTTAGGAATGAACTCGCAGCATTCACTAGGAAGGTTCAAGAGATAGAACTTAAGAAAATTCATGAAATCCAAACTGTAGACCATGTTTGAAATTTTTTTGACAAACATGACAACAAAATAGGCAACATCCAAACCATTCCATCCATCAAGGATGTTCTCCTAGGAGGACCACCTGCTGAAGTCAATTCCCTAAACTTCAAAAATCCCCAATACCAAAACACATTCAACCCAAGGTATAATGACCACCCAGACTTACACTGGAAATATAACCAACAACCTAGCCAATGATAAGGACCAAACCCCTACCGTACACAAAATTTCCAAAACCATAAATAGTTTCAACCACAACCTGTCCAATACCAACACCATCATTTACAATACAAACAACCCATCCAAAAACTCATGCAACAACCAATCCAACAACCAAAGTATCCTCCTGGGATAAACCAACTGGCACAAGCCCCTACTCAATATGTCCCTCTACCAATCCTTGAACAGTTTTTTAAACAAATAGAGAAAATGAACTCAAAAGTATCATCCCATAAACATGAACTACAAACCACTAAAACTGGGAAAGAACCCATGCCTACTCATGTGGTACCATCCTCAAATTTAAGGGGAGAATATAGGTACACACAAACCTCTCATGAACAAATCAAAGCAGTGACTATTTTAGGAAGAGGGAAATCCATTGAGAATCCTAAACAAGCCATTCAAAAATCATTAAACGCTTCAAAAATGGATGAAAATGATGAAGAAGAACCCATAGATTCTGAAAAACACAATGAGAAAGTGAAGGAACTACAACCACACCAAAGAGTCAAACCACATGCTCTCATCCCTCAATGCATGAGGGGGGAAACCAATACTGAATTGACTAAAACATTGAGGGAAATATTCTCACAAGTCAAGGTGAACATTTCACTCCTTGATTCTATCCAAACCATTTCTTCATACTAAAAATACCTAAAGGACCTATGCACATTTATAATGAAATTATAACATAAGACCCAAGTCATTTTGCAGCAAATGTTAGCCCAAAAATCCCAGGAACCCTTCCACCAAAAATAAAATATCCAGGATGCCCTTACATCAATGCTGAACTAGGAGAGAAAAAAGTTGTCAAAGCCTTGTGTGATCTAGGTGAATGTTTTGATCTCATTCCCTATGATGTGTACTATATGTTAGTCCTGGAAGAGCACCAACCCACATTTGTCACACTTCAAATTTCTGATCGTAGAAATAGGGTTCCAAAGGGGATTTTAAAGTATGTTATGGTAAAATTAGAAAACTTCATCTACCCTGCTGACTTCATTTTCCTTGACAATTATCCAAACTTGGTCAATATAGAACAAACCCTGTAACACCCTGATATTTTATGAGAATTATTATTTTTAATTTCTTTGATGTCTTTTCTTGTACGCTTCACCAAAATTAGCTTGTGCTGTATGCAACACTGTATTAGCTTGCAGTATACGCAACACTATTTTTGGCTTGTGATGCACACAATTTCAATTTCTTTCGAATAAAATTCATTTTACACAACAACAAGTATATATTTTGATCAATGTATAATTGAACTATATTTTGAGTATGTTATACGCAACACCAAAGGAAGCTTTCCCTAAACGCAACCCCGACATGGCTTGCATTATACACAAGAGTGACCTTCCTCAATAGTGTGTGTTGTATGCAATACCGAGTTTCACTAAACAATGATATATTGTTATAATATTATTATGAACTAGCCATTATGAATAGTATTAAATACTTTTTAATTTTATTACATAACAATTCATCTTACACATATTCTAGAAAATGGTATGAGAAAAAAATAATTTTTTCGGGAGAAATAACTATTTTTCAAAAAATGCAGTTTTGCAACCTTTTGAAGGCGCACCCATTTTAAATATAATTTTTAACAAGTTTATAAGTTCAATTTTAAAAAATAAACTTCTTATTGTGAATCAGGATATAAAAATTTATTTTGGATAATGTTTTGTTATTTTTCTGATAACGTTCATATTTTGATGAATAGTAATAACACGCTAAATTTTATTTAAAAACAATTTTTTTCATTATGATAATTTAGATGGTAAAATTATAATATTGAATAGTTTTAAATTATAAATAGAATATATTTTTAAAATTTAATATAATTTATGTCATTATCATTAATTTTACATTGAATTCATAGATAAAAACATTTCAATCTTTTGCAATGTTTTAAAGAGAAACCCGTTTTTTCGACAACAAGATTAATTTTAAATTAATTACTACATATTTTGTGTCTTGAATTTGGAAAAATGGATTCCATATTTGGAATCAGTATGTCCAAATTATGTTAATAGGCAACTTTTTTATTTTTTCCCATTATGAATAGTAACTACGGTAAATTTTATTTACCAGAGTTAAAGGTAAATTAGGTAATTAAGGGTAAAAATTATATTATAAAATTACCATAACACTTGTATTACTATAATTTTACGATTATATTTCATCCTGAAATATACTTGGGTCTAAATGATATTTATTAGAACACAATTTTATGTGATTAAGACCATTAATTTATTTTATTTAAATGAAAGTGAAATATGTCTCACTCAAACTTTAATAATTAAATTATTTTTAATATAAGGTTATATAGAATATAAATTCGGTTATAAATACTCATTATAAAGATAAATTTTTTTTTATTTATCATGGTAATTTAATTTTAATTTTTAAGAAACATATAATTACCTTAATAGCTTATACATTAATGATGCAGAAATTATTTATTTAGTGAAAAATCAATAATACAGTTTTTATTAAACTAATAATTCCCATTAAAGGCATAAAAACCTGACCAAAACTAATTGGTCGTGTAAATTTAATCCATAATCATCCAATGGTCTAATATTTGACCATTTGGAGTCTTATAAATGCGATTATGACACTTGTATTATTTTATTTTAAATGATGTCAAAGTTTTCACCTTCATAATTTAATAAATATAAAAATTTAAATATTGTGAGTTTTAGATGATAAATTCTATTAAAAGTATTATTATGGAATGTATTAGATTTATCTGGATCATAGTATTTTATTTTTAATTTTTATTCAATAAATAATTATGTTAAATAATTATAAAAAAATGTTGTAGTAATTATTTTATTAAGGGAAATATCAAATAAATGGTTTTAAAAAATTTAAAATAAATGTTATATGAACACGTTAATGTTCTCCATGAATTTTTCAGATGAATATGACATGTTAGGAATCTGTTAAATATTTTTGTTTGAATATATCCTCTGTGTGGATTTTATTTAAATTCTAATAAATTAATAGTATTAAAATTGACACTATTGTTATTTTATAAGAATAACATATTATTAAAATGTTTAAAAATCACAAACTTTTTTAAAAATTATAAATTTAAATTAATATGGTATAAAATGTCATAAAGTATCTAATTATGGACAATTCCCAACATATAAGTAATTATTTATAACAATTTAAAATTTAGAATATTATTACCACAAATAAAATTAAATAGATTAAATAAGGATAAATCAAGTTTATATGGTTTAAAATAAATTACCAACATGTCTAAATATTATTGGTTGATGATATTACAACCCCATATCATATAATATTCTGATATGAGTCATTTTTGGAGGTTTTTAAGTGGGGTTTGAGTTTATAATAAATTAATATTTTAGAGGTTTCCAAAAGTTCCTCTCTTTTATCTTATAAAAGGACACCTCCTACCTCTCCACCTCACACCACTTTGAGCCTTAAAGCTCAGCCAACCCCTTACCATTTCTCTTCTCCACTTCCCTATAAACATACTAGAGGTTCTGGTCATTTTCAAAGACCAACATCAGTGCCCTAGGAGGAGGTTTAGAAGAGGCGCGTCGAAGAAAAGGTAATATCCTTTACCAATTCTTTCAAATTCATTTATTCTTATACTTCCTCTTATTTTTTTGTTTCATAATAAAGTAATAACATCTGTATCACTCATATAATGATATTTTATTATAAATATGAACCAACCCTATTTCACCTTCTATCCATCCTACGGAAAATGAAATCACCGCGTGTGCGTATGTATGGAATACTGTCTGCACGTCGTGGTGTAATCTATTTTTCCACCACCACCTTACATGGATGGGTATAATGGTGTAAATAATAAATATATATGGTTATCATAACATTATACTAATTCTGAGATTTTATTTCATCCACTATAATTCCATTCAATAATTATGGGAACGATATCATCCCTCGTGCGTATGTACGGATTACTGTCTCCACGATGCGATGAGATTCATTCTCCAAGTTAACCATTCAAGAATGATTATAAAGTTTATATATTAAATAATCATGAAATATATTACATATTAATGATACTGTATTTATGTAAATGTTATTTACTTACTTCCATTCGATTTAATAAGGAAACGAAAACAGCATTCATGCGTACGTACGGCCTACCATCTCCATGAACGGTGTATTTATTTCCATTTCTAGATCTATTATATATATGTATATTATGAATATATATAATATATAAATCATGTTTTACATTTTGTAAGTAATTAATCATATGAATAATTACAAGTCAAAACACTGATGATAAATGAAACGATTTTACCCAAAACGCTGCTTTAACATGGAATTGACAAATGAACGGGAAATATAAAGTCTTAAGTGAATCATATATGATATCATAAATATTATTATGGTTATTTTAAAAGTTAATAATATGTTTAAACCCACTATACAGGAGTCTTGGATACATACGAAAGAAATTGGACATAAGGTAAGGGATTATTTCGTCTCACTTTTATTTCTGTGAGACATATGCCTTAATCACCATCTATTTCTTTTGTATGGTGTTTATGATTTCCATGAATGTTTTATGATTTTTATTATGAAGGATATGATATTTAAATACGAATATAATTTTATTTAATTTAGGACGCATATATAAAAGGTAAGGAATAATTATTCCAATCTCGTTCTTATCCGAGATTGTTTATTCGTAAGTATTTACTGGGGTTTTTTATCATCCATGTCCATGTTTTCTCAAAATGTTTTCATAAAATTTTAACGATTCTTACATGTATTTTTAAACTCATTTATACCCTTTTTTGAATTTTACTACATGGTATGGAAGGAATATTTCTTTTTTTTAACCATATGAGGTATTTTTTTGACTTTTCCGGCAAAAGTACAAGAAGAATGTTTTTTTAACTTATACGGCATGAATGGATTCTTACGGTTTTATAACACCTTATTTTAATGAATCATAATAAACAATATTTCTTGATTATTTTCAACAGAATAATTTTCTTTTAAAATTTCATGTAATTTTGTGAAAAGAAAATGATTTTGAAGAAGAAAGGATATTCTCCTCAAGAATTAATTTCAAGTGTTTTATTAAAATTATTTTCTATCTATGATGAAATTATTTAATATGTTTATGTTTCAAGTATAATGTCTCTATTATTTACATCATTTTATTTTTATTATGATTAAATGATATCTATTTGTTTTATACGGATTATGTTAATATGGGATGATGTTTATGAAACCCATTTTATTGTTTGGGTTATGATGAATGATTTTTGTTTATTTTGTGGCACATGTAAGAATGATTTCATTATGAGATGTGTGGGATCGATATCTCCCTCCAATTAATTGGGTAAGGATTTATATCACATGAGATAGACATGGTCGGAATGGGAAGTGAATCCGGTTCAGTAATACAGGGATGTAACGGAAAGTAAACCCGGTTTAGTAATGGACTTTGTCCACTATGATGGTCTTCGTAACAATGCCTTGGCTACTATAGAAATCATAACATGTGCTTAATGTTTCCACAATTACATGTTTTATCCCCATTCTATTTTATCATGGTCAATGTCCTTTTATGATCTATGACTTATGCACTACTAATATTTATGTCATTACTCATGATTTTGATTTTTATGTTCATGTTCTTATGTTCAAATGTTTTGGGATTGTTTTATGTTCTCCATGTTTACCCAAAATGAGAATTTGAGGTTACCCTTTTTATGTTTTCTTTTCCCTGGGATATAGATAAATTTTTTAGGTAAGAAAACCAAATGGGAATATCTTTATGGGAGATGTTGAAGATCTTTCACCATGATCAAAGATTATGTTCCGAGTTTCCAAAGACACTAAACTAATATAGTCTTTGGGAATCTATTTTTTTCATGTATTTAGTATTACTCAAAATAAATGTAATGTCTATGTTCATCAAGCTTTTAGTCTCCAAAAACCCCAATAATCCTTGGTCATCTCTTCCTTGCAACAATCACCTCTGTTATCCAAGTCCAAAATTAGAACATGGCCATCACCTATGGAAACATGAGTCTAGAATTTAACATATATAATAAAATCTCACAAATAGGGGATGATGAAAATATTCATGAAGTAAACATGATAGGAATCATTGATAATGAATCCATAGAACATCAATGAATATTTGAGGAATTTTTAAGTTGGGATGAGATTAATTTCCTTTGTTCACATGAAGGAAGATTATCTCCTTGGCTAGAATCACTTTCAGATTGCCCCTATGATGAAATCTTAAGACCAACAATCAGTGAAATCTTTCAGGAAACCACATTCATGGTGACCACTCCAACTCCCTTCCTTAAAACTAATCAAACCAATCTGGTAGCTAAAACATCTATACGTGGGGAATTAATCCTATCTAAAATTCAAAAAAAGTTGATCTTAAGCCAATGTCCCAATCTTCTGAATTTTTTTTGAACCAACCTGATCTTGAATTGAATGAAATTCCTTCTACACTTAATTATGCCTTCCTAGAAGAAAATAGAATACATATTATTTTTATTTATTCTTCTCTTCAAGACGATCATGAGAGGGTGCTTCTATATGTCCTTAGGAAACCGAAGAATGCCATTGGATGGACCCTGTCTGATATTACTGGGATTATCCCACTTATCAGGACTCATAGGACTGTTCTCAAATCTGATTCAAAGCCATGTCGTCAACCTCAGTTGTGACTTGATCCTAATATCATGGAAGTAGTGATAAAATAACATCTGAAATTGTTAAAAGCTGGTGTCATCTATCCTATTGATGAGAGTGAGTGGGTAAGCCCAATTCAAGTTGTCTCAAAGAAGGTCAGAATCACTGTGATAACCTATAAGGATGGAGCAATTCTTCCATCTAGGGTGAGTAGTGGATATAGAGTCTTTATCGACTACAGGAAGCTAAAATCATTTACCAAGAAGGACCATTTCCCCTTACCATTCATTGGTAAAGTACTTGAGAGAGTCGCAGGTCATGCCTTCTACTATTTCTTAGATGGGTACTCCGGGTACAATAAAATTGAGGTCTCCTTAGGGGATCAAAGGAAAACAACATTCACATGTCCATTCAATACTTTTTCCTTCAATTTCATGCCCTTTGGGTTCTGTAATGCCCCTGGTCCCTTCCAGAAGTGCATGATGGGAATATTATCAGACATAGTGGGGTATTGTTTAAAGGTCTTCATGGATTACTTATCCATATTTGGGGATACTTTTTAGGGATTTCTTCTGAATTTTTAAAGGTTTATATCAAGATGCGAGGATAAGAATATCATCCTAAATTAGAGAAAATTCCATTTCAAGGTAAATGAAGGACTTGTTCTAGGCCATCTAGTATCTAGTAGAGTGACTAAAGTTGATAAATCTAAGGTCAAAATCATTTGTCACCTTCCCTCTACTAAAACTGTTGAGGAAGTGGGGTCCTTCTTAGGACATTATGGTTTCTATAGAAGTTTCATTAAGAATATTAGCTCTATTTCTTGACCACTTTGTGCTATAATGGTGAAAGATGCTCCATTTTTATGGACAGAAAGCTGTGATAAATCATTCTCTACAATCAAGTCAACTCTTATCTCTCCACCTATCATGAAATATCCAAATTGGAAACTTCTTTTTGAGCTCAAGTGTGATTCTAGTGACTTCGTTGTAGGAGCAGTATTAGGACAACGGTGTGAGAAAAATCCATGTGTCATTTCTTACGCAAGTAAATCATTAAATGATGCACAAATCAACTACACTGCCATTGAGAAATACTTGCTTGTTTTTTACTTTTCCTTAGAGAAATTATGGTCTTATCTCTTATGATCACCCATCATTGTCTTCACCGATCATTCATCCCTAAAATAACTTTTCCAAAAACAAGATTCCAAGGCTAGACTGATTAGGTGGGTCCTTCTTCTTCAAGATATAGATTTAACCATTATGGATAAAAGGGTTTTGAAAATGTTATAGCTGATTACCACTCAATGATGGAATTAAATGACAACTCACATCACTTTTCTATTCCTGATCCATTTCTCAATGGGCACCTCTATTCAGTGAGTGATTTCCCATGGTATGCTGACATAGAAAACCATTTGGTGATGGGTGACATTCCCAAATTCTTAGGGATATAATCTAAGAGGAAATTCTTTCTAATGTCAATCATTATTTGTGTGATTATCCTTACATCTTTAAGTTCGTTCTTGATCAAATAATTAGGAGATGTGTTCCTGAGTATGAGAAATAGTCCATTATAAAATTTTGTCATTGAGAGGCATGCAGAGGCCAATTTTCTACAAAGAAAACCACTGAAATTGACCTCCAAAGAAGTTTCTACTGGACTAACCTCACTAAGGATTACTTTATATTCTTCAAATTTTTTCCTCAGTGTCAGCAATTAGAATCCATTACCAAAAGGATTCAAATGCCCCTCACTCCCATTCTGGTCATTGAAATCTTTGATTTTTGGGGAATTGATTTCATGGGACCCTTACCAAAATCTAGGTGATACCTCTACATCCTCTTAGTTTTTTATTATGTCTCAAAATGGGCTCAGGCCATTCCCACCAAGTCCAATGACCATCATGTTGTGATCTGATTTCTAAAAGATCACATATTTTCTTGATTTGGGATTCTTAGGGATATAATCAGTGATCGAGGGACCCATTTATTCAATATCCCATTATCTTAACTCATGTCTAAGTTTGGGATTTCTCATAAAGTTTCCACTGTGTACCATCTGTAAACCAATGTTCATGCTGAGTTAGTAAATAGGGAGATTAAGCATATTCTTGAAAAAATGGTTAATCCCACTATGAAAGATTGGTTTGAGAAACACTTGGATTCTTTTTTGGAATATCGTATAGCATTCAAAACCATCCTAGGCATGTCACCTTATAGGTTGGTTTACGGAAAAGTATTCCATTTACCTATTGAAGTTGAGCATAACGCATTTTAAGAAATCCAAAAAATGAATTTCGACATTTTTTTGGCCAAAAAAGAGAAAATTAGATCTTAATGAATTTGAAGAACATAGAATGGAGCCTTATGAAAATTCAAAGAAAAATAAAGGTAGAGTTCAAGCCTACCAAGCTAGAAATATCAAAGATAAACACTTTGAATCGGGAAAATTTTTGCTCATGTATAGTTAAAAACTTCATTTACACCCGTTGAAGTTAAGGACTAGATGTTCTAGTCCATTCATAGTGCATCATGTGTACCCCCATGGGGTAGTATAGATTCAGGATCCCACAAGTGGTCACATTTTTAAGGTCAATGGTCATAGGTTAAAACCATTCATTGAATCATTCAATAAATAGGAAACATAGGTTGAGTTAACTGATCCAACCTATGAACTGAGAAAAAATTGACAGATTTAGGATCCATGTTGCGCAAATGATGTTAAACAAAAGCAATTTATGGGAGGCAACCTGTGGTTTACATGTTTCCAATCTTTGTGGATCATCTTCATTTTTTTATTTTATGAATAATTTTGAATTTTTTTTAAAAAAAATAGACTGTTCAAATGTTCTTCTATTATGAGTATGGATGTTTATGAAGGGGAGTGCCATATTAATCTGTGTCATGTGGTGGGATCCTTGAGTAATGCCTTACCCAGAAATTTTTTAGAAAAATATAATTTATCATTAGTTAATTTTATTTTTATGTGTTTGTAGTTTAAAAAAAAATACAAAAAATTAATAATAATAAAAATTAGAATGACACGTAGTAGGTTGTGGGGAATACCCCGTCACAACCAGCAAAGCTGTGGGGACTCAAACCCGGGACCGAAGAGAGGCAGGGGAACATGCTTACCAATGACCTATGGCTTATAGTGATTCCTTATTCTATAATTTTTGTATATATACTTATATTTTGATTTTTTTATTATATGAATAAATATATATATATATATATATATTGTTTTCTTTGGTTTGTTTGTTTTTTGTTTTTTTTCCTTTTTCCACTAGGGAACTCCTCAAGTTACATGGATATCAAAGGATTAAATTAAAGCAAGAAGAACTTCCACTTAAACCACCATGTGACTTCATTACATGATCCTCATATTTTAAATTACTTGTAAAACTCCTCCAATCAACCTCTACCCCCTTCTAAATTTTATTTTCTTTAAACACTGGGGATAGTGTTATTTTAAGTTGGGTGTGAAAAAAAATAAAAAAAAATTGCTTTTGTGTGCAAACACATCATTGAAAAAAAATGTTCCTTAATGGAAGGAAAAGTTCCTTTAAACTTGAACATGATAATGCACATTGAAAACTTTTAAATTTAATGTCAACTAATTTATCATTCCTTGATTCTGATTTTAATCCATGTATAATTTCATGAGCATAGATTTTGGAATGTGTGGTTGTCTAATGTGATATTTCGTCATTTATATTTTCATCCAAATAAAAAATCACAACATATGTCCAATGAATTGTGGGATATTATATTGAGTTTATGTGGTCCCCAAAATAAATAGCATAGGTTTGGTGATTATTTTAGTTTTAATATGAGTATTCAAAATAATAGAAAAAATAAAAAAGAGAATTATAAATTGCGCGTAGAGCAATGAAATGACCTAATGTGTGGCTTTCGGCACTTAGGATCATGACTCCATAGTTTTATGGCCCATAGTTAGTAATTTTATCTCTATTTGTGGTAATTCTACTTTTTTCTACTGAGTTAACTCAATATAATGCTTGATTATGTGGTCTTTACTTAGTGCCCTAAGGTCTTCGAGCCTAAGAGTCATCGGCAATGTCTCATTACATGGGGTGACTCTTTTGAGTGAAATTTCAATTAGCATGTAAATATTGAAAAAAAATTGAATACTCATATTAATATTTAAATGTGATTCCACCTAGCGCTTCTGTCATTTCCCCCCTTTAATAAAGATGAACCCTCGTGTCTATTGTGATACACAATACATTCACACAATTAATTGATATTGGATGAAATATGGTGATGAATTTGAATAAAGGAATGGGATTGAGATTGGGATGTTACTATGAAACTTTCTTGTATTAAAATATTTTTTATGGGTTTCATAGTTGTTTTATATAAGGTATTTTGGTGATCATTGTTTATTAAAATGTTTTTGAAAAAGGGAATTCGAATTTTTCTTTTTTGAGATATATTTTGACCAGGACTAGAAAAACTCAAGTTGGGGGTGTGATTAGCCACTGAATGAGGATAATATTAGTTATTAATATATATAATATTCATGTTCTTTATTATTAATAAACACCATTTTAGTGAATTTTACACTTTGAACATTATTTCATATTATAATTATAATTCTGTCTTAAAATGCGCTATTACATGATACATTTTTTAACAACATTTAAAGTACCCAGTGATATTGATTTTATTTTCATATTTAATTTTCAACCTTATCATTAAATTGGTAACAATTCATAATTTTGGAGTACTTGAATATTCATATTAGAAGACCACCAAAGTTAGCCTTGAACAAACAACATTCTGGGTGAAGTGAACTGAACAGCAACCCAATAAAACTACTTTAGAGGCCAATATCCAAGACCAATAATTCTGAACATTGAACTGAATATAGAGGAAATCTTTGGGAACATTTAATTAAATAGTGTAAATATCTAATTTGGATTTTTGAATTGAGTTCTAGGAGGCCGAATTTGGAGATAAAATTTTGAGCCAGATTTTGCGGCCTAGAAAAATAGCCCACCAATTTAATCATATCTCAGAAAAAACAAATTAATTTGGGATGAAATTTTATATATATCTATGAAACATCTGTAGATTCATGTTTTTATAATATGTCCCACTCAAATTCGGGCATCTAGAAGTACATTGAGGCACCTATGTTCGGTGGATGAAAGTTGGCTACCACTTCGGGTCAAGGATAAAGAAGTCCACTCTCCCTAACTTTACACAACCCTAGTCCTACCATACTCAAGTGGGATCCATAATAATGTAGGGAGCTCAACCCAAGAATCTTTAAATGGCTATTTAAGGCAGTGGTTTTGGAGTATTTTATCATATTTAGTGCTTTCTTTCATTGTAATGTTATACTGCAATTTTGTTGTCTCAAGTTTGTCTTTCACATGTAAGTTGTTCTAATTCATATTAGTTTCTTAATAAAGGTTCTTCTTATCATTTTATTATGTTCTTCTTAATATCACATTGATACTGTTCTCTCAATGTGTGAATTTATTCACACCAAACCTTTTGAAATTATCACACAACAGTGGAGTGATCGTTATTTCATTGTTTTTTTACTTCTCCATTTCCTCCCGCATAAGTCTACTTCCCGCTTCCATTGAAACCATAGAATCAGTGGAGTTATAAGAAACTTATGGTTTGATACATGAGAGTATCAAGGGTATGTATTTGATTTTATTTATCAACCCATTAATGTCCAATCACTTCTTTTAATTGATATTTTTATTTGATGATTTTAAAACTCTTTCGTCCTTATTGAATTTTAAGGCCACATAATTAAAGTGCTAATACAATCCATTACCTTGGAGTGATCATAAATTTGATCCTCTGTGTGAATAAGTGACTATTATTATGGGGTGTTGTTATAAAACTAGTAAGTGATGAAGTTTTTTGATCTTCTTGAATAAATCCATCTCGAATATAAGAAATTAAAATAGTTAAAAAAGAATTTCATCCAATCCACCCTTTGTAATAAACTAGGATCAACCCTTATCATAATTTTATTTCACTTAAGTCATGTATTTTTTGCTTAAACCTATCTAAAATCAACCTAAATTTGGCCACTTAAAATCCAAAATCAGTCCATAGAATGTGTGTCTCTATAGGTTTCTTCTTAGGTCTCTAAGGAATCGACAACCCAAGACACTCTACATTTGATCGCTTAACCCTAAAAACATGGGTAAATTTTGGAGAGACCAGGAATCTAGGTTGTTTATTCTGATCTCATAAATGGGTTGAATTAGTGTTCTAAGTACTAGTATTTCATAAATTATTTACCCATTGTATAAATCAAAGTCAATTTTACTCTTCAATTGTGGATGTTTAGATCATTTATGGATATTTAGGGTGATTTATCTTTTGGATAAGCATTGATTATTAGTTTTGAATCATTAATGACCTTTTTTATGAAAATGGTATTCATGATGGATAGTTTCATATTGATAATTATTTCTTTATTATTAAATTAATTTATATTGTTTTTACATTTTTTGGATTTAGTTTTAACATGAGAAGCCGTATTTTAATGGAAGTATGTTGATTATTTATAGCTACTTTTAAATATATTAAATTTATGTTTTCCTTGTAAATGTGATGTGTACTAGTTTATAGAATCAACATAATTTCAATGATAAATGTATTGAAAAATGTATTTATTTTTTAAATATATTGAGAAATTTATTATTGATTCTTTCAATGTGTTGATTATTTCAAAGTATTTTTGTATTATTGATTCTCATAATGTTTTTTTACTTTATTGATTCTTTTAATGTATTGAGAAATTTATTATTTCTTTTAATGTGTTGTTTTCTTTAGACAATGTGTGGATTCTTTATGTTTTTTTATAATAAATGTACATTGATTATTTAGTTTTCACAGGTGTTTTTTTCCTTGTACGTAGATGATATATTTTATAATCTAGTAAAATTTTCAATGTTACTGTTGTGTTGTTCTGGCTATAGGTTCTGGAGCTATAGAACCTAAAACATTTTTTTTCAATTCATGACAATGTAGTAGTTTAAACTGCCTCTAGATATAGTTTTTTTAAACAACAGTTTAAACCACTGCTATATTATGGTATTTTTTAGGTTTCTAGTTAAAACCACCTCTAAATATGAGAAAAAATTACTTAGTGGTTGTTTTATCCATATTAGTGGTTGTTATTTTTAGTAAAAATTTCAAACTTTAGCAGTGGTTAAAAACCACCACTAGATCTCAGTTATTTTTTTAAGTTAAAACTGCCATTAAAACTAAAAAACATCTGTGAAATCTGAGTTTTATGTTACTTTATGAAACCACTGCAAAAAAAAAAGGAACCTCCGTTTGTTGAATTCCAACACCAATTTTAGTAGTGGTATTTTGAAACCGTCGTAGAACCATCTAGTGGTGGTTTAAACTACCTCTTAATAAAAAACCATTGATAATGGGAATTTTTTCGTAGTGTAGCATTCAATTTGGATAGGTAAAACCTATGGGTAATTTTTATGGTCTATCATGTACTAAATTCATGGTGTGATCATGAATGTTAGAAAAATATAGTTTGGGTGATATAAGAGGGTGGATAGGCTAGTCAAGTCACATAATCTTGAGTTTTATATGTTACCCTCTAACGAAGGGCTAGGTGGGAATGGGTGCGTAGTTAAATGGGGGATAGGATATGGGTTATATCTTCTATGAATTAACTTCCTTATTATTTTACTCTAACCACATTATGATGAATTGGTGACCAGATGTGATATAAGACTAGGTATGTTTCCTAACTCTGATTGAGAAGGTGTGGGTATGGAATGTCATGAGTGATGTGATATGTGATGTGGTTTGAGACCTTTTCTGAAGTGATGGGTTGTGGTATATGATATCATGATTAATGTGGTGTGATAACTCAACTTGAGTGAGAGAGATGAGGTATAAATGAGGTATGTTATGTTATGTTATGTTATGTGAGACTTCACCATGAGTGAGAGGGTGGAGGTATGGGATGTGTTATACTAAGTAGTATGAGTCATCGCCCTAAGTTAGTGGGTGATTCTAAGAGGAATAGTATGATATGTGTTATGATACCTTACCCTCAGTGAGTAGGTAGTTGTTTTAGACTATACATGAAATTGGTACATAATATGATACCCTCCGCTGGTTGAGATTTTAGTGGTAGGGACTCAATTATAGGACCGAAACCTAGGCTAAAAGGGTATAGTCTTGGGTTTCTGTCATTAGATGACTCCTCTTCCAAAATTATTTGATGTTGGTGATGTCATATTTCTTGGTTTTTAGGTTAATAGATAATTGTGGAATGTGAATGATTAAATTTTTTATATGACTTCCTTTTTATTTTTCTATGCATGTATAAACTAAATAAGATGGTGTATATTACTATGTTAAAAACCACTAGTTCTGGAAAACCTTGCTAGAAACTCACTTGAAAAAAACAAGACAAAATGTTCAAAAACTAGAAGCACCCAATGTCAATATCTATATGAGGAAACTATAAGTAACAAACCTTAGATTTATGAGTCATTGTTTTGTGATAAAATGTCAATTTTTAATCTAGAGTTGTATTCATTTCTAGAATTGGGAGTTGGATCAAGATTCTAAGCATTGGGATATATCAAGGAGATATTTTTAGACATCGATAGAGTCTAAAGAGAAGTATCAAGTTTTTAATTCAGAATTAGAGTGGTGTCCTTTTTGTCCCCTTTTATTATTTTTGGTTATAGGTGATTGTTTTTTCATGGTGGGTCAGGGTCATTCCATGACAAGTTTTTAAATAAAGATAGTCAAACCATGATTGAGTGATTCTTGGTGTGGCTGAGTTGTGTGGGTTTTTATCTAAGTTAAAGACCCTTATTAAGTGATTTCATCATGAAGTTGGTGACATGGCATTATGATAACTCTTATAAAATGGTTTGATGACACTTAAAGATTTTACTATTACTATTTTCATGAAAAATACATGTTGTGTTGTGATGCTTAGATCGTGATACAATAATAATACATGATGGATGTGTTATGGTGGGCATGTAGAGGAATTGTGCCATAAGAGGGGGTCATGATTTAGGGTCTTGGGCCTCTCCTAAATAAGGCATGTCATTTTATGATGGTGTTTGGTCAGGGTCTGGCCCTCAATATGGGAATGGTCACTATCTAACCCAAATATATAATATCTTGACTAGGCACCTGATATATATTTTTAGTAGGGAAGAAATGGTAACTTACCATCCATCAAACTCTACTTTTAGGTCAACCATTGGATGGGATAGGTCAATTTTAACCATCCCTCCCAATTCACTTATTTATTTCGGTTCCATGGATGTGGAGTGGTTTTTAGGTGATTCTGTAGTGATTCTATGATCATTATTCCATTTTTCTCCTATTATTAATTTTTTGTTTTATATCCTTTTCTTTATGTTAAATTTGATCTCCATTTTGGGTGCTTATTCAACTAGAGGATGGTGGAACAAGGTGATAATTATAGGGATTTATCTTATCATATAAAAATTAGATCCAAAAAATATAAACACATGAGGTTTCATGTAGTTTTAGTGATGTATAAATATTCTATGTGTTTTTTAATGATTATACCTCATTGGTTTAAATTGACTAATTATTTATAAAAAATTATTAATTATTTGGGTGCTATGGAATGAGATAAGAGATTGTGTGTTGGTGTAATTTTGGAAGAGTAATGGATGGGCTTAGACAACAGTGTGTATAGTATTGTGAGGATGTAACTCCATGTTCAAGATATGTGGTCCCTATAGTATTAAAACATATGCTTATTTACGCATGATCTGTATTGTCTATATTTTTTAATTTAATCAGGTGATGGTATATGGACTACGAGTTCTCTATGTAAAGTGAAAAATGATGGAATATATATTCCTTGCATTAAAATAAGTGCTCCCTTTCACTTTAGACATTTAAATTTTTCCGGAAGACAACATCTACATGAAGAGAAAATGACAGTGGATTTTTCTAGAGACTTGAGTAGATCTTGGGACTTCAGATTAGTAGTGAATCTCTTAGTTGGGATTTTTGGGGATAGTAGATCAAGCATGAGAGGCGTAGGCCTAGTTATTATGGGTGAGATAGTCATACATCTCATGATTATAAATGATAACACATCAATGGGTGGATTTAGAATTCATTTTCACTGTGAATGCGATGATCCCCCTTGGGTAAGATGGTTTTTGACTTAGAGGGTTTTTATGGGTGGTGGATTGATCTAACTTATAGGGATTTTTGAGATAAAAATCTATATTGGTTTGGATTGCTATTAATAACATGGTATGTGTTTCTAAGGGGTTAGAGTTAGATGTCTTGAGATGTTAATTGGTTAGAGAGATAGAGTGTGATATAATATTTTTATGGGGTTTTTGGACCATCCTCTTATAGATTGAGTTGAATTGAACTTAAAAGATATAGTAACACCATGGTTTATTTGTAGTGGATTGGTGCTGGAGCGTAGTGATTGAGAGTGTCTTAAAGATATTGGGAGTTTGAGTTGAGTGATGTGATTGGGGTGTATAGAAGTATACAACTATTGGGTTTGGATGATACTAGTATGGATAGTGGGTAAGAACCTTTAAGAGGATTCTTTGAGGAATCCCTCTACCTTAAAGAGAGAAGTGATGATTGGAATGAATTTTTAGGGAAAGGTTGTGATTTGTCAGTGTGAGTGTTTGTTGGTTATATAAGATGTTATTTGTTTTGGGAATTTGGGAATATTCATGTATGGGTTGAAGAACTATGGAATTAATAAGATGTGTGTGGTCTTGTTAGATCGAGGACTCGGTGAGAATGGAAGGTATGTGGGGTTGATAAGGTTGGTGAGTATGTCTCAATGAGGTAAACATGGATGTGGCATGGGACCCATTTTGTTTGATTCTTGAGGGGTAGTGTAAGGGAATCTATATAATGGGGAGTTCACCATTGGTTATTGGAGAGTATAAACCTAATTATTTGTTAATTTTGATTATTTTTAATGATAAAGTTCCTCGTGAACCAGGAATGGGTTTCAGTTTGTGTTTTGGGATAGTTCTCATGTATGAGTAGGTCAACCATGAATATCCATTCCCTATGATGGGGGATGGATCATGGGATATGGATACTGGTTGTTTCAATTTTATGGGGAAATAATAATTATATTCTTATAGTTGGGAGAATCACATCGATCATAGAGGTATGTCTCTTGTGTTGGATGGGTAATGGGTGTAGTAAGACCATTTGTTGAATGGTTGAGATGGAACTAGATTTCAATTTGTGGGAAGATATTAAGTGATATGTTCCCTCTGTAAATACTAGATTTTGGGAAGTTTATGTGGTTTTGGAAGGAGTTTGGGAGTTATCATCTGGCTTTGGAAGGAGTTTTCATAATCCAAGGTTGAGATAGATAACAGGTGCATCAGTGTTCATAGAGAGAGTATAACATATAGTGTGGATGGTTAGAGATCCAACCATGGAATTACAATAGGTTCCATGTTTTTAATTTTATATGGTAGTTGTAATGATCTCATGATATATTTGTGAGTTAAGACATCATGATCGAGTAATGGAATATATCATTAGTGAGTGTGGATGAGTGTTTTTGGGTGAAGTCATCAAGAGAAGTACTATCTGGTGTTTTTATATGGAATTGGGTAAGGTTACATGGAAACCATATCAATCATGTTTATGGAAAACTAGAAGTGTTTTATAATTAGGTGAATCTGATGGTGGGGAGAACCATGTTTCTGAATCAGACTTTTTTAGTAGAGTCATATGGTGGGAGCACCATAAGTTTAGAAATGATTCATTTAAATAAATCTTAGTGTATTTATATAAATGGGTTTGGTTGATCATTTTATTGATTTTAGTATTAGTGATGATCATGGGGCTTGATTATTGAGGAGTAATTCAATCTGGTGTTTGAAGTTGCACAGCAGAAGCTCGCTTAGAATTTCTGGTCGAACATAGTGATTTGGTGGTGAATTAATAACTAAGGTAGATCAGTATTGATGGTTGGAATACAACTATAGCTAATCAATAATGATAAGTGTTATGGTGGAGAGTTTGTAATTATTAATAGTTTTATGGGATATTATTTTCTATAGAATTCTAATTTTTTTCTAGGGAAGGATTCATTTTTATTATTGGGGTTGGGATTATGATTTAGAGAATTAATATATCTCAAAGACATATTTTTGTACATAGATAAAGGCTCAATATATGTATAAAATTATGAAGTGAACATTGGAGTGAGTTTAGTGTAACCCCATTTACTGATATCTGTTTGTAGGCAGTCGACATGCTGTTAGGGGAGAGGGTATTTCAATAATGAGTTTTGAGTGGGAATCAGTCATGGTGAGGTGGAGTTGTGTTGGTTTTTCTCTAAGTAAAATACCCTTATGAAGAGGTCATTTCATAAAGGGGTTGTCACACTATGGTGATGAATCTTCTAAAATTTAGCAAGGTCCATTACAGTTTTTCCATTTTGATTTCTACAGTGAAACAACAATCACTCATGTACCCGAAAGTCACACGACAATGGATTTATACAAAGTATATGTCATAGTAGGGTTATATAAGGGTCACACCTTGAGAGTTTCAGTCATACCTTATAATTTTTCACCTTTCCCAAACATGTTTTTTCATTTCATGACATAGAGAGGTCACATCGTGATGGTTCTTGGTTGGCAGTCAAACCCTCTATATGAGGGCGGTTGCACAACAACTTAAAGAAGATTCATTGTGACCAGGAAGCATGCCTATTTTTTATCATGGAAATCTGAGTTATTTATCAATTTACCCTATCATGTTTTTTGCCAACTAGACAATGGGAGAGGGAAATTTTTTCCGTCCCTACCCCTTTACTTCTTCCCTTTCTCCCCCCTTTATGGTGGGTAGTTTCTTAAGTGATTTTGGGGTAATTCTAGGTGCGTTATTCTATTCATTACACAATTTTTGGTTTTTTCATTTCTTTTTTTTTTTTGATTTTGTGTGATTTGGACTAGGATTTAGGTGCAGATTCAAAAAACTCATTGTGGAATCAGGTGGGAATGGTTAGGATTTTTATTGACATGTCTAGAGGGGATCCCCAATGGATAAACGTATGACTTTCAATGTATTTTTTATGATGTGATGATTCCCAATTAATTTTTAAATGATTAAGAATTATTAGTACAAAATTAATATTTTATTATAAACTAGTATAAATTATTATTTTAGAATTTTTTAATGATATAGGATCTCGAGTAGAGGTAAAAGCTTGGATAAGAAAAGGGAGGGATTAGTCAAGGGTGTGTGGAGCATCATGAGGATGGTTACTCTATGATAAAGGTAGTTGGACCCAATAATCTTAAACCACGTGATTATTTAAACATGTTTGTTCATGCCTGTATGTTTTCATGGGACTATATAAAGGCATATGGATTGATATTTCCCTTGGTATATAGAGATTCAATGTAATAGAGCCTCCTATGGTTAGAAAAATTGTGCCATTACACTTTGGACATATCAAAATTATCAGGCCTCTATGTCATCAAGGGGAAAATAAGGTAGTGGAATTATCTAGAGAGCATGGGTGGGTATTGGGACTTGATATAAGTGGTGAATATCCTATATTGGTTTCCTAGTGATAGTGGGGGCAGGAATGAGAGGCTTAAGACTATAGATGGTGGGAGAAATGGTTGTATATCTCATCGTTGGAAATAAGCACCCACCTGGGGTTGATTTAGAGTTGTTGTGCACCATGAGTGGAATTTTCCCCCCATGTTTAGATGGGATGTGAGTCCCTAGATCCTCACTCTCAAATATCATGCTCATTTAAAAATAATTTATATAATTTCTTTGATGCAATCTATAAAATTCTAGATATAACCATACATAATTAAAAAATCAATAATTAATTAGGCATCTATTACATATAAATGATATTTTAATGATTAGTTCTTTTTATAATTAGTTTACAATAAATATTGATAAATCCCTTATTTTAATAAAATGTAAAATTTTCTCATTATATTAAAATGTTATTAATTCATGAAAAATATTCAGCATTACCAAAAAATGTTTTCACGCATGTTGTCCTTATTAACATGTCATGAGTACAAATTTTCTCCATAACATGGGGAAATGGAAATATAAGAAGGGATTATCTCAAATACTCATTAAAGAAAAACATATAACTGAATAAATCATGTCATAAACAAGGTATAAACATTGCGGCCAGAATAGCTAAACAACATGAATCCAAAAAAAACTTGAAATTGGTAATATTATATACCCATGATAGTAAATTAAAAACATGGATATCAATAATACTGATGTCATAATGATGGAATAAATAATGTTAAACATCAACACTTACTATTAAGGACTTGTTCCAAAACACATTACTTGTCATTGAGACTTTAGCCAAGACATACTGCTATCAAGGCTTTGTTCTAATGTAATATCCTATAATGGAAAGTGTCATAAAACAAAACTAACCTATTTTGTCTATTAATACCTATTGATGCATCAAGGGACAATTTTTTTGGGTCCCATCCATCACATTTTTACATTTGATTCATTCTACATATCAAAAATTGAATAAACAATATATAATAAACCATTCCAATAATCATCACTATTATAATAATAATAAATGTATTTAAAATACTTTTCCACATGTAAATAGAATAGAATACTTCCTATGTTAACATAATCTAATCTAGGTTATGAAAAATTTGATGTTCATACCATATAGAGTAATGGGTGTATGACTAAGGCAATATTGAACGAACATGATCATAATCCATTTCAAGAAAGAAGTGGATGGTTTCAATAGAATATATCCCAATAATAAGGAATTTTTTTTCAAAGGTTTTATTTGGTAAGAAATTATATCCCCAAAAACAATTATAGAATACCATATAATACAATAAAAGGGTATAATTTTCCCAATATATATGAAATAATTCTACAGAATGATCATAAATAAATAAATAAAAATTGAGTTACCAAAAATCCTCACTATTGGGGAAACAACTAAATCACTAGAAACTTGAATAAGGGAGCATTATTTAGTAATAAAATTATATAAAATAGGAAAATAATTTTTATGGGATAGTAAATAAATATAATAACATAAAAAAAGAACACGGTGTATAAAATGTATGTCTTGGAGAATGAGAATTGAAACCATGAAAAGCCTTACCGCATAGAAACATTCGAATCAAAACCCTTTGAGATTTAAAATTAAACATTTATATTTATATAATATTTTATAAAATGGATTCATGATAAAATATCTCAAATTTTCAGTATGCACACCACAAAAAATGAAAATATGTGAATAAATACAATACTTGTTTTAATAAAGGGAAATTCAGACGAAAACACTTACAACCTTTGGAACGTTTGAACCAAAATCTAATGATAAATTTAGCATGAAATGTGATATTAATTTTCATAAAATATAATAAAGTATTTATAAAAAAATACAATGGGTTGGTGATTACACCATAAAAATCAAACACGGTGTATAACATAAATATGTCTCAGTCAAAGGAATTGAGACCAAAACCCTTATTTCATGTCAAAAATTCCATGAATATACATTTACCCCATGTATAAAAAACATAACTCTATTAATAATTTAATAAATATCCCTACTAATATCCATTTTCATTCATACTCTTCATAATTAGTCATTCTCTATATGAATTCTTCTGACTTTCCACATTGGGTGTTTATAGTTTTGATTATATATACCAGTTTCATCATAGTAGTGTTTATGTTTAATCTTTTTTCAAATTTAATATTTTCAGTATCATATAAAGTACTATAATATATGTTCTAATATAGTTTATAAAGTTATAATTTCATTTTTATGCCAGTTTTAGTTATAAACCATGTTGATTAAATCGACGAAGGTCATGTTTTGGTGTTTTTTAACTAAAGAAATGCTTTTTATTAATTAATGAGTCAATTGATGATATAAACTTACCATAAAAAAATTAGGTATATATTTATATCATATGAAACCAGTAAATAAGTTATGATAGTCATACATGACATAAATTCATAGTATTTTTCAGTTAGGTGGTGAAACTTACATAAACATTAACATACCCTGATTTAATGAATGAATATGAGGTGGTTAAGTTCTAAACTAATTATACCAAAATAATAAGGATATTATTTTGACATTATTAGTGTGATATATCATAATTATAATTAATTATAATAATAATTAATTTATATTAAAATATTATGTAATTTTAATAAACAGTTATTCTCTTAGGATGCTTATTTTAAATGATTAAATTAATGATGGTCATTTGTTAATCATATCATCAACAGGTTATCCAATTTCTCGCAAAAAAAAATTATAATATCATAATAATAATATTTATCCATTAATAACATCCTTATATCCTTATTTATAAGGTGGTTAAGGAAAAAAACTCTTCACATCATTGAGGTGGTAGTCTACACAACGGACAGACGAAAAACAAACTTCTTAATGAATCCGGTAAATGAATAAATAGTGATAATAAATTTAATATAATAAAATTATAATATATAAATAATAATAATATTAGTATATTTTTGAGGTTATAATAAAATTTAAAGATTAAAATTAATAACAAAAACTAAGAAGTTGATAATACTCATGTCGGGGACTTGAATTTTCATTAGAAGTCTCCTTGAATTTGAGGGTCTTCAGCTACCGATGAGAGAATAGAGGATCATGTTACTAGGATAGGGTCATATATATATTATAATTTAATAGTTTCAAGGATTAACTAAAATTTATTGTCTATCTTGATGTTTTGATGATGTTATCCTTTTATGACTGAACGAAAAGTTAGTTTTGGGAACACCTTTATATTTTTTAATTATTCCTTAAAACTATTGGATTTTAAATGGATAAAAAGTGGAAAATGGTGTAGGTTATAAATATATTAGTAAATCCAAATATCATGCATTAATTTATAGAAACATTTATTAAATTTCTAGGTCTTTTACACTAGGTTAAACTCAATTTAACCCTTTTACTTCTACTTTGGTAATTAACTTCTAACCATAGTAATTAATATTAATGAAAAAGATTAATATTGACCCATTTAAATCAATTGATACCTATAATTTTAAATTTGAAGATCTTTTTATCCATTATAATTTGAAATGTTTGAAATTTTAATTTTAAAATAAATACACTTAATCACATAAAAGTTTTTTTAGACAAATATAATTTTCTAAGATTTAAATTTTTATATAGATAAAATAATAGTGGTTAGTGATTATATTGACATAATTTGATTTATATTGATATTTATAAATTTTATGAGCCTTTAAAGTAAATAAAAAATTGAATTTCATCTTAAAAATACTTGACTTAAATAAAAGAGAAAAAAAATTAAATAAAGTCACATTTTAATTAGTTATAAAATGTTTTCCATAGGGTTACTATATTCATTAAATATTTTAAAATCAATAATATTATTACTAAAAATAATAATGTATTACTTAAAAATATTCATAAATTTATAGCTCATTATTATATAATGGTGAATCTATACAAATTAAATTTTTTGTAAAAACCATATTTTTTATTTAAACGAACCATTTTAGAAAAATCTCAAAAATCATAATAAGTAAATAAGAAACTTTGTGAAAATATGGATAAGGGATTCATTCATCCTAGTGATTCATCATGGGTTTCACCTATTCTTTTTTTTAGAATACATATGGGTCAATGCATCTTTGCATTGATTATTGGGAACATTACATGATCACTACTAAGAAAAAGTACCATCTACCCCATATCGATGATCTGTTTGGTTTATTAAGAGGAGGTCAGTATTTTTCTAATCTTGATCTTTAATCTAGATATCATTGGATAAGGTTAAATAGGGAAGAAATAACCAATAAAACCATATGTATAAGGTATGGTAATTATGCATTTATAGTATTTCTATTTGGACTTACCAATTATCCTTCTATATTTATGGATTTAATAAACAGAGACTTTAGGGATTACCATAATCAATTTTTCATTTTATTTTTATACTATATTCTTATATATATAAATATAAATGAAGAGTGTGAATAATATTTGATAATTGTGATGAATGCCATGAGGAAGGACAAGTTGTATTCTAAATTTACCAAGTTTGAATTATGGCTTCATAAGTTTCATTCTTGGGTCTTGTAATATCAAGTGAGGGTATATTATTGGATCCATAAAAATGGATGTTATTAATGAATGGACTAGAACAACCACAAAAACTAATATCTATAGTTTTCTTAGATTTTATAGATTTAAATTATTCTTTTTATGATATTTCTCATGACTATATAATCCACTCACAGTATTGACTCAGAAGGGGGGTTAAGATCTTGTGGATAGATGAATGTGAGGATAATTTCAAAGAACTAAGGACATCGTTGGTTAGAACACATGTTCTTACACTAAACTATAGTGTAATAGGGTGTGTGATATATTTTTATGAATTAATTAAGGTACTTGGATGATTTCTAGTGTAGAATTAAATTTTGATAACATATGCCTCTCACTAATTGGAAATTCATGAGTAGAATTACCAATCTCGTAATGTTGAGATAGCGCCGGTATTTTTTGCATTAAAGATCAAGAGGAATTATTTTATGGTCAAAGGTGTCATATATATACTAATCATAAAATATTGAAGTATATATTTACATAGGAAAAATTGAATATATAATATATAATGTGGTTGGAGTTGATCAAAGATTGTGATTTCATAATAAATTAACAACCAGGTAAGGTGAACAGGGTGGTCAATTATCTAAGATGGAAAACCAAGCTATTTTATCGATGATAAGGATTGAAATATATTCAATATTTATTGATTTATAGAAGTTGTATTTAAAAATCCTAAACAAATGGGAAAAGTTTTATCTTTCTCAGATGAATGTTCAAACATCCTTCCTTGAGAGGTGTAAGAAAGCATAGAAGGAAGATGTTGGATTATAGAAAAAGGCGAGGAATGTTCCTGAGTTAAACCATGATTATATTAAAATGATACATTCAAGAATTTACTAGGTCTTCCATCAATACTATATTTTAATAAAAATATTTTGGATGGAGCTCCCAGTTCATCATTCTCTATTCATCCTTCAAGTAAAAATATGTTTAGAGATCTGAAAGAATATTTCGTGTGGGATAACAAGAAAAGGGATATTACTAAGTATGTGTCTTAATTCCTAGTGTGTCAGCAAGTTAAGGATGAGAGACATAAGTCTAAAGTTATTTTACAACCATTACCTATACCGGAATGGAAATTGGTAAACATTACCTTGGAATTCATCATTAAACTCCCAAAAACATCTAAAGGTTAAAATGTTATTTGGGTTGTTTTCAATTTACTTATGAAATTGAAACATTTTATCACTATTAGAAAACATTTCTCCCTTGATCAGCCTACTCAGTTATATATTAAGTAATTTGTGATATTAGATGGAGTACCACTCTTAGTTGTATCTAATTAGGATCTAAGGTTTACCTCAAAGTCCTTGAGAAGTATTCAGAAGGATTTTGATACGATGTTTAGTTTTAGTGAAATTTAACATCCTCACCCAGATGGACAATCTATGAAGACCATTAAAACTCTAGAATAAATAATGAGATCATGTTCTATGGATTTAAAAGGTGGTTGGTATCAACACCTTTCTTTGGTAGAATTTTCATACAATAATATCTTTCATTCAAGAATTCGGATGGCTCCTTATGAATCCCTCTGTAGAAGGAAGTGGAGAACTCTAATGTTTTATGCTGAAGTTAGAGAAAGAAACCCATTAGGACCTGATCATGAAAAGGAAATAGCAATAAGTTCATATCTATTAAATATCACATAAGTTAAGCTCAAAGTTAAAAAAATGTTATGTTGATGATCATTATTGAGATATGTAGTTTGAAATTGGTTAGAATGTATTCTTTTAAAAATATCATTGGAATAAGGTTATGATATTTGGAAAGAAGGGAACTTTTTCCCCTAGATATATAAATCCATTTGAAATTCATAATCATATAAGGATGGTAGTGTATCATTTGTAACTTCCACCGAATATCTCTCAAGTTCAAGATGTGTTCCGTGTATTAATCCTAAGGATTTAAAAAGATTATCATTCTCATGTACTAAAAGTAGATCCCATACTAGTGGATAAAGATTTGTCTTATGAGGAAAAACCAGTAGAGATTATGGATTTCAAAGAGAAAGTGATACAAAACAAGACCACTCATCTGGTCAAAGTTTTGTGCAAAACCACAAAATTTAAGAAGCTTCATGAGAACCCAAGGATACGAAGAGTCATAATTATCCTTAGTTTTTTGTATTAAAGTGACATACTTTTGTGGTAAAAACTCTTATAAGGGGGTAGAATGTAAGAATCCAAGATTTTATGACATACTGCTCTTTAAATAACATTTATTTAATAACTTTATTTACATGAAACATAAATCTAAAAATAAAAATTACATGATATAGAAATATTATTATATTAACATTGAATCGTTTTTGAAATTTTCATCTCAATAGGTTGAATTTTTAGGAATTTTATGAAAAAAATAATTGTTGAGTTAATAGAAAAAATAAAGACTTTTAAAGAAAACTGTATTTTTTCATATTTTCAAATAATAATTTTGATTTAGATTAGTTTTAAAATTAAATTATATTCTTTTTAAAAAAAATATAATTTATACATTTTGTATCAACATTATATTTTATTTTTGTATAAAAATATTTTTAAACTTAAAAATTCATTTTTCAGAAAACCTTTTTCCATTTTTATTTGTGGGATTATTATAAGAAAGTTCTTCCAATTATATGGATTGAATTTGATAAAATATATTCTAAATTTTTAATCTAGATTTTCAAATTTGGTAAGTAGGACTCTCTTATTTTTTGGCATTATGAATAGTAACCACAGTAAAAGTTATCACCACAATAAAGGGTAAATAGACTAGTTAAGGTTAAACATAATATGATAAAGCATTAAAATTATATAAAAAACTTGTATTTATATCATTTGATGAGTCTATTTCATCCATAATTATCCGAAAATTAAAAATATGACCTTTTTAATTTAGATTTTATTTTTACATTTATAATATTTAAGTAAAGGATAAAGGGAAAAATGTCACTCTCTTGTTTTTGATATCTATAATATTTCCTGACATAGATAAAAACAACTTATGTTTTGTTTTAAATTATTATTTGAAATATTAAATAATTTTTTTATATTGATAATTTCTTTCTAATTTTTAGTGATTGAATAATCAGCTTAAATGTTTATGAAACACCGATGTAGTATTTATTTAATGAGTAGAAAAAATAATTTTATAAATATTAAAATTGATAAAAATTGGAATAATTATTGTGTTACATAAAATTTATAGATTAATATAAAATATTTAGTACTTTTGGATAGTTTATATTCAAATTTAGTTGTTTTTATGTTATTTTCAAAGTCAAATTAATTGAATAGTTCCACAAAAGACATTGAGGATATTTTATAAAAACTAATGTTTTATTAAATGATTTAAAATTAATAAAAATATTATAATCATCCAAATGAATGTAATTTGGTTTAAATAATCAACAATGTTTATTTTATGGGTCGTTTATTCTTTTATAGAAACATTATTGACCCTTAAATGGTAGAAAACGTTAATTTTGTGTTTATTGTCAAAATGGTTAATATGGGTTAAAACTAAAAGATACGGGTAAAAACATAACCAAAACGTACCCAAATTTTATTATATTTGAGGAATTTTATTAATACTCATATTATAGTTTAATTATATCAATTTTCAGACATTTTTACAAGAAAAATAATTTATACTGATTTTATACTTTAAGTAATTCCAGGAATACCCCTCCCCTAACTTATAAAGGGATACCCCTTCTCTCTTTTATTTACACTGATTTGGAAAATATAGATCAACAAAACCCTATATAAATTAATTATAAATTTCCCTATACATGAATTATAGGTGTGTGTCTTCTTAAAATACCATAAAGAGGGACCTTAATAAGGGATCTAAAAGAATTCCACCGAAGAAGAGGTAATCGTGTCTAATAACACTTTCATGTTTATTTCTTCTAATATTTGCTGAAAATATATTGTAACCATAATAAAATAATAAATAAATTTTCATAAATATAATTATATTTTATTATGAATTTAAGACAACCATATTCCTTATTTTCCGTCGTATAAAGAGAGAAAACACAACTCATGAGTATGTACAGCTTACCGTCTCAACATAGCGGTGTAATTTGTTTTTAATCATAAATTTACATGGAT
The DNA here is from genome assembly GCA_963277665.1 of Viscum album. Taxonomy (NCBI): domain Eukaryota; kingdom Viridiplantae; phylum Streptophyta; class Magnoliopsida; order Santalales; family Viscaceae; genus Viscum; species Viscum album. The sequence goes on along the minus strand of OY728126.1, from coordinate 834,923,024 downwards.
AGTTATAAAGATAGAAATAATAAATATATATTATATTTATGAAATAATTATTCTTATATATTTATAATATCATATATACCTTCTTACCTTTAAATCTGTTGGAAAATGATATTGTTTCTTGTGTGTATCTGCGGACTACCACCTCCATGAAGCGATGTGACCCATTTTTCATTTATTCTTTTCATGAATGTTAATAAGGATTGATTTAATTAATATGTAATATATATATTATAAAATTAATAATCTTGTAAATGTGAATTATTATTTGTCTTTATTTCAATTGATCCATTGGAAAGTGAAAATAGAATTCATGCATACGTACAGTCTACCATCTCCAAGAATGGTGTAATTCATTTTTCTATATCTATATTTTATGGATCATTGTATATATATACTGATTATATATTATATTTATATCATGAATCATATCTTGGATATTATTTAACCGTGATAAATATACAAGGACCAAAATTAATGAATCAAAACATACATGACAAACGAAGTAGTGAACACCAAAAATAATAATAATAAAAAATATTGTTAATTAAATGGTGATAAAATGTTATAAATGAATCATATATGATATTATATATTTTTATATAGTTCAGTTATGTAATAATAATATATCTAAATTTATTATAATGGAGGTTATAAGAACATATAAGGTAAGTTGAACTTAGGGTAAGGGATTTTGTCTCAATTTCCACTCCATTGAGTCATAATTGGTATTGTGCACCTATTTATTTTAATGTTGGGTATATGCTGACCTGTCCTAAATCAGCTCAGGGTTCCATCCTTCCCAACACCTAACCTAAAAAGTAGCATGTCCCGTAGGGCTTTCCCGATCACCGTGGTCTGGAAACTAGTAGTTCGGTATCAACGTTACACCTCTAGGAATGATTTCACCTATGATAAACAACCATAAAGAATCCTAATGAATAAAACATCATACCATATACAATAACCATAAAAAAGAAGATAAAAGTTTCATAATTTAGACATAGTATAACTTTAACAAAAATCCAAATTCCCAAACTGGGGAGGTGAAACAACTTGACCACAACTAAAATCCTCCATGCAACAAGAGGGTCATCACCCTCAAGAAATATCCACCAACACCTAGAAGAAGATGAAACTAGAAATAGGATCCACCGTCACCCCAGAGAACATATTTACTTTACCAGGTCAAACATAACAATATCTATATACACCTTGGGTTTTATGTGGGGTCTGAGACAAATCTCAGTAGGATATCACCCAAAAGACAGATTCTAGAAAAAACATTTTTTTCTGACGCTTTCGTCGGGGCGTGCATCCGTATCTTTCGGAGGACGTGTAGCTTTTGACTCGAATTCCTACATTCCAAAGGCGGGTGACATCTATCACTTCTTCAGGGATGTCTACTCCTTTATCTAAACGGGATGATAGGATGTTGGTTCCCCTTCTGTGGATTCCCCCTCGGAACTCGTTGCTTAGTCCGGGTATTCCTCATATACATAAGACATTGTTTGTGAAACTCTTCCTTGTTCCATGTCTTCATGGATACTGGTTAATTATGTTTCTTTTTTTAGGAAATTCCAAGGGGTCCATCTAGGGCAGAAACCTTTGGTCAGGGGATTAGTCACGTTGGACATCGCTGGCATGTCTGAACACTAGAACACTAATGCGTCTGGGATTATTCCCCTTATGATAGGTCTTCTCAAGGGCACAAAAGCCTGAGGCATCCCACACCAAATTCAAGGAATTATATCTCATAGGCATCTCTCTTAGGTTTTCCTCAGCTTCCCATGATTAACATAGGGTATGTCATGATTTTAATGTGTATAGGAGATGGATCAGACTTATCAGAACACTAATGGGAGTGGATTAGATGGGTACAACCCCTACAAGGATAACTAATATTGGGGATAATGCATGGTTAGTTAATCGATTACTTCTAGAAGCAGCATGAAAGTGGGTGACATGATCCCACCAGGATGTGGCGGCCCGATTAAGAATCAGGATGGATATGGATAATTGAGTGAAGTTAATGGAGAATGTGGTGGGACCACCGTAAGAGCGACCGTGATGTTGGGATTGAGTCTCGAAGAGACTTCATACTTATCCCCATGGCTGTGAATCAAAGTTTATGTAGTTCAAGATGGGGTATAGAATCAGGGTACATGCATAGGACAATGACCTGACAATATGTTGGGGCTTACGCGTGGGTAGTGGCTCAGGTTAGTCTGACGCCCAGGGGAAGACCATAGATGTCGGTCCTAGCGAAGGGGACTACAAAGTTTTACTATAAATTGTGGAAAAAACAGATTACCACTGGTTGGGGTTGACAATTGATAGTTTTTTATTAGGGTTCCAATGACTTACCACTAGATGGGGATCACAATGGATTACCGTCGGATGGGGATCACAATGGATTACTACCAGATGGGGATCACAATGGCTTATCATCGGATGGGGATCATAACGACTTACCACTAGATGTGGATCAAAACTGCTTACCACTGGATGGGGATCACAATGTCTTATCGCGGGGGGGGGGGGGGGGGGGGGATCAAAACGGTTTACCGCTTGTTGGGGATCACAATGGCTTACTGTCGGATGGGTTTGAACCTCATGGATTATTCTTACGTACCCTATCTGGGAGACAAGGATCAAATCCCAAATATTTTGAACGGGTACATTTTAACATCGTGCGGGATGAAAGGGGCATATAGTTTAACATCAAGCAGGATGAGGATGGACTAATGTATAGCGGTTGGGACTTATGGGTTTTGGTAATGAACCATAGGGAGGATTCTTATGTACCTTGCCTTGGTAAGGATCATATTCCATGTAGCTTGAAAGAGTTTGGTGAACCGACGAGAATGGGGTTGGAACCATTAGGTGATGGGCTATAACCTCATGGAGGTTTCCTACGTACCATGCCTTGGAAAGTATCAAATTCCACATAGTTCAGAAGTGTTTGGTGAACCGACATGAATGGGGTAGGGACAAGTAGGTGTTGGTCTTGAACCTTAGGGAGGTTTCCTACATACCTTTCCTTGGTAAGGATCAAAGTCCACATAGTTTGGATGTTTTTGGTGAACTGATGTGAATGGGTTCGGGACCAGTAGGTGTTGGGCTTGAACCTCATGGAGGCTTCCTACATACCTTGTTGTGGAAAAGATTAAATTCCACATAGTTAGAAAGTGTTTAGGGATTACGCTCTAAGGAAGACAAGAGAGGATGTCATGGTCAATAATTAATCTATCTCCACCTGATTCATGCTCGATGTGAGAAACAAGAGGCAGAAAAGACCTGAAGATGGCATCACTAAAGGTGTGTCTGTGGGAAGTGGAGTGGGGCTTATATGTGGTTAGTGAACCAAAGACGAAATAGGGGCTTACACGTGGTTAGAATCCTAGGGAGATGGATATTAGGCCTTACTCCAAGATGGAGGCTTGATGGAGACAAAGCTCAGAGGGAGAGGGATGGGATAACGAATGTATCAGTGCTAATCTCTCTTCTGGTCTTCAGCACCGAAGAAGAAAGGAGGAGCAGGGATGTTGCCTCCTAAAATAACGTCTAGATGCTTACACCAAGGTGGTTTCCCTACCTCGTTAATAGGAACCACTCCAATAAAGATGATCTCATTCCATATGAGAAATATCTCACTTACGTGGAGATGAGCGGGCGTAAAGAATGTCCAAGATGGGGAACCCTATGTATAATGCATGGGGTGAGGCGATAGTTTAACATCATGTGTTGGGGATGATGGTGCTTTTCATTTTAACGTCCTACAGCTCGAATGAGGTGGGTTCACTTCACACCCCTAGGTCTTACATAACTAGCACGCTTTAACCCTTGGTGAAGGGAAGGCACCGATAATTCCCTAGTGAGGCGGTGTTTTAGAGTGATCCACAGAGTGGCCCATATTATCATGTCTATGAGAAGAATCAATATTCGTTATCATGCCTATGTAATGAATAATATGGCTAAGAGAGGCCATGTAAACCAATGCCCAAGGGACCTTGAAATCACTTCGTACAAACATGGGGGTCCGCACAAAAAAGGGGTGTGTAAAGAATTCCATCTCACAAAGAGGTTCTTCATGAAGAGGATGGGCTTTAAGAAGAGGATAGCTTTCACGAAGAGGATGGCCTTTGCAAAGGTAAAATACTACCCATAGAGGATGGGATTCATGAATGCAAAGGGCCTCATGAAGAGGGGGTTATTTTTGAAAGGTCAAGAGTTTGTGAAGAGGGAGGTCTTTGTGAAAGGCCAAGGCTTCGGGAAGAGCCGCCCTTTGTTGAGTAAAAAAGGTTTCCTTATGACTTTTCAAATCCTCTATGTTTTGAAAATCACAAACACTCAATCTTAAGGTAGATTGTTTTTTTTCTAAGAATTATCTTAATAAATAAAATTTTCATTCCCCAAGGAAATTTTATCCTTACCTATGTTTTCGTTCTTTGTTTCTCAAAATATAATTATTTTCATTCATAAGGGTAAAATTTGTATTTACATTTAAAACCACCGAATCCTACAAATACTTGGTTATATATTATTCTATTTTTAGACTCTGGATTCTCTGAAATTTAGACACCAAATTATCTAAAAATCAGACTCTAAATTCTCTGAAATTCAGACTCTGAATTCTCTGAAATTCAGACTCCAAATTCTTTGAAAATCATAATTTAAATTCTCTAAAAATCAGACTCAAAATTCTCTGAAAATTAGACTCTAAATTCTATGTAATTCAGACTCTGAATTCTCTGAAACTCTGACTCTGAATTCTTTGAAAATTCAGACTCTGAATTCCTCAGAATTCTAACTCTGAATTCCTCCGAATTCAGACTATGAATTCATTAGAATTTATATTTTGAAATCTATAAAATTCAGGTTCCGAATTCATTGTAAAAAAAATCCGAATTTCCATGATTTATAGTCTCCAAATTATTATTTGCATAGACTCTAAATATTATTTTTCCTTAGACTCAGAAAAATATATTTGGTTAAGAATATTTATTTTTCTTACACTTGTTATAGTTATGGAACAATTTTGTACAATATGTTTCTAACTAACCATTGTTTAAGTGACATGTGTACAGGTCCATCCGATATTGAAGAAAAAATATGACCATTGGAGGAGAGAACTAACCATTGGAGAAGTGACTATAAATAAAAGATCTTTTAAATGAGATCATTTCTGATCCATCACTCTAGATATTTCATGATCGAGAAGTGATTTCTAGAGGGAGAGACTCACATGCCTTGTGCATACTAAAAATCTTGTTTAGGTTTCTTCATGAGACTCTAATTATTTATGTGTACAATAGAGGGCTTCCGAGGATATGAAGACAGAGGTGCCGACTACCTTGAAGTTCGACGACTTCTGTGGATAGGAACACAGAGGTTCCAACTACCTTGAAGTTTGAGGGCTTACTGGGATAGAAAGATAGATTCTGTTATTCCTATTGAGGGTTTACCTTATTGTGGGTAAGACATACATTCTTGAAAGTATAAATCAAGGGACCCTTATCAAATGTTTTTGGATACCCTTCTCTTTGGGTTAAAAGATTTCATACGTGTTTCCTGTTTTGTTTCAAGTTTATTTCCGCAGTATTTTGATAAAAGAGGAAAGTATAACCTTCTTATACTATCTTGTTCTTAGGTACTTTGATAAATAAGATTCTATATGCCTTAAGGTAGAATCTTTTCCTTGTAAACTTTTCTTAAGGTTCATTTCTGGAACCACATTTCCAGAACCTAGCAAGTTTGTAGAACTAATAGATTTCATGTGAATTTACCTTGTTAAACATAGTTTTTCTGAAGGTTAAAAATGAATGTTTTTAAACTTACAATTCACCCCCCTATTTTAATTGAGAATCTATATTCATATTTTGATCCTAAAATTGGTATCAAAGGAGGTCTCTGAAATACGTATATTCACATATAAGTTTTCTTGCTCAGTTTTCATTGTTCTAAATATTTTCCTTGCTTAGAATTTTTATCCTTGTTTACAAACTTTTTCTATTAAAAAGTTTTGTGGAAAGATATTTTCTTTTAGATGGTAAGAATGAATGTCTGTTCGATTGACAATATAAATCCTACTAGACCACCTATATTTGATGGGAATGATTATGAATATTGGAGATATCGTATGAAGACTTTTTTATTAATAATTGAGTGGAAAACATTGTTATTACTAATGGAAATTACAAGATTCCTAATAAGGAAGTCAGAACATTCACTAATCATGAAAAGTCAGAATAACAAATAAACTACATGTAACACAATACTTTTTGTGTTCCATGACTAGGAATATATATAGTCATATTTCTTCTTGTGAAGATTCAAATTTTATTTGGAATAAATTGGAAGTTACATATTTTAGTACATCCAAAGTTATAGAAACTAGAAGAGATATTATTAGAGTAGAATATCATGGATTTATATTTCCTTACGGAGAACCAGTGTGCAAGGTTCAACAAAGGTTTATTACTATTGTTAACAGTCTACAATCTATGGTTGGAAAAGGTTTAGATGATGAGAAACTTTTAGACAAGATTATAGATATCATGCCTAATGAGTGGGAATTTAAGAGAACAGGTATTGATGAGAATATGAAAGTATCTCAAATTACTCTTGATGATATTTTTGGAACTCTTATTCAATATGAGAGAAGAATGAAAAGAGATGATGATATGAACAAGAAGAAAAATGGAAATGGAAGTGTAACCTTTACTAATACTAAAGACAAGACTCCTTAAATGGTTACAAGATCCAGGTCAAAGAAATTCATTATTTTATCTGAATCAAGTGAAAGTGAACATTCTGAGAATGAGCTATCTAATCTTGCTCGAAGGATAAAAAAGATAGTTTGGAAGAAATACTTTCAGTATATATTTTAGAACAACGAAATAAAGGATAATAAAGATTTGGAAGTCACTTTCTTTGAATGCAAAAGAGTAGGGAATATAAGGCCATATTTTCCTATGATTAAGAAAAATATTAGAAAGGAAAATCATTCTGAGATAAATAGATAGAAGTACAACAAGGGTAAAGGTAAGAATGATTTGAAATAAAATGACACATGGAGTGCCAGTGGTGGAGATTCTTCTAATGAATCCTTAGAGTATGATTCTTATGATCTGAAATATCTTGGTCTACTTTACAAGATACCTATCAAAAATCATTGTCTAATAGACAAGGTACACAATGCTGAATCCATATCTAATGTATCCTTAAATACAAATTAATGTGATAATAAATATTATGAATCTTCTGATAAAGAATCTTCTTCTATTGAAGATAATACATTACCGACTTATGAAGAATTTTTTAGGTTTTCTAAACTTCTTGATAATTAAAATTATAATTTATAGAAAAAACATGGCAAGGAAAATTCTAGAATTTCTGTTCTTACTAAATATGTATCATATCTTTCTAATGATCTTAATAATAAAAATTTTGATTTTGAAACTATCTCCAAAAACCATGAGGAAGTTAATTCTGAGAAGGATAAACTTTATAAGGATCTTGAAAATGTAATTTCTAAGAAAAATATTTTAGAGACTAACTCTAGTGCTAAAACTAATGTTTTTTAGGATAAAAACATAGTTATTAAACTAAAGTCAGAAATATTTTTCTTAAGTAAGTGTTCGTCAAACTTTACCTCTCATAAGGTAAACATTGACAGGCTGTATTCCGAAATTCAACCTCTAAGGAATAATTATGGATTTGGTTATACTCATTCTAAAATGGTTTTTAATAATAATTATTTTATTCCTCAAAGTGCCACATTATTCACTAAATGTCAGTGTGGTGGGAATTGGAAAAAAAATTGTTCTTTAAACAAAACATAGTCTTTAGGTTTTCATAAATCTTATTTTTCTAAAAATATGTTGATTCCTAAAATATTGCTTTCAAAAATTTCCAGATCCAATAAAATTTGGATTCTGAAAGTATAACACTCTTTTTTCCAGGAAAATAAAGATACTACAAACAACAATACATTGTATATGGATAGTGTATGTTCCTGTCACTTTACTGGTAACAAATAATTCTTTGAAAATATTACCAAGACAAAAGAAGGAAAAGTAAATTTCGGAAATAATGCTCAGGGATAAATTTTTGGTATAGGTAACATTTTTCTTCTTGAAAAAACGTTGATTTCAAATGTTTTATTTGTTAAAGGACTTAAGCACAACCTCATTAGCATAAGTCAATTATGTAATGAAGGTTACCTTATGAATTTTAGGAATGATAAATTCTTAGTACACAATTCCAAGGAAGAGTTTATTATTTATTCCCATAGGCAACAGAATATATACACACTAAACTTAAAAGACCTTAGGATCTAGGACATACCTTTCCTTAGTGTAATGGAAGACCAATCTTGGTTATGGAATTGAAGGCTAGGACACTGTAACCTTAAGAACCTATGTAAACTCTATAAGAAGGGACTATTTAAGGATCTACCAGATCTTATATTTGATTCTTCAAAAGTTTGTGATCCTTATCAATATGGAATGAAACATAAATCAAGTTTTAAATAAATCGATGAAGTCTCAACATCAAATTAATTATAGTTGGTGTATATAGATCTTTTCATTCCAACACAAACTGGAAGCATTGGAGGCAAATACTATGTGTTTGTCCTAGTTGATGATTACACTAGATTTACATCGGTCTATTTTCTAGAAAATATATTTGAAGCATTTTCTTATTTCAAAATTTTTATAACCTAAGTTAAAAATGATAAAAACCTTCCATTGATAACTATTCATAGTGATCATGGAGCAGAATTTCAAAATTCTGATTTTGAAACTTCTTGTAGTAGAAAAGGAATTACTCATAACTTCTAAGAACTAAGAACCCCTGAAAAAAATGGTGTTTTTGAAAGAAGAAATCAAATTATTCAATAGATAACAAGAACCATGTTGAGTTAATATTCGGTAGAAAAAACAATTTTGGGCTGAAGCTGTAAGTACTACTTTATGTACTATAAATCGATTTTTGATTGGACATTTTCTTAATAAAACCCACTATGAGTCATGGAATGGTAGGAAACCTATACTTTACTAATTCAAGGTATTTTGATGAAAAGTATTAATTATTATTACAAAATATAATGTACATAAATTCACACCAAAATATGATGAAGGAATTTTCCTAGGCTACTCCACAGCTTCTATGGCCTATAGAGTTTTCAATAAAAACACATGTACTATTGAAGAAACAGTGCATGTTAAATTTGATGAAACTGATCACCTTGTTTTTAAACACCCTCAATCTACATCTATAGATGCATTTTCAAAAACTGATTATCAACCCTTGATAGAAGATCCTTATGATAAGGAAAATGTTCAAGAAAAAGTTTCTAAAGCATTTACTCAAGAATATTTCATACCTTATGTTGATGAATAGGTTTTACAAAACCCAAAGCAGTTGTTTCTTAAGAATCATCCTAGTGATAGTATCATTGTTAATGTAAATCAACCTATAAGTAATATAATTTCCTTAAATAATTCAGTATAACATCTAGCATTCCATTCTTAATTAGAACCAAAAAGAACTTATGAAGCTTTAGGTGATGATGATTGGATTAAATCCATGAAATATGAGCAAGATGAATTTTAAAGGAATAATGTCTGGACATTGGTTGAAAGACTTAAGGAAACTTCTTTCATTGGAGTAAAATGGGTCTTTATAAATAAATGTAAAAAAAATGGAATAATAGAGAGAAATAAGGCTATATTAGTTTCTAAAGGCTATAATCAACAAGAAGTAATAGACTATGAAAAAACCTATGCTTCAGTATCGAGACATGAGTCTATTCGTATTTTATTTTCCTTTGCAACATTATTTAATTTCAAACATTTTCAAATTGAGGTTAAATGTGATTTTCTTAATGGTTATGTTCAAGAGGAAGTTTTTGTTGAACCACTTCTTGGTTGTGAATATAAAAAACATCCTAAACATGTTTTCAATCAAACCAAAGCTTTATATGGACTAAAACAAGCCCCTAGAGCCTAGTATGATAGAATTACAAAATTTTTGTTACAAAACAATTACGTTAAGATAAATGTTGATACAAACCTTTTTATAAATAAAGATAAGAAAAAAAAATTATTGTTCAAATTTATGATGATGACATTATATTTGGTTTAACTCAGCAATATTTAACTAATTCCTTTGTGGATCTAATGAAATCTGAGTTTGAAATGAGTATGATGGGGGAGTTAACATTTTTCCTAGGTTTTAAAATTTCTAAAAAACTAGAAAGAACTTATATATATCAACATAAGTATATTAAGGATATTCTTAAAAAGAATGGATATGAAAACACTAAGAGTATAAGTACTCCCATTTGTACCTCAAATTCACTTGATCTTGATAAAGCTGGGAAACCAGTAGATCAAACATCATTTAGAGGTATGATAGGAAGTTTACTATACTTGATATTTAGTCATATAGAATTAATTTTTCATTATTCCTATCTTCAAGATATCAATCCAATCCTAAATAATCTCATTTAAAGGCAGTGAAAAGAGTTTTTCTCTACTTAAAGGGAACCATGGATTTAGAACTCTTTTATATTTCTAAAAATGATTTTTTTTAAAGATTTTCTGATAATGACTTTGGTGGATGTAGAATGGATAAGAAAATTGCATCTGTAACTTTTAATTTCTTAGGAGATTCATTAGTTTATTGGTCATGCAAAAAAAGAAACACTCAGTAGCACTTTCCACTACTGAAGCTGAATATGTAGTAGCTGGAAGTTTTTGTGCTCAAGTGTTGTGGATGCAGCACACACTCACATACTATGGTATGATTTTTACCAAAAACTAAATATTGAATGATAATACTAGTGCCATTTCCCTAAGTAAAAACTTTTCACATCACTCATGTGGAAAACACATAGATATTAGGCATCAATTTCTTAGGGATCACACATAAAAAGGAGATCTCAACATTTAATTTATCAAAAAGCAAGATCAATATACTAATATTTTCAAGAAATATTTACCCTTCGATAGATTTGAATATATTAAACAGAATTTAGTAATGATAACCGTAAGGTAATCATCCATATTATTTTTTTGTTGAAACATATCTCCTTACAGTAAGAAATTCATTTTCTTAGAGGAGTACATTTACCTATAAATCAAAATCTTCGTAATCAAAATTTTTATGATCAAAATTTTCGTAATTTATTTAAAAAAACTAAATTTCTTCAAGAAGAATTTCCCTCATTATGGATAATTTTCCTAGAAATCAGGAAGGTTTGTTTCCTTTCTTAAATTTTCATAATCATATTTTTTCATGTTGGTATTTTCGTTTTGTTTAAATTTTTTTTCGAATTCACTTTTCCTTAAATCCGAATTTTTATCTTAAAAAACTGAAAAGATCAGAACCTACCAAATTTCTTCTTCAGCTGTCATGTCAACCTTTAGATCTCATCAATATTATTTAAACCATTGGTTCAATAAAAAAAGATTAATTGTCACCTAAAATGCCTATATAAGGACCCCTAATATTTTTCCCACATTGATCTTCAAGTCTTCGCGTGCAGAAGTTTTGTCCCTCTACTTATGTTCTTTCCGAATCTGCAAGTTTTCCTTAAATCTGAATGTCTATCTAAGCTTCTCCTCAGAAAGAAATTTAATCTGTAAATAAAATCTTAGAATGGAAAATATACATAGAGAGGTCAGTTGATCCGAAATTCATTACTAATAATGATTCTATCATTTCAAAGAATATCAAGATGAATGTTTGGGAGAGCCTATGTGTTTTAAAACCGAAGGCAGAGGATCTAGTTTATACAGAGTTGTTGGTTGAATTCTATGAGAGAGTAAGATTCTTCAATGAAGAAGGTACAGAAAATTTTTCCTTCGAGTGTTATGGAATGACCTACTCCCTTTCTAACACTAAGTCTTCATGTCTAATTGGAATTCTTTATAAATTTGAAGCTAAATTTTGAATCCATAAATTAACGGATGTGTTAGGTTCACTTGAGAAGGAAAAGGATTTATAGTTCCTTGGTCTAAAATAAGTGAAGACTCCAAATCTTGTTCATCTATCTACAAACTTTCAGATTATTGAATTATTGGTTCAAGGTTTTATTATTCTGAGAAAAGGAGATAAGGATACACTGAAGAAAAGTGACATCTATATTTTGGATTTTTTGGTAAACCTAATTAAGATAAATTTGGTGAAGTATATTTTGATTACAATTAAGAATATCAAGAATGGAAATTTGAAGTCTCAAATAATCATGTATCTAGCCATTCTCTCTAAAAATATAGTTCTTTTTTTACAATCATTCAAAATCCATTGTAGTTCTAAGCCAAGAAATTACAAGGTTATGCTGCTTAGTGATGATACTTTGAGAAGGAAGAAGTTTGGCTTCAGTTGTAAATCTAGAGATTTCTATGATTTGTCTGAATCAAAAATAGATGCTCTGTCAAAGAAACTAGAAGTGGCTGAAACTTCAAAGAAGGGTGGAAGGAAGAGTAAGGTGAAGGAACCCGAAGAGAAAGGAAAAATTATTATGGCTAAGGAAACTCAATCAGCACCTCCTAAGCCAAAGAAGCAAAAGAATTATCCTAATGAAGTAGTGGCTAAGTGGAGAGAAGACAAAAAGAACAGGAAGAAAGGGGAGCCTTCTTTTGGTTTGGACCCTGCTGAGGGAAAAGCCTGGAAGTTGAAGGTTTCTAAAGATCTTGAGAAGAAAGAGAAAGAAAATAATCATATGAAGAAAATCTTTGAATCCAAGATAGTTCAATCCCTTCCTAAGGCTATTGAGAAAGCCTTTAAACCAATTCAGGTACCAAAATCTTTTTTTGCAAGAATCCCTTCCCGTGACTCTGGGAAAAAAGGTAGTGATTACAGAACAATAACAAGATGAATAAATTCTTCAAGAGAAAGAATTAGAGGAAGAAGAATGAGAATAAGGAAGTGGTGATACCTAAAATATGATAAGTAAAGTAGAAGATTATCATGAGAAGGAGAGTCCTTCTGAGAAACTATCAATCCGGACTTCTAAAGATGAATCTTAAAAACTTACTACCCCAGGAAGAGAATACAAGGGTCAGGAAGAAGTGAATAAGTCATCTGAATAATAAAGTATCAATCATGACTTCATTTATTCAAAGGATATTATGGAAGGTGCTCAGAAAGAAAACCTTGAGGTAGATAAAATTGTTCAGTTATCTGATAGTGAGCATGAATCACCCAAATGATAAGAGATCATTCTGAGAGTTGATAAGGGAAAGCAGGTGTTGGGTGATACACCTTTGAAATATATGGTGAAAAGAAAGGTGTTGGTGCTTCGTCTAAGAGTAAAGCTAGAGAGTTAGAAACAGAATCCTCACCAACCAAACACTCTGATTCGGAATCATCCTTTCTTGGACATGAATTTGTGGTACAATCTTTACAGAAGTTGGTTTATACCATTCCCTTATTTTTGATTATAGACTCGAGGTGCCAGATGCTTTAGCACTCATTTAATCAGAAGGAAGATCCAGTCACCATGCTTATGGATAAGTTTTTAAAGCTTGAGAAAGATTTCAAAACATTATTCACTGAATATAAATCTCATAAAAGATCATTCAAGAAGATTAAAATTTGGTCAAGGAAGACAATCGAAGACCTAAAAGTCTTTGATGAATTTCAAGAATGTGTGAAGGATGCCTTTGACAGTGAAAATGAGAAGATTATTGATCTTACTAAGAGTTTTGAGAAGAAGCTGAATCTCGAACAGACAACCCAAAAGTAAGAAGTCAAGGACTTAAATGGGAAGCTTAATTCAGTGGCTATGAATTGGAAGTGATAAACGGATCTTAGAATTGAGTTTGAAGAAAATATTTTTATGATAGAAGAATTTTTGAAGGCTTAGGGAAATATTCTTAAGGCTCAGGAAGAAAAGATAAAAGCCTTATAGAAGAAAAATGATGCTTAGGATCAGCTACTCAAGCCTGTAGAAGAAGATCATAAGGATATAAAGAATCTGAAAATCATTGTCAAGAAGTTAATGCCGAAGAAGAAAGAAGGATAATTATACCCCATTCTGATCTTTTCTTATATTTTCTTCTTTGTAAAAATTCTTTCAATCATAATGGAATTTTGGTTGTTCTTCATATATTTGGTTGTTTAGTACTAATTTTTCAGGTACCATATTTTTTTCCATTCTCTTTATTCATTTTTGAAAATCATAAAGGGGGAGAAAGGAATGATAAAAAGAATTCTAAGTAAATAATAGATTTCCCAAAGTAAGGGGGAGTTCAACTAAGGGGAATTTCTTATCAAAGAAAATTTTTGTATGCAAGAAAATGTAAAATCTCATTAAAAAAATAAAGAATATGATCCTTAGGGATTTCAAAACCTAAGGGGGAGTTAGTCATATTCATTATGATTCATATGTAAAGGGAGATAAGTTTTTCTTTTATGTCCATAAATAAATTTTTTAAGTCCGTATATTCTATTTCATAAGGATGTTTGTGCTTTCCAAAAAGGGGGATATTGTTGAGTCAATAAGGTTTCCTTATGAATTTTCCATTACTCTATGTTTTTATAATAAAAAACACTCTATCTTAAGGAAAATTATTTTTTCCCTAAGAATTATCTTAATAAAAAATATTTCTTCCCCAAGGAAATTTTATCCTTACCTATGTTTTCTTTTTTCATTTCTCTAAATCTAACTCCTTTTATTTCTAAGGGTAAAATTCAGTTTCACATCTAAAACCTCAGAACCCTATAAATCCTTGGTTATAGAGTATTCTGTTTTCAGACTCTGAATTCTTTGAAATTCAGACTCTAAATTCTTTGAAAATCAGACTCTGAATTCTCTAAAATTCAGACTCCGGATTATCTGAAATTCAGACTCTGGATTCTCTGAAAATCAGACTCTGAATTCTCTGAAAATCAGACTCCAAATTCTATGAAAATCAGACGCTAAATTCTCTGAAAGTCATACTCTTAATTCTTTGAAATTCAGACTCCGAATTCTTTGAAATTTGAACTCCAAATTCTCTGAAAATTCAGACTTTGAATTCTTTAGAATTTAGATGCTGAATTCCTCAGAATTTAGACTCCGAATTCCTCAGAATTCAGACTCTGAATTCCTCCTAATTCTGACTCCAAATTCATTAGAATTAAAATTCCGAAATCTATAGGATTCAGGTTCTGAATTATTTGGAAAAAAATCAGAATATCCATGATTTATAGTCTAAAATTTATTATTTGCTTAGACTCCAGCCTTTATTATTCTGTAGACTCTAAAAAATAGAATCAGTTAAGCTGCCTTATTTTTCTTACACTTGTTATAGTTATGAAATGATGTCATACAATCTGTTTCTAACTAACCATTATTTGAGTGAAACGTGTACAGGTCCCTCCAAGATTCAAGGAAAAATATGACCATTGAAGGAGGGAGCTGACCGTTGGAGAAGTGCATATAAATAGGAGCTCATTTAAATGAGCTCATTATCGATCCATCACTCTAGAGATTGCATGATGATGAAGTTATTTCTAGAGAGAGAGACTCTCATGCTTTGTGCGTACTGAACATATTGTTCATCTTGCTTTGTGCAACTCATATTGTTGTTCTGTACAATCAAGGGCCTCTGATGATAGGAAGATAGAGGTTCCAACTACCTTAAAGTTCAAGGACTTCTATTGATAGAAAGATAGAGGTTCTGACTACCGTGATGTTTGAGGGATTGTGGGGATAGAAAGACAAATTCTGATATTCCTATTAAGGGTTTACCCTGGTGTGGGTAAGACAGACTTTATTGAAAGTATAAATCAAGGGACCTTTATCCATGGTTGTTGGATACCCTTCTCTTTGGGTTAAAAGATTTCATACTTATTACTTGTTTTGTTTTAAGATTATTTTCGCTCTATTTTGATAAAAGAATAAAGTGTAACCTTCTTATACTTTCTTATTCTTATGTACTTTGATAAGTAAGATTCAATATGCTTTAAGGTAGAATATTTTCCTTTTAAACTTTTCTAAAGGTTCATTTCGGGATCCACATTTCTGAAACCTAGAATGTTTATTGAACTAAATGAGGTCTTGTGAATTTACATTGTTTAACCTTGTTAAATTTATTTTTCTTTAAGGTTAAAAATGAAATTTTTTAAACTTACAATTCACCCCCCCCCCCTCTTGTAATTGAGCATCTACATTCATATTTTGATCCTACACCCTTATGGTAGTAAGTCTTTTCCTTACTGAACAAATATTTGTTTTGGGAGGATTTTTTAAAGGCTCTACACTTCGTGAAACCTTGAGAGAATTTCACAAAGGTTATACACTTCATGAAACCTCAGGCACCCCAAAGGGGCCCCTTCCTCTGCGAAGAGCATAGTTCTTCGTGAAGGGAATCTCCACTATAGGTGGAGGCTGAAAAGCACACAAAGGGGGATAGTTTGCAATGGGGAAGCACCTTTGACAATCCATTGGAGGTTTCATGAAGGTATATGCGAAACAGGGGATAGGAAGTTGAATGGTCCTATGAACAATGGTTTGGAAGAGGGAGGACATTATATTTATAGGAAACCATGGTTGGAGTGGAGCAGAACTTGTTGTGGAGGCAGGATACCATGCAGAAAGGTGTCGTTCTGTCGACCCCTATAGGCCATGCGGAGGGGTATGATGCCACGCAGAGTTTCACCAACATGACCGCCGCGGAGCGCGGTGCAGAGGGGACATGACGCTGTGAGGGGCCTCTGTCAGTGTCAAACTCTTGCACATCCAGGATGTCGTGAATCCATTCTTGGGGGAATCGATGATTCAATGCGCTTGTCGCGTGGAGTGCCCTGCACAGGAGCCTTTTGAAAGGGCTTGGAGGATCCTTTTTGACCGGCTCAGGTGGCAACTTCCCCTGATCACAACGTCGGATCTGTGGAATGGGCCAGAGGCATTTTTTCGGTGCCAAAAAATGCCCCCTTCCCTCAAAATTGGATCTGACTGAAGAATAGGGTCAAATTATAAGGTCAACATGCCAAAGAAAATGGGATGATCAAACTTGTGGCGGATCGCAAAGGTTGGGAAGAAGGTTGCTAGATATGGGAAGAACCTTTCTCTTCTTGTGAAAGTTTCTTCATTAAGTGGGTACGGTTCTTAGGGTGAAGGCGCTGTGAAGCAATTAGAGGCGGCATTCCAATTGTGGAGCATGCCGCGAATCCCTGGGACGCCGTGAAGAGCATGGGGCTCACCGTGAAAATAGGGGCTCTGCGAATAGCTCAAGGCTCACCACCAATCAAGCGGTGTCGCAAAGGGCATGGGGATCACCGTGAATCCAGTGCCTTTGGTGCATATATATAGAGGATATGAGGTGTTTTTTTCCACAACTAGATATTTATGAATGACAGTTATTGGGATCTATTTTCAAACGATTCTCTCTGCGAATGCCCTACCAAGTCGAAGTCTTTGGTCTGGTGCTTTCGCGAACGCTTTTTAGCGAACCAAAGCATCACGATATGCTTCTTGGTTTTCAATGCAGGTTGAAGCCCCACCTTCTTTGTGGTGAAAAGGGGAGGTGTGGTCATCTCTACGACGGGTCTTCACGAAGGGTCTTCACGAACAGTTATTTCTTGGATCTCATATATTAGCCCCAATTTTCTCGAAGTATTTGGACTCAATGGCCACTCATGAGGCTGTGCAAGAGGTTCCTGTTGATACTGCTCAGAGGGGGTCCATGGCCAACAACCTAAAAATAGGTGAGTATGTCTACAACACTTATGATCACAAATAGATGACAGAGTGGCTGATAGAGGTGGAGAGGGAATATACATAATGAATTTTCTTTCCATTATATGGTTTCAACGTGTGGGACGAAGTCTTAATTCTCGATACTATAAAAGATGAGATAGATTACTGGTTTAAAGGTACCCTCGAGAAATACTTGTGGCATAGGGACGTGGATTGGTGCAATAGGAAAGATCATAATCCGGTCATAGTGCACTGTCTATATAATCATGTTAATCGCATTTATGGCATGGTACTAGAACTGGAGGCATTCCCACCACTATAAAATATGATCATCATGGTTGGGCTCTGAAATCTAGAAAAGAGGTGGATCACAAGTTGGGACTTTTGCTAGGGTGGTAACTTCACAGATGATTAGGCTTGGGCCTACTAATCATGCACATCCTGTGAAGAGTTCGAGAATGTTCTAAGGTAGGGTGGCCTCTATGAAGTGGTCTGGGATTCCCAATTCAGTGTCTCCCACCGAAGGAATTCATACCAGAGTTGTTGAGATGGTGGTCGCCAGATACCCACAATTTTCACCTACAATATGGGTAGGTTAGCTTTATCCTCCGTAACCTCCATCAAATTTCCAAAATCTCATTTCTAGGAGGACTATATGAAGAGTTCCTAACTTCCACAAATTCCTAGGGATACTGGGTCAAAATTCCACCTTTGGAGATGGCATTGATAAATCTTGTGCCCGACGTGAATGTAGACAAACAGAATACCTGAGGCATCTACTTCAAGCAGTAGTTTGGTTACTTCATGAATATCCCCTTGGAAGAGTGAACATTACCAGCGCATCCCCCTATTTTTATGTGAGGTTCTTAGTGGGGTAAATAGGGTTTGTACTGGTGAATCCTGGAAGATAGCCAGTGGAACTTGTGGGGATACAATGTCAAGACTGAGCAGTTACTGATAGTCTGTCTTACTGGGTTTATCTCATCCCCGATCTATGGATGGATATTTCCAGTAAGAGATGCCCACATGGGGGTGATACTAGGAACATTTATCATGGTGTCTCAACTGGCTAGTGGGGACCAAATCTATCTGGGCATACCCATGCTGGAAAATATGTACCGCTTGTACTGGAATGTCAGTAAAGGGAAAAGGTCGTTGTGATTGTGTGGTCCATTACACTTTCTATATAGTTGGATCGCGGCGTACATGGGGGGTTATGAATACCTTAACCTCATTTACCCACAGGGGATACATTATTGCCTAGCTATTTTAAACATTGTAGGGAGCACCACATTGATGATGGATGCTATAATCGTGCAGGGTAAGATGGGGCGAGCCGAATAGTTCATATTTCATACATTACCCTTGCCAACTAGGGATTATTCCGATGACAGAACAAATACGATAGAGAAAAAATCATATATGATATCCTTTCATGGTGGTGTGTTGGTGGCATGAGTAGATTGTGAACCCATTTGTGAGCCATACACTCTGTACCGATTCGCTCAACAATTCTTTTTTCTGTAGATGATAACTCCCTGAGTGTACATGAACGTGCGCCACGAGAATCACCCATGTGTGATGTGACAACTCTGGATGATGTTTAAAATATAGGACTTGAAGTTGATCATTGAAATTCCCCCACCATATACTACATTAGGATTGGTCCACGAGTATGCACAGAGTTGGGAGACTACCTACCCTAGTGAAATACTAAAGAAAGTGACCATCAGAGCCAACAAGGTGGTTCCAACGCCACAAAGTTGGACAGTGGTGACGGGGGTGTTAGAAAGTTAATGCGGATATTTTACAGGGTGGAGAGACTGTAACAGTAGGGGAAATAGTCCATAAACTGACAAATACTTGGCCAGTGGTGGCCGAACATGAATAGGGTGAGGGGGTGATGCTAGGCTCTATGGATCGATCTAGGAGGTCCCAGGAGGGAGTAAAATAATCTCAGGGCTTTTGTAGGATCTCCCAACAAGATCCCAAGAAGTAGTTGCATCTGGTATCGATCCCCACAGATGACGTCTTCCCAGAGGAATGGAAAGACTGGGAAAAGAGAAAACAGTACCTCGGAATCAACAGTTTATGGACGAACCTGAACATACATGGGATGTCTCTAGGGGAGCTCAGATTTTCGAAAGGCGTCTTCAATGCCACTCCTGTTGAGGGAAGAAAATTTATGATGGAGATAGAGGAGTTAATACATTCTTGGTGCGGTATTTGGCCGATGTCACACTGGGAAAGGGTGTTGCGGAGTATAACTACTCCTCCAGATCCAATGGTAGCTCAACTGGTGGAGTGTTTCCCCTTACCTGGCCTTGTAGAAAAATCTCATAGGAAATAAGTCATATTGGGATACTCTCATTGGGAAGTGGAGGGGACCTCTAGGGGAGCCTCTCCTGAAGAAGGCGAGATACCAGCCCCGGGGGGAATCTCCATGGGTGAATTCTCCCCAACTCTAGAATTAGTTTTATTCTCCCCTTCAGCACACTAATGTCATCCCTACATTTCCCCTCTTTCTCCACTAACACATACCTATATATAAGAAACATAAATCATCCACTCCCGTCAATGAAGAAGAGAGTGTGGCTATCATAGAGGACCTAACACTGATGCCCAAAATCAGGGGGATGGCGGTGGTAGAGTCCAGTGATGCTGGAGGAGCAGGGGTGGCCTTCTCAAAACCCTCAGAACCCACAATCGTATATGGGGGGCCGCACCCTGGCCTCCCAGTGATGGGAGACATGAGGCGGAACCAAGAGGCATAACGGAGTAAGCCTCCTACTCTAGAACTGAACCAATTACCATGTTGGTCGAACTGGCTAACATGACCTTTGCATACACAGTTTCCAGGATGGTTTGTATGCTAACAATGAAAATGGATAGGAGACTCGAGGCTCCACTCCAAGTCATGGTGTCGCTCCCTATTTTGTTGAGTGACCTAGTTGACCAGGACATAGTTCCCTATGAATGCCTGATGGCAGTGGGGGATATTTCTATTGGGACAGGGTTGAACATTACCTAGGTGGACATCATTGAAGTGGAATCCAGTGATGAAGACTAGCCTGAGTAATACCCCACTGCTGATCTCTTGGAGTTGTTTCCCACATATGAACCTGTCATCCCACTGGATTAGGACAAAACTACTTCTAATGAAGAGGAAAAAAAGTATTTTCGTCAATGATCAGGGAATCTTATCATGAAATTTTTCATAGAGACACCACAGGCACAATTTATAGATTAGATGGGGAGGCTTCATACTCAGATGTGTGAACTATGCGCTGGAGGAGTAAATTCCCAACTCCTACATGTGTTTATTCTGGACTACCTTGTAGAGAGGTTGTGGGTGTAGGATCGAAATAATGATGTAGATTCTCAATATACAAGAGGGGGGGTGAATTGTATACTTTAAAAATTCCTTTGGAACTTTTAAAGTTAGTTATGAATAACTACGTTTTCCTTAAGAGAAGGAAAGGGATAAGTTTAACAGAGTTAAACTAAGTAAATTCACAACACCTCTAACACTGAATACAAACTTGGAATGAGATTCAGAAAGTGGGTTCCGGAAATATGGTTCTGGAAATTGAAACTTAACAAAAGTTACAATATGAGATTCTACCTTAAAGCGTATAGAATCTAAATGAATCAGAGTAAGTAAGGAAGTATAATAAAGTTATACTTTCCTTAAGATACAAAATGCAGCGGAAATAAAATAAGTAGTTAAACTACAAGTAACAAGATATAAGTCTTTTAACCCAAAGAGAAGGGTATCCAACAACCTTGGATAAAGGTCCCTTGATTTATACTTTCAAGCAAGTCTGTCTTACCCACACCAGGGTAAGCCCTCGATACAAAGATCGGAGTCTCTGTCTTGCTATCCCCACAAGCCCTCAACTTCAAGGTAGTTGGAAACCTCTGTCTTCCTCAGTAAGGAAGCCCTCGAACATCAAGGTAGTCGGCACCTCTGTCTTCCTATCCCCGGAAGCCCTCGAATGTAATCACCAACATTCGGAGTCGCACGAGGCTTTGAGAGTTAATAAGAGCCTCTCTCTCTAGAAATCACTTCAACAGCATGTAGGCACAAAAACAAGTTGTTCATGTCATCAGTATCGAGCTCTTTCAAATGAGATCCTATTTATAGGTAAGGTCGGCTCCTTCTCCAATGGTCATATTTTCCTTAAAGATCGGAGGGACTTGTACACGTGTCACTTAGACAACGGTTAGTTTATACCAAAATAGACGACATTGTTTTATAACAAAACAAGTGTAACAGAATGTACGACATCGTTTTAATTCTAACTCAAAAGTTCAGAATGAAAGCTTCGGAGTGAAGATTCGGAGTGTAATGGAAATAATAAAGAGTAAACAGATTATAGAAATGTAAGCAGGATAAAAGTTCAGAGTCTAACCAAATTTTTTTTCGAAGTCTGAATTAATTCAGAGTGTATAAAACAAAGATGATCAGATTCTGTTTGATAGGAGAATTCGGAATGAGAATTCGGAATGAGAATCCATCATTGTAATTCGTAATGAGAATTCGTCATCAGAATTCGTAATGAGAATTTGTCATCAGAATTCGTAATGACAATTCTTCATCAGAATTCGTAATGAGAATTCTTCATTAGAATTCGTAATGTGAATTCTTCATCGGAATTCGTAATGAGAATTAATCATCAGAATTCGTAATGAGAATTCTTCATTAGAATTCGTAATGAGAATCCTTCATTGGAATTCGTAATGATAATTCTTCATTAAAATTCGTAATGAGAATTAATCATTAGAATTCATATTTAGAATTCGTTATCGAACTTCATAAGAATTTGTATCCTGAATCTGGAATAGAACTTAGTCAGAGTTCATATCCGGAATTCGTAATGATACTTTATTACAGTTCTCGTTTGGAATCCGGAGTAAAACTTCCTTACAGTTATTATCCAGAATTCGGATCCTAAAACAGAATACTTCATATCAAAGTTTCAAGTAATTCCAAGAAGATAAAAGTGAATCCGAATCTCGTACTTAAGAAAAATTTGGATGAAAATAAGATAAGGATAATTTTACTTATAAAAGATATTTTTCTTAAGAAAGAAATTTTCCTTATAAAAGCAATTTTCCTAAAAGTAAAGTGTTTGTGATTTTCAAAATAAGAAGGAATGGAAAGGTCATAAGGAAAACCTTATTGACTCAACAATCTCCCCCTTTTTGGAAAGCACAAAACATCCTTACGAAAAATAAATTCTAGGAAGAAATAAAAACAATAAATCTTGTCTCCCTTTGCTTTAAGGATATTGATGAATACAACTAACTCCCCCTTAGGCCTTGAAACTCTAAGGATCGTATTCATATTTCCGGAGTGACATTTTGTTATGAATAAGAAAGTCTTCTTAAATGAAAAACTCTCCCTTAAACAAACTCTTATTAGAATTCTTTTTCCTTAGGGATCTTTTCCTTATCCCCTTTTGATAAAATCTTATTAGAGTTCTTCTTCCTTAAGGATCTTTTCCTTCTCCCCCTTTGTGATTTTCAAAAAGAAATTGAGGGAATGGAAAGAAAACAACAAAGTACCTGAAACATTAGTAGAAAAAAAACGACAGCCACAAATTTCACTAAGTTTGAAATCTCAGGAACAAAGAAAAATTAGATATAACAAAAAGATCGGATTTAGTTATTTCGGATCTTTTTCCTTTGACATGATCCCCTTAAGAATAGTCTTGATCTTCTTCCGGACTTTATGATCTTCTTCAGCTTGCTTCTCTAAGACCACTACTCTTACACTTTGACCTCAATTCTTTCTTCCTGGGCTTGAAGTTTTTCTTCCTGAGCTCTGATCTTTTCTTCCTGAGCCTTCATATTCTCTTCAAACTCAATCCGATGATCTCTTTCAAATTTCCAGTTCTGAGAAACAGAATTCAACTTTCCATTCATATCTCTGACTTGTTGAATCCGGAAGTTCTTTTCATCTGTCAGCTTCTCTTCAAAGGATGAAGTCAGGTCATTTATCTTCCTGTCCTCAGTCTCGAAGGCATCTTTAACATTATCTTGAAACTCATCGAATAACCTCATCTCTTCAACAGTCTTCTTCGACCAGTTTTTCATCTTCTTGCAAGATTTTCTATGAGCTTCGTAGCCAACAAAGAAGGTTTTGAACTGGGCCTCAACCTCAACGCACTTGTCCATAACCATTGATATAGAGTCAGTTATCTGATTCAATGCATGTTGGAGCATCTGGAACCTTGATTCAATACTTGAGAAGGTCGGGATAGATCCCACCAACTTCTTTAAAGACTGGACAACAAAGTCATTCCCCACAGAGGATGACTCCGAATCTGAAACTTTGCTTGGAGAATTTTCTTCTTCAATAAGGTCAAGCTTTATTTTCGAAGAACTACCAACTTCCTTCTTCTTTCTTACTTCTGAGCTCGGAGTATCAGCAAGAATTTGCTTTCCCTTGACTTTTTCCGGAATTGAATCCTGTTCCGGAGTTCTCTTCTCACTATCAGAAACTTGAACAACGTCATCTTCCTCATCAGCAACTTCCTGAACACGAACCCCTACGTTCTCTTTCTAAGAAACATCATGTAAAAGTTGTTCTTATTCTCCATGATAAGTAACTTATTCTTCTCCTTTCTCTTCTTCCATTGCTGGAGTAACTAGCTTCGAAGATTCAGCTTCTGAAGTTCGGAGTGATAAGTGTTCTGAAGGTGTCCCCTTGTAATCATCTACTTGTTTCAGCACATCTCCGATTTCACCACTTCCTTCAGCACCATCTTCTTCTTGTTCCACTTGCTCAACTTGCTCTACTTCCTCAGTATTCTTAGCAACATCTTCTTCCAGAGCAACGAAATTTCTTCCTGGAGTCTCAGGTAGAGATTCCAAGGAGAAAGATCTCGGAACAGGAATAGTTGCTGAAACCATCTCATTGAATTTCAACAATGTCTGAGCGACCTCAGCCTCAGACATCTTCTTTTTGAGCTTCTTTTCCTTTACTTGTTTTTCAAGCTCATCAGCAGTTCTCTCCTTCAAGGCCTTAGCCTCCGTAGGGTTCAAACCGAACTGTGGATTCCCTTCTTTCCTTTTCTCTTTATCTTCTCTCCACTTCGCAACAACTTCATTAGGATAGGCTTTCTTCTTCTTTGGTTTTGGAGGTGCGGAATGGACTTCCTTAGTCTTAGGATTCTCTGCTTCTACTTCCACTTCTTTCAGCTTTCTCTTCCTTACTGTCTTAGAGGATTCCGGATCAGCATCTTTCGGAACTGCTTCTCCTTGAGCAGGTAAATCAATAAACTATCCAGACTCTTTGTCAAAAGCTACAAGAATTCTCTTAAGAGTACCATCACTCACTAGCATAATATTGCAAACTCTGGGCTTAGATTTGCAAGCCTCCTTGAAAGACTCTAGGCACCGAACAATCAATTTCGAGAGAATTGCTGGATACATGATAATCTGAGCTCTCAGATTTACTTTCTTCAAATTTTCAAGAGTGATAAGAATGTGCTTCATCAAGTTAAACTTCCTCAGATTTATCAGAAAATCTAGGATGTAGATCTCACTCGTCTTCAAGCTTTCTTTATCACCTTTCCTCGGTATGATAAGCCCTTGTACCCATAGCTCTAGAATCAGGAAATTTGTGGATAGACTTGTAATCTTCGGAGCCTTGTCATCAGCCAGTCCGAGAGTTTCTAAATCTTTTTCCTTGTCGAAGCTACCTTTAGAATCTGGCAATACATGAGAAACAAACTCAGCTTCACCTTCATTCTTTAGGCCTACCAAGCTGGCTGCCTTGGCGTATGAAAGTTTATAAGTCTTCCCATAAGACTTAAAAGACAATTTGTCCTTACCATCTTCTTGAAGAAAAGAAACTGTCTCATAGAATTCAATAAGTAAATCTGAATACACTTCATCTTGGTTCCCGGGTTTTGACACCGCAACATCTTCCCAACCATTAAGCTTGATATTCTTAGAAATAAGAGAATAATACTTGTTGAAGAAATCCGGATGAACCATCCTCTCTCTATAAACTATCCACTTCGAGACCGGCTTAGTTGAAGACATATCTTGAGAAGCTACTTCCACAAACATTCGGATTTGAAAACCTTTGAGAAGATTGGAACGGAGACAACTGAAGTTTGGAACGGCCTAAAAATAGAGAGGTAGAGATTCGAGACGCGAGAGCTTGAGAGCCAATGTGGGACGAGTATTTGGGTCCCCTTTATATAGGCAATGAGATGACGGTTCAACTTCCTTGGTTGATCTAACGGTTGTGAGAAACTGAGATCAGATCTGACGGTTGAAAACTTGAATCCGATCTTTTTGAGGTTTTTATTAAAACAAAGAATTAAGAAAACTATAATCCGAAATCATAATACAAGAAAATACCAGCAAGTAAAATATTACTACAAAAACTTCGGTAAGGTAATCATACCTTTCAGATTAACTTAGGAGGATTATTTGTAATGGGTAATATAAAAATGACTACGGAAAAAAATCTTTATTACGAGAAGACATATTTCACAAAAACTTTACTACGGGAAATAAGCTTGGTACGAAAAACTCATTACAGAACACTTATTACGAAAAACTCAGTAAAAAAAAATTTGAAAACGGGAAAAGAAAAAAAAACTTATTATGGAAGATTGGGTACGAAAATCTCGTTATGAAATATCAGTACGAATTTTTCCATTCCATAAATTTTCAACATGAATACTTCCATTCCAGAAGTGTTCTATACGAAAATGTCCATTCTGGAAAATTGTAGTTCCGGAGATTCCATTCCGGAATTCTTCGTTCCGAAAAGATTGAATATAAACTTTGAAAAACTTTGTTAAACTAACAATCAAATGTACTCCCCCTGTGAAAAGGAGTTTATTGCTGTAAGGAGACTTTTTCAATAGAAAGTTACTTAAGGAAAATTACCTTACGGTTATCATCCCAAACATCTGTTTGATATATTCAAATCTATCAGAAGGCAAATATTTTGTGAAAATATCAGCAAGTTGATCTTGCGTTCTGATAAACTGAAGAATAATATCTCCTTTAAGTGTGTGATCCCTAAGAAAGTGATGCCTAATATCTATGTGTTTTGCACGAGAGTGATGTGCAGGGTTCTTACTAAGGGCAATGGAACTTGTGTTATCACACAAAATTTGAGTTTTGGTAAAACTCAAGCCATAGTCTGTGAGTGTGTGTTGCATCCACAACACTTGAGCACAACAACTTCCAGCTGCTACATATTCAGCTTCAGCAGTGGAGAGTGCTACAGAATGTTGCTTCTTGCAGGACCAAGAAACTAAAGAATCTTCTAAGAAATGACAAGTTCCGAATGTACTTTTTCTATCCATTCTACATCCACCAAAGTCAGCACCAGAAAAGATTTTTAGAAAAAAATCATTTCCAGAAGTATAAAATAATCCTAGATCCATGGTTCCCTTAAGGTAGAAAAAAATTCTTTTTACTGCCTTTAAGTGAGATTCCGTAGGATTGGATTGATATCTTGCACATAAGCATACTGAAAACATTAAGTCTGGTCGACTAGCTGTTAAGT
Organism: Viscum album; assembly: GCA_963277665.1. Lineage (NCBI taxonomy): Eukaryota > Viridiplantae > Streptophyta > Magnoliopsida > Santalales > Viscaceae > Viscum > Viscum album. The sequence continues at coordinate 834,895,776 of OY728126.1, read as the reverse complement.
AAAGTAAACTTCCTATCATACCTCTAAACGATGTTTGATCTACTGGTTTCCCAGCTTCATCAAGATCTAAAGAGTTTGAGGTACCAATAGGAGTACTTATACTCTTAGTATTGTCATAACCATACTTTTTAAGAAGATCTTTAATATACTTATGTTGAGATATGTAGGTTCCTTCTGGTTTTTGAGAAATTTGAAAACCAAGAAAAAAAGTTAACTCACCCATCATACTCATTTCAAACTCAGATTTCATTAGACTTGCAAAGGAGTCAGTCAAAGATTGCTGAGTTGAACCAAATATGATGTCATCAACATAAATTTGAACAATCAAAACATTTCTCTTATCTTTCTTTATAAAAAGGGTTAGATCTGCATTTCCCTTAACATAGTTATTTTGAAGCAAAAATCCAGTGAGTCTATCATACCATGCTCATGGGGCTTTTTTAAGGCCATACAAAGCTTTGGTAAGTCTAAAAACATGATCAGGATGTTTTGTATCTTCAAATCCAGGAGGATGTTCAACAAAAACTTCATCTTGAACATAACCATTAAGAAAAGCACGTTTTACATCAATTTGAAAAAGTTTGAAATTAAAGAATGGTGCAAAGGCAAGTAGAATATGGATAGATTCAAGTCTAGCTACTGGAGCATAGGTTTCTTCATAGTCTATTCCCTCTTGTTGATTATATCCTTTTGCAACAAGTCTAGCCTTATTTCTTACTATGACTCCATTTTCATCACATTTATTTCTGAAAACCCATTTTACTCCAATAACAGATGTTTCCTTAGGTCTTTCAACCAAGGTCCAGACTTTGTTCCTTTCGAATTCATTTAGTTCATCTTGCATGCCTTTAATCCAATCATCATCACCTAAAGCTTCATCAGTTCTTTTAGGTTCTAATTGGGAAAGAAATGCTAGATGTTCTACTTCATTTCTTAAGGAACTTCTAGTCCTTACGGGTTGATTTACATCACCAATGATACTATCACTAGGATGATTCTTAAGAAACATCTGATTTGGGTTTTGTAAAACCTGTTCATCAACATAGGGTAGATAGTCTTCTGGGGTAAATGTTTCAGAAGTATCTTCTTGAATAATTTCCTTATCAGAAGGTTATTCTATCAAAGGTTGACAATCAGTTTTCGAAAACACATCTGAGGAAAAAGGTAGGGATGGTTTAAAAATAAAAGGATCCGACTCATCAAATTTTACATGTACTGTTTCTTCAACAGTACAAGTATTTTTATTAAAAACTCTATAAGCCTTAGAAGTTGTGGAATATCCTAAGAAAATCCCTTCATCAGATTTTGGTGCGAATTTATGTAAGTTATCGTTAGTATTCAAAATGAATACTTTGAAACCAAAAACCTTGAAGTCGGATATTCTAGGTTTTCTACCATTCCATAACTCATAAGGAGTTTTATTAAGAAAAGGTCTAATAAAAACTCGATTTATAGTATAACAGGCAGTACTTACAGCTTCAGCCCAGAAATGTCTAGCAATAGAATATTCACTCAACATGGTTCTAGTTATCTCTTGAAGAATTCTATTTCTTCTTTCAACTACACCATTCTTTTGAGGAGTTCTAGGTGCTGAAAAATTGTGAGTAATACCTTTCTTACTACAAAAAGTTTCAAAATCTGAATTTTTAAATTCTCCTCCATGATCACTATCAATAGTTTTCAATGGAAGGTTTTTCTCAATTTTAACTTGAGCTCTAAAACTTTTGAAATATGAAAATGATTCATACTTCTTTGCTAGAAAATAGACCCAAGTAAATCTAGTGTAATCATCAACTAGAACAAACACAAAGTATTTGCCTCCAATACTTCCAGTTTGTGTTGGACCAAAAAGATCCATGTGCACTAACTGTAATGCATCGTTTGTTGAGACTTCACCGATCGATTTAAAACTAGATTTATGTTGCTTTCCATATTGACAAGGATCACAAACATTAGAAGAATCAAATCTAAGCTCCGGTAGATCCTTAACTAGTTTCATCTTTGAGAGTTTACATAGGTTCCTAAGATTACAGTGACCTAGTCTTCTTTGCCATAACCAGGAGTGATCTTCCATTGCACTTAGGCAAGGTAAATCTTGGCTTCTGAGGTCTTCAAAGATTAAGGTGTAAACATTCTCTTGCATGTTGGATGAGAGAATAAATTCTTCCTTGGAATTGTGAACTAAACACTTATCATTCCTAAAATTCACAAGGTAACCTTCATCACATAACTGACTTATGCTAATGAGGTTGTGCTTAAGACCTTTAACAAAAATAACATTTGAAATCAAGGTTTTACCAAGAAGAAAAATATTACATATACCAACAATCTCTCCCTCAGCATTATCTCTGAAAGTTACCTTTCCTCCTTTCGTTTTAATAATCTTTTCAAAAAAGATTTTGTTACCATTCATATGCCGGAAACATCCACTATCCATGTACCATGTATTGTTGCTGGTAATCTCTTTATTTTCCTGAAATCAAGAAGAAAATTAGACTTTCGGAATCCAAACTTGTTTGGATCCGAGATTTCAAGATAATAAAATTTTAGGAACCCACATCTTCTTAGAGAAGTAAGCTTTGTGAAATCCTAAAGATTGGGTTTTGTTTAAGGAACAATCCTTTGCCCAGTGACCACCACATTGACACTTGGTACAAAATGGGGCACTTTGAGGAAAAAAATAATTGTTATTGAAAATAGGTTTTGCATGGGTATAACCAAATCCGGATTTATTTCTTAAAGGTCATTTTTGGGAATACATCTTATCAAAATTTTCCTTACCATGGGTAAAGTTTGATAAACACTTCTTTAAGGAAAAAAATTCGGACTTGAGTTTTACAACCAAGTTTTTATCCTCAAAATCATTAGTTTTTGAACTAGAGTTAGGCTCGAAAACATTTTTCTTAGAAATTAATTTTTCTAACTCTTTAGAAAGTTTATTCTTCTCAGAACTTACTTCCTCAGGATTTTTTGAAATACTTTCAAAATCAGAATTTTTCTTATTAAGATCTTTAGAAAGATCTGATATCTCTTTTATAAGAATAGCTTCCAATCTATTTTTTCATTTTCCATAAGCCGGTTAGAGGGAACCGATACCCCAACCCGGTTTGAGGAAAACCGGGAACCTCACAACTATTCCAGACGATTCAACCGATTTCAAATTCAAAATTCAAACATAAACAGGATTCAACGTGCGCAGTCGCCTCGAGCCACGAGCCACGTGACCCGCCTCGTGCCGCGATCCATCATCACGTGTCAGACTCCGCGCAGACGCCTCGAAACACGCCCCATCATGTCGCCGGCAGGTCACGCCAGACCAACCACCGTCGTTCACCGGCGACCGCCGACGTCTCCACCAGCCACCGTCATCGCCTACACTGGCGAGCTTCGCCGCAGTCAAAGAAATCACCGTCGGGAAAACAACCCGACACCAGAGCACCAGCAACATCACCCGAATCACCGCGATAACAGAGAAGAGGCCTAAATCCTTCACCCCCATCTCGCGGAACAGAATAGATCGCAGAACCTTCGCGATAAAACAACAAAACACACAGAAATTCAAAATGAACAGGAAAACAGAAGAACGTCCCTGCCTCCATAGTAGCCTCAACGGCGGAACGCAACCAGCCGATTCACCTCCAAAACAGCAGCTCAAAGCCACCAAAAACCTAGATCCAGAACCAAAATCCATCGCCACCAACCAGGAAACCCGTGAAGACCGCACCCGACCACCTATTGCTTGCAGACGATACCGAATGGTTCCCTCACCCGCGGAAACTGGGACTCGGTCTCTGGACGAATGCACCGCCATGAAAGGCTGAATCAAGCACACCGTGAGAGACGACCGAGACAAGAGAACCCCCGCCATGTACAACAAGCAAAGGGGGCGCCGACGGGGGCCAGATCAGGGCGAAACCAGGAGGCGGCGACGGGAGAGAAAACCTCGCGAAGCTTCGCCCCTTACGGGCTCATCTTCAAACCATTCTTTTATAAGAATAGAATTCCTAGAGTTTACCTTATCAAGTTTCATATTGAGTTTGGAATTATCAATCTCAAGAAGTTCAGCAAATCTAGATACTTCATCATTAGTAGGTAAAGTATTTTCTTCATCAGAAGAAGATTCTTCATCAGAAGAGTTATAATACTTACTATCATCGGAATTTAAAGAAACATTGGTCAATGATTCAGTATTTCATACCTTATCCATGAAACAATGATTATCAATAGGTAGTCAGGCTATAAGACCAAGATTCTTCTATCCTGAAGATTCATAATCAGAAGATTCATCTGAAGAGTCACCACCACTGGCACTCCAGGTGTCATTAGCATTCAAAACTTTCTTAGCTTTAGCTTTGTAATACCTCTTTCAGTTCCTATCTGAATGCCTTTCTTTTCTTTCTTTCTTTTTGAGCACAGGGCAATCTGGTCTTATATGTCCATCTCTCTTTCATTCATAACAAGTAACTTCTCCATCTTTCTTATCTTTATTTTCCATTTTCTTATACTTGGATTGGAAATTTCTCTGGCCAGCTATCTTGTTCATCCTTCGAGCAATATTTTCTAGTTCATTTTCTGAGACTTCACTCTCACTAGATTCGGATTGGAAAATAACTTTCTTAGACTTGGATCTGGTTACTCTCTCAGGAGTCTTAGCTTTCATCTGATTTGAAGTTGTAGTAAAAGCAACAGTACCATTTCCATTCTTCTTCTTGATGTTGTCTGCATCTCTCTTCATTCTGGTTTCATGTTGTAGAAGAGTTCCAAAAATCTCATCAAGAGAGATCTGAGTGACCTTCCTGTTCTCATCTATAGCTGTTCTTTTGGATTCCCACTCATTGGGCATAATATCAATTATTTTATCCACAAGAGCATCATCATCTAAACCTTTTTCTCCCATAGATTGTAGACTGTTTACTATAGTCATGAGTCTTTGTTGAACTTTACAGATTGGTTCTCCATAAGAAAAATTGAAGCCATGATATTCAGCTCTAAGCATAGCTCTTCTAGTCTCAATCACTTTAGAAGTCCCAAAGTGTGTAACCTCTAACTTCTTCCAGATACAGTTAGCTGCTTCACAAGAAGAAATTCGGCTATATATATTTCTAGTCATTGAACATAGTAGAGTATTGCGTACCTTATAGTTGAGTTGATATTCTTGCTTTTCCTGGTTAGTGAAGGTTCTAACTTCCTTGTCAGGAATTTTATAATCACCAGTAAGCATAACAAAATTATCTACAACAGTGTTGATAACAAAAGTCTTCATACGATCTCTCCAGTATTCATAGTCATTACCATCAAATATTGGTGGTCTTATAGGATTTAGATTATCAATCGAACCAACTTTAATTCCTGCCATTCTAGAAACCTTCGATACACAAGCTTGTTAGTAACAAAAGATTCGTAATAACAGAGTTTGGAATGGACAAGTTCGGAATGACAATGTTCGGAATGAGAAAATGAGCAAGAAATACTTATTCGTAAGTATAAGTATTTCAGAGACCTCCTCTGATACCAATTGTAGGATCTAAATAATGATGTAGATGCTCAATATACAAGAGGGGGGTGAATTGTATAATTTAAAAATTCCTTTGGAACTTTTAAAGTTAGTTATGAATAACTATGTTTTCCTTAAGAGAAGGAAAGGGCTAAGTTTAACAGAGTTAAACTAAGTAAATTCACAACACCTCTAACACTGAATACAAACTTGGAATGAGATTCAGAAAGTGGGTTCCGGAAATATGGTTCCGGAAATTGAAACTTAACAAAAGTTACAATATGAGATTCTACCTTAAAGCGTATAGAATCTAAATGAATCAGAGTAAGTAAGGAAGTATAAGAAAGTTATACTTTCCTTAAGATACAAAATGCAGCGGAAATAAAATAAGTAGTTAAACTACAAGTAACAAGATATAAGTCTTTTAACCCAAAGAGAAGGGTATCCAACAACCTTGGATAAAGGTCCCTTGATTTATACTTTCAAGAAAGTATGTCTTACCCACACCAGGGTAAGCCCTCGATACGAAGATCGGAGTCTCTATCTTGCTATCCCCGCAAGCCCTCAACTTCAAGGTAGTTGGAAACCTCTGTCTTCCTCAGAAAGGAAGCCCTCGAACTTCAAGGTAGTCGGAACCTCTATCTTCCTATCCCCGGAAGCCCTCGAATGTAATCACCAACATTCGGAGTCGCACGAGGCTTTGAGAGTTAATAAGATCCTCTCTCTCTAGAAATCACTTCAACAGCATGTAGGCACAAAACCAAGTTATTCATGTCATCAGTATCGAGCTCTTTCAAATGAGCTCATATTTATAGGTAAGGTCGGCTCCTTCTCCAACGGTCATATTTTCCATAAAGATCGGAGGGACCTGTACACGTGTAACTTAGACAACAGTTAGTTTATAACAAAATAGACACATCGTTTTATAACAAAACAAGTGTAACAGAATGTACGACATCGTTTTAATTCTAACTCAAAAGTTCGGAATGAAAGCTTTGGAGTGAAGATTCGGAGTGTAATGGAAATAATAAAGAGTAGACAGATTATAGAAATGTAAGCAGGATAAAAGTTCGAAGTCTAACCAAAATTGTTCTCGGAGTCTGAATTAATTCAGATTGTATAAAACAAAGATGATCAGATTCTGTTTGATAGGAGAATTCGGAATGAGAATTCGGAATGAGAATCCATCATTGTAATTCGTAATGAGAATTCGTCATCAGAATTAGTAATGAGAATTCGTCATCAGAATTCGTAATGATAATTCTTCATCATAATTCATAATGAGAATTCTTCATTAGAATTCGTAATGAGAATTCTTCATTGGAATTCGTAATGAGAATTAATCATCAAAACTCGTAATGAGAATTCTTCATTAGAATTCATAATGAGAATCCTTTATTGGAATTCGTAATGAGAATTATTCATTAAACTTCGTAATGAGAATTAATCGTTAGAATTCGTATTGAGAATTCGTTATCGAACTTCATAAGAATTCGTATCCTGAATCTGGAATAGAACTTAGTCAGAGTTCATATCCGAAATTCAGAATGATACTTTATTACAGTTCTCGTCTGGAATCCGGATTGAAACTTCCTTACAGTTCTTATCCAAAATTCAGATCCTAAAACAGAATACTTCATATAAAAGTTTCAAGTAATTCCGAGAAGATAAAAGTGAATCCGAATCTCATACTTAAGAAAAATTTGGATGAAAATAAGATAAGGATATTTTTTCTTATAAAAGCGATTTTTCTTAAGAAATAAATTTTACTTATAAAAGCAATTTTCCTAAAAGTAAAGTTTTTGTGATTTTCAAAATAAGAAGGAATGGGAAATTCATAAGGAAAACCTTATTGAATCAACAGTGGGAAGACGCTAGTAGTCTTGGTGTTAGCTTACAGTGGTAAAGGGTCGTCAATATTCAAAGGCTACAAGAGGCTGAGCATTATATCCAGTGTTTTAGGGCATGGGAGAATGAGCATTCTTCCTTCCTCAAGGAAGAATTAGGGATCATATCATGCCTAAAGGCCCATCTGGAAGAGGACAATGAACATATGAGGTGAGCCTCTAAAGATATGGTCATCATCCGATCCAACGAGGATCCGGCCCAGATCGAGGCTGATGAACTACGTCCTATCGCCGTCGAGGGTGATTATGAGATTAAAAGGCAACAATAGGTTCTCGATTACACAAGTCAACAGGTGGTGGAGATGAAACGCACCGTTGAAAATTTCAACCCATCTATGGGAGGGGTCGACCCCTGGGTGATATAATTGGTGTGCACTTTATAAACTCGTATTCATGATTTGCTTAAAAATATTGAATGTGTTCAGGAATTCATTGTCTGTTTGATTGTCGCAACTCCATCACATCCATAAAACATCTAGTGATCAGCCCTTAATCTCATGTGGGTTGCACCCGATGCATGAGACAAGGAACAGTCGTATCGTTACCTTGTTTGAATGTGAGAGTAACAACCAATATCTAGGCATCTGGAATATAAATGACTAATCTTGGATTCGGGGGGGAAAAGGAGGCCTGACTGGAGAATGAAGTTCTCAGGACAGTCAAATTTTCCTTTTCCCAGTGTGCTCTAGTGCACAAGTGGGGTAACTCCAGTGGTGTTAGAACCAGTCCGAACATAGGGGAGTGGAAAGTGTAAATTACAATATCCAATATTCAGAACACTATGAGGTGGCACGATAATGAAGGATAACAGTTGACCGTGTTCAAAAGACAGTAACCCTATTGTGTTAGCCTGAAATGGGGATAAAAAATGGGGTCCTACTACTGACCATGTTCAAAACATGGGTTGTGACTCAAAATGTTATCCATTAGTCTTCCAGAATGTTGGCCCAGAACAGTAGGTGAGCCATAGGCCAAGCATCTATGCTGTTAGGTGGCTCTTTTAGACATGAAAAGGGATGAGGGTCTGAATAATGGGCATGTAAAGCGTAGAGGGTGGAGTTATGTGTTCTTTGAATGGATTCCAAAACTCTTGAAATTATGCCACCGTGGTGAAGACACATTAGGCAGGTACATTAGTCTGATCAGTGATCATATATACTTCCGATCAGGAACTCTCTAGTATGGACCTAGAATGCTCTATAGTTTTTTTCATCATGCCAAATAGGATGATAGACATGTAGTTTAAACGTTTTATGGTAAGGAAGGTACAGTTTAAGGTCATGTGGGAGAAAGGATGATAGTTTAAAGTCATGTTGTGTGTACTGTAGGATCTTAGATTAAAGTCATAAGGACTATATCGTAATCAAGACCGAGAGTCTAAAATGGTTAATGACCCTGGGGCTAGGCCTGAGGTGAGAGGCTCGAACTTCATTATGTATCCCATATGAATAAGAATCAATCTAGACGTAGTTCTTAAGCACATCATGTTTATAGACTAACACTGGTAGGGGAAATCCTCTCTGGAGAGGAAGATGACGCATCCCATGATTAACATGGGGAATCATGAACTTGTTAAAGGTAAGACTGTAGTTTAGTATCATGTGTTGATAACATATGGACTCATAAAGTTTAATGTCATATGATAGGATGGTCAGTGAAGTGGGAGATCCTCAAAGTGGATTACGTGATGCAGTAGCCATAAATCCGATATGGAAGAGGATATAAGGAGTCTGCACCACACCATGTATCCCTAGGGGAGGTTTTCTAGGTCAGGGGACCGAAATTTAAGGTTAGGATGAGCCTAAGGCAATGTTCTCAGACATTCCTACATACCCCATTATGATGGGAATCAAGCTATGTGTAGTTATGGAATCACAGTTAAACATTATGTGAGACGAAGGGACCATGTTCCATAGCTACACCAGTACACGCCCCACCGACACTACTACGCCCACATGAGGCATGATCGATGTGGTAAACAAGGAGTAGCTGTGAGATTTTCCTGGTACAGAAAGTCATGCATTACGAGAAATGGTCCACTAGGTGAGTGACATCCCACTATCACCGACTTTCCTACTTAACACACATAAATGTGCGGGGGAAATAGAACCGAGTGTGTTGGGATTACACTTGAACATGGGTGGTGGAAAGATGTGAATCATGATGCTCAAGATATAGATCACAATGATAGAAGTGTGACGGTAGAGGATAATCATTGGCCATGTTTAAAACATAGTATCCACTTCATGTTATCCTGTAATGAGGACAAACAAATGAGGGTTGGCCGCTGACCATATTTGAAACATAGGACATGTCGCAAATGTTCTCTGAAGTCTTCAGAGCATTTTCCCAAGACAGTAGCTGAGAAAATGTCACATGAGACTAGGCCCTAAATGGGGTCCCTTCAGATGTATAAGAGGATGGGGATCCAAATAAAGTTATCATGAATCTTGGACATGAAACGAGGGAATTTCCATGTGAAAATTCCACACTTTGGGCTCTTTGTCGCAACCCAATATAGTGTGACAATAAAATGCATTAGATAAAGGGATTCGAATCCCTTTCCAAGTACAAGGTTCTTAGGGTCACACACTCCTAACTTAAGGTTAGAAATTTGACCATTAAGAAGGGACCTGATTTAATAAAATGCTCGTAGGGGGTGAAGTAGTCAAACCCGAAGTGTAGTTCCCATATAGAGGTCTTAGTTTAGGGTCATTGAACTTGCACCAATCTGGGGAGAGACAAGGAAGAAACATGGTGTGGTTTTCGCAAAACCAGATGTGAATGGGAGCCCAATAGGTGCTTTCCACATCACATGCTTCCAAAAGAGTTCGGGCCAAGTGGCCAAAAAAGGGGGTAGGATTTAGGATACCTGGGGCTAGGCCTGCATACAGAATGTATCGGCGCTCTTACATATACCATGAATATGGGAATCAAGCCACACATAGTTCTTATAGTGTAGTTTGGTGTCCTGTGACAAGGACCATTGGATCTAAGTTTAAAGGTCTTAGAACTCGGACCATAGATAGAATGGAGGGAGGGATAAACGTGGTGCAGTGATTGCAAAACCCAACACTAATGATGGAAAAAGCCTGCACCACACCATTTCCTCCCCAGGGAGGTTTTATATCGAGGTAACAAAAATGAAATATGGGTTGGGCCTGATGAAAAATGCTCAAATATTCTTGCATACCCCATTATGATGAGGATCAATCCATACATAGTTCTAGAAGCATCATGGTAGGGTACCAGTTCCAGGGAAAATATTGTCTTGCAGGTTTGGCCCACGCACCAAAAGAAGCAGAATTTGAAAGATATTGTTTGTTCTTTAGTATGGTGTGTGTTTTTTTGTGAAGTGATAAAACTATGATAGAGAATCCAGGTGTCATTATATGAATCAATCCATATGTATGCATTGACAAATGGTATGGTGGATAACCAATACCCACCATGATGTCCCCTTGAGTGAGGACATCACAATGCAGTGCTGTTTTTCGTCATGTGTGTAATGCCCCGACCCTAGTTACCTAGAGTTGGTGCATTATTACATAACAATAGCATGATCACAAAAGATCAAGTCTCGAAAGACCGATTAGTTTAGTAGCCTTGGAAATACTAGATACATTCATAAGTTTTACATTACATTATAAAATGAAAAACTAAAACAACATAGTCTCCATAGGCCACACTCATATCCCTTATACTGTCCATGTAGTTTAGTCATAATATACTTCTTCGCATCCTGGGAAAAATAAAACATAGAAAGGGTTGAGCTCACATGCTCAGTAAGGATAACAATATAGCAGAAACTTTCATAAATAAGCATAAACATTTAAGGCAATGTAAGACTAAAACAAAATCCTTTTAAGCTTGATCTTCAGCATAATATGGAAAAGATAATATCAAATAATTTCATTTACTTATTCACATGGATATTCTACTAGTCGAATAATCACATGTAATATCAATAGCCACTTTCATAATGATGGAATGCATAATGCCAGAATTCATGACCACATAGTCAAGGCCTTGGGCAAAGAATACAAATACGATTTGGTCAACGCCTTGTTCCAAGACACTAGTTTGTCTCATGAGACCTACCGATGGATCAAGGAGCTATAGCGGGCTCCACCCGTCACTTACTAAGTCCAATGAATTCCTCATATGAAAAGGTTTAAACATAACATAAACATTCATATTAAAACTAGCATATGAAATGTAAATACTTTATCCATAAAAAATTGATGGTATAAAAATAACACATCCATATTAAACCATATCACAAAACCTTCAATACAATATAGAAGTTTTGTATCATAATAAATAAACTTCAAATAAGCTCACAATCCATCAAAGGATGTTGACATAGATGAAATCAAAACTTTTTTATATAAATATCTCTTTCTATTTTGAAATCATTTAAAAGTCATGTAATTATAAAAGAAAACATTTATTTTGAAAATATTCTTATAATATTGTAAGATAAACTTCGACGATGTTATAACGGTGGAAAATAGTCATGCCCGCCGTATAAATTAAAAAAACATTCTTACCTTAATTTTTTCAAAAAGGTCATAAGGTACCTTATTTGGAAAATGATAGAAATATTCCTTTCAAACCATTTTATAAAAATTCAAACTAGGGTATAAATGAATTTAACCCATAGTCTATTAAATAGTTAAAATGTTTTGGAGTACATTTTTAAGAAACATGGGTGTGGATGATAAAGACATCCTAGTAGATACTTACATAAAAACAACCTCAGATAATAAAGAGATTCTAAAGTTAACCCTTACCTTGTACTTTTCCATGGTCAAGGGTAGGTTAACCACCTGTATAATGGTGAAATAATTGTTATTAAATTATTCAAAGAACAATTTACATTAATATGATATCATATATGATGTTCTAATATGGCTCTGTTAATGATATTTTAGTAGTATCATCGTTTCGGGTGTTAACTGATTCATTTTCCTTTATACGATTGGTTACGTAATCCATGTTTTTTATGGATAGGATGTATTTGATTCATATAAATAATGATATTATGTTCATAACCATTATTTTTAATCATAAAATTAAAATTATTCTTGAATGATTATGATGGGGAATGAATCACATCGCGTTCGTGGAGACGGTAATCCGTACGTATGCACGAGGGACAATATCATCCTTTGGATATTAAAATTGTATAGAATTGAATGGTATATCATATATTAAGAATCTTTATCATGTTATATTTATTATTTAAATCATTTATACTCATTATTATACCCATCCAAATGATGATGTGTTTGAATAACAAACTACACCACGACGTGGAAATGGTAATCCGTACGTATGCATGTATGGTTACTTTGTCATTTATAGGATGTATAGAATAATGAATATGCCTGTACCATTTTTATAATAACATCATAGTATATAGAAGATAATTGAGTTATTATTTTATAATAGAAAAAACAAAGAAAGACGAAGTGTAAGAAGAAAATAACTTGAAAGATGTGATGAAATATTTACCTCTTCTTCAGGTTCATCCTTTTGATTTGATCCAAAGGGCTCCTTAGGTAGGCTTTACGACTAACGTAAGGCCTATATGATGAATGGAGGACAGTTTATAGGATATATGGGCAGGGTTTTGCAGAGAAAAATGGCTTTGAAGGTTTTAATATGAGAGAAGGGGAAGTGTCCTTTTTAAGAGAGGTGAGGGTCACTTTAGGAAAAGCTTGAAATATTATTTTATAATAAAATCATTTTCGGTTTCTAATGACTCCAAAATGAATTATTTAATGGCTAAGGTATGGATGGGTCGAAAAACTCTCAAAAAATAGGTTTTAGATAGGTTTAGGTCATCTTATTAACCTTATCTTTTAGATTTAACTCTTTGTTAAATAGTTTGACATTTACCATATCTCTTTGTATTTTTATATTATATGGTTATTAAACATACTATAAACTTTCAAAGGAACCTCAAGATATTCATTAATTACATATATAATATTATTTAAGCCATTTTTTTGAACCTTAGATTTTTTAGAATAGAATATCAATTATAAAGATAATATTTGTTTTAAAAACTCTTTTATGTCAATTTTAACATTATTTGGTATTTTGTTTTTGTTAAACTCATAACAGCATCATTACTTAGAAAAAAATTAATTTAATCAACCCTAACATGTCATATTAACCTAAAAACTTAGTTTTATTCATTAAAACTCTAAAATTATATTTATTTGGATATTTATAATATCAATTATTTTAATCCTTCATTAATAAGGTAATCATTGCATCCTCATTTTGTCATAAATAAATTTAATTATTTAATGTCTAAAATTTTTAAATAAAATCCTATTATGTAGGAAATATTTTTATATTTATAATTAATATTTTTAGTCGAATTTATCTTATGTATAACTCTGTATTAAAAATGGTTTAGTTATTAAACTTTGATTTTAACTCTTTTAAATCTTCTTTAAATAAAATAATAATAAATGTCCTAATCTAATCCATGTGGACCAAATGGGATCATATTTTATTCATAAGGTTGTTTTTGGTCGAATTACACTTATACAATAGAATTAGGACATGTGTTAGGGTAATTGTGATATCATTTTTACCTTTAATTATCCTATTTACTTTTAATCGTGGAAAATGAAAGTAAAAAAGTTACTATTAACCAAAAATTAGTTTCATCTTATTGAACCACATTTTACTTACTGATATTAACCATTTCTCTTGTATTTTTAAAATTCAACTCACAGAAGTGGTAAAATTAAGTTTTATAAAAAATTTCAAATGCTCCTAGGAGGTGGGTAAAAGACGGTAAATAGTTCGATAAAATTTTATATATCTAAACTTATTATAAAATAACTCCAATGAATTACGTTGAACATATATATGTATTATGTGTCTATTTTTACCTAAAATAAATTAAAATAAAATAACTAATTATTTAAATAAAAAGTTGGTTTTAACCAATAACGTAGTGTTTTTTCACTATTCATCAAAAAATTGAAAGTTTTTAGAAAAATACCAAAAATTCACCCTAAGATAATTTCGATATTCCGAATCCAAAATTAAAGTCCATTTTGAAAGATATAATTTATAAAATTTCAAAAAGTGGGTATTACTATTCATAACGGCTAGTTGGATTGGTCGCGGTGTGTTAGAATCTTGAAGTTGCGTACAATCCAAGCTATTGCATTATTCAAAGGGAAACGTACCATGGAAGATTGGGGTGTTAAATTCTTCCCTCCTTCAAATAATTTCATTCTCTAAAATTCTATAACACTACCGCACAAAAATATTTGGGTGGTTATTCATCATAAGTTCCTCTGGATCCCACATTTCCTCTTCTATCTTATAGTTTCTCCATAGAACTTTTACCAGACGAGTCGTCTAGTTTCATAGCACTTGTTCTCTTGTATCAAGAATTTTGACAGGCTCTTCACAATAAGATAGATCAGGTTCCAGTTCAATTTCCTCATTGGTGTGTTCATGCATTGGGTCAGGAATTTATTTTCTCAATAGTGATACGTGGAACACATCATGAACTTTGGAGAGACTTGGAGTAATTGCCAAACGATAAGATACAACTCCAATTTGTTCAAGAATTTTGAAAGGTCTAATGTACCTGAAACTCAATTTACCCATCTTACTGAAATGTATAACACACTTTCATGGAGATACCTTCAAGAAAACATGATCTCCTACTTGAAATTCAAAATACTTCTTTTGGTTATCGACATAGATCTTTTGCCTACTTTAGGCTGCTTTGATGTGGGTTTGGATAACCTTCACCTTTTCCATTGTTTCCTCAACAAGTTCTGGGCCTAGGAGTTTTCTTTCACCAACATCATCCCAAAAAGTTGGTGTGCGGCATCTCTTTCCATATAACGCTTCATGTGGGGCCATATGAATTCTTGAATAGAATATATTGTTATAGGAAAATTCTACCAGAGGTATATATTTATCCCACATACCTTTAAATTCAAGTGAGAAAGATCTCAACATGTCTTCTAAGGTTTGAATAGTCCATTTTGATTGTCCATTAGTTTGAGGGTGGTAGGAAGTGCTCAAATGAAGTTTATTATCAAGGTATTTCTGAAGACTTTTCTAGAATCTTGATGTAAAATGGGGATCAAGATTAGAAATAATCGATAAGGGTACTCCATAAAGTCTTACAACTTCATTAATATATAGTCTTTCTAGAAATTCGAGTGGTAAATAGTCTCTTATAGAAAGAAAATGTGCCGACTTGGTAAGATAATCAACAATGTCCCATATTGCATCATTCCTTCTAGGATTCTTTGGTAGCACCACGAAAAAGTCCATCGTAATATTATCTCATTTCTACTCAGGTGTGAGAAGAGGTTTCATGACTCCTCCAGGTTATTTCCTTCCATCTTTCACTTGTTAAAAAACCATTCATCATGACACAAAATTAGCAATCTCCTTTTTCATTTTGTCCCACCAAAAATGTTCCTTCAAATCTCTATACATCTTGGTGCTACAAGGGTGTATAGTCAAATTGGAGCTATGAGCATCATCTAATAATTCCCTTTTTAGATCAAGTAAATTGGGAACAAAAATTCTCTTCCCAAATTTCAAAATCCCATCTTCATATATGAAGTCACTCAATCTCCCATCATTCACAACTTTAATCTTCTTTTTAAACTCCTCATCATCAGCCTATGAACTTTTAATCCTTTCTAGTAAAGACGGTTTGGAAACCATTTGAAAAATTATTGATGTTTCACCTTCCATGATTATTCCCATATCCAATTTCACTAGATCTATGAAAATATGATCCCTCTCAACTCTCATTTTGTTCAAAACTCCATGATCATTTCTGCTCAAAGCCTCTTCCCCCTTATTTTCTTTCCCCGGGTGGTAGTGTATTATGCAATCATAATCCTTAAGTAGTTCAAGCCATGTCTTTTACCTCATGTTGAGTTATCTTTGTGAGAAAATATACTTCAAACTCTTTTGGTCAGTATAAATCTCACATTTTTCACCGTAGAGATAGTGTATCCATATTTTTAGAGAAATTATAGCAGCTTCTAACTCAAGATCATGAGTAGGATAGTTTTTCTCTTAAATTTTTAGTTGTCGTGATGCATAAGCAATAACTCTATCATTCTACATAAGGACACAACCAAGTTCTTTCTTTGAAGTATCACTATAAATAAAAAACCCATCATTCCTTGATGGTAGAGTCAAGATAGGAGCATTGACTAATCTTCTCTTCAGTTCTTCAAAACATTCTTCACACTCTTTTGTCCAAACAAATTTAACCCCTTTACATGTGATCTTGGTTAATGGGTTAGCCAATCGGGCAAAATTCTGGACAAAACGCTAATAATAACCTACTAAACAAATAAAACTATGGACCTTAGTTACACTCGTCGGTGTTATCCATTCTTAGATTGCCTTGGTATTTGAATTATAAACTGATATTCCATCCTTAGAGACAATATGGCCATGAAAATAAATCTCTTGAAGATAGAATTCACACTTGTTAAACTTCCCGTATAATTTATTTCTTCTCATGGTTTTCAGAATGGTGCACAAGTGACTTTCATGATCTTCATATCTTTTGGAGTATACCAAGATATAATCAATAAATACCACTAAAAATTTATCAATATATTCCTTGAAAACATTGTTCATTAGATCCATGAAAACAGAGGCTTCATTAGTCATCCCAAAAGGTATTACTGTAAACTCGTAATGCATGTACCTGGTTCGAAATGTTGTTTTCAGAATGTCTTCCTTCTTAACACACAATTGATGATATCCAGATTGAAGTTCAATCTTTGAAAAATATTGATCTCCATGAAGTTGTTCGAATAAATCACCAATGAGAGGTATGGGATACTTGTTCTTTATTGTTATAGCATTGATCTCCATGTAGTCAATGCACAACCTCATAGATCCATCTTTCTTCTTATTAATAAAGACAGGGGCTCCCCATGGAGATACACTAGGCCAAATAAATCCCTTATTACTCAATTCCTCTAGTTGTTTATTTAGTTTCACTAATTCCAAAGTGTCCATTCTATAAGGGGTCTTTGATATGGGCCTTGAACTAGGAATTAAATCAATGGAAAACTCAATTTATCATTCTGGAGGATCTGCAGGTAAATCCTCTGGAAACACATCAACATATTCTTGAACAATAGGTATGTCCTCTATTAGAAAATTCTTTTCCTCTCCCATAATTATTTCATTCTCATCCTACCCAATAATTGAATTTAGTAGAGCTACTAGGGGTGGATCTAGATAGGAATAAGGTGGTGACATTCCTGCTCTAAAAATAAGGTACTCTTTATCATCATTGAAAATTGTAACCTCCTTCTTCTTACAATAAATTTTTGCATCATGGTATGAAAGTCAATCCATACTGAGGATTATATCAAATTCAATCATTGGTATGATGATGAGATCAGTAGATAAATAACATTTGTATGCCCTAAAGGGAACTGATTCACAAAAATTTGGTGCGATGATACTTTCCTTATGTGTTTTGACTGACAACTCCCTTGTTAAGTCAAATTGACAATATCTAATTTTCTTAGCAAACTAGGAAGATATGAAACAATGTGATGATCCATATTCAAATAAAGAATTGGATAAACATGAGGAAACCATTTAATTACCTTCCACCACATCTTTCGGAGCTTCAACCTCAACAGTAGTGATCGCATAAGCTTGTTCTTGCTCCCTTGACCTTTTCTGAGGTAATTTTCTTGGTGCTTGAAACATTCATTTTCATAGTGAATATTTTCTCTAAAATTGTATCATTCAACATTGATAGCCTCTTTCTTCCCCTTGAAATCACGATCTTGGTGGCGTTTTTTCACCACACTCGTAATAGACTCCCATTCCCTTCAAGCAAGTACCGGGGTGTTTCTTCCCACATTTACTACAGGATGGATATTCAACTTTTCAATTATTCCTCTTATTTCCATTTCCAAAGTGTTCAGAAGATCTCTTCTTCTCTTGATTTGCTTTAAAGTTGTAAGACATAGAGATTTCTTTTTCTTTCTTGATAGAACATGAGACAATATCTTTGTATCATCGGAAGGATTGTGAGACTAATGATAAACGAAGAAATGGTTTTAACCCATCAAAATATCGATCAATAATACTCCTCGGGTTACGTATATAATCTGCTACATGCCTTTCTAACCTTGTAAAGTTAACCGCATATTATGCGACATTCTCATCATCTTTTTTCCTCAGAATTATAAATTATCTTTCCATATCCGCTCATTGGTCACGAGGAAATTATTTTTCTATGAAAATTTATTTAAACTCCCTCCATTCAATATGTGATGCTTCATCATCATACTTTGTGTTTTAAATCAATGACCACCATTGATCTTCATCTCTCGTGAGGCGATAAAATTCCATGACAACTTTTTCCCTTTCGCTACTCCAAAAAGAATGAAATATTTTCTCTAAGGAATTTGTCCATTTCTTAGCTACTAATGGATTTTTACTCCAATTTAATTTTGGTGGATGTTTCCTCATGAATCGTCCTAACATTGATCATCTGCGTTGTGGATCAGGTTGCTCCATATGGGTAAGGTTATTATTCATAACCTGACTGAGTTGTCCCAGTGTAGTGATAAGCTGATCAGCACCAGTTGCTTCACCATCTCCACTAAAATTATCTTTAGTAGGAGGGAAATATCTATATGGATTATGTACGTTGATACAGTTTCCATTCCTTCCACTAGGCACCATTTCTAAACAATGGAATACACTATATTAGTTTATGAATTTCAATACATAACTCCAAACTTGTAAAACACTTAATATAAATTGAACAGTTTATGGATATAATCCATAATAATAATAAAAATTTCTTTGAGTAAGTATATACTCATAAACCCTTCATAATGGTTTGTAGATAAAATGAGAATCATCCTAAGAATATCCCCTGGGAGTGTCATATCCAAGAGTGCAGCAAGGCCCATTTTCGTGCACCAGTTCTCGTTCGAGTCTTGCTCAAAGCAGCGTTTTCGGGTTTTACCCCTAAGTACATCTATTCCAGATCCACCTCTACCTAATCATATCTAGAAAAGGATGTATTTCTTTGAAAAATTACAAAATCTCTATAGTACCAAAATTCTATGATATTCTTCTATACTAATCATCAAATTCTATCTTAGGCTGATGTTCTCTAATCAGAGTTTTTCTAAATCTAGCTTCCATGGTTTGTACTAAACTTCCTCTAATACCAACTGTAATGCCCTAATCCTAGTTACCTATAGTCGGTTCATTATTACATGACATTGGCATGATCACAAAAGATCAAGTCTCGAAATAATTATTAGTTTAGTAGCCTTGGAAATAATGGATACATTCATATGTTTTACATTACATTATAAAATGAAAAACTACAAAAAATAGTCTCCATAGGCCACAATCATATCCCATATACTATAACTATAGGTCAATCATAATATACATCTTTTCATACTGGAAAAAATAAAATATAGAAAGGGACGAGCTCAGATGCTCAGTAAGGATAACAATATAGCAGAAACTTTCATAAATAAGCATAAACATTTAAGGAAATGTAATACTAAAACAAAAGCCTTTTAAGATTGAACTTTAGAATAATATGTAAAAGATAAAATAAAATAATTCCATTTACTTATTAACATGGATATTCTACTAGTCTAATAATCACATTCAATATCAATATCCACTTTCATAATGATGGAATGCATAATGCCAGTTTTCATAACCACATAGTCAAGGCCTTGTGCCAAGACTACAAATAAGATTTTGTCAAGGCCTTATTACAAGAAACTAGTTTTTATCATGATACCTACCGATGCATCGAGGAGCTATAGTGGGCTCCACCCTTCACTTACTAAGTCCAATGCATTCCTCATATGAAAAGGTTTAAACATAAGATAAACATTCATATTAAAACAAGCATATGAAATGTCAATACTTTATCCATAAACCATGCATGGTATAAAAATAACACATCCATAGTAAAAAATATTAAAAAACCTTCAATACAATATGGAAGTTTTGTATCATAATAAATCAACTTTAAATAATCTCACAATCCATCAAAAGATGTTTACATAGATGAAATTCAAACTTTTTTTAGAGAAATATCTCTTTATATTTTGAAATCATTTAAAATTCCTATAATTATAAAATAAAACATTTATTTTGAAAATAGTCTTATAATATTGTTTGGGAAACTTTGACGATGTTATAACAGTGGAAAATATCCGCACCAGCTGTATAAGTTAATAAAACATTCTTACCTTAATTTTGTCGAAAAGGTCATAAGGTACCTTATTTGGAAAACGACGGAAAGATTCCTTTAAAACCATTTTATAAAAAGTAAAACAAGGGTATAAATTACTTTAACCCATTTTCTAGTAAATAGTAAAAATGTTTTTGAATATATTTTTACAAAACATGGATGTGGATGATAAAGAGGTCCCAGTAGATACTTACTTAAAAACAACCTTAGATAATAAAGAGATTTTGAAATTAACCCTTACCTTGTACTTTTCCTTGGTTGAGGGTAGGTTAAAATCTTTTATAATGGTGAATAATTGTTATTAAATTATACAAGAACCATATACATTAATATGATATCATATATGATATTCTAATATTGCCTTGTTAATGATATTTTAGTAGTATCATCGTTTCGGGTATTAACTGATTCATTTTCCTTTATATGCTTGGTTACATGAGCCATGTTTTTTATGGATAGGATGTATTTGATTCATATAAATAATTATATTATGTTCATAAACATTATTTTTAATCATAAAATGAAAATTATTCTTTAATGATTATAATGGGGAATTAATCTCATCGCGTTCGTGGAGATGGTAATCCGTACGTACGTACGAGCGACAATATGATTCTTTTGACATTAAAATAGTATATAATTGGATGTTATATCATATATACAGAATAATTATCATGTTATATTTATTTTTTACATTATTTTAACTCATTATTATACCCATCCAAATGATGAAGTGTCTGAATAACAAACTACACCACAACGTGTAGACGGTAATCTGTACGTACGCACGTATGGTGACTTCGTCATTTATAGGATGGATAGAATAATTAATATGGTTGTAAAATTTTTATAATAACATTATATTATATAGAATATACTGGATTTATTATTTTATAATGGTAACAACAAAGAAAGTGGAAGTGAAAGAAGAAAAGAACATGAAAGAGGTGATAAAATATTTACCTCATCTTCGGGTTCTTCCTTTTTATTTGAGAAAAAGGTCCCCTCAGGTTGGCTTTATGACTAAAGTAAGGCCTCTAGGATGAAGTTAGGATAGTTTATATGTTATTTGGGTAGGTTTTGGATGAGCCAAATGGCTTTGAAGGAGTTAATTTTAGATAAGGGGGGGTATCCTTTTATAAGAGAGGTGAGGGTCACTTTTGGAAAAGCTTGAAATATTATTTTATAATAAAATACTTTTCCATTTATAATGGTTCCAAAATGAATTATTTAAAGTCTATGGTGGGGATGGGTCTATAACCACTCAAAAAATAGGTTTTATACAGGTTTAGGTCATCATATTAACATTATCTTTTAGATTTAACTCTTAGTTAAATAGTTTGACATTTACCATGTCTCTTTATATTTTTATATTATATTGTTAATAAGCTTACTATAAACTTCCAAGATAACCTCATGTGGTTCATTAATGACGTATATAATATTATTTAAGCCCTTTTTCCTAACCTTAGTTTTTTAGGAATATAATATCAATTAATAATATAATATTTGTTTTAAATACTCTTTTATGTCAATTTTGACACTATTTGGTATTTTGTTTTTTTAAATTTATGACAGCATTATTACATATAAAAAATTTATTTAATCAACCCTAACATAAAATATTGACCTATAAAATTATTGGAATTCATTAAAAGTCTCAAATTATATTTATTTGGATATTTATAATATCAATTATATTAATCTTTCATTAATAAGGTAATTACTACATCATCATTGTGTCATAAATAAATTTAATTCTTTAATGTATAAAAATTTTAAATCAAATTCCATTATGTATGAAATATTTTTATATTTATAATTAATATTTATAGTGGAATTTATCTTATGTATAACCCTATATTAAAAATGGTTTATTTATTAAACATTAATTTTAACTCTTTTAACTCTTCTTTAAATAAAACAATAATAAATGTCCTAATCTAATCCAAGTGGACCAAATGGGATCATATTTTATTCCTAAGGTCTTTTTTGGTCTAATTTAACTTATCTAATAAAATTAGGAGATGTGTTAGGGTAATATGATATCATTTTTACCCTTAATTACCCTATTTTCTTTAACTATGGTAAATAAATGTAAAAAGTTACTATACACCATAAATTATTTTCATCTTATTGAACCAAATTTTACTTAATGATATTAACATTTTCTCTTGGATTTTTTAAATTTAACTCACAGAAGTGGTAAAATTAAATTTTATAAAAAATTTCAAATGCTCCTAGGGGATGGGTAAAAGACGATAAATAGTTCGATAAAAGTTTATATATCTAAACATATTATAAAATGACTCCAATGAATTATATTGAAAATATATATGTATTACGTATCTATTTTGACCTAAAATAAATTAAAATAAAATAACTAATTATTTAAATAAAAAGTCAATTTTAACCAATAACGCAGTGTTTTTCACTATTCATCAAAAATTGAATGTTTACAGAAAAATACTAAAAATTCACCCTAAACTAATTTCGATATTACAAATCCAAAAATAAAGTCCATTTTTAATGGTAAAATTTAGAAAATTTCAAAAAGTGGGTATTACTATTCATAACAGCTAGTTTGATTGGTCACGGTGTGTTAAAATCTCGTAGTTGTGTGAAATGCAAGCTATTTAATTATTCAAAAGTAAATATAATGTGGATGCTTGGGGTGTTATAATGCAGAAAATATGGTAATTTCATGGTTCTGGGTCGTATGATAGGACCAACTGATGCATTTTAACATCATGCAATAAAGACGCAACAGCTTAATGTCATGCGGGACCAGGAAGAAAAGTTTAAGGTCATATGGCTTGGACACATATAGAAGAAATGGGGTTTTAGGGGGGTAATGCGTGTGGCATGATGAATCATACCCAACATGAATGAGGATGAGGTACACACCACACCACGCACGATTATAGGGATGGAACATTGGGCTGAGGGGCCATAGAACGTCCGAGAATATACGGATGGACCCGGAGACGAAACTTCTTGGTGTTCCTACGTATCCCATGAGTATGGGAATCAACCTATACGTAGTTCTATGAATGTCATGCAGATTTATGTCTTGCGAAAAGTACGTTGATATATCTTAGTTTAAAGTTTTAGAGCTCAGACCATAGATAAAACGAGACTCTTCTAAATGGGTGCATCCCTCAACCAAATCCCTAATCACATGTGAGCTATGCTCGATGTGGGAAACAAGGGCGGAGAAGGACT
Organism: Viscum album; assembly: GCA_963277665.1. Classification (NCBI taxonomy): domain Eukaryota; kingdom Viridiplantae; phylum Streptophyta; class Magnoliopsida; order Santalales; family Viscaceae; genus Viscum; species Viscum album. The sequence continues at coordinate 834,871,844 of OY728126.1, read as the reverse complement.
TGACCAAAAATGGAAGGCATACAAAGGGGAAATCGGTGCGGAGCCCAGAATGACGCCTCACTGTGGCATTGTCCTCCTAACGTGCAAATGCTCACAGAGGAATAGTACCAAGAGTGTCAAAATTTCATTTGGGCATGATGGAGTTGAAAATGATGTGAATAATGCAATAAATATTTAGGGCTTGATGAAGGTGGTGTGACGATAGAGGATAATTATTGACTATGTTTGAAACACAGCATCCATATCATGTGACCTTAAACAGGAACAAAAAATGAGTGTTGATCATTGACCATATTTGCAATGCAGGACTTGTATTAATTTTTTGTTTGGGGCCCTCGAGGATGTTGGCTCGAAATGGTAGGAGATCCCTTGGGTTAAGCATCTGGACTATTCGGGGGCCCTTTTGGATGTTAAAGATGATGAAATACTAAATTAAGGGGGACATGAAGCCTGAAAATGGGCAATAACATGTCCATGTAGGATTCAACACTCTAGGTGCTGAACCAGAGTGCTTCTGAGTACATTGGAGAACTGCCAAAGAGGGTGCAGGGGCTCGACTTAAGAGTAACTGACTTGAAAAGAGAAGTGTGGAAGAAAGGGACTGAGATCTATCAGGGGAAATAGGTATGTTGTGGGGTTTTCATAGACCTAACGTGAACGAGGACGCAACCCCATACTACACCATATACCCCTCTCATGGAAGAACTCGGGCCCGGGGCCATGACAAAAAGTAGGTTTTTATGAAATGGGGATGGGCCTGAAAGCTAAATGTTTAGGAGGTCCTACATATCCCATAAGGATGGTAATCATGCCACACATAGTTCTGGGGGGTGTTGTGTAGTTTTACATCATGCAGCAAGGACAGAGATAGAAGCATGGTATCTCAACGAGGGATGTGTACGGCACGACGGGTAACCCGACGTGAATGAGAACATAAGCCCAAGTTATACCGTACAATCCCAAACAAGGACTTGGTCCAAGGGGCCAAAAAGGTTGAGGGATCTAATACAGGAAGTCCTAACCAGTTTGCAGTTTTAATATCTTACGGTGAGGAGTATTGTGATCTTAGTTTATGTTCATAGGTCTCGGACCATAGATATCCAGTTTAATGTCATCTGTGTGGGACAGATGGGTAGAAAGGATGAATCAATGTACCTATTATTTAGAAGACCATAGAACGATAATAATGATCGAGGATAACTATTGGCCATGTTCGCAACACAATATACATATTGTGTGACCAGGGATGGGGGAAAACAATTGAGCATTGACCGTTGACCATATTCACAACATGGGACTTGTATCAATTTGTTGCTCGAGATCCTTAGGGACATTGGCCCGAAATGGTAGGAGATCCCTTAGGCCAAACATCGGTGACATTCGGGGGTCCTTTTGGATGTGAATGATGGTTGAAACCCAAATTATGGGATACGCGATGAATGGTAGGACCGGTGCAGTTTAGTTTCTTACGGTAAGGACAAAGATGGATGAGTGTCTCAAAGGGATGTATGCGGCGTGGAAAAATAGCCCAATGTGAACGAGGAAAAAGAGTCCACACCATGCCGCACAATCCTAGGTGAGAAACTATGCCAGGGTCCTAGGAAGGCTGAGGGACCTAAGACAAGAAGTCCCGACTAGTTTGTAGTTGAACATCTCGCAATGAGGACGACAGTGATCTTAGTTTAAGTTCATAGAGCTCGTACCGTGGAGACATCCCCTTTATGTGGGTATTTCCTTAAAAAAATTCCTAAGTCCACGTGAGCAATGATCGATGTGGGAAACAAGGAATGAGATATGGCTCCCAGACATATAAGGGTATGACATCTGGACCAACACTCCTGCCCGAGGCAGACTGATGTTTGAAGGGATAACAGGATAAAATGAATCATTACACCCAATACATGGGACATACGGGGTGGTGGAAATGATAAAGGATGACTATTGACCACGTTCGAAACAAAACATCCACATCATGTGACCTATAATGGGGGAAAAAAATGAGTGTCGACCACTAACCATATTTGAAATGTGGGATTTTTATCAATTTTTCACACGAGATCCTCAAGGACGTTGACCTGAAATGGTAGAAGATCCCTCAGGCCAAACATCCATGTCATTTGGGAGTCCTTTTGGATTCGAAATATGATTAAGACCCATGTAAAGGGAGTGTGTGAAGCATGAATGTGCCTGTATAGTTTAACATCATATGGGATGAGGAAAAAGGTGGACATCTTCAGGGAGAGTGATACATGTTGTGGTCATGATGAACTCAATGCGAATGAGGTCAAAAGGCTGCACCACACCATGTGTTTCGACGGAATGGGAGATCCCGAAGTTTGGGGATGGCCCAATGAAAGAAATGTATGAGAGTTACTACGTATCCCATGAGGATGGGAATCAAGACATACATAGTTCTTGAAGGGGTCATCCAGTTTAATGTTGTGTGGTGAGGAAGTGGGAGGATAGAAGAACGAGCAGGGGCACATGGTGCGATCATCGTAATCCTGACATGAGTGGGGGCCAAATAATCCTACACTACACCTGGTGGGATCCTCTAAGAAAACTATACCCAGGGGGGATAGTCAAAGAGGAGTAAGGGGGTTGGACTCAAGATGAGGTGTTCGAGCATTCCTACATATCCCATGAGGATGGGAATAAATCCATACGTAGTTCTTAAAGGGGCCATGCATTTTAACATTGTGTGGTGAGGACGTATGCTGAATATTTTTACATATTTCATTCTAGTAAATCACACATTTTAATGTCATGTGGAGAAGAATGAGTAGTTTAATGTCATGTGGGACCCTATAGATCTTAGTTTATGGTCATAGAGCTCGGACCATTTTTTCATATTATTGTCACGTGGGACGGAAAAGTAGTTCAATTCCATGCTGGACGCAACAGTTTAAGGTCATGCAGGACCAAGCTACTCAGGAAAAGTATTTCTTGATGAACTTTTCATTGGTGGGAGGAGTTATATGTTCTACATCCATGGTAACCAAAGATTTTGATCCATTTGGGTAAACCTTGTGAATGATGTAAGGTCCTTCCCGTTTGGGCTCTAGCATGGGGGGTTTCCTACCAGGTTTCATCGGTGTTCTCAAAGACAACACCAGGTCACCTTGAAAGAAATAGCAGAGGTGAAATTTATTGTTGAAATCTTGGGATATCTTATTATGATGCCTTTCTAGATTGTGCAGGGCACAAATCATGTTCTCATTGAGTGATTCTGATTCATCTAGATAGATTTCAGATACCTTATCTACATTTTTCTGATCATTAACAGTTGTACGTAATAAAGGAAATTGAATCCTGATGGGAAAGACAGCCTCCATTTTGTACACCAGGTAATACGGGGTTACCAGGGTGGAATTACAATTTGTTGTTTGATAGGCCTAGAGGGAATTGGAGAGTTTTTTCAGCCAAGTCTTCTTACTCTGACCAATCATCTTTTGCATAATGTTAAAGAGGGTTTTTTTGAACACCTCGATATTCCCATTTTCTTATGCGTGATAATGTGAGGTATGTTTAGAATGGATTTTTTTACTTGGAATACAATTTCTTAATCTCGACCACCCAGATGTTGGTGTCGTTATCGGTGAGGATGGAATGAGGGACTCTGAATTAGTAGATGATGTTGATGCTCACAAATTCAACGATAAAACATGTCTTGACCTCCTAGAGTGGAACTGCCTCTACCCACTTGGAAAATAAATTTATAGCATTCTGGATGAACTTGCACTGGTGAGATACCATCGATGGATATAGCCCCATGGAATCAAGTCCTCAAACTGAAAAGGGCCAGGAGTACTTGGTGATATGGAGAGGCTCTAGCGTATGATGTAAAAAGATATCATGTATTTGGCATGCATGGACTCTGTTGGAAAACTCGATGCAGTCAAGGATCATGGAGGGTCAAAAAACCATAACCTCTAAATGTTGTGAGATAATTTCAGCCCGATCTGATGATCTACGCAAGAACCAGCATGAACCACTTGCATGAATTTAGAAATCTCAACTCCTTGAATACAACAGAGGAGAAACCCATCAAACCTGTGCTTGTAGAGGATCTGGATGAGACTGTGACCACTCTAGTGGGTAAACATCAATGTGCAACATTGGATTCGCTCGTGCTTGGCTCGATCTGTCAGGAGATTTCCATGATGGAGGTAATCAGAAAAGGGGTTCCTCTAGTTAAGAGTCACATCCATCACTACATCAGGGGTACCTAGAGGTCCTAACATAGATGCACCGACAATAAGATGGCTTACCTACAGGTTTTCCTCATCTTCTGAAGTGGCGTGGGAGATGACTCTCCAGTGTTCCATGTGGATAATAAAATCATCATGTTTAGGCTCTATGAATGATGCATCCAGGCTAGACAAGGCATCGACTCGACCATTCTGAGATCGAGGGATATCGGTAAATTCTGGCCGAGACCGAAACTGGGCCATCAATTAGTGGGTATACTCTAACCGTGGTATGAACTCTAGATTCCTAACAACATAGTTACCATTGATCTGCTTTATGACTTGTTCAGATTCCGCATTCACATGAAAGTGGGGAACTTTAATCTCGAGGGCCAACTCGAGGCCAGTGATGAGAGCCTCCTACTCCTCCTCAATGTTTGTATAGCCTTCTGATAGTAAGAATGAATATCTAAAAATATCTTATGATGGAGTGATGAGGACGATAACCATGACCACTCTGTTGAATCTGGTGTTATTGATCTTTCTGCTGTTAGGGCTCTGAGAAGCACCATCAAAGTGAATTTTTTAACATGAAATGGATTGGTCCACCAAGAGGATTTTCTCATCGGGAAAATCAAGGTCCATAGATTGGTCCATGGGGGATGGATGGGTAGTAAGGAATTCTTCTAATTCTTTCCCCTTAATAGCCCTATAAGGGAAAAACTTGATGTCAAACTACTGGAGGATCACTACCCACCGAGCTAGACGACCTGTCAACATAGGGCGATTCAGGATGTAATATAGCGGATCCACTTGGGATACTAGTTATACTTCATGGTGTTGTAAGTAATGTCGCAATTTATGTACTGTGAATACTAGCACAAGGCAACTCTTCTCAATAGGGGAGTATCTGGACTCCATATCGAGGAGCATGCGGTTGAGATATTAAAGATTTTTCTCTTTCCCCTCATTGTTCTTTTGGGTGATAAGGGTGCCGAGAGATCATTCTAGGGCAGTCACATAAAGGACTAGTAGATTTCTGGAAATGGGCGGCATTTGGACTAGAGGCTGAGGCAGATACTTCTTGATTTCCTTGAATGAAGTTTGACATTCCTAATCCCATTGATAGAAAGTTCCTTTCTTCATGAGCTGAGAAACGTTATTACACCTGTCGACTAAATTTTTGATTAATCAGCATATGGAGGCCAAGTAACCTAGAAAGCCTCAAAGCTCCCGAATTTTTCTCAGGGGAGACATCTGGATGATGTCCTTGATCTTCTATGGGTCGATCTTGATGCCCTTATATTTGACAACGAAGCCGAGAAACTTCCCAGAGGTGACCCCAAAGGCACACTTCAATGGGTTCATCTTCAAATAGTGAGAATGGAGGAAGCCAAACAATTTCTCAAGATCTTTGAGATGATCCTAATACTAGAGAGATTTGACCACCAGATCATCCACCTAACATTTGACCAATTTTCCAAGTATTGGCTTAAATATGCGATGCAAGGCATGGTGATAGGTGGAACCTGCATTCTTTAGACGAAAGGGAATTACCGGGTAGTAGAAAGTACCTTGTGGTTCCCTGGAGGTTGTAGACTCATCATCCTTGGGAACCATTTAGATCTATTTATCCCAAAAATACCCATCCATTAAGTAGAGTTCCTAGAACCCAGCGGTGGAATCAATCAACAACTCCATCACAGGAAGGGGAGAATCATCCTTCGGACAGTGACGGTTGAGATCCTGAAAGTCGATGTAGAATCTGATCTATCTATTCTTCTTCCTGATGGACATAATGTCTGCTAGCCATCTAAGGTACTGAACCTCCTTGATGAAGTTGGCTCTAATGAGCTTGTCAACTTCAGCCAGGACCATAGCACTGTGTAAAGGGTGCATCTTTCTAGTAGGTTGTTTGAACCTACGGTGATTTTCCAGTAGACTGAGGCGGTGTACAACGACCTAGGGATCTATTCATGACATTTTGTTATAACTCCAGGAAAATATATCATGGTGCTACTTCAGAAATTCCACATACTATGTTTTCTCTTTGACAAGCATAGTGACACTGATCAATGTGGGTTTTGGGTCTCTCTCACTACCAAGGTCCACCTATACCAATTCATCGACTATGGTGGAGACACCCTCATCGAAAGTAGGAGGAGAATACTCTAAATATTATTCATCACTTATGGAGGAGGGGTCCTCGGTGGGAGGAGTTTCCTATGAGTCAACAGATCCAGATGGGAGACTGGTGCCAGCCTGAGCAAAAGTAGACACGACATTGAGGGCCTCTAGTGTTGTCAAAACCATGGCAATGAAAGCTATTGATCTAATCCCATATGGTCCTCGGCCCAAGGGTCCACACTTAATGATATCGAAGCAATAGTGGTGCATCGTCATGAGCCGATTTATCCCAGCCCAGTGGAACAAGAAAGTGTGATGTATTTTCATTGCCATGGGCTAGACATCCCGATATCTTATGGGAGTAGGGGGCTCTGGGACTACCCGATCCTGGTTCGTGTAAGAATACGAGGTGATCTTCCAATGTCGCTTAGACATGGGAATGTACTTCTCCCTCGTTCCTGAAACAACGAAGCATTTCCCCAGATCTAGGGTTTTCACCTCCAATTGATGGATCAGGAAAATGTAAGCATCATCCAGGTCTGTCCACGGGTCGGTCGCAGCCGTAGCATGTTCAACCTCGTTGGTCTGGATCTGTTTGTCCTTTATCTTTTAATAGTCGACATCCAGGTAGTGGGATTCACAATATGCAAAGGGAGACACGTTGCCTTGGATTATTCCCACTCGACCATTAAGGGAATACTTAAGGAACTAGTGATATGATGAAGGGACCACTACATGAAGGTGAAGCCATGGCCTACCCATCAATGCATTTTAGGCGGTGTCCTGGGATACAACTATAAACCGGGTGCTAGAAAATAGGGCAGCAAACTAGGTCATCAGGAGGATCTTTCCTACCAGTTTCTATTCCATCCTATTATAAGCTTGGATTTTCATCTTAGATGGACTCAGATCATCCTCAGACAGCCCCATCTTCTGATGTGTCTGGGTTGGGATTAGGTTGATCCCAGATCCTCTGTCGAAAAGGAAGTGGAAAACCTCCATGCCATTGAAATGGCCAATGATGTACAATGGTCGGATGTTCCCTTTTATAGGAGAGCCTTAATCTTCTCTAGATATGGACATAATGGCTTGGTATTCAGTATACTCGACTTCCTTAGCATGGAAGGCTTTTGTAGCTGCTACCACTGTCTCAAACTGGAGGGGATTCTTAAAGCATCATCAAGGTATTTATGCATATCCCCTGACATGCGAAGGGACTCAAGGATAGACATCCTCAAAATAATGTTGTAATGATGCTTAAGGAAATCATACTTCTATGCAAAGAAAGAATTTCTTCTTAGAGGAGGTTGTTCTATGGTATAGGGAATGGTGGGCCCTTCTGGATGAACCGATGGCTGATTGGTGTTGGGAATATCCTACTTTTTGCTAGTTGAAGCACATGGATCAACTTCCGGATGTGGTACAGATTACTGAGGTCGGTTCGTAACAGAACCTAGCTGATCACGGTGAGGTTAGGGAAGCTTCTCCTGGTCAAGTAACACAAATGGCAGTGAAGGCAGACCTGATGACACTAGATGATATGGTTGTGCGTGCTGAGCTCTACGCTCAGCCTAATATCTAGTTTTAGTGTCTTGCATATCCTGGCTAGAATTATTTACTGTGGTGCTCAGATGACCCATATAGCCATGGCCCCATCGATGCTAGCGATGGTTGGGGATGTTGGGAGGATCTGTCTGGCATTCTTCACTGTCAGAAATCATGTAGGGGTTTACCAACTCTATGGTGTTAACTGAGGCATACCCTTGATCATCACTTAAAGATTCCTCCACTACTAGACAAATTTTGGGGGTGGTATTTCTATCTCTAGGGGAATGAAGTCTCCGAGAGTATAGTATGATGATGAAATTGGCAGGGGAATTTTTTTCCCTTGCGTCACGGACGCCTGCTCTTCTGGGAAGAAGAAGGTTGATATGTTGGCATACAAGTACAGTTTGTAGGTGACAAGGAATATTATGAAGGCTCATGTCAATTCAAATGTGCATGGATAATACCATAGTAACGGGATACTATCTTACAATCCATCCAGTCGTCATAATTCTGGGATCCATGGTTAGAAACCTGATTTCACTTGCCTTCACTGTCACTAACACTGTCTGGCTTCACAAAGACACATGCCACCTATACCAGAGTTGGGCCAGACCTGAATATTTTGTTATAAACCTTGTCTTGAATACATTATTTAAACATATAGCACTTTTTGAGGTTGTGTCCCAGGAACTGATGATAGGGGCGATCAGTGAGTTTCACCTCTTCTGGTCTCCATCATTCTGTTAAATGTAGAAGTCACTCTTCTAAGGTGATTCAAAAATAACCGGGGACCTGAGCCTCGTTGAATGACTAGGTCTAGTTTCCCTTCTCTAGGAAGGGTGATATGGGAGCCTATCCCTAAAAAGGGGTTGGAGGAGCTTGTCGAGCAGGTAGGACCTAGTTATCTCACCTGGCTGGTGGCGGCACATTATGTTTGGGTGCCTGCCGATTCTGAGGAGGGTGCTGCTGGGCTGGAGGCTGCACCTGAGGTGGAGGGCCTCTGCGAGGATGTGAAGGTGGATCCACTGGTAATAACTCTAGTTTCCTTGGGTCCTCTGTCTATTCCACTACGGTGGGATCAGCCTAAGAGGCCCTTTTTGCGGGAATTACAGGAGGCAATGACCATGCCTGCTTCGCCTGCTGCAAGGTTTCCTCTAGGTTTTCGACCTTATCAGAGAAATCTCAGAATCCCCCAGGGAAATTTTGGGTAATAAGAGAGGGGAATAGTTCATTATTGATATTCCCCACACACATTGTCAACAGTTATTCCAAAGTCAGCAGCATATCCAAAGAATATGTAAGGCCTTTACACCGGGCGATGAAGACTACGAAATGTTCATTGCAACTCTACTTACACTTGAAGAGGTCTGTAATACTAATATTCTGGGTGTTAGATCTAAAATGGTAGAGAAAATGTCTACGAAGGTCTTCCCAGCAGACGCCTGACCTGATGGGTAGCTGGATATACCAGACAAATGCAGTCTCTTTCAATTTCTGTATGAAGCATCGGAGTTTGGTGGTTTCTTGTTATGCTAGAGACCCTAGCATGGGTACACACCTCGAGATGAAGTGGTCCAAATGTTGTTGTGGGTCTCTTGTCATGTTAAATGGGGAGAAGTTGGGGTTTTCGAATCCTGGGGGTGATGACATATCGTCCACCCATGCAGGGTACAACTTTCCATTCGGAAGGATTTCTACCTATTGCATTTTCAACACCTCGAGGTGAGCAATGAGCACCACCATCAGATCATCTAGGTGGGAATTCCTATATTGATGAGTATCCCTGACCACCAATGCATTTTCATTCACTTCAACATGATAATATGTCCCAACGTTACATGGAGCGACTAGTGGGATGACCTACGGAGCAGTTGGGGTAACCTGAGATGGGTCCTGGGGATTATCGCGCCGCTCGGGTGGGTTTGGCAACACATACTGCGCCCTCTTGACATAAGTTTCAGTTTCTATCCTATCTACATGGGTAGGGTGGCCAGGGTCACCCAGAGGCGATTCTTCATGGGACTGTTGTACCTGCCCCTTCTGCCCTAGCTGAGGATCATTGTAGTTTGTCCACTGCTCTGTGACATATTCAGTAAGGAGGTGATCGACCATATTCATGTGCTCTTTGAGCTATTGATGCAAAATATATTTTTTGGGATCATCCCCCTTTTTTACTGAGCCAGATAGGTCGGAGGGTTTGATGGATCCGAGGTGTTCTTTACCCTTATTGGGATTACGGATGAGGATTGATGCCTCTGTGGGAACGAGAAGACCCATTAGATTTCTCTACTCATGACTAACCCTTCTCAATGGATCCAATAGTTGTGGAACTCCCCCGGGGTGTATGTTTTCTCCAAGGAGCTATGTCTATGTCTATTACTTTAATAGATCATCCATGTTAACCGCAACTCTACCTGGAGGCATATCCTCGATATCACATGGCGCGTCGGGTTGGCTCCAGATAGGACTGAAATGGGTGGTACCATACTGCCTCCAACCATGGACCTGAACATGGGGAGAAGCCTCCTTGATAATTCTGAGAAGCACTTTAAATCTCTGAATGAATAATTGTTGGACTATCTGGTAGAGACCAGGCAACTCAGGTCATAGGTCCATAGGGAGTGAAACCAAGTCGATCATACAACATTACTGGCCAATATCCTCAAAGTGTGTCTGACTCTTGCGGTAAGCCACTTACTGATAACAGAGATGGAACTGTGTCACCTGTTGTGTTTGGAAAAACATGCAACTTCCTCCTGGGAAAGCAATTCTGGCCCATTGAAGTTGGTGGTTGCAATTGGCCAGAACATTTACGGTAAATGATCCGATGTAAGGATATCCCAAAATATCCTTGGCTCAGACTTAGGATCTGTCCCTTGGTGACCCCACTCATAAACTAGTGGAGGCTGGGGGACCGGTAGTAGAACTAAAGTAGACTTATGGTATGGTAAACTATCTGGTGGAGAATACAGTGAATGGGATGACAAGCCACCGCATCTCGGGTTGTCCTGCGATGAATGCGACAACTGGGATACCACATCTTGGTAGGACGAGCTAGCAACCACAGTTTCTAGAATGGGGGATGTGGTTACTGATGGTGGGTCATACTATTATTCATCCTTTATCAGTACCCAAAATAACTCACCATGATCTCTGGTCAAAGTAGAGAATAACCTTGTGGATGATAGGGCGGATTGCATGGCCAGACCCAAGGAAGGGGCCAAATCTTACTCCTCCTAGATGTATCTTCAGAGGGATTCGAGAATCCGGTGGAACTCGCATTCTGGAAGGATGATTCTTGATGAACCTCCTTTCAACCCTAGCCCTTAACACAGAGGATCGAGGTGAGGGTTCCATTGCTGAGTCACATTCCGCCTCAGAATATGAGAAGCAGATAGGATTAAATTAAGTATGAATCTTCTCATCACTCTTTTTATGGCGTCAGCAACCCACCCTCTTACCCCTGGATGGCTCTTCAAGACTGGGTATATTTTTGGCTCAGGATAAGCCTTTGAAATAATTTAATCTGGGGTGGAGAGGACTTCTTCTTGGGTGAGTTGGGGTGCGAGGATCACCTAGATAGATGTCAAAAAGAACATGGGGAGGACCACTTTGTCCCCTTGTTGACGTAGGGAGGGAATCTCTACGGGAAGTGCTGGAGCAGGTAGGACCTCCGCTGTAGCTGGTAGGATCATGGTTAGGGCCTCCATGAAAATTTCCTCTGGAAACGTCAGTGCGAGAGGGTCCTCGTACTGGCCGATCCAAACACATGTTGGACCTCCGTGTTGGGTTGTTATGAACCAAGGAAAACCTCCTCTTCTCTGGTTGTTGGGATGAGGAGAACCTTCGTCGGTTTCCGTAAGGACATGGGGAATTCCCCCATGTAGATGGTTAACCAGATGTGTAGCACCTTCACACAGGTGACCTATGATGGAAGGAATGACAGTATACCTGAGGTCGTAGGTGTTGAAGAGGCTTTCGTACTGAGCGTTACTACAACAGGGATGAACCTCGTTCAGATTGAATCTGGTGTTTGAAAGACCTCTACACCAAGATTGGGAGCAGGACCGACACACGCTATCATTGGTGATGGTACGGGGAGGACCTCTGTACTGGGTGTCATTGCCACAGGTTGACCCACGGTGGGTGCTACCTACGTCGGTGACCAAGAGAGTCGACCCAGCCTTCCCGTGGGGCGGTTGGGGCCTTGATCCGGGCTGGGCATATAAGTTCCCCTTATCAGCATAAAAAGGGTATTGGTTGTATGTGTCATCGTTGGCACAGGCCAAAGTAGTCGTTGATGTTGATGCCCCTCGGCGGGCATCCTCCTCAGCCTGTGCCCGATGCTGGCATCGGGTTAACCGGACTGGGGTCGGTGGTGCAGGCACATGGCTTACATGTTCCTCAGCCTGTGGGGCTTATTGGTGCCATTGACATGGCCTAGTGGGATCCCTCCTTGGGATCCCCTAGAATGGGATCCCGGTCGGGCTAGCCCGGACATCCCTCACCTCATCGCCATAGGGGTGGGAGTCATCGAAGCATTTGAGGGAGAGGTTCCCAAAACAGTTATGCATTAGAGTGGGGAGTAGTGTCTCCTTGCAAGGACCTTGGGGGCAGTAGTGGTGAAAAGGCGCAGAAGCCTCTAAGTCTTGATAGGCCATATCCTAGGTTTTGATAATCCCCTCCTCCTCATATCGTCAAACAAGGTAATTTATCACCCTTCTATGAATGATTTTAGAAGGGAGATGGGGCATGGGAGCCCATCGGTCGGGGACATGGAGGTTTTCATGGGAGGTATGAGGCTACACGAGATTGTTGCGCTGACATTTTTTCTTCCCCTAAGTCAGTTGGTGGGTGGTGATCAATTTACCATCGTGATAGCTTGGGTCCTATAAAGCATAAATATTTAACCATTAGTGCTAAAAGAAAGAAACATCCAGTTCCCCAATGCCATTCTTTCTTCCATGGTTGGTAAGAATGGTCCACACTGACAATGTTGCAGACCAGGATGTCTAAAGTTCAACTTCCCCAACTTCTGGTGAGTTTCATGCCAGTCCCACTATTTGCTTGGCGGGACCTGGCACCGGATTCATGGATCCAGTGACATGCTAATCTGCTAATGTCTCGAGAGATACTAATATCTACATTGAGTAGAATAAGTTCATTTTGGGTTCACTATTCCTATTTCTGATGCATTCAATGGGGCACCCATCTATCTGTTTCAGAGGACGGGTAGCTGTTTCCCTGCATTTTCACTTTCCAAAGGTGGGCAGCATTCGTCACTTATTCAGGGATGTTTTCTCCTTGATCGAAATGGGATGATGGTATGTCAGTTCCTCCTTCCATGGATTCCACCTCAGAAATCGTTGCCTAGTCTGCGTCTCCCTCATAAGCTTAAGACATTTTTTGTGAAACTCTTATCAGTTTCATGTCTTCATGGATGCCGGTTAATTATGACGCTTCTGTCAGCACATTCCAAGGTGTCCATCCTGAGCATCAACCTTCGGTTGGGGGAGTAGGCACATTGGACATCGCTGGTGTGTCTAGACACTGGAACACTGATGCGTCTGGGTTTCTTTCCCATATGATAGGGATTCTCGAGGGCGCGGAAGCCCGAGGAATACCATGTCTAATACGGGAAATTATATTCCATAGGCATGTATTCCAGTTTTTCATTACCTTCCTATGTTTAACACAGGGTATGCCGTGAGTTTAACGTCTAGTAGAGACAGATTGGACTAATCAGAACAGTGACGGGAGTGGATCAGATGGGTGAACCCCCTAGAGGGATTACTAATGTTGGGGATAATGCATGGTTAGTTACCTTATTACTCCATGGAGAAGAGAGAAAGTGGGTGACATGATCTCACCAGGATGTGGAGGCCTGAGTAATAATCAGGATGGATATGGATAGTTGAGTGAAGTGAGTGGATAATGTGATTGAACCACCGTAAGAGTGACAATGATGTAGGGCTTGAGTCTCAATGAGACATCCTATGAATCCCCATGTTTGGGAATCAATGTTTTCATGGTTCAAAATGGGGTAAAGAATAAAGGTGCACGCATGGGACAATGAACCGATGATATACTTGGGATTAGGTGTAGTTAGCGGCCTAGGTTGGTCTGATTCCCAAAGGCGGACTAAAAGATGTGGGTCCTACCGAAGGGTACTGCCATAGATTATCGTTGATTGTAGACTACAATGGCTTACCACTGGGTGGGGTTGACCACAATTTACCATTGGATGGGGATCACTAAAGCTTACCGCTGGATAAGGATCACAATGGCTACTTTTGGATGGGGATCACAACATCTTACTGTTGGATGGGGATCACAAGGTCATACCACTGGATGGGGATCACAACAGCTTACGGATGGATGGGGATCATGATGGATTACTGCTGGGTGGGGATCAAAATGGATTACCGCTGGATGGGGATCACAACAGCTTACCGCTGGATGGGTTGAACCTCATGGAGGCTTCCTACATACTATGTCTGGGAGACAAGGATCAAATCCCACATAGTTCGAGCGGGTATAGTTTAATGTCATGTGGGATGAAAGGGGTATACAGTTTAACATCATGCAGGACAAGGGTGGACTGATGTAGAGTAGTTAGGACTGATGGGTGTTGGGCTTGAACCTCATGGAGGCTTCCTACGTACCTTTCCTTTTCATGGATCAAAGTCCATGTAGTTCAAAAGTGTTTTTTAAACTGATGTGAATGCGGTCAGGACCAATAGGTAATGGGAATGAACCTCAGGGAGGCTTCCTACATACCTTGCCTTGGCAAGGATCAAAGTCCACGTAGTTCATAAGTGTTTTGTGAACTAACATGAATGTGGTCGGGACTACTAGGTGTTGGGCTTGAACCTTAGGGAGGCTTCCTACGTACCTTTCATGGAAATGATCAAAGTCCGCATAGTTCAGAAGTGTTTTGTGAACTGACATGAATGTGGTCAGGACCAGTAGGTGTTGAGCTTGAACATCAGGGTGGATTCCTACGTACCATGCTTGGCAAGGATCAAAGTTCACGTTGTTTGAAAGTATTTGGGGCTTATGCTCTAGGACGGCCCAGAGAGGATGTCATGGTCGATACTTACTCAAAGCCCACGTGATTTATGCTCGATTTTAGAAAAAAGATGCATCAAAGACCTGAAGATCACATTGAAAATGGTGCATCTGTGAGAATTGGAGTGGGGCTTGCACGTGGATAGCATCCCAAAGAGGAAATAGGGGCTTTTGTGTGGTTAGCAGCCTAGGGAGATCAAGATTGGGAATTACTCTAGGATAGAGGCCCGGTGGCGACAATGCTCAGAGGGAGAGGGGCGAGATAACGAAGGTCTTGGTGCCTATCTCTCATCTGGTCTTTGACACCGAAGAAGAAAAAATGAGAAGGGGTGTTACATCTTGCAAGAAAGGCTAGGGGCTTACACAAAAGAGGTTACCTTACTCATGGATAGGCACCACTCAAACAAAGAGGATCTCATTACATGTGAGGAATATCTCACTCCCGTGGAGACGATCAGGCATAGAGAATGTCCAAGATGAGGCACCCCTCATATGATACATAGGGAGAGGTCACAGTTCAATGTCATGTGATTGGGATGGTGGTGCTTGGATGTTTAACGTCCAGTAGCTCAGATGAGGCAGGTTCACTCTTCACCCCTAGGACTTGCATAACTTGCACGCTTTAACTGTTGGTGAAGGTAAGGCACCAACAATGCCATAGTGAGGGGGGTGTTGTAGAGTTATCCACTGAGGGGACCAAATTAGCATTGTTTTACAAAGAAGCAATAGTCGTTAGAGTGATTATGAGAATAAGTATAAGGCTATGCAATGCAATTTAAAGCACCACTCATGGACCTTGAAATCACTTCGTACAAATCTGGAGGGCCACATGGAAAAGGGGTGTGTAAAGAATTCAGTCTCACAAAAAGGTGATTCGTAAAAAGGATAGGCCTCACAAAGAAGATAGCCTCCACAGATAGGATGGAATTCACGAAGGGAAAATACTACCCATAGAGGATGGGATTCACGAAGGCAAAGGGCCTCATGGAGAGGGGGTTCTTTGAGAAAGGGAGTGACTTCGCGAAGAGGGTTGTCTTTGTGAAAGGCCAAGGCTTTCTGAAGAGCTTACCTTATGGGAGTAGGGATTCACCTTAGTGAACACATCTTTATTTTGAGATGATTTTTTGAGGGATCTACACTACGTGAAACCATGAGAGAATTTTGAAAAAGTTGTCCACTTTGTGAAACCTCATGCACCATGAAGGGGCCCCTTTCTCTATGAAGGGAATAGGCCTTCACGAAGGGCATCTCCACCATAGGTGGAGGATGAAAATAAAACAAAGGGGGAAGTTTCTCAAAGTGGAAGTACCTTTGACAATACATTGGAGGGTTTCATGAAGGTCTATGTGAAATGAGATCTGGTGAGTTGAAATCTCAGAGTAACAATGGTTTAGAAGAGGGGGGCCTACTATTTATAGGCAAACCCAATCGAAGGGGAACAAAACTCATCATGGATGCATAAGACGTTGTTTAAAGGCATAATTCCATTAGCCCTTATTATCCTCGCATAGGGGTTTCATGTTGCACAGAGTTTCGTTGACACAGCCACTGCGGAGCACGACATAGAGGGGACGTGACACCGCAGAGGGGCCTTTGTCGGCGTCGGACACTTGCATAGCAGGCACGCCGCTAAGCTCTTCGTGAATGCGTCTACGCGGTAATGTGCTTTCCACATGGAGTGCATCACACATGATCCTTTTGAAAGGTCTTGGAGGCTCCTTTTTTACCCATTCGAGAGGTGGATTCCCCCGATTGCAGCTTCATATCTGTGGAATGGGACTGATTCATTTTTTTCGACTCCAACAACATTATAAGACAATTAACATGCACGTTTCAAGGAATAATTTGTAATCATTTTTAATATAAAAATTTAAGGAAAATTTTTTCAAGATAATAATGTTTTGAAATTAATGAAAAAACAATATCCACCTTATGCTGATGGTAATAAAAATATCACAGGATCACTATAGGTAATCCCTAAAATCTCTAGCACTAGTGGGACTCTAGGAACCTCAAGCCTTAGTAAAACATGGTATAGAAACCCTAACCCATAGTGTCCTTGTTCACAATCAAATATAGGGTAATCCATCCCAAGGTCTAGTGGTCTCTAATAATTATCATAATTTAGTTAGTTTTGTAAAAAAAAATCTGTAGAGGGAACCTGGTCTCATCCCCACCAATCCGACTAGCATACTAGTCCTAGTCTTACCACCTAGATACCTTATATTCCATTAATTCTCAATTCCTCATTTCATATCATATAATCCACTTAATTCACATGCACATACACCCAACTATAAAAGCACAAATAGAAACTACCATTTTATATTAGAAAAACATATTTCAAATTTATACACACACCAAATCCATTTAAAAACACGGTTCTAACCATTTTTACAACTCATAGAATGCATTTAGAAGAACAACGAGGAAAGAAAACATGAAACACAAACAATTCATTTAGAATGTCATCTTTTAACCCCTATACACCACATAATATTTTTTAAACACATTTATAATGACTAATGAAATCCATATAATACATTAAAGAAGCACATCAAGCATACTAAAATCAACCAATAATCCAAAAACATAGAATCACCTACCTCAATCTTGGAAACATTCAGAATCCATTGAAAACCTACAAATGCACTTCAATGAGACAATATAAAGGAAATATCATATCATAATCTTCAAGATAAACCCAAAGAAACAAGTATAAACACATTTTAGGGAAACCAACTCACTGGAGAATGAAGAACCCAAGAAAGAGGAAAGAAGACTCTAAGGGGAAGGAAGAAATCAAGAGAAGAGAGGCTTACTTGATGATTATTTCAAGATAAAAGGCCAAATTAACTAAAATATTAAATATAAATGAGTCAAGAGGGAGAAGAGGAGGTACCTAGGGCTGGAAATATCAAGTTGGTTGAATTATAGGTGAATTAGGGTTAAATACAGTGAATGGTAGAATAGGAAATTAAATATTTTTAATGACTTGGTCAGGCTTCACAGTTAGGCTGCACGGTCTACCAAACCATGCATAAACTATGTGGTATCCTTTAACCAAGAGGTAACTGGCCACATAGTTATCATGGGGAGGGCGTACAACCATGTGGAATGTTGTGCATCCTGAATAGTTCCATTTTCCAGAGCGTACGGTCTTTTTTGTACTGGTGCACAGTTTCCCCTTACCCAAACCATGCACCACCTATTTTTTGGTCCAAAAACTCCATTTTCACCAAAAACACTGAGGAAATAAAAATATAAAAATATAGGACCAAAAATAAACAAAGGAATACCTAAAAATAAGATCATGGATGCGAAAATTCTCCTAACTATGAAAACATTCCACCCTCGAAAATCAATCCTGGATTCTGAGATGAGAATAAAAATAGATACTGATCATCAACCTAATACTTCTACTCACATGTCTCATGGTAATCTTTACCATTTGTACAAAGAACCTGAACCATTATTATGGACTTCCCCTGATGCACTTTATATTTTTAATCAAAAATATGCCTTGGATGCTCAAACATAGGAAACTTTGGTTTCAATTCCAACTCTTCCCATTTCAGCATGTGAGAAGGATCCAAATTATACTTCTTTAACTAAGATACATGAAACTTTTAAAGTATTGACATAAATTGGGATGTAAAATATAACTATTATTCTACCTTACCAACTCTCTTGGTAATATAAAAGGTTTTAACATACCTTGGTGTTAGATTACCTTTCATACTAAGACAAACGTGACCCAAATAAGGTGCCACTATCAAATAAACATGATCACCCAATAAGAATTATAAATATTGGAGCCATTAATTGAAATAAGACTTATGGTGGTTATTTACTATCAATGATTATTGTCTAATCAGATAAACTTTCTTAGACATATCTTGCATGAGACATAGTCCCAACAATGAGGTCACAACCACCTTAACCCTACATAATGGAGACCGACGTAGCCATCCATAGAGCACATGAAAGGGAGCATCCCAAATTGAGGATTAATAACTATTATTATAATAAAATTCCCCCAACCAAAAATGGATATACCATGATCCTATTAAATATAACATGAATAAATATAGCATGTCATCCAAGATCTTGTTTCTATACTCTGTTAGACCATTTTTTTGAGGATGGTATTTCATGATCAACATGATCACTAACCCCATTGCTGTCTAAATCCCTTCCCAAAATATTGAAGTAAAATAGGGGTCCCTATCTGAAACAACTACCGATGGAACACCATGAATCATTAATATATGATGAATGTATAGTTGACCCAACTCATCAACCTTGGATTAATCCTTGATTGAGATGAAATGGGATGATTTGTTCAGATGGTCAATGACCACCCATATGGAATTCCTTCCCCGGGGTGTATGAGGAAATCCAATAATGAAGTACATGAAGAGCTCATCCCACTTCCAGGTAGGAATGGGTTTGTTCTGAAGACAATTATATGGCCTTTTTCACTTTTCTTTAACATTATAACATGTATAACACCAGGATACAAATTTATCTATATCCTATATAATTCTAAACCACTAAAACTAACAACATGCATCATAAAAAATCTTGGTGGTCCTAGTACGAATAGGCTAATGATGCTGGTGGATATTTTTTTATCACCTCATTCTTCAACGACGATGGCACCATGAATCAAACCTTGAAATAGAAAACTCCCTCAAGAGATGTTGACCATTCACTGGGAACCACCCCACTATTTATGAACTGCATAGAATATTCACATAGTTCATCATTAGGCTTATCTTAGTGAATCATCACCAATATGGATAGTGTTGGCTAAAAATTATCCAAGAACACACCCTCACTATGCTTCCTGGCCTATATATGCATATGGGAAAAAAGACCCATCAATGTCTATTAATTACATGACTCTTTCAAAGCCTACACTGGAACTTTTCTAATCAAAGCATCTTCTACTACATTGTCTTTTCGTGGGGTGTACATGATATCAAAATCAAACCCCTAAAGGTAATTGAACTAATAACACTACCTCAAATTTAGATCCTTCTAGGAAAAAATAATTGATAAACTCTTGTGATTATAATAGAACAAAAACTTCTCCTCAAAGAGATAATTGTTCCATGTATTCAAGGCAAGAATCACTACTGCTAATCCAAGTTGTGGGTTGGGTAATTATTTTTGTGTGGTTAGTTCTGGTGAGAATCATATGCCATGACATGTTCATCCTACATTAACACGCACGTAAGACCCATACTTGAGGTATCACATTAGACCACATATCCTTTCCTAGATTTTAGAAAGATCAAAATAGGATATGTGGTCGAAGGCCACCTAATCTCCTTGAATAACATATAACATTCTAGGATCCACTCAAAATTTACCCCTCTCAGGGTAAGAGATGTCATGTGCAAAGAAATTCAAGAGAAATTTTTTAAAACCTACATGTAATACCCTTCCAGGCACAAAAAACTTTTGATTTAAAAATTTTTCTTTAGATTATCTAATGACATCAGTGCAAAAATCTTCTCAAGGTCCACTAAAACCCATCATTCTAATATGACATGACCATGAAATTTCACCTCCCTGGTCTAGAAGGTACACGTGTAAATATTAGCATAGATTAGATGATCTTGAAGAGTTCCCAACATGATTCTCAAGTGTCATTCGTGCTCCTCCTCATTCCCAGAGTTGACCAGGATTTCATCCAAAAACATAATGAATAAAGAGTCAAGATGCTGGTGGAAAACCTAGTTCGTAAGCACCATAAAATCTCTCTAGAGTTCATTAACCTGAAAGGCATGATAAAATACTTGAATTGTTCATACCTAAATTGGAAAACAATTTTTATAACATCTACCTCTTGTAATATGACCTGATGATACCTAAAACACAACTCTCTCTTAGAGAACCAGCTTTCCCCCTTGAGCTAGTCAAAAAATTCATCAATATGAGGCAACATGTATTCATTCTTGATCATTACCTTATTTCAGATCATATTAATCAATACACCACTATAGAATTTCATCGTTATTCTACACAATCAAAACTTGGGTGGCCCATGGTGTGATGCTCTGGTGAATGAATCCTTTGGATTCCTAATTGTCCAACTATATATTTAATTTCTTCAACTTGGTGGGGGGACATAAAGTATGATCTAAGAGATATAAGTTGTGTCCCTAGTACCAAATCAATGGTGACCTCCACATAACTCTTAGGAGGAAACCCTGATAAATAATATAGAAACAGCTATGGGAACTCATCCATGATAGTAGGTAATCCCCCCTCATAACCTTTATCACCATCTTCTAGCATGAGCGATGATATCTGAAAAATGATACTACCCAACTCTGAAAGTGGAGGCCCAGTGCGTCAAAACAAAGGATCCCATTTACCCTAAAAAACCTGGTTATTTCTATCAGGTTCCGAAAATCTCACTCATCGATAGTAGCAATCGATGTACACCTAAAAATGAACTATCTATTCTATACTGATTATTTGTGTTCAATATTTCCATTTTTAGAACTAGGAAATCTCATCCTAATTCCACCCCTAATGTGGTGAGAGAACAAGACGAACACATGAAAACCTTATCTATCTTCTTACCAAGTGGAATCACCAACTCCATTTCATAAGACATATGATCATTTGAAAACTTCATCCTATCCACAATATGGGAAGATATAAAAGAAATAGAGACACATGTATCTAATAAAAGATAATCCATGGACGATGAAATAAGAATCGTAGCTCAAAGTATTGTAGGTCTGGTGTCTGATTCCACTGGTGCTTGGTCCACAAAATGAGTATTCCTTGTCTCTTCCTAATCCTATGAATGAACACTAACCTACAACTATTCCTTGAGAAAAATTTTCTAAGAAGTGGGTCTAGCCTACCTCCACAACTGCCAAACTGGGAACCTATTATCTTAGAAGGGTCAAACTGGGTTGTTATTTCATTTGATTCTATGGAACCTGCACCACTATGATATGGGAGTTCCACTTTGAGGAACTATTTAAAGTGCCTCATGGTCTCACACTGATGAAACAGTATGGGTGGATCTGAAAAAATTTACCACATATGCCCCACCTTCCCACACTGGCAGAAAAAAACGTCTCTGACAAATGAGGCCATGGATAAATGGGGACGGGAAGGGTGGAATGAACTACCACCTCCCCTCTTCTTCTACTTTCCTCACATCCTCATTTTTTTATAAGAACTACCACTACTTTTTCCCACTGCTGAAACTACCCTAAAAAACCCAGAATTTCCAGAATAGTCAACCACCTCATCATACATATTCAACTTGAACAAGAAGAACTATGAATGGATGTTCAGAAACAACACCATTTCAAAATTATGAGCCTTTAGAAACTCATTGGAAACCACTTCTGTTGTGAACTGAACTAACATTGAAAATAAGTTGGCATACTTCATCATGGTCTAATCCCCCTAGTGGAGTTCTAGAAACTCCTAGATCTTGGATAAGGCCAAAGTATTAAGGAAATACTACTAATCGAATATGACCTTGAAGTCATTCCAACCCATATACTCAAGCTTTCTAGCTAGAACCACTGAGTACCACCACGTCTGAATGTGACCTTCCAACAAGAATGAAGAACATTTTACCCTGACTTCTTCAGGAATGTCCAGAAACCCAAACATCCTCTCAATATTCTCAATCCAATCCTCTACTTACAAGGGATTCATGCCACCCAAGAAGGCATATGATGTTTTTTTATTGAGAAACCTCGGAGCCTTGTCCTTTACAAAACTTGTTCTAGATTTTCCAACAAGATCTGGACCAAATATCACTCTTAAAACCAAATTTTGGATAGCCTAAACCATGATTTCCACTATTCTCTAGTCAATTGGTGATGGAGAGCTCTCTCTGGACTCTTCCTATGGTTGAAAAGAAATTCTATGGGGAGGTATATTATTATAACAAGCAACAACCACAAGGAGAAACCATCAATACACCATTATGAAAACTTTTAACAACCACAAGATTCCCAAACAATTCCAAAAATAAAAACAAAACCATTTCCATAATAATAATAATCCAAACCATGTCACCCCCACCTAGGGTCCATGAATAGTATGTAGCTTCTGCATCTCACCTAGAAAATAATTCAACCAAATTTACAACATCCCATGGACACCGAAGGATTGTCACAAGGTGTGTTGGCTAGACACCCCACTTGTAACCAGAACCTCAAGACCTAACAGTCCTAGCTCCTATCTATCCAGACTCTCAGAAATATCATGACCCAAAGAGAGGTATAAACCTCCCTTTGATGATATTTTGTTACGAACCATCCTATGGTTCTATAAAACCCGACACCCAACACAAATGGTGGTATGGCTTGAAGGGTGTTCTCGATCCCCACTTTCTAGAAAATAGTGAAATTGTATCAACATTACACCTTTTTGAATGATTTAACCCATGATAAACAAATATAAAAAATCCTCAAGAATAATACACCATACCATATGTAATAAGCATAACCAATACATACAATTTTTACAAGTTAAACATTTTAAAACTTTAACCAAAAACCAAAATACTGAAATGGGAAGTGGAAACGAATCGACCACAACCAATAACCTCCATGAACCAAGAGGTTCATCACCCTAAAGACATCTACACCAACACTTGCAAAAATAAGAAACTAGAAACTGGATCAACCATAACCACCAAATAACATATTTTCTTTTCCTAATTCAAACATAACAAGATCCAAAAACACTTGGGGTGTATGTAGAGTGTGATCTAAATGCTAGTAGGATATCACACAAAAGAACGATTCCATACCAAAACATTAGAAGAAAACTAAAATGAAATTAATAAGAAGGAAATAAAAAAACTTTTTGAAAAAATGATTAAAGGAAAACATTTTTAAAAGAATCATGATTTGAAATTAACAATAGAAAAAGGTCACCATATGTTGACGGTAATCAAAACATCCCAAGATCACCACAGGTAATCCCTAATGGCTCTAGCACTACTGGGAAACTAGGAACCATGTAACTTAGTGAAACATGGTATAGAAACCATAATACAAAGCATCCTTATTCATGAGCCAGTAGAGGGTAATGAATCCCAAGTTCTAGTGGTCTCCAATTATTATCGTAGTTTATATCATATTGTAGCACCAATCTAGCAAGAGGGAACCAAGCCTTGGACCTTCTGATCCAACTAGTGTACTATTCCTAGTCTAGACACATAGATACCTAGGTTTTCCTTTATTCTCAATCCCTAATTTCATATCACATAAACCACTTCTTTCACATGAATATAAACCCAACCATAAAATCACACACAGAAACTACCATTTTTCATTAGAAAAATCCTCTTTCAAAATCATACGCACACCAAATCCATTTGAAAACATAGTTAAAACCATTTACACAAATCATATAATTCATTTAGAAGCAAAATGAGTAAAGAATACATGAAACATTACCAATTCATTTGGAAAGTCTTCTTTCAACCCATATTCACCTCAAAACCTTCTTGAAACACATTTCTCACCACTCACACAGTTTATAGAACACATTCAAGATGAACATAAAGCATACTAAAATTATCTAATAATGAAAAAAACATATAATCACCTACCATAAGCTTGGAAGAAACCAGAATATGATGGAAACCCACAACTTCACCATAAGGAGACCCAACAAAGTCAAAATAATACCATACTCATAAAGATTAAAACCAAAGAAAAAGGTTTAACCCATTTTCGGGAAACCAACCTACTGGAGAAAGAATAGTCCAAGAAAGAGGAAAATGAACCCAAGAAGAAGGAATAAATCAATAGAATAGAGGCTTATGTAATGATTCTTGGAATATCTAAGTCCAAAGACACCAAAATAAGGACTTCCAATGGAGCCAAGAGGGAGAGGAGGCGGTTTCTAGGGTTTGAAATCTCAAGTTGGTCAAATTAGGGGCGGATTGTTTAAAATTTTGGGGAGGGTAGAATGGAAAATTCAATATTTATAATGACCTGGAAAAGATGCATGGTTAGGTCGTATGGTTAGGCCACATAGTCTTCCAAACTATGTGGAAACCATGCAGTCTTCTCTGTCCAATAGGAAATTGGCCACACCGTTTTCTTGGGGAGGGTGCATACACATTCAGCAGGTCATGTGGCCTAGAAATTTCCACTATCTAGGGTGCATGGTTTCCCCTAAATGTGCATGAACCATGTTCCACCTGCTATTAGGTCCAAAAACTATATTTTCACCAAAAAACACCCTGAAAATCCAAGAGAAAAATATATGACCAAAAATAAATAAAGGAATACCTCAAAATAAAATAAATAATATGACATGAAACATTTATGTGTTATACTTGAATATATATTTTTTAATTATTATTACTGTTTTAAATCATGTTTACTCCTTTTCAATGGTTTTCAATTTAAAAGTAACCAAATTGGTAAAACTTTATTTTATAATATCATTTTTTTGGGATTTCACTTATTTTCATTGAAGGAATCATATAATTTATCTTTCATTAACTCTATATATTTTATTATCCTATAGATACTTAAGGAGTTTCCTTATTTTAATCAAATTGTTTCCCTATTTTTCCTTTAAATTAAGTATTGAAATGTTTGATGGAAAATTGGATCTCATTTCTAATTTGATTAGATACATTTTTCTTCCATGTAATTATTTTTCAAAAATATTTAACAACTTAATTTTTATTTAATAAAATGTTTTATTAAGTACATTTTGAGTTGTAATATACTTTTTACAAGGTATTAAAGGAACCCTTATAATATTTTTTGAAAGGTTCATTTTTAACTTTCTTTATAATAAGTCGAATGGAATGTTTTTTAACTAATACGGTGTTAACAACTTATCCCGCATCCATGAGTGTTTTATGATATTTACCTTATTCTATAAGTTTTCAATGGTTTTACACATAAAACTATTTAATGAAAGATTATTTAAATTTACTTATTCCATTTTTTTATTTTAGAAAAGGATATGATTTTTATAAAAAAAGATATATTTCATATAAATTGATGGCCATATTTTCTCTCTTATTAATTTTTTTCCATTAAAATTCTCTTGAAACATTAACTTTCTTATGATTATTTTTCATTGGACATTACATTTCTATTAAATGTCTATATTATCTTTATCCTCGATATGATTATTTTCTAAAAGGTATACTATATTTACATATAGTGTTTTGTTATAAACAATATTTGATTGACTTGGGAAATATTAATATTTCAAATTCTTTTGTGAATATCGATATTTATTGATAATTCATATTTTTTATTAATTAAATTGATCATTAAATATATGAGGAATAAATTGGACATGAAAAGACAGATGGTCCTAATAATAGATAGCCCTTCGATGCATCAATAGGTCTCCTGATCCAAATCAGTTAGCCAAATTAAATAGTTTTTTGTGTATACCTACTCATCTATTAAACTGTACTAGAATAAGGCTTTGATGGTAAATATATAATGTTATCTTAAATCTTAATTTTCAATATAAATTAATTAATTCATTGATAATTTAGTTGTTATTATCCATTATATTACTGAATTGATATTATCCATGGATATATATTTTTCTCAAGTTACAGATTAAATAAAATGTGTTTTCGGTTATTTACCTTAGCATATTGATTATTCCTTATTCACTTGTGATAAATTCCATTCTACATAACACTTAATGATAATATGAGATCACATTTTATTTGTATTTCTTTTTTTAGGATATGAAGAAGGATATTATGAATAATATCAAGGAGGTAGGAATGTTTATTATGCTATGTATGTTAAATTTATAATTTAATATGGGATTCATATATGTATCTAGTTATTAAATACTAGTAAACTGGTCGATCCTTTGGGATGAGATCCCATGAATATTGTACCAATTTAATGAAGATGACAGCAGCTCTGTGTTTCTAGAGTTGATATTTCTAAACTATCTCCCATGTTATCCCTTGGATTGGAACATTGAGTTTCATAATACAAAACTCTCTTCCAATTGAAGCAACATATTTTTGTAGATTCTATCTTTACCTTAAACATGTGAGTCTGATGTCCTTCATCACATGATCTTTCATGGGACTCTATATTTATATTCATTGGTGTGTTGGTGAATTTGGTTGTGTTCACATTTTTAATCATATTTCATGATATATGGTGGGTATGATCACAAGATTTATCACTCTCTATCCCATTCAGTTGGGTTGTTAATTGAGTTAATCTCTACAGTGTCACTCACACCCATGGTTCTTTCTAGTTTCATCCTTTACTAAAATGAAAATAGAAAACGTGATCAATGATCATTATAAGTGAATTATCATAAATAACCACTTTAAAATTTAACTTTAAGATGTCTCACTTTATAAAACAATCTTGTTAGCATCTAGTTATAATAATTCAACTTGTATCAAACATGGTACAATATATATCACTACCAATTTAATATACATAATTATTAGTTTAGTCTATGTTACTTTGAGTTAGGTTCTATCATACTTTTTAACCAAATCCTTTATATAGAGATCCCATATTATACTAAACTTTTTTCAAAATATTATAAACCCAGTAATCATGGAAATATATGCTCTCTAAATCCATATTGTCCTTAATCAAACAACAATTGTAATTTCTGCAATCATATACCCAATTAATTATATACCCTAATAATATAATCTCAATAAAATACATTTCCCAAAATTTATTTTAATATTTAAGACATTGAAACACAATGATATTATATATTTCTCAGAAAACTAATTGTATCTTTAACCCTTAAATTGTATTTACCACTAGTTCATACATTGGTCACTATATATCTTAATCCAAAAAATGACATGAATTTCTCAAAAAATGTCAAGAATGTATTATCAATTCCAAGGTTACCAATTATTTTCTAACATTCATCATCAAAATCAATCCACCCTTTATTTTCTCATCACTATATGTATATTAAACCTAACTACTATCTACACCATAAACATGTGTTCTTCAATATTTATCCAAAAAATATAAACATAGAATAAAATAAATTTTCATGTTTATTGATACCATTTAATATATGTCTCCAGGCCTTTAATATAAAACTACTAAATAAAAATCCTTTGATGTTTCCTATAATCCCCATAACTTTAAGAAAAAATAACAGGATGTCATCAATAAATATCAAACTATGATGAGAATAGTTAATATTTTCCAGATTTAATTTCTATTAAAATGTCTACCTCACTACCATAGGTAAGACTAAGAAAATGAACTTTCTACTATAACAGAATTATACTCAAATTCAAGAAAAATATGTATTCTCCTTTATTAAGTTATAAGACAAACTCGTTTCTATGAACATACCTTTCTCAGCTTCATTTTTGTTATCCCATTTCAATAAAAAACTAAAACAAAAGTTGTTATGATAATATCCAAAATATGAATGTGAAACATAAATCTGAATATTCATTCTTTTATGAAACCTTTTTTTAGTATATGTAACTTTCAGATTAACCTTTGACTCTCTGTGTTCTATTCTTGGTTATCAAAATCCATTTTCCTATTAGGTTCTCCAACTTAATTAGTTAACATCATTTTTAAATATTTCATAATTGTTTATAAATATAATATTATTAACCCATGAATATCATTTATGAGTGTCTCTCCTGGTGTGTAGTTTTAGGCCTACTCATTGTGCATCTAATTGATGATTGATTTAATTCTCAACCAACCCTTTTTATAGTAATTTCCCCAAGGTACGTCTATGACATAGACACATCCACTTTCCAATATACATACAAGGATGTATTGATAGGAAAAATTTATTTTAATTTTTAAAAACTTTTGGAATTTATAGAATACTTAGACTTATTCCTAGGGTTTTCACTAAAGTTTTATTATCCTCATCTTGAAATAAAATGTTCATCATAACTGTAGAAATTAAATCAATTTCATTGATAGTATACATTGCACGTAACACTAAACTTAAACAAACCATGATATAATATTAAATACTATTTTTAAACTCTATCTTTTAAGTTGGAGATTATGAATAAAATTAAATAAATTATGAAAATATAGTTTAGACATGTTTATCAAGGATTTTTTTTAGTAAAAAATTATTTTTATGCCTATAATGGTATTTTATCATAAAAAATTAAATTGATCACTCTTAGTGAAAAATATAAATTAAATATATATGTTCTATACTAAAAAAAAATTAAATTCATCCAATAAATTTTTTATGCTTAAGATAATAATAAAAAAATTAACTATAAAAGGTTATATTTTTTTGAAAAGGTAGTTTTACCACCTTGTAAGGGGGAACCTATTTTAAATCCAGTTTTTGACACTTTTACATAGTTTGATAGAAAAAATAAACTTTCTATTTTAAATAATAGTATAAAAATTTACTTTGGTTGACTTTTTGGTGTTTTTCTCATAAGCTTCATGTTTTGATGGATAGTGATAAAATATTACATTTTAATTAAAAACAGCTTTTTCCTATAAATAATTTAAAGTGTTAAATTATATTTTTAATTTGTTTTAAATTATAAATATATTAATTTTATATCATTTAATACAATTTAGATCATTAGAATCAATTTTACATTGAAAATGAATATAAAAACATTACAATCTTTTATATATTTTCACTTTAAGAATCTGTTTTATCATCCAATCAACTGGATTAATTATAAATTAATTAGTTCAAAATTTTGTGTCTTAAGTTTTGAAAATAGATTACATATTTGTAATTAGTGGGAAAAATTATGTAAATTGGTTTCTTTTATTTTTTGGGCAAATGAATAGTAAATTTAGTAATATTTTAATTATAATAGTTAAGGGAAAATCAGGTAATTATGGGTAAAAATAATATTATAATGACTATAAAATTACCCTAAACCTTGAACTAATTTCATTGAATGGGTTTTATTTGAACAAAAACATCATTTGTATAAAATTAAAACCTTTTGAGCCACTTGGATGATATTTTGACATTTATAATGTTATATTCAAAGAAAAGTCAATATTGTCACACTTTTGTTTTTAAAAAGATAAATTTTTACAATGTGGGGTCATATAGGGAATATTTTATAATATAAATAGTATTTTTAATTCTGAAATTTTTATCTTTATCATGATAATTTATTTTTTATTTTTATAGAAAAAATAATTAAATTAAAGGCTTTCACAATGATGATGTTGTGATTGTTAAGTTAAAATAAATATCAAATAAATGATATTAAAAATACTAAAATAAATATAATTTTAGACGATTGATGTCATCCATGAATTTTTTAAATAACTTAGACATGTTAGATATTTTCTATAAGTATTGGTTTAAATTTAGTTTTTTTAATGATATTTTTAGAATGTCAAGTAATGAATAGTGTCAAAATAGATATTATTGATATTTTGAAATAAATAATATTTTATTAAGTGATTTAAAATCCATAAAAATCTAAATCATTGAAAAATAATTTAGATAAAGTTAAAAATTTCTTCTATGTCTCACTTAAGGTTTTTTTTCATTTTATATTAATTATATTGACCCTCAAAGTGTAACTTACATGATATCATGGTAAGAGTTAGAAGGGTTAAATAAGGGTTAAAACAAAACAATAAGGACTAAAAAGTAATAAAAACTTTTATAATTTTCTTTGGATGAAGTTATTTCGACCCATAATTATCCTATCTTCGAAGTAAGTCATTTTGGAGCCATCTGGAATTGAAAATGAATTTATATTTGTAACATGTTGGCCCGACTGACTACTAAGACAGTAGTTGGAATGATAGGTTACATGGAAACAAGAACACCTCCCCATATTTCATAGGTTGTTGAATAGAAGAAAGGGTGTAAGGGTGATATAGTGGGAGAGACTACACCCTCATATCAGAATGGAACAACAGATACATGCCCTGATAAATAGTAAAAGAATCATATATAAATACATAGATACAATAATATATAGAAGTGTACATAGAAAAAATGAATAAATAGATAATAACAGAAGACTAAATAAATAGATAATATAATCAAAATACTTAATTAAAGTGTCTAAAACATGGATTCATGTAATTATTTAACACAAAAAGTTAATAGGTAGATAAAAGCATGCAATGAAACAGTGGAAAAGACAAAAAGACAAAAACCACTCTAATAATATTGAGCCTAAGCATAATCCTCTACTCCTAATCTCCAATAATGGTAAGCATATCAACAACATATTGAAGTTTTCTTTCCCTTATCCACACCTAAGCAATATAATCATCTCAAGTACCAAAGGCAGCCCTATTAGGGTGTGAGATAAAAATCTTAGTAGACCACCACCAATGATGTCTGCGTGCAATCAAACTGGGGATCATAACTAAATATTTTGTAAGTGCAAGTAGGATAGTAAAGAAAAGATGAATCAATAAATAACCAGACCTCTCAGGTTCAAGAAAGACACCGAACGACTATACTTACTTCGTCTTATTGTCAGAAGGAATGTATGGACTATCACTATATGTATATAGTAGTAATATATACATATAGTATAATATATATATGTATTGCATCCAACTATATGAACCAAGTGTTTTTTGATGACTAATGTTCATACACGTGGAATACTAGTGCTGGTTGGACTGGGACATAGAGCATAGGGATCCACGACCAGTCTATGAGCATAAGATCTCCAATGATATGGTATATCTCCAATATCCCTATAGAGTGGTAGATGCCATACTCGTCACTTGGGATGGAGAGTGTGCATTCCATGGTAGAACTCTAAGATGGAACAAGGTGTGTAAAGCCCATTTCCCATATAGTAGTAGTGGTGTGAGATGTCATACTCAACACCCGATGTAAGGAAGTGTGATTACCCTCCTAGATCATCACCATTTACTATCATAAACAACCTCTATACAGGTGTATAATATGTATAAATAGAATGGGGAATTAACTCCCATCCATTTCATTTCATATAGCCTATATATACATAAAGATATATTCATTTATATTGTACTACATAAGGCATGACATCTAATTCATTTCAATGTAAACATTATCAAAGGCATGGTAATATATATAATTCAATTCATGAGGAAAGGAAATATCATGAATGTCATTATCCATATTAAATTCCATTTAAAACATTTCAAGAAAAGTAAATCCATCATATGTGATCCATACTATACAAAGTCAACTCATTCAACTTTCCTAAGCATGGAAAATTCATTTATAAGACACAAGGGTCAAAAGTAAAGTTTCATGGAAACAAGGAATATGCCTACTTTGGAAATTCATTCTATGAGAGTACCAAGTACCTAAGGAGTGCCTTAGGTTCTCTTAATTACATTGGTCTCAATAGAAATTTTATTTAAAATATTATTTGGAAGTAAAGAGGGAGTTCCATGCATTTTAGACCAGTTGGCCAAAATGTCCAATTTTAATGTCACACACATGGGGTAATCAAATAAAGTAAGTGTGATCAATAAACCACAAAACAAGAACCAATAGATAATAATTAAGGTGAAATGGTTAATTATTCATGAAGGAATCATTATATTAGATATTCTCAGAAATGGTCGGTATATGTAACAATGACATAATTATGAAAACACAAAAACTAATCAAGAAAACAACATGACCACATACCTCTCAAATATAGATGGAACCTTGCTCAATATCATCCTCAGATTTAGAGTAGGTTGGAAGAGATTGGATAAATAATCCAATGCCCTAAAAATAGGGCATATGAGCTATGATCAAAATAGTACAACAGATGGAAAGATAATCTTTGATAGGCGTAGAGATACTAGGGTATAATGCTTCTAGGGATCCAATTCTTCTTTTAGATCAAAGATCGGACACCAGATGGAGGAACTAGATTGATTCCTAGACTTGGTGGATTTGAGCTCAAAAGGGGGTAGAACTCACTTGTTTTTCTGTCGGAGGGAGAAGGAATAGCGAAATGATCTTTAATGATTAATTTGTGTGAAAATGTTAATTTTACCCCAAAACATCACTATGCACAGTTTAGGCAAATATTTTATCAAATCGAGCACCTACAGGCCACCTTTGACTATAGGTAAGGGAACCTTGCATGGTTAGGCACACAGTTTGAATAACCATGTGCTAACCATGTAGAATGGATCTATCCCATGTCTAAAACCGATTACATGGTTGTCTGTCATGAGTTGCACAGTTTTAGAATAACCATGCGGCACAATCTATTTTCCTTTTCTTCGGAGCTTCGGGCCCCGAATGAGCGCTAGATGCTCACATGAACTCCTTTTCTTGATTGTGACTCATAATTAGGGTCATTTAAGGTATTACAATTGAAAAAAATAACAATCCATACTTTCATTGAAAATAAGGTTCATTACAACCTCTCCTTCTTAAAGAAACTCATACCCAATTTGAACTTCGAAGGGTAAATAGGTACTCTCATTGAAGAGTTCTAGCCACTAAGATCATACATCAGCTTCCCAATCCTAGGTCTAATCATGTACTCATCTGTGCTTCCATGGAACCCATATAATAGGAAAATACCTGCCTCAGAGTGTCTTCATGCTATGATCCACTATATACATTGGACACTCCTCTAAATAATTATCCATATCTAATTAAACCCCATCTTGTTGAAAGATGTGTTACAGTTATAGATATTATCGAAGAAGATGAGATACATGAAATACATCATGCATATATCAGTATCTCCAAAGAAGTTCCAACTTATAATCCACTATTATAATCTAATTTATAACCTTGAAGGGTCCAATGAACCACGGTGACAGTTTATCCTACTTTAAAATATGCCTATGGGCCAACTTGGGTAAGACTCGCAGGAAAGCCTAGTCTTTGACCTCAAACTCGAGAGGTCCTCAGCATCTATTGGAAAAAGTCTAATCACTAGATTAAGCTATCAATATGTGCTTTCTCATCAGTTGGATCTACTCTGTAGTCTCTTATATGAGATGAGGCCCAAGCATAGCTGCCTCCACTACCTATTTCCAACACATAGGTGAGTGATAAGTCCTACCATATAAGGCTTCATAGATATCCATTCCGATGGTATCCTGAAAGTTGTTGTTATATGTGAACTCAACTAGAGGAATTTTTCTCTCAAGAACCTCCAAAGTCAAGGACACATGCATAGAGCATGTCTTCTAGTACCTAAATCATAAGCTCTGTCTATCCATCATTCTATGAGTGATAGGACGAGCTCAAAAGTACCTATGTACCCAAGGCCTTATACAACCCCTACCAAAACCATGATGTGGAATGAGTGTATATTTTAGAAATGATTGAATGTGGAGTTCCATAAATATGTACCACCTATCTAACGTACAACCTTACCAGATCGTCTATTATGATGGTCTCTCTCACATGTAAGAAGTGTGAGACATTCGACATATGGTCAATGATAACCCAAAATGTTTTTTTTCCTTACAGTGATCTAGTTAAACAATTCACAAAATCCACCAATATGTCCTCCCATTTCCACTTGAGAATAGACAACGACAATAAAATCCATACCAAATTCTTGTTTTTTCCTTCAACTACTGATAGGTGGAACATCAAGTGATGAAGTCGGAAATCTCACACTTAATACCCGGCCACTAATACTAGTGCCAAATATCTCGATACATTTTGAGGACATCGAGGTGAACCACCATTGATGAGGTGTGAAATTACTGCATCATATCCACTTTAATGTATTTTGGGATCCATACATGCCCACATAATAATAATTTATCATTCCCATCCATAGTCCAACCTAAATATGTATCATCACCAGAAACATTTTCCCGTTGTACATAGCCTTCAAGATCATATAGTTTCCTCAACCTTAGCCATTCCATAATAGTATAAGTCACTACTAAGGTAGAGATGATAGTTTGGCCATGGTCCTCCAAAACCTCAACATGCATCTCTAATAATAAGGATATCATTTTCCATTCTCCACTAGATTCTTGTAATTCCTGAGTCTGATTATTCTTTCTCAAATCATTGACAACTGAAATCCCCTTTCCAAGCATGTAAGAAAGCTCAAAATTGAAAAATTGTAGGTACTAAAGCTACCTGTTTTGCATAGGATTATGACCTCGTAGTGTGAAGATGTATTTGATACATCTGTGATAATTGAATACCATAAAACCCTCTCCCGTTAGATAGTGTCTCGAACAACATAAGGCCTGATCCACAACAGCATGTTCTAGGTCATGTGTGAGGTAATTCCAGTCATGAGGCCTCAACTTACGAGATCTGTATGCAATGAATCACTCATCCTGCATCAAAATATGTCCAATCCAAATACCTAATGTTTCATAGTACATATGGTATAGATCCTTCCTGGCTCTATAATAATCAGTATCAATGTTGATGTATGTCATCCCTTAAACTCTTTAAAGGATTTTTCCCAAGATTTTAACCATAATATTTTCACAGCCTTCTATATAAATCCCATAAGCGACACTTCAAGGTGTGAAAAATACTAGATGAATAATTTATAATATTTAGAAATCCCCTTGAAAATATAAATGTCAAAGATGTTCTTGGTATTATCCCATACAAATATAACTCTCACTTTCTCTAGGTCTACTAAAAATCCCAACTCTAAGATAATGTGAGCTAGGAAGTGGACTCAATCGATCCAAAAGTGGCATCTACTGAGCTTAGCATAGATCTGATACACTCTCAGTGCATTCATCATGATCTATGGATTCGAGGTGTGTAACATGATGCTCCCCATTCCCTGTACCGATTCCATAGCCCAATGACGGGGCCTTTGTCATCCCCATTTCACTCCGGAGGGGGGGGGAGCTTTACCTGTGTCTTCCTCTATGGTCCGGACGTGTCCCTTCTCCCCTTTCTCAAACCCTAATTTTTTATCAGATTTTCCTCCCATCTCGATTTTCCCGAAGGTCTCAGATCTCTTTAAGGGCATGCCGTAGATCTTGATTTCACCCTCGGAGTTCAATGAAGCAATGGTCCATCTTGATCTAACACTAGTATCTTGTTTCAGGTCTCACTAGCCTTTAGTCGATTATTTCTATAGGTTTGTGTTTAGATCCTATGGTTTATATAAATGCACAATTGTTGGCTTTTTGTATAAAAGACATATCATGATCCATTTCGCTTCAACGGATGATTTAATTACTGCCTGGTCTAGAGCCCCACGGAGTTGTAATGGAAGTATTTTTTATCTATTTCGGTGGACCTAATACTTTCATATGAAGAGAGACTCTCCTTAAAAATACATATGGGTACATCTTCCTAAGATTCCACCACCTTTCCCAAACCCCAAAATTATCTGTCTGTTAGGAAACCTGGTGGGTCGTAATCAATATTCAGACTCCAGAATGAAGTTGGTATGCCACTCGATATCTCCCGACATTTGTGTTGATGAGGATGCCTCCAAGTCACTGGTGGAATGGATTAGGATCATAGTTGGGGAGGAATTTCAATGTAAACAGGTCATCATTTTTGAATCCGAGACAGATTTCTGTTTGTCTTGCAAGCACTTGGGTCACTGTTATTCTTCTTGTCATGGAGGGAATCAAGTAGATAATGGGGATCTAGATTTGATGTCGAATGGAGATTTGGATTCCACTACGATGGGTCATTTCCTCCTTAGGTGGATGTAAGGCCTCAGAATTATAATATAAAATTCTCAGATGTCTTCAATCACTTGGGAAATGATTTGGCTATCCCCAATCTAGTTCATGAGGCTCCAAAACCTGAGAAAGGTGAAAACTGTGTGAGATTGGACATGGTACTAGATCCTAGTCCTTATTCTATGAATTATTTTTCTTATGTTGCGACAGTGCGCTATGGGAGTGTTCAAAACTCTAGAGAAGTGTGGCAGATGTCCAACAAGAAGGTCCCTTCTAGCAGTGAGGTTAGGGGGAATCTCTTTCAAGGATCAGAGGGATGGGTGAAGGCTCTATATGGGCCAAACCATGGAATAAAAATGCTACATTTAAATCTTGGAAACTGATTTTCTACCTTAGGGCTCTAGGAGGTTCCTCTGGATTTTTTCGCTCATGATTAGGTTGAGGTTCAAAGGGATGGTGAGGTTTTCAGTCCGATTTATGTAGGCAATATAGAGGATGATCATAGTAGAGGAGCTTACAGCCCCTGAAAAAAGAACGAAATGAATATTTCACATGACTCAGGAGGTTGCAGTTTGGTCAAGGAGAAGTCTGCCAATGGGAGGAAGGACTAATCCCACCTTCCTAAACCCATGGAGACCCGATCAGCCACGAAGTTTAGAAAAAAGTGGATGATGGAAAACTCTTATTGCACTAAAAAGTGTAGAAAAGGTGAGTTATCGAAGGAAATTGAGATGAAAGATGAAGAAAAGGAAACAGATTGTGTGTCTACTGGCAATGAGCTCCTGCAGGATACCCCTGGGGTAGAATATTCTGAGAATGGAGCAACTAAGCCTTGCAAGGCTGGAATATGAAAGGGTTTTTTGACTATCCAATAGCGAGAGACAGGTGAGGAGGATGGGTCAAATGGAAATACTTTATATTTTCTTATGTATTTAGAGGAGGTAATGGTGAATGAAATTCTCAACATCAATGCCACATGATAGGAGGTGGATAGGATGATGGAAAGGATGATGCGAGTTATAACGAATGGTGAGAAGGGTGCATGGATCAGCAAAAAAGACCTTATACTTATAATAGGTTTCAATGAAGGGAAGATTACCATAAAGGAGTACATTCAAACTTGGGAAAATTGGTGAATCAATTTGAAGAGCTTATAATGGATGACCCAGGAACTTAGGTAAAAACTCTCTCCAAGAAATTATTTAGGGTTACTGATGTAAATAGTATTAAGCTATATTCCAATGAGTTTGTGATATCTTATGGTGTTTTCCAACCTGGATGAACTCTTTCAGTTTATCACTTTCATCCTTAAAATTGAATTGATAATAAAAAAGATAATTTGGTGGTGGTATTTTTCATGATCT
Source organism: Viscum album (assembly GCA_963277665.1). Taxonomy (NCBI): domain Eukaryota; kingdom Viridiplantae; phylum Streptophyta; class Magnoliopsida; order Santalales; family Viscaceae; genus Viscum; species Viscum album. The sequence goes on along the minus strand of OY728126.1, from coordinate 834,833,927 downwards.
CAAGATAAGTTTCATGGTCTTGTTTGGATCAGGAATAAACAAATATATGATCAAAAAATACAACCATGAATGATTCCAAATACGGGTGAAAACCCAATTTATAAGAGTCAGGGAAGCTGTAGGTATGTTCTTAAGTCCAAACAATATAACTAGGTACTCGTGCATAAGATACATACTTATTAAAGTTGTATTAGGTATGTTCGAGTTCTTGACACTCACCTGATGATAGCCGGACCTCTGATCTCTCTTTTAAAACAACTTCTCTCTTCAGATCTAATTAAAGAGTTCATCTATTCTAGGTAGTGGATAATGGTTCTTAATATTAATATAATTCAAATGATGGTAATACACATAAAGACTAAGGGTTCTATTTTCTTTCTCAGAGATATAGACTATGGAACCCCATGGAGAAGTCTTAGGGAATATAAATCCTTTCACCTCCAGATCAGCCAATTGCTTCTTGAGATATATAACCTTTTTAGGTGACATCCTATAAGGAGGAATGGTAACTAGAACTCCTACTAGTGAAAGACGTATAGTAAACTCTACCTATTGAACTGAATGTGGACCAAATAAGTCATTGGGAAATATGTCTATGAATCGCTCCACTACAGGAGGAAAGAAAGTGCGTTACAACCCTTGATCATCTAAGAAAAGAATGTTGATCTGTGATGTCCCACTACCCAAACTCTAATGCTCGGGTCAGTCTCTTGTCTCACTAACATCCCATTTACCCTTATTCATGTCTATATCACCCTTTGGTGATGTAAACATTACCCTATGATGACAGCATTCAACATGGACTCTTTAGGGAACAAACCAGTATGTCATAATGATTACATCAAAGCCCCTCATGTTAAGGATGTATAGATTCCATATGAAAAGGCAACTACCTATCTCTATAATTATGAACACCCTCAGATTAGATACCTAACGGGTTTTTTATCTTCATAACACCATGAAAAAACTCAATATCAAGGCCTAGTCTATTAATGATTGCCTCAGATATAAATGAGTGAGACGTGCCTGTATCAAACAAAGTGGACACTAAAGTGAAGGCTACTATAATAGTATATCATATTATAGATGGTTAGATTCTCTAATCATTTGGTGTAGGTAATATTTCATGTAACTGGCATTTACCGCGGCCCTAAGTCACTTATTGACTACCCCGAGCAAGCCCACTCTACTGGAGTAGAGAATCATAAGTCTGACGGCCTCTGCCTTCACTGACACCTCGACTAGAGAAATTCGTGGTATTCCAGCTATCTTACAGTGTAACACCCTGACCCCAGAAGTATAGATCCAGTGCATGGTTTTAATAAATTAGTATCATTATAAGGAATAAATTCCCAAAGTACCGATGACTTTAGTATTCTTGGAAAATGCAATTCATACATGAACCATTCATTACAATTCAAAACATAATATGCAACATAGTCCATTCTCTGACAACTCCATAATTATTCTAGTTTAACCCTATTTATAAAACATAAAACACATTTTGACATCCTAGGAAAATAAAACACACAAAATGGGTAGGCTTATATGTTTAGTATGGTTAAACATTATAGCGAAATCTATCATAAATAAACATAAACATTAAGGTAAGTATAAAACTGAAACACAATCCTTTTAAACATAAACATGAACACAATATGGAATGAATAAATTAAATATTTCCATTTAAACATTCACATGGATATTTTACTAGTCGAATAATCACAATTAATATTAATAACTTATATCATAATGCAGGAATTCATAATGATGTACATGTGAAACATATCGTCGGGGCCTCAGCCAAGTCATATAAAAATAAATGGTTAAGGCCTCGAGAAAATCCATATCTAAAAATAAATGGGAAAGGCTTCAACCATGTCCATATCTAGTTTGTCTCATGAGATTTACTGATGCATCTTGGAGCTATAGTGGGCCCCACCCATCACTTACTAAGTCAAATACATTACTCGTATGAAATGGGTAAAACGTAACATGAACATTCATATTAAAACTAGCATACAAAATGTTATTACATTAACCATAAACCATGAATGGTGTTGAAATATCACATCCATAGTTAAACATATCATAAACCCTTAAATAAAATATGGAATATTGTATCCTAATAAATCAATATTAATTTATCATAAAAATCCAAAAACTGATGTTGAGATATATGAAAATAATCTAATAAATTCATTAAAACTATTTGACAGACATATCGCCTTTTTTACTTTGAAAACATTAAAATTCCCATAGTTTATAAATGAGTAAATTTAAAAGATATTTTTGAATAAAAGTTTCTCATACCACTTTTAAAATTTTTAAATGAATAAACATTTTAAGACAATAATGTCCATATAAATAAATTCTTAAAACCATCTTGAAAACATAGACATTAATGAAAAATATCTTAATGAATAAATATTTAAAAAAGTTAAAATGTTGTTTTTGTAAAATAGTAACTTACATAGAACCATAAAAATATTCCTTTTGAAAACATGTGCATGGATGATAAATATGTCCCAGTAAATACTTCTACATAAACAATCTCGGATAATAATGAGATTGTGAAATTAACCCTTACTTTGTACTTTCCATTAGTTGAGGGTGTGTTAACCATATTTATAATGGTTAATGTATGTTATTAAATAATACCTAAACCATATACATATTTATGGTATCATATATGACCCTATTATATCATTTTTTTAACAGTGTTTCAATATTACCATTATTTCGGGTGTTAATGGCTTTGTTTTCCCATTCCTATTTGAATGTGTAAGTCATGTTTGTTATGGATATGATGTATTTTATTCATTTAAAAAATTAAATTTAGTTAATAATTATTATTTTTACTCATCATATAAATTTTATAATCATTATTTAATTGTTAATGTATAGAATTAATCTCACTGTGTTGTGGAGATGGTAGGTCATATGTATGCAGGAGCGACTGTATCATTCCCATGATGGTTAAATGGTATGGAATTGGATGGTATATAGTTATGTAGAATAATTATCATGTTATATTCAATATTTATGTCTATTATAATCATCATTATATCCATACAATTAAACTATTGTTGAATAACAAATTTCACCATGGTGTGGAGACGATATGCCATACGTATCCACGCATGGTGATATTGTTATTTGTATGATGGGTAAAATGAGAAATATGATTTTAACACAATTATAATAACATATAAATATATTTATGATATTGTATTTATTACTTTGATATGTAAACAACATGTAAAGTAGAATTAGAAGAAGGAAATAACTTTGAAAGAGGTGATAAAACAATTACCTCTTTTTCGGGTATCTCCTGTTGGTATGCACAAAAGGACTCCTTTGGATGGCTTTCTTCCCAAATAGTGGCCTCTATGATGAATTGAGGGATGTTGGGAGAGAAAATGGTTAGGTTTTTTCTGATAAAAAGGGATTTATAGGTGTTATTAAAAGATAAGGAGATGTGCCCTTTTTTAAGAAATGGGAGGGGCACCTTTGGAAATACCAAAACTAATAAATTAATATAAATTAATTTTTAAATTAAAAAGGATTCAAAATGGATTATTTATAAGATAATATGATTATGGATCTAAATAATCTAAACTAACAAAATTTAGACATGTTTTTTACTTTATTTTAAAACTTATCATTTTGATTTATTTATTTTTAATCGATTAAAATTAAATTATAGTAATAATATTCTAAATATTAAATTGTTATAAATATTTACTTATGTGGTGTAAATTATATATAATTGGAAACTTTATGAAATTTTAGACTTTATAATTTTCGATTTTAAATTTTTAAATATTTTTATTACTTTTAATTAATTTAATAAAATATTATTTTTTTAAAATATCAGTAGTGTCAATTTTGACACCATTCATGTATTAGCCTTTAAGTAAAAACTACACAGAAGATAACTTCAAACCAAAAAATATAATATAATAATAAAATTTAATAGTAACCTATAAAATATGTGGATCATATTAATTAATTAAAATTATATTTCTTTTAATATTTTTAAAACAATTTATTTGATATTTATATTAATAAAATAATTTATGCATCACTATTGTGTCATCATTAATGGTAATTATTTAACCTATAAAAATTATATATAAATTTATATGATTTATTTAATTATTTTAGATTATCATAGACTACCTATAGTCAATGTTATCTTCTTTTTATCCCTATATTAAAATTAATATACTTATATAAAATGAGAGTGTGACATTTTTTCACCTTCATTGATTTTAATAATACTAATTTCACATTCATGGAAAAGTGGAAATTAAGTGATTCCATTTAGAAACATATATTATAAGGGTCTGATTTATTAATATAATAGTATTTTTATAGTTGTAAAGGCAATTTATAATATTAATTTTACCTTTACGTACCTGATTTACCCTTTCCCGTGATAATAAATTGTTTTTTACTAAATTTATTATTCATAATGACCAAAAATAAAAGTATACTATTAAAATAATTTGAATACACTGACTCCAAATATGGAATCCATTTTTAAAAATTTAAAACACAGACGTTTCAGTATTTAATTTAAAATTAATCGTCGTTGTTAAAAGGAAAAAACATGTTTTTCAAATGTGAAAAGCATCAAAAGATAGGCATGTGTTGGTATCTAATTTTAATGTGAAAATAATTCCAATTACCTATATTATACTAAATTATAAAAATATAATATTAATATAATTTAAAACCATTCAAATTTATAATTTTACTCCATAAATTATTTTGATTAAAACTTTTGTTTTCAATTAAATTTTTTTATTTTTCGTTATTCATCAAAATATGAAAGTTATCAGAAAACACCAAAAATTTATCCAAACTAAATTTTTATTTCGCTATTCCAAATAATAAGTTTATTTTATCAAATTTAATATATAAAAGTGTCAAATATTGGATTTAAAATGGGTGTTCCATCAAAATGTGGAAAAAGTGCATTTTTCAAAAAAGACTTATTTTATCCAAACAAATTCAATTTGTTCTTATATTATGTATAAGTAACACCTAAGTTGAATTTTAAAATTATATAGAATATATAATATTCATAATATGGTTAATACTATTCATAACCTCTAATTTAGTGTCTAGGTTATATATCATATTAAATAATATTATTTTATTAATATATTGTTGTTCAATAAAACTGGGACTTGAATACAATGCAAGACAACTCATTGTTGTGTGTGGTGTAATATTAACATGGTGTTTTATAAAAATAAATCAAGAAACAAAATTAAATTTATTTAGATATGAAAATATTATAAAGTCTCGGGGTTTTACATTCTCCCCTCCTTCAATAAATTACGTCTTCACAATTTAAACTCGATATTGAAAACTAGGGGTTTTTCTTTTCAAAATATCATTATGGAAATCCTACATAATAAAATGGATTAATTAGACCTCAATTTTAAAATAAATAAATTCAATTACAAATATCACCATAGATAACACATTCTAGGGTTCCATTTAGAAAAATATAGACATAAAAGAAAAGGTAACCATCAAGTTATGATGGAGAGTGATAAAGGACATGATTAGGAAAAACGTTTACAAGCAGAAAGCTATAAATATGTGATAACCCAATGGGACATTTAATTCATCAAAAAATAAAGTACTAAGAAAACAATTTAGTTTCATGATCCTTTAATTAGATTTGAATAATTCATTTACTTCATAAAATAAGAATACAATGAATCATACTTACTTTACAAGTTGAGTTCCATCCTTTAACTAATTTCTACCACAAAATCATCTTTATCTTCAAAAGATAATAAAATATAAAAATATTATATTTATCTTAATAATATATGGTTATACAAATAAATTTAAAATTTATATATCATATAGTTTAAATAAATAAAACTATTCTATAATAACCAGGACATCATGTAGGTCATTGGTAGGTGATGCATCCTTATCGCCCTTCGGTTGTAAGTTCAAGGCTCACAACCTTGTCGGACACGACAGGTTTTCTCCGGACCTAAAGGTTGTACTTTTTCTAAAACTATGTCATTATAACATCACAAAATAACCTCATGAAATTTTTTAACCTTAAATAGTAATATCTAATGTCAAATTTAATTCATTCCAACCTTTATGTTTATCCAAAATACTTCTGTCCAAACTCACTGTCCAAAAATTTATATGGGAGGTCACATGACATAATGCAGATTTTTTTCACATAACAAGCATGTGAATACCTTCTTTATTTATTATCTTAAAACATAGTAATACCATGAATAACCATAAAACCATGTAAAACATAAAATATTGGATATACTCTTTAAATTAAAAATGTTGTGAACACCAACAACGATTCAATAAATAAACCATTAATCAGTTCTAAGGTAGTCAATAATATCCAATATACTTTATCCAAATAAATCATCTCTTTATTCCAAAATCATTATCTCATTATCAGAGACATATTAAGGGTTAACTTTCCCTCAGCCATATATTTTCACAAATGTTTAACTGGAAACTGTGTGACTTTTCTTAGTACCATACAATCTCAAATTATTAATGAAATAGTACAGTAGTTCAATCCTTATTTATTTTCACAATTTGTATAACTAGTATATCATTGATACAATAATCAAATGAAACTATATTTACTAATAAAATAATCACATTAATCATTACTCTTCATCTGTGGTAGTATCATAACATAATTGTTATCCAATAGCATCATTTGGGGTATACTCTAATGATTGGGACATTGATTCCCATAGTGCCCCATCTCCTTGAAGATTAAGTATTGTACATTGGAAAACTTTTTCTTACCATTGTAATCACAAAAATGGGGTCCTTATTCTCCACACCTTTAACAATCTCTCATTCCCTTTAAGCATTTACCAGGGTGATTCTTTACAAAGTTATCTCATGTGGGAAAATCCTTCTTTCCCATTGACCATTTATCCACATTTTTCTCTGTCATCCTCCTTATATTTTCCTTCCCTTCAAAGTCATAGGACTTTTAATAATTCATTAATTTTCTTATTATCACATGATACACTTTCTTCATTTGATGAAAATATATGGTAGACCAATTCCCTTTGAAATTTTGTCTTAATACCAAGAAAGATATGGTCCTTCTTACTCTTTGGATCATGTGTATTGTTAATGTTCTCATTCCTTCTATTGGGTTCCATTTATAAATGATTACATACACTAGGTTAGATCATACCATAATGTATAATCCAAAAAAAACTAGAAAAAATTCTCATCATTAAATGAATATTTAAATGTATCTAGTCTCATAATCATAAAAATGGTTTCTTTGGGGTTATATTTACTCATAAGTCCTTCATAAAGGTTTTTCAAGAAAATGTGAATTATATTAAGAATATCCCCAAAGAGTGTCAAACTAGGTGCACAGTAAGGCCTTTTTGTGTGTACCAGGATACCTTGAGTCAAGCCTGGAACACCTTCTCGGAGTTACTACTCCTAGTTACATCTATGCTAGATCCACCTCCACTTGTAGTATCAATATAGTGAGAAAATTTCTAGGAATACTCACATAATCTCTACATTACCAAAATTTTAGAATGTTCCTATATAAATATCCTCAAATTATATCTTAGTTTCATGATCCCTAATCTAAGTTTTCTAAATCTAGTTTCCAAGGATTCTTCCAAACTTATTTTGATACTAACTGTAATACCCCGACCCCAAAAGCCCAGATCTGGTGCATTATTTTAGTACATAGGCATGGTTACCAAGAATCATGTCCTGAAAGACCGATCAATTTAGTAGTCTTTAAAAAAATATTTTATACATGAACCATTCATTGCAATTCAAAACATAATACGCAGCATAGTCCATTCTTTGAGAATGACATCATTCTTCTAGATTAAACCTGCTTATCAAACATAAAACACTTATTGGAATCCTATGAAAATAAATCATATGAAAGGAGTGATATCAGGTGATCAGTAAGGTTAAATAATATAGAGTAATGTATCATAAAAAACTATAAACTTTAAGGGAAGTATAAAACTAAAACACAAACGTTTTAAAAATAAACTTTACCATATTATGGGAAGAATAAATCAAATAGATCCATTTAAACATTCACACGAATATTATACTTGTTGGATAATCACATGTAATTTCAATAAATAATCTCATAATGAGGTAATTCATAATTATGGTCATCTGAAGCATACCATTGAGGCCTCGACCAAGACATCTAAAAATAATTGGTTAAGGCCTTGGCTAAATCCATATCTTAAAATAATTGGCCAAGGCCTCGGCCAAGTCCATATCTAGTTTGTCTCATGTGACCTACAGATGCATCAAGAGGCTATAGAGGTCCCCACCCATCACTTAGTAAGTATAATACATGTCTCATATTAAAAGGGTCAAATATAACAAAAACATTAATTTTTAAACTAGTATACAAAATTTTATTAATTTAACCATAAAACAAGAATGGTATTAAAATATCACATCCATAGTCAAACATATCATAAACCCTTCAATACAATATAGAATATTGTATCATAATAAACCAATCTTAATTAAGCATAAAAATCCAACAAAGGATTTTTACATATATAAAAATAATCTAATAAATTCATTAAAACTCTTTGAGAGACATATAACCTTTTTACTTTGAAAACATTAAAAGCCACGCAGTTTATAAATAAATACATTTAGAATATTTTTTATAATAAATGCGTTCCATACCACTTTGAATCTTTTGAATGGAATTAACATTTAAAAACATTCATGTCTATATAAATAAATCCTTAAACCATTTTGAAAACATGGACATTAATGAGAAAGATCTAGAAGAATAAATATTTAAAACATTTAAAATTATGTTTTAGTAAAATATTACCTTACATAAAATCTTAAAAATATTCTTTTTTAAAACATGGACATGGATGATAAATATGTCCTAGTAAATACTTATGCAAAAACAATCTCAGGTAATAATGGGATTAAGAAATTGACCCTTACCTTGTACTTTCCATTGTTCGAAAGTGTTTTTACCTCAAGTATAATGATTAAATTATGTTATTAAATTATACCAAAACTATATACATATTTATGGAATCATATATTATCCTATTGTATCATTTTTTAATATTTTTTCAATATAACCATTATTTCGGGTGATAACTGCTTCGTTTTCCCAATCATGTTTTGTCGTGTAAGTAATGTTGTTTATGTATATAATGTATTTTATTCATGTAAATAATAAAATTAAGTTCATAATTATTATTTTTACTCATCATATAAATTTAATAATCATTATTTAATTGTTGACATGGATAATTAATCTCACCAAGTCATGGAGATAATAGGTCGTACGTACACACGTGCAACGGTATCATTCTCATTATGGTTAAATGGTATGGAATTGGACGGTATATTAGTTATAAAGAATCATTATAATGTTATATTAATTATTTATATCCATTATACTCAACATTATATCCATCCAATTAAATTAGTGTTGAATAACAAATCACACCATAGTGTGGAGATGGTAAGTGGTATGTAAACAAACATGGTAATATTGTTATTCATATGATGAATAAAATAAGTAATATGGTTATAACGTGATTATAATAACATTTTAGTATACTTATGATACTAGATTTATTACTTTTTAATTGAAAAAACATAGAAATAGGATGTATAAGAAGAAAATAACTTTGAAAGAGGTGATAAAACAATTACCTATTTTTCAGGTATCTTCTTTTGGTATGCACAAAAGGACTTCTTAGGATGTCCTTATACCCAAAGTGTGGCCTCTATGATAAATTTAGAGGTGTTGATAGAGTTAATGGGTAGGTTTTTTATGAGAAAAATAGATTTAGAGGTGTGATTAAAAGAGAAGGAGATGTTTTCTTTTATAAGAGAGGGAAGGGGAACCATTGGAAATACCAAAACTACTAAATTAATATAAATTAATTATTAAATTAAAAAGGATAAAAAGTGTATTATTTCGAAGATAAGATGAGTATGGGTCGAAATAATCTCAAAAAATAAAATTTAGATATTTTTTTACTTTATTTTAAATCTTATCAGTTTGATTTATCCTTATTTAAACTATTTAATTTTAATTTTGGTAATAATATTCTAAATATTAACGGGTTATAAATATTTACTTATGTGGTGTAAATTTTCCATAATTGGACACTTTATAAAATTTTAGACCTTATAATTTTCACTTATTAATTTTTAAATATTTCTATGGTTTTTATATAATTTAATAAAATGCTATTTTTATAAAATATCAATAGTATCAATTTTGAAACTATTCATTTATTCGACTTTAAATAAAAACCACACAGAATATAACTATGAATAAAGACATTTAATGTAATAATAACATGTCATAGTCACCTAGAAAATTAGTATATCATCTTAATTAATTCAAATTATATTTATTTTATTATTTTTAACACCAATTATTTGATATTTCTATTAATAAAATAATTTATTCATTATTATTGTGTCATCATTAATGTTAATTATTCAATATTTAAAAATTATAAATAAATTTCTAGGATTTGGTTAATTAATTTATATTTCAAATTACTACCTATATCCAATTTTATCTCCTTTTTATCCCTATATTAACATTAATATACTTATATAAAATGAGAGTGTGACATTTGGTCACATTCATTGATTTTAATAATATTAATTTCATATTCTTGTCAAAGTGGAAATTAAGTGATTCCATTTCAAAAAATATATAATAAAGGTCTAATTTAGTCATCCAATATGATTGTGACAAGTGTTATGTTAATTTATAATATTAATTTTTCCTTTAATTACCTAATTTACCCTTAACCACGGTAATAAAAAAATTAATAAAGTTACTATTTATAATGCCCAAAAAATAAAGTATACTATTAACATAATTTGGACCCACATATTCCAAATATTGAATCCATTTTCAAAAATTTAAAACACAAAAGTTTCAGTAATTAATTTAAAATTAATCCCTCTCGTCCAAATGAGAAAACGGGGTTTTCAAAAGTAAAAAACCATCAGAAGAATGACATGTGGTTATATATTATTTTAATGTGAAAATAATTCCAATGACCTGAATTATATTTAATTATAAAAATATAATCTAATTTTACTTTAAAACCATTAAAATATATAATTTAACATTATAAATTATTTCGATTAAAAAATGTTTTCAATTAAGATTTAGTATTTTTTAATATTAATCAAAATATGAATGATTTCAGAAAAACACCAAAAATTTATCCAAACTAAATTTTGATTTCCCATTTCTAAATAAGAAGTTTCTTTTTTCAAATTGAATATATAAAATTTTCAAATATTGGATTTCAAATGGGTGCACCATGAAAAGGTTGCAAAACTACATTTTTTTAAAAATTATTAATTCATCCAAAAAAATTAATTGGTTTTATATTATTTCTAAGAAACAAATAAGGTGAATGTTAAAATTATATGAAATATATAAAATTAAAAATATGTTTAATATTATTCATAACCTCTAATTCGATGTCTAGGTTATACATATTATTAAATAATAATATTTTATGAATATATTATTGTTTTGTAAGGACTTATGTGTAATGCAAACAAACTCATTGTTGTGTGTAGCATAAGCTTAACATGGTGTTGCATAAAAATAAAGCAATAAATAAAATTAAATTTATTTAGATATGAAAATGTTATAAAGTATCAAGGCGTTACAACCAGTCCTGATCCTACTAACCCTACCCTTGATTGAGGAGTAGGTGAAATCCCCACACACTAGGCACTAGAGGCAAAGTCCTACAGAAACGTTGAAGATGGCCCATGCTGCCACATCTTTTTTAGTTGAATGGATCCTCTTGGAATTTTTATTTAGCATTCTCTCTCTTCCAACGCTGGTGGAAGATGAGAAAGCTATCTTCATGTAGAGCTTGACTACTTCTACCTCCATAAGAAACCCCAAGTTCCTCTTTCGTCACGAAGATAAAGGATTAGAATCACTAGGTGAAAACCTCTCAAATTATCACCTTCAGAATCCATCAAATTCTTCTCTTTGATAAGGTTCTGATTGATGATTTTAATGATAGTTGTCAACCTGAACACATTAACATTTGACTGCATAGCGTAATCCAGCCCATCGACGAATCATCGGGCGGTCATAAGATCTTCAGTAGGTAGAGTAGGATAGAAACACTACAAATTAGTGAAATAGGATGAGTATTCCATAACTAACATACTACCCTTCTATAGGTTCATGAATTATCTAGCTATTTTATCCCTCAGAGTCTAGAAAATAAGTAATCATTGAATACGGTCTAGAAATTTGTCCAAACCATATCTTGATGTCGATCCACCTGGGTGAACATGTCCCATCATCTCTTCACTGAATCCTGAAGTGTACAAGTAGTTAACTTGACCCTCCATTTTGGAGGCTTCTCTATATTCTCAAATATAGATAGGATAGCCTTGATCCAAGAATCTACAGCATGTGGTCCACCATCCCGTGAGAAGTTAGGAGGATTCTTATACTGAAACTCACGTGTCAACTCTACCATACTCGGGGTAGGTCACACTATTCCTTGCATTCCCTAAAGTATACACACAAGAAAACATCATGTAAACCAGGTTCCAGTGCCTATATTAGATACGTTAATATGTTACACAGGTGTCACTATAGGTGTAATCACTCCCAGATCACGACCCACTATCTTAAAATAATTGTTTTCACTGCCTTCTAGGCATGTGACAGGAGGAAATCATGGCGGCATGACACTAAAATGCTGAACACAATCCTCATAAGAGATTTAAAAAATTTATAAGATTGCATTCAAGAAACTGTGAAAAGTAATGAAGTATTACTATAAGAACGACCACGCCTCTCTGCCTGCTTCGAAAGCTACGTCTAGAAGGTACAAAAGATCATAGCAGGCCAACAAAACAATTATATATGCCCCACTACACACTTCTAAGGTTATGTTTGAGTCTAAGTTTATGTTTCGGATATGTATAACATGGTTTTATTCAATTTATAAGTCATTTACATTTTGAACTTATGATTGTTGAAATGTTTTAATTACTTTAAAATGGTTAAACTATATGGTTTTCCATTTTCTAACCTGTAAGGGCCTATACACCTTATGAGTGAAAACATGGAATCCATTAAACTCACACCATAACACATTATAGCTCATGAAACCAATGGTCTATAGATTAATATTCCCTAATAGAGTGCGTAAGATGTTTTATTTAACCTATTTAGGAAAACACTATTAGGTTGAGGAGGGCACTATAACTATCAATTTTTTTCTAATACCTCCAAGAAGTTTCATAAAAATTAAATATAAATTAAATTCATAAGAAATATGTAATAAGAAAATTCACACTGAAAAAATATGTAATGGAGAGAATTTATAAACTATAAATCATGTTGTGTCTATAGTGATGTATGATATAATGTAGAGCCCTCAACTTATTGGGGGATAGTAAAAAAATCAGAATTTTAATTACATCATAAAGAAAATCTTTCACCCAAAAGTGAAACTATAACAACAATAAATAGTATAATCAATAATAAAAATTATAATTCAAGTAAATTAGATTTTACCATGAACATGGGTTCACGACATCCAATCTCATCTTTTGACCAAGTCCAATGTGTTCCCAATCTCTAATCTCTTTTCCTAAAATAGTAAGTCAGCAAAAGAACATACTCTGATACAAATTTGTAACATCCTGGAATGACTAACCACTAATATGGTAGCTGTAATGGTGGGCCACATGGCCTCAAGTGCGCCTCCCCATACACCAGAGGCTACCAACAAGCAGTGAGGGTGTAATTTTGGTACAGTGGGAAGACTATACCCTTATATTAGAATAGAAAATAAAATAAAAACACTGATAAATAATAGTGGAAGAATATATAAATAGATAGATACGATAAACTAAAGAACAATAAATATATAGACAGAATAAAAAGATAATAGAAGAAGTATGAATAAAATTATAATATAATTAAAATCCTCAATAAAAGTTTATAATACTTAGATGTATGGAATTTGTAATATGGAAAGGAAACAAGTAGATGCAATAATGATATGAAATAGTAAAAAGGAAAAAAAGACAAAATTCTCTCCAAGAATCTCAAGCCTAAGCCCAATCCTCTGATCCTAAGTTCTCCCATAGGTAATCATATCAAAAACCTATAAAAGGGAGCTTTCCCTTATCCACGCCTGCAAGAATATAATTTTCTTGGGTACCAAATGTTGCTCGAGTAGGGTATGAGATAAAAATCTCATTTGGACACCACCAACATTGCATACGTGTAATCCTAGTGGTTATTATAACTAAATATTGTGCAAGTATAAGCATGATAGTAAATCAAATCTGAATAAATAAATAACTAGGATGCTCAAGTTATAGATACACATCTGATGACTCTACATACTTCAAATCATTATCGGAATTAATGTATGGACTGTCACTATATGTATATAGTAGTAATATATACATATATTATAATATATATATTGATTCCACTTATATAAACCAAGTGTGTGTCAACACCTAATGGTCACATACCTAGAATACTAGTGCTATCTAGACTGGTACGTAACTCATAAGCATCCATGACCAGTCTACAATCCTGAAAGCTCCTACAATAGGGTACATGCCCTACATCCCGATAGAGTGTGAGATGCCATACTTTTCACTAAGTTTTGTGAGTGTGCATGCCAATGAGGCACTCTATAATGGAACATGGCATGCAAACCAAATTTCTCATATAGTAGTAATGGTGTGAGATGCCATACTGAACACCTAATGTAAGGAAGTGTGATTACCCTCTATTCTCATCACCCATTACCATCTTAAAAAACCTCTATAAAGGTGTATAATATGTATAAATGTCATGGATAATTACCTACCATCCATTTCATTTCATAAATCCTATATATATATAACAAACATATTAATTTATATCATACTACATAAGGAATTACATCTTATGCATTTCACTGTAAACATTATCAAAGGCATGATCATATATATAATTTGATTCATGAGGCATGTACCTATCATGCATTTCATTATCTATATTCAATTCCATTTAAAAAAATCAAGAAAATACAATCTATTATGTGTGATCCATCCTATAAAAATCCAACTCATTCAATTTTCCTTATATTGGAAAATTTATTTATAAGTCACAATGGTCAAAAGAAAAGTGTCATGGAGACAAGGAATATGCCTAATTTGTGAATTCGACGTATGAGAGTACAAAGTACCTAAAAAATTTCATAGTTTTCTTTATTTACATGTGTCTCAATAGAAATTTAATTTAAAATACAAGTTATAAGTAAAGATGGAGACCCCAATATTTTGGTCCAATTGGACAAAATGGCCAATTTCAATGGCACACCCATGGGGTGACCATGTAAGGTAAGTGTGATCTCTAAAATGCTAAAAAAGAACCAATATGTAATAACTGGGGTGAAATGGTCAATTGGACATGAAGGAATAAACATATTAGAGATTCTCAGTAATAGAAGGCATATGGAACGATGAAATAATTAAAAAAATACCAAAAATCAATGGAAAAACAAGTTCATCACCTACCTTTTGGCCATAGATGACGCCTCATTCAATATCGACCTTAGATTCGGAGTAGGTTGGAAGAGATATTAGAAATATTACAATGCCCTAAATATAGGTCACATGATCTTGGATCCAAATATCATAATTAAAGTAATGATAAACATTTATAGGAGTAAAGAGACTAGGTGATATTACCTCTAGGGAGCCAAATCAACCTTCCGAACAAATATTTGACACCGGATGGAGTAACTTGCTCAATTCATAGCCTTGTTAGGATTTTTTGCTCAAGAGGAAGGATAACCCACTTGTTTGGAAATTGGATAGAGAATGAAAAGAGACATAAGATTTAAAATTAAGTGGGGGAAATGGTGATTTTACTCCAAAACATCATTACGCAAGGTTATATGTAGGGAAGGGAACCTCGCGCAGTTAGGAACATAGTTTAACTATTTCTTTACAAACCATGCAGAATGACTATCTCACATGTTTTCAATTGGCGACCCGATCATGTTCCATGGGTCACACAGTTTGAGACAAACTATGCATCCTAGTCTTTTATCCCTTTTTTAGGATATTTGGGATCTGAACGAGCCTTAGATTATCCAGTGGCCTCCTCATATTGATTAGGAATTGTAATAAGGGTCATTTAATGTATTCAAACTGAAAAACTAACAACCCATACCTTTACTAAAAATAGAGTCGGGTATAATATTAATTTAATATTTTTAGAGTTTCTAAAAGTTTCACTCTCCTTAATTATAAAGGGAAATCTCCTCCCTCACTTCTACACACCAATTTTATCCTTCTATGTTGGATAATTTTTTTCAATTTCTCCTCCCAACAACATTATTCAAGTTCTAGAGGTTTTGGTCTTCCAAAAAAACCAACCCTTGATCCCATGAGAAAAGATATAAAGGAAGTCCACCAAAGAATAAGAGGTTAAAGCACATTCAATTAAATGAACGTACAATATAATGGTTAATTTCAAAATCTCATAATTATTCATGATTATTTATACATAATCATCTATTGGGGAATATTTATCAAATATGTCCATGTTTTCCATAAAATTACAATTATCCTTTGAGTTTCAAAATTATTTTTTACCATGTTTGAATTTTTATTGAATGGTTTGAATGGATATTTTTGTTTTCTAAACAAGGTATGTTATGAAATTTTCGACAAAAATATCGAAGGGGATTTTTTTAACATATATGGAATGAGTGGATTTTCCCACCATCATGATTCCATAATGTCTTTAAGATTCATTTGTAATTTTATAAGATTATTTTCACTAAAAATGTTTTCTTTTAAAATTTCATGGTCTTTAAAATAAATGTTTTCAATAAAAATGCATATTTCATTAAAGAATTGTCAATGATTTTATTCGATTATTTTCACTATGTAGAAATCCTTTATTTAATTTTATGTTTCATTGAGGTTGGTCTAATGTGATATTATTTACCATATTTTATTAAATGGTTTATGATCAATTTTACTATGGATGTGCTATTTTGATACCATTCATGAAATTACTCATAATGGATTATGATTATGTTTAAATATTGGGGGAAGTTATTTTCATTTCATATGTATATGTTTTTTACCCAATTCATACGAGGAATGAATTGGACTTAGTAAGTGATGGGTGGGGATGACTATATCCCCTTGATACATTGATAGGTCTCATGAGACAAACAAGATATATACTTTACTAAGGCCCTGAAAATTTATATTCATATATGTATTTGGCTAAGGCTTTACCATTTATTTTTCAGATGTCTTGGTTGTGGCCTTGATGTTATGTTTCAAATGTCCAGCATTATTCATTCCATTATTGTGAGATTAGTTACTGATTTTCATGTGATTATTTGACAACTATAATAAACATGGTTATGTTTCCTATATCATGTGATTATATAAATGGTATGTGTTTCAATTATTTACCATGCCATATTATTTATGAAATATTTAATCATATCTTTTGTTGTACACTTACCCTTACTGGGCATCTGATATCACCCCTTTATTATGTTTTATTTTTTCTAGGATTAAAATATGTATATATAGTGGTTGGTATATAGGGTTAATCTTGGAGAATATTTATGTTCTAAAAGGATTAACTATATTATATTTTATATTTTTAATTTTAATGTAAGGTTTATGTTTTTAATCTGGTTTCCAAAACTGCTAAATAGATTGGTCCATTAGGATTCGAGTATTGTGTATATTCCATTGTAATAATGTTACAAACAGGCTCCAGGATACTAGGGTCAGAGTATTTATAGTTGGTATCATATTAATTCTAGTAGAATCCTTAGAAAATAGATTTACAAAACATATATTAGGGAACATAATCCTTAGATAGACTTTGAGGATAATCATAGAAGAACATTCTGAAATTTTAGTAAGGTAGAGATTATGTGGGTTTTTCTAAAAATATATCCATGTTTGGATACTACATGTTTGTGTTGTTCTAGAACATATGTACCTAGTCGTAACAAATCTGACAAGGTGTATTGGGCCTAACTCGACATAACCTGTCACATAAAAACAGGCCTTACATGTACTTGGTTTTACACTCCCAGTGGATATACTTAAGATAATTCACATTTTCATTAAAACCCATTATAAAGGATTTAAATATAATTATGTCCCCAAAAAACCAAAGTTTATGATACTGAGATTAGCTATGTATAAATTTTCAATTTATGTTAAGTGGTTTTCTAGTTCAAAATTATGAATTATGATTCATAATCAAATTTAGTGTACGCCATTGTTTAGAAATGGCACCTAGTGGGAGGAATGGAAATTGTATTATTGCACATAATCCATGTAGGTATTTCCTTATTATGAATGATAATGATGTTGGACCAAGAACTAAAACCAGTGTTGAGTAACTTATAACTATACTAGGAAAGCTAACTCATTTTATGAATAATAACCTAACCCATATAGAGAATCCTCATCTGTAATACGGAGGAACAATTTTAGACCACTTCATGAGATAACAACCTATATCATTCAGTAGGAATACAAATCAATTTGTAGGTGAGAAATTGATATGTTTTTTTGAGAATATATTTCATTCTTTGGGAAGTAATGACAAGGAGAGGGATGTTATAGAAATTTATCGTCTCTTGGGATACGCATATCAAGAGTTTTCATTGATTCAAAACACGAAGGTGGGAAAAGTGATAAAAACCATGTAATGGAATGATTTTAAAGGAATTTTCTTGGAAAAGTATATCAGTTATAAATAGAGAGAAGATATAGAGAGACAGTTCTTGAGTCTGAGAAGAAAAATAGGATGATAATGTTGCTAAGTATGAATCTAACTTTATAAGTTTTTCAAGTCATTATATGGACTATATACATAACCCATTGTGTAATATTGATTGTTTCTTTGATGAGTTAAATCCATTCCTAAGAATTTAATTGGTCTCCAAAAGTTTCTCATCATACGAAGATATAGTCTCATGTGCTATCAAGACAGAGAAATAATTCTCTAAGTCTTATGAATTTAAGGGAATGAAATAGAAGAAGAGAACTATTGAGCAAGATTTAGATAAAAGAATGAATAGAAAGATGGATTTTCTAAAATGTGATACTTGTGGAACGAAACACCCTAGTACCTTATTAAAAGGAAAAGGATTTTGTTTCATGTGTGGTACAAAAATACATCATGATCATGATTGAAAAGGAATGAAATAATCTAACAATGCTCAATGCTATAATTGTAAGGAGATATAACACTATAAAAATTAATACATCAAGTTACAAGGAAATATACCTCCTAAAAAGAAAAGGGAACAAGGTCAAGCTTATGCTATTACTACAGTCAAAGTGGAATAATTAAAGTATTTTTGTTTTTGGATTCATGGATTATGTTATGACATTATGGTTATAAGTATCATGATATATATAAGTATTTTATCCAGGTTTTCACTTCCCACTAATGTTATCCTATTCAAACGCATAATTTTACGGTGACCTTCCCATTTCCCATTCCCTGTTGTTAAAATCATGTTTTATTAACCCTATTTCTGATGTGGGCTTCCCAACAAAGGAATTTTCAAGTATAAACCTTTTATTTTTTATGTTCAATTTCA
The DNA here is from genome assembly GCA_963277665.1 of Viscum album. Classification (NCBI taxonomy): domain Eukaryota; kingdom Viridiplantae; phylum Streptophyta; class Magnoliopsida; order Santalales; family Viscaceae; genus Viscum; species Viscum album. The sequence goes on along the minus strand of OY728126.1, from coordinate 834,814,194 downwards.
AATTTTGAGGACACAACTTATTTAAGTAGTGGAGAATGTAGCACCCTAAGACCTTATGATATGTCTCTTCTAAAGTAAATTCAATTTCTTCAATAGTATACTTTGCAAGAAGAAACAAACTTAAACGAACCATGATATAATATTAAATGTTATTATTTTAACACTAGGTATTTAAATGTATATTTTGAATATAACTAACAAAATTATTAAAATATATTTTACACATGTTTATAAAGGATGTGTTTTTATTAGAAAACTATTTTTATGCCCAAAATGGTATTTTATCATAATAAATTAAATTAATAAATATTAGGGAATGATATTAGTGAAATATATATGTCATATATTAAAAATAATTTTTTAAATTCATCCAATAAGTTTTATAGGCTTTAGAGAAGAATAAAACCAATTTTAATCATAAAAGGTTATATTTTAAAAAAAGGATTTTTACCGTCTTTTAATGGAAAACCTATTTTAAATAAAAAATTTAAACTTTTATATATTATATTTGAAAAAATAAACTTTTTCTTTTAAATAGTAATATAAAATTTTATTTTGGTTTTATTTTTTCTATTTTTTGAATAATTTTCATGTTTTGATGAATAGTGATAAAATATTACATCTTAATTGAAGAAAATGTTTTCATATAAATACTTTATAGTGTAAAATTATATTTTTAATTGGTTTTAAAGTATAAATAGATTATTTTGATATCATTTAATACAATTTTACATTGAATGTGAATGTAAAAATATTACAATATTTTGTATGATTTCACTTTAATAACATATTTTATCATTTTGTCAACAGGATTAATTTTAAATTAATTACTGAAAATTATGTGTATTTAATTTTGAAATATATTTTCCATATTTTTAATCTTTGGGTGAAATTTATTTAAATATGAATCTTTTATTTTGTGCATATGAATGGTAAATTTAGTAATATTTTAATTACCATGACTAAGTGTAAATCAAGTAATTATGGGTAAAAAATTTTATAAAGACTATAAAATTACCCTAACACTTTTCCTAATTTCATTTTTTGAGTTTTTTTGGACCCAAAACATCATTTTTCTAATGTTTTAACCTTTTAAATACCCTTGTATGAGAGTATTAAATTTATAATATTATATTCAATGAAAATTCAAAATTATCACATATTTTTTTAACAAGTGAAATATTTTTAATGTGGGGTTATATAGGGGATATTTTTGTATATAAATAGTATTTTTAAATAATTTTTTTTTAATATTTATCATGATAATTTATTTGTAATTTTTAGAGAATAAATAACTAAATTAAAGGCTTTCATAATGATGATGCTGTAATTGTTTAATTCAAGGAAATATCAAATAAAGTATATTAAAAATATTAAAATAAATATAATTTTTGGTGATTAATGTCATAAACGAATTTATTAGGTAACTTTGACATGTTATTTATGTTTTAGAATTATTTTTTCAAATTTATCTTGTTCTTATGATATTTTAAAAAAGTCATGTAATAAATAGTGTCAAAATTGACATTATTTATATTTTAAAAAAATAATATCTTATTAAATGAAATAAAATCCATAAAAATATAAACATCATCCAAATAATTGGGATAAAGTTAAAAATTTCATTCATTAATCATTTATGGTTCTTTTGTCATTTGATATTAATCATATTAACCCCCAAAGTGTAGCTTACATGATATCACGGTAAGAGTTTGAAGGGTTAAATAAGGGTGAAAAAAAGGTAAGGATTAAAAAATAATCAAAACATGCATAATTTTAATTGGATGAATGTATTTAGACCCATAAACATCATGTCTTATAAATATTTCATTTTTGAGCCATTTTAAAATGAAAGTTATTTTATATTAATTTAATATTTTGAGAGTTTCCAAAAGTGCCCCTCTAATATAGTGAGAGTAGTTATTTATTAGACTACTAGAATATATATGGATATGTTTCAAAGCTTATGTAATTATTTAAATGGAATTTGTTTCATTTATTCACCTTTTTATAATTTTTATTCCATATTTACTCATAGATTCCATTATAAAGTTACCCTTAATATGCATTTGATCTCACCTATTTCTTATGTTTTATTTTTTCCAGGATACCAATGTATATACTATGATTGATATACGAGATTAGGCTAGGAGAATATTTATTCTCTTAAAGTATTGTCCATAATTTATATTATAGATTCAATTGTAATGTAAGGTTTATGAATTTAATATGATTTCCAAAACTTTTAAATTGATCAGTCCTTTGGGATCGAGTCTTAAATCTATGACAATATCATAAAGTGAGGCATCGTCTCAGGTATATTGGATTTGGGGTATTTACTTTTCATCTATATACAATATAATTAATATTAATATCCCATAATGAAACACTTTCCAATGGAAGAAATAGTCCATATTATACCAACATAACTTCCATTATTCTGAAAATAATAAAAATTCTGGTTCCTCTACTAGGATACTTTCTTTATCACATGAAAACATTGTTTATGCTTGCATATCATAATAGTTATAGAATATTTTAATCTTATATATTGTGATATATAAATTTCCTCCCACAAAATTTCCATGAAATAATGTTTTCTTTGCATTTAATTATTCAATATGAAGACTTTCTTTTATAACTATCCCAAGCACTATCCAGATTGTTTTGTGCTTAAAAACTAGAGAGAAAATTTCACTAAAGACCACTCTTAAATTTTATTGATATATATTCAAAACTAACCATTCCTTTTACTTATTATTATTATGCACTTTTTCATTTATCTGTTAACCCATTTATTCTACAACACTTTCTTTCCCAATAAATGTTCTGAAATCTAACATGCTTTAAAAGCATGAAATGAGTATATCTCCTTCACTATCACTATCTCCCACTATTTTTCATCACTAATACTTTAAACATATGTTGGAATTTCATGTTATCTATCATTTATAAGAAGTATATAATACAAGTCAATTTCAAACCTTTATACTCATCTTTTGGATTATGTAGTCTTACTCAACTCATGGATTTATTCTCCTTCTAAATCCAATTCTTCGAAGACTATTCCCTGACCTTCTAAAGTCCTTGACGATTCTAGTATTTTTTGTTATATTTAAACCTATTTATTATAACCTCCATATTAAACTCCACCTTCTAGAATATTAGGTTCTTTCAGAACTTGATTGCTTCTAGAACATCATGGACATACTGAACTATCATTCAGATCAATTGTGGCATGCTTCTTTGATTCTTTATTCTTAGTTTCTTCTTCAGTAATTGTTTATAACTTATATGGGTGTCAATTTTCTAGTTCCTTGGATCTATATGTGTTCTAGTAGAGTTAGTGGAGGAAGAGGTTGGTTTCGATATAAAATCCTATTGTGGAGGTAGCTCCTAGTGTGAAAGGTAGTTCATATGAACAATGTTTGGTTCATGGACTAAAAGACCATTAATGGATTGAGGTTTTTATGGGATAATTTATAGGAATATTTTATTGTATTCAAAAGGATATATTTCATGTTGTGAAATAAGGATTCATGGAATGAATAGATTTTAGCAAGAGGTGCATAGAATTTTAGTGGGGTGTTTATGGAGATATGATTCAAACATTTCATGGTGTGAAAGGGGTTTCCACAACATGATTGGGTGTTTTTATAAAAAAAATTATACCTTTGGAAGCCAATCCTAATTCTTATTTTCACTTTAATTTCCCTCAAAACCTAAGGTATCCTTGGATGCTTATTTTGTAGAACTCAGATCCATTCTTACCTATCCCTTGATCCATGGTTCGTGAAATCAAGATACATTTATCTATGGTTGTTGGTGTTTCCTTAAGTAATTATAACAAGGTGATCATATTTATTTTTCTTGAAACTTGTTGATTGGTTATTAAATCATTGATCAGGTTAGGATATTTCTAAACATAAATTCTATCTTATGGAATTATATTCTTCACTAAACCAATTGAGGTTTTATTTCTTTATATAATCTGTCTCCCCTTTTATGGTGATTGATACTTATTAATGGGTGTTATTTCATTATGGAGATGGGTAAATATTACATGACACCTTAATGGAAGAATTAAAGAGGATAAAATATGATGAATTAGAAAGTAGTAATAGGAAGGGTAATGGGGGATTGTGTGTGATTTATTTTCTCTATGATATTTGATATATGATCAACCTTATTAATAAGTGTATGTTTTTATGATACCTTGTTGCTATTATTGGTGATAGTCCTTAACACCTCTATAACTGATTAATCTCTGAAATATTATCATGTGAGTAATTCAGGTTGAAATCTATAAAACATAAGGTATTGTTATTATTATTGATTACTTATTATTGATGGTATAAGTTTACGTATTCCCATCCTAAATTATTAATGATAGGGATATGTGTTAAATAATGTAAATGGGTTGAATCCAATCACCTTAACAAGGACAATAAATGATAGTTGTCAGTTAAATGAAATGATGTATAACTTTAAGGTTGTTTTTTATATGGATTCTCCTTCTAAAATATTTTTGTGTTATCTATGAGATCTATTACTGTGAATCCTATATCTTTATAAATTATTAATGCTTGATCGTTAATTATGGAGGTGGTATATGTGAATGGGACAATATAAATCAGCTAAACCTATGGGGTATTGGATCTAGCAGACCCTGCATGGTATTGAGAGGTACATGATGTATCGAAAAACCCTATAGTGTTTTAGTTCTAGAAGACCCTTATAGGTATTGGTATTGTATGTGTGAACAGACCTTATGTGGTATTATTTCTGGAAGGCACAATAGAGTTTTGGTATAGGATGTACTGGAAAACTCTATTGTGTATTGATTCTCATATACCATACGGGGTATATAAAAATGAGATTTTTGTGCTGGAAATCCCTTTCTGGTATTGAGTGGTGCTTGATGCACTGGCATACCCTGCAGGGTAATGATTGTTAAATGATGTACCATAAAGCACTATAGGGTATTGGTTGGTGCATAGAAACACCCAAAAATTAGTTGATGATAAGATATGTTCTAGTATATGGAAGTATTATAGGTTGATACCTAGAGGTGATGTTGAAGTCAATAGTGATGCCAGGTGGAGATATATATTTAGTGGTGGTATTTGGTAGTCGATGGAGGTGCATGGTGGGGGTCATGTTTGCTATGGGGAAGACATGGTGTTGATTCTCTATGTGTTCACAATAACCTACTATGATGAGGATGATAAAGATATGGTCATTATAAGTTGGGTATGTATATGAAAGAAAGGTTGAATGAGGTTGGTTCCCTTGATGTTTACATTACCTTACTAACTTATGTTTAGAAAGTGGATATGTGGATATGGGATACCAATTTTTTGGCTCATGTAAAGATGAAAATTTGGATTCTATTTTTTTGTTCCCTACTAATATTTGTGGTTTATGATTTATTACCATACTTATTTTGTTTTCTTCTATTGATTTTGTTTTTTGTTTTTTCTTTGCTTATTATCACACATATATACTCTCATATATTTATTAGACATTGATGTCACCTTTTTTAAGAGTATAATCATACTGAGTACTATCAAAGTGTTAACACTACTACATTTTTATAAGTTTTTTTAGGATAGATAATAATATTCGAAGCTATTTTCTAGTAGTGTGTATAGAGTTGGTAGTTGTCTTGGTGTTTGGAGTTTCTATTTCATGTGTTTTCTTGATAATGTACTTTTTACATTGTAGTATTATTTTCATTCTAGTATATCTTGGTTTATTTTATATCTATTTGATGGAGTTTTTTCATGGTTATTTATTCCATCTTTCCATCCTACTTATATTATTGAGGGTAATTCCTCTCATTCATGTGATTCATGTACCTGCAATTATATTCACCAACTTGAGACATATTAAAGGCAAGATTTTGGGGTCTATATATCCATTTTTCATTATCATCCCACGAGTGGTACCTTTGGAGGGATGGGGTCATGAAAAAGTGTTATTAAAAGATTATGGTTAAGGGATGGGATGGATATCGAATATAGGAATAGGTGATGGTTTAATGGGATTAGTAGGGAAGCAGTGAAACACATACCAAACTTGTGATGTAAACCAAGGATACTGGCTAAGAAATAGATATTTAGGGACATTGTGATATAATTCAAGGACTTTGATAACTAACTAAGATGTTTACAAGATAGAGTTGTTGTTACTGGTTATAAATCATAAAAATTTTCATGCATCATCTAATTAGTAACACTAACATAACATCCTGGATCATATAAGTGTTTTTGTGATAAAATATATGTGACATGATTGTTAATAATAAAATTTTTACTGCTAAAATAGTTACATAAACTTATCCAAGAGTGTAAATTATGGAATTAATTGAATATGATTATTATAAAATACCTTATTGAAACTATGACGTGTTATTCCCTTTCTTATTGTAATATGTTTCCTTTTTAAAATGGTTTTAATTTATATTGTTTAGGTTTTTAACATATTGATTCATCCCCATAATGATTGTATTTGTAATCAAAAAATTATTAGAACATTCTTGTTATAAGAAATTTATTATTTTCAACATCCATTTAAACGATATTTTTTCTTGATGTATTCTACATTGATATGATTAAATTATTTATTTTATCAACATGCATATAACTATTGTAATTATTGTGAATGTTTTTTTACCATGTGTTAGTTTCATCACATGATATGTATTATACATATGTTAGGATTTTAAAGTAAATATTGATTTTAAAAATATATTTTGTAAATTTTGGGAAAATGATAATAATTACAAGTGATAATTTTTTAATTGGGAACTTATACATGAATAAAACGTACCTTTTCTTTTAATCATCGTTAATGTTTTGTGTTTCTAAAATATTATGCTTAATATATTAAGTTTTAAATACCATGCCATGTATATTATCTATAAAATTGTTATGAATTCATAATGATAAGTCGGTAATTTAAAAAGAAATTTTTTATGTGACATAAAGAATACATATTGGATTAATAAAGTCGAAGAGTATGTTTAAGGGGTAAACATAAATTTTTAATTATAGAAAGAATGTGTATCGATGAATAATTTTTGAAAATATTGTTTACTTAATCATGTTATGTTTTTAGCATGTCATAGCTAAATAAATAAGTGTAAGTATGTCATATTAAACATAGAATAGAAGTATTTTTCATTAGTTATAATAATTTTAAGGAATGTTTAATTTTATGTATGATCATTATGAATCATGAAAACTAAATCTTTAGTAGTTTTATTTTGTGATTAAAAATAATATTACTTTTATAAGGAAATATTTAAAGAATTATTTCATAATGATTTCAAATGTGGTGACTATGAATATATCATATGTAGATTTTAAATTTAATCTTTGAGAGAATGTCTATGAGTTATTATTGAAATTTTATAATGGTGATTTTCATGGATTGTGACTTGATGAAGTTGAGTGTTGTATATAATTTTTTATTTTATGATTAACTACCTTAAAATGATGTTATTTATTTACAGGAAATCTATTTTCCAAAGAATAAAATTTGTATTTTAATGTATGTATAACATGGAATTATTCCATAGTAGAAATTACACCAGAAAATTATGTGATATTATTTTTTTCACCATTATGAAATGATTTAAATAGATGATGTTCTCTACTTCCATAATTATAAGATAAATGTTTTTGAATGAATTGATGTAATATCCTTCCATGAAAATTCAAATCATTTAAAGTTAGTAATAAAGAAGTTTGTTTGGGGAATATGAAAAATGGAGATGATGTTTTGTTCTCTACACTTAACCCCAATAAAATTAACAATATAAAATGTTTATTTTAATTATGTTTTTATAATTGGATTTTTTGTAATTTGAAAATACCTTTTTGATTATTTCTTCGCATCACATCTCCTAAAAGTCAAAGCACTTAAATGGTGTAGTGAACTGGTTTTATGTGAATATGAAATTTATATTAAAATACCCTTATAATAGATAATGATATAGTATTAATTCCCTTTTTAAAATTAAAACTATTGTATTTATGAAAGATGAGATATGTTTTTTGTTGTTCATGATGTGTTTTTATCATTATCCTGTTAATATTGTGGATCTCGTGGGGGTCATGTGATTATGGTGGATACCAATTCAGATGTAAGGTCAGGTAGGTTAATAAGTTGTTATTTATTTCCTTCAAGGGCATGAAGATTTATATATGGATGTGGTTGTGATGGTTTTCCTGGTAATTCAAGAAGAGGGAGTGTTTTGGGGAGTAGTGTTCTTTATATAGAATATTTTTTATTCACTAAGGTGTTTGTGTTATTTATTTGTAATTTGTTATGGATTTGAGAATATGGATAAGGGGTAAACCTCCACTATCAAGAAAATTTCTTTCAGGATAAATTTAAAAACCATACAGGTGAGTCAATATCACCTAAATAGTATAATAACATGATGTTTTGAATGATATCCCTTGATTTTTTTTGGAAGCTCTTTTTATACTGATGTGGGAGATTAATGTTGTTTTTATTGCTTGATCTGTATTTATGGTTGTAGTTTTATTGGGATTATAGAGTGTTGTGCAGTGAGGCTACTACAAATGCACCAAGTGGCATAGTAGGATTTGGTTGGGTACACAGAGTTTGTAACGGGATATGGTTTCCTTATACTTGTTGGAAAGAGGGAATGAGTGGCTTGTTTTTAGTTATGGTTTTGTTGGTTCAAGTGGGTTATGAAGGTATTTATCATGATATAAATGGTAAATGGTTATGGATATTAGTGGGATATGTATGTGGAAGTTATCTAATTTTGGAACATGACTCGAAAGTGGAGGGAGATGATGTTTGGTAGCTCTGAATAGATTTCATCTCATGGAATCCTTGGGTTATTTAAGTAAAATTTCTCATCCCAAGTACATATGTTAGATCATATAAAGGATATTTGAGATATTCGGTATGGTTTGAGAGTGTGTGTAGCCTTGGGGTATACTATATGTTTCGGAGTAGTTTGTTTCCATATTATCTCTCTGATAAGAAGAACCTAGCATAGTTATTTGAGTCTAATTTTAATCCATAGTTCTATATATTTATCATGTCACTTCATTTTATGTCCTAAGAAGAGATCAGAGACCAAGTAGTTTCCATGGAGAGAGGCTTAATTGTGATGGAGGGTTCCGATGAAGACCCCTCCCAAGTGGTTAGGAAATTTAAAATGGAGACTTTGATTTATAAAACTCGTGTTCCATGGAATAGGAGGTGATGTGATCACCTAGAAGTCAATTATTATTATTTTCCCTCAGTTTGATTGGATTGAGGTATCTTTTATCTAGTGATCTAATTCATTTTTACTATAATGTTATTGGGAAATGTTAGTATTAATTCCCATGATTTAACATGATTCTCAATATTTTTTGGGGAGTTAATCCTGGGAGTGTCTTGGGATTGTACTATAATTTCAAAAGAACCATTATACTATATTGTTAACTGTTTTTGAAATAAATATTATTTTATATTTAAAATGATATCTTGTAAGTCATTATGGTTTATTTCATTCCAAAGTTATATATTGCAAATGAATGATTAAAAAAAAGGTTTTCATTTTGAAACATGGTTTAAGGTGAATGGGGTTGTTATTTTGGGGTTGGTTTTGGTTAGGGTGTTTGTGGTATGTCTATGTAATTTTAGTCGTATCTTTTTCTAAGAAAGTTTTTTTGGGAACTGGTGGAACATTTTTTCATCACTCAATATTTTTATGTGGTTGTGTTTTAGATATTGAAAGGTTCCTTACATTTATATTCTGAGAGGTTGTTTAGATATTCCCCTTCTCCTCATGTCTTGGTTTTGGTTATGATTCTTAAGGATTATAATCATTTGGGAGGTATCTAATGTAGTGGTTCATACCTTCTAAGGATGTTTCTTTGTTGGTTCATGGGAGCCAGAGACGTTTGAGGATAGTTATAGGAATAAAAGGACAAGCTAGAGATGAGATCCTATTATATATGTATTTAATATAGTGACAGGTTGTTCATGATGTGGAGGAGCATTGATTCACATCCTCAAAGTTCATTCATGCATTGAGGTTTTAAGGGAATAATTATAGGGAATATTTGATGGTATTCTAATGGTTTTAGTTCAAAGTGTGAAAGAAAGATTCATTTTGTGATTTAATTTTTTCATGAGGTACCTTGAATTTTAGTGGTTTTTAATTTGAGGTTTGATTTTAACCTTTCATGTCCCGAAATGGGTTTTTATGGTGCGAATGAGTGTTTTTGAGAATATTTATAACTTTTAGATCCAACCTGAATTCCACTTTCCAATTCATTTCCCCTTAGACCCTAGGAATCTTGGGGAACCTGTTTTAGAGATCTCAAATCCATTTCCATCCAACCAATGATATAAGGATTTATGATATCAAGATCCCTTCATTCGATGTTTTTAGTGATACATTAATTAATTCTAGTATCATGATCGTCTTCCTTTTTATTGGATCTTATATAACAGTTGTCTAAGAATCGATTGAGGTTGGGGACTTATAAACTTATCTTATATCATATGGAATGATATTATTAAATTGATCTGTTTTTTTATTCTATTTTATAATCATTCTCCCTCACTTAATGATTGATATTACTCAATGGTTTTTCTTGATTTATGGGGAGGGGGAATACTACATGACACCTTAATATAATATTGAAATAAAACTATGATGCTAAACTGGAAAGTACTAATTTAAAGTGAAATAATATATTGTTTGTTCTTTATGTTCTCAAATTTATTATATATATTTATATATCATTATCAAACAATTTATGCTGCTATAATACCTTGTTGGTATTGTTTTTAATGATCCTTGACACCTCCATAATTGAATAATATCTTAAATCTATTAATGTGGGTAAGGTAAGTTGGAAACTAGAAAACTTGAGTCTTTTTTATTATTATTGAATACTTATTCTTGAAGTTGTGAGTTTAATTTTTTCCCTTATAAATTATTAATGAGGGGTCTATGTGTTAAATAATGTAAATTGGAAGGTAATATTTATTAATGTGAAGATGTATTGATTATTAAAAATTGATGTAAGTGTATTGACGATTAATTTATAGTAATATGTTGATTTATGGTGGGAGAAGGGTTGATAACAAGACCGGATGAAAATGGAAAAATCAATTGTTGATGAATGAGATAGATATAAATAGCTTGATTTGATATGATGAATAGTGGATGGATGGAACTCTGAATCAAATTATGCTATAATTAATAGCTATGGGTGGAAGGAAAGGATAGTGGGTTGGGATTAAATAAATATTGGTAATTATTGATGGGTTTTACATAAATGGAATATTAACACATCCAATAAGATTAACTAGGATTGTTAATGGTAATTGTGGGGGAAGTGAATTTATGGGGAACTTTGAGGTTATTTTTTATCTTCCTTATCTTTTTGAAATATGGTTGTGATATCAATGAGAGCTATTATCCCAAAACCCATTTCATGAAAAATTATCAAAGACTTGTTGATAATTATGGTGGTGGTACGGTTGAATGGTATAGGATGTACTGGTAGTCCCTATGGGTTGTTGGATCTGGAAGAACCTGTGGGGATTTTAGTGGTACAAGATATACCAGAAGACTCTATAGGCTATTGGTTCTATAAACACCTCTTGGGTATTAGTACAGGTTGGGTCGATAAACCCTAGAGGGTATTGGTTATGGAATACCCTATTGGTATTGGAATAGAAAATACTAGAAGACCCTAAGGGTTATTGGTTTGGAAGACCTTATGGGGTATATACATATGACATTACTATGTTGGCAGTTCATACAAGGTAATGAGTGTTTCTTGATGTATTGGTAGACCCTATGAGGTAATGAATGATATATAATGTACTGGTAAACACTGCGGGGTATTGGTATGATATTTGGTGCACATGAAGACCCTAATGGTTATTGATGAGATGAGATGTGGTGGTATATGGTATTAGTAAATGGTGATTCCTAGAGATGAAAGTGTAGTTGATGGTGAAGACCGATGGTGATATATAGTCGGTGGTGGTATTTGTAAATTGATAGAGAAGCGTGTTCATGGTTGTGTGTGGTAGTAGAAGGAATGGTGTGGATTTTGTACATGTTCACCATACCCTAATTTGATCAGGATGATATGGATATAATGGTTATAAGTGGGGTATATACATGGAAGGAGGAGGGAAGAGGGTTTATTTCCTTCATGTTTACATTACCCTACCGACTTATTGTCTAATTATGGATATATGATTACAGGCTTTCATGGTTATAGACTCATGTGATGTTAAGGTTGTGGATTTTATTTCATTGTGGTGTCTATTGTTCCCTACTGATATTTTTCTATTATGATTCACTACCATACTTATTATATTTTCTATTTGTGATTATCTTTGACTATTTTTCTTATCTTTTTATGACTATCAAGTCCTCTCTTTCGTATTTATTTCACATGGATGTATATTTTTTTAGGAGGATGATCCGATTGGGTACATTAAAATGGATCACCAAAGCATAACTTTCTATGTGTTTACAGGATATATCACTAAAGTTTGAGTTTTTCTTCATGTATCTTTGATAGAGTTAGTAGCATGTTTTGATTTTGGGGTTGTCTTCCATGTATTCCCTTGATGATATATATTGAACATGCTACTATCTTTTTTGTTTTACGATGGTTTGGCTTATCTTATATCTACATTGTGGAATTATTTGGTGGATCTTTATACAATATCCTAATATTACTTATATTATTGAGGGTAATGCCTCTCATTTGTGTGACTTATATACCCTTAGTGTTAATTTCTAACTAATTCCCTATTTGAGGTGGGTTTTGGGGGTCATTATCTCTCATTATTTATTTCCATCCAAGGAAGGGTACCATTGGAGAGAGGGGTTCATGAAACATCCACCATGCTATAATAACTCCATAAGAACCCTTCATTGAATTGAAATTTTAGGATTTTGATGACCTTTTAGATATCCTTTTTCAATAACATAAATCTAAAGTATTTATTAACATAACCCACAAAGAAACACTCTTGGGATTTAGCTTATAATTTTTCCATCTCCCTAGAATCAACATAGACACAGGTAATATTACCAAATACTTTGAGGTGGCATATATAAAACTTTATTCTAGTACCCCTTTATTCAGAAAGTTCCTACCTGAGTGGTGTATAATGACTTATATTAATAAATTGTATTGTATAATTCGAAGCTTCCACACAAAAATCTGTAAAAAACATGTAATTATTTCTCATGATCATAGAACTCTCGCATAGAAACGAATCCATTTTCTCTACCATTAACTTTTTATGTATTACTCTAGGAACCGTAATCTAAAAAATAATTACAAACATCTTGTAAAACTAACATTACAATTTTCTTTTATCCTCCCTACCATCATCAGAAATGAAGTAATTAAGCTTTAAATTGGCCATTATTTCCACTATGGATCTCCATAGAATGAAGATTTTAATAACTTTAGTATTTTATTTGAGAAATAAAACCCACACCTTTTGTGTCTCATCATTGATGATGGTAGGAAAGTGTAATGACCCTCTATGCTAATTAATTAGTGTCATCCCCCATACTTATGTATATACCAAATCCATCTTTTTGTTATTTTATATCTCAAATTTCATATTGAATGACATCGTATGATCTTACTGATACACTCTCTACATGTTCCATAATCTACAAGATCAAGTTTCAGTATTCACATAGGAGCCAATATTTCAATCTCTTTCTAACCTATGTGACCCAAAAAATCATGCAAAAACTTATCAATTTTGGAATATTTTATTCTATAATGAGATGTATCTTTCTAAATACCAATAAGATAAAACGTTCAGAATTTTAAACTTTTACCACCGCTTTGAAATAATGTGTAATTTCCCATACTCCTTACGAAAACATTGTACAGAAACTCAAAATATCCAACTGAATAATAGAGATTAACTTTTTCCTTAATCATAAAATGTATCACACTCATTAAATATCCAACAAATATTTTTCCCTTATTTATACAATCACATCACCTTTTATAAATATCTATATGGTATCATCATCTATAAGATATAACTTTCCGTATATATTGGATAAATAATTCTATGTGATCTCCATCTTAGATGCGGAGTTAAATGAATCCATAGAATAAATGATCATTGAATCCAATGAACTAGTGATATTCAATAGAAATTTATTTCTTTATCAGATATGGTATTTTAAGAAGTAATTCTAGAATTCAACGATCTAGAATTCATCCTCTAATCACTATAATTTTTCTTTAGATGGAACTTCTTTTTTCAATTCCAGTATATGAGTTTGAGCCTAGAGAATTTCGATCAGATCTTCTCTCTTTTCACATTCCCCTAATTTTGAAATTATTTTTCTATATGAGTAAAAATTCCCCTATATTATACACTAAGTGTTGTTATAGTATCTTCTTGTACGTCCTTATTCTATATCTCTTCATTCAAAACTAGATCTCATATTTCCTTAAACTCCATGTAACTTTTACCATTATAATTACTTATAAAGGTATCCATTAAATCATGTGATTTAGAATGCAATGAAATAAGTATTAATACCCACTCTACATCATCAAAATTCACTCCCAGAAATTCTAGATTACTATGAATCAAGTGGAATTTTTTGACATGGTTTCTACAAATGTACCTTATAGTATGTTTATATAGAATAGTCACCACATCGTGAACACTTTGTTTATTATGGTGGGATTTTCATACATATTTGATAGAGTGGTCATTAGTCTTGTAGTTTTATTTACCTATTAGATATTAAAGTCCAAGTTCCATGACAATTTCATCTAAACTACCCTGATTTCTTTATGGTGAAGTATTTTACATTCCATTTTTTGTATTACTTCCAATTTGATTCTATTTGGTGTAAGCTTAAGACCCTTCTAGTACAGACCATCTCCAATATATATCCTCTAGAATCCAAATTATTTCCATAAAACATTTAAATATAAAACCCACATTCTTCCAACACCATTAATTACAATTTATTAAACTCATATTCGAATAAAAAACAATAATTATAATAAAAATAAACAAAGGCTACTTCCAAGCATTGATACCACTTGTTGTGTCAGAAACCCATAGTTCTGGAACACCGTTTGAGAACCCCACATACGGAATAAGGATATAATTTCTAAAACTAATGGTACATGATGTAAACATCAATAAGGGAAGTATAATCCAATGTATCATACTAATATTCCTTGATCTCAACATATTATCAAGAATATATACATACAAAATAAAAAAATAACGGATACTACACTGAAAAATGCATGGATTATTATGGTTTATACTTATTCCTACTCTATAGAAGGAGTTTTATTTCTTAATTGATAATGGAAAAAAGAATACAAGATTATATGGAAATTTAAATTTTGATCCCAACCATTTATTTAGAGACAAGTCCAGTTGGAGATTCCCATCATACTACCTTATGAACTTTGAAGAAGACACTATGAAAAGTCGAAACCACCAGAAGTTGAACTACATAAATTATTTACTCACAGGGAACTATGTAAGATATCTAGTTTATTATGTAACAACCCTCTGTATAATCTAGCATTAACTCTATTAGATAACTGATTAAAACTTATGTATCCCTCCAAATTCAATCTTATGTAATCCAAATTATTCATTCGTACTTTAATCATCTATATTTAGTTACCTATGTTGTTTCAACCACTCCATATTCCTCTTAAATATTAGTTTCAACTTTAGGACATCCTTGGATCTATTAAAACTTTTTCATTAAATTTCAAAATATATCCTTTGGAAACAATCCTTCAAGAATATATAATACCTTTTTTGAAAATAATATAATATATAAACCCAGCATATATGAGAGGTGCATAGGGTGACCCTACTAAGTTTTATGATCACATCCTATATGGGTAACCCAGTATGCATAATGACATAATGGTTCTTTCACAAACCAACCCTTATTACACAACTACCAAGAACCCAAACTAGTTCTGACATGGACCGAAGGGAATTCTTGATCCCCATGGGTTGGTGATAAGCACCTAGAAATCAAGAACTACCTTTATGAAGGACATTTCCACCAAATAACATAAAATAGGATAACATGAATAAATTAAATGCTAGTATTTCAATATAAGTACACAATAGGAAAGAGACAAAAGTAAGAAAAATAAGTTTTCAAAAACCACAATGGTGGATCGAGGTAGGAGTACAGTAAAAATCTATATTCATATGATGTAAAGTCACTACCAGACTCCCACACCCTACTAATAAACAAACCTACCACCACCTTGTAGTTCCTTTACTTTACATATGTTATAAAAACCAAGACCTACATACACCCAAAGGTGTATGTAGGGTGTGAGAAAAACAATCCCAATAGGATCCCAACATTTTATTAATTAGAAGACTTTATAATATTAGATAATTATGTTCATGTAATTAGATAAATTTCATGGAATACAATTTTATAAATTTTAATATAAAACTTGGAAACCCACCCTTTTCACAACATTTAAAAAATATCAATAAGCTCAGTATTCAAAGAATTACTATAAACATTCCAAATATACATTTCAATGATAAAAAGAGTAAAAAATTCCCTTTAAGTAACATTAGGTCATGTTTAATGGGGATCCTTGACCAATTTATGTAATCAGTGGTCCACATGGTTTTCACATTACCCTAGTAAAATAGGCTTAGGTGGTAAGAGTTCACTCCTAAGAGTGGATCCATGCCTCAAATTAGGGTAATTAATGCACACATTACCCTAATAGAATAGGTCTAGATGGTAAGTGTACATCCCTGGGGATGGATCCCAACATCATCATTAATTACATAAATAATTACCATATTAGAATCATTTAAATATAATTTTATCCTTAAATCTATACAAAACATGATATAAAACTATTTTCATTAAAAATTCCAAAGGGGAAAAATCCATTTTTATAAACACCAACAGAACCACACTATTTTATCAAAAGAGTACTCTTTCCTTTAACCAATATCATAAACCAATTTCATGGAGTAAGAATAATTTTTTTACAAAACAAATAATATTCATGAAACCTCCTACATTGAAACACTTATTATATCAACCTCCACATGGAAACCATAATCCAAGATAAAACAATGACACAAGAAATTGAGGGAGGACCCTAAACCATTAATTCCCAATCAAGAATCACTAAGTTACCCATTTCTATAACAAATAAATCAAAAGGAATCACTTACTACTACAACACACGAACAATAAACCAAGAGGATTGGAGATCCAAAAAAGTGTCAATTCTATAATAGATCTATAAGTAATATGATTAAGAACTTAGATCCAAAAAACCCCCATGGTTTTCATAACATTGGGGAAAGGGGAATGTGAATAAGAAGAGGATACAAGATTAAAATGAAGATATAATTACCAATAGAGGATCTCAACATCAATTGGAACATCGATTCTCCAATAATTCATATTAGAAGTGCCAAATATGTCCAAGGATAGTCCCCAATTTTGAATAGGTCAATATTAGTCTAAGGGGTAAGGATTAATAAACAATATAGGGGTTTTTATGGAAAAAAATATGACACACCCTTACTAAACTAGGATAGATTGGCCCCACTGGCTAGCCACTAGATAACCTGTGGGCCTCCGACTGGCCAGTGGACCTTAATATGGTTAGTGGGCCTCTAGTTGGATGGTTGTTATTATCATGTAGGATGGTGGTTGGAGGAAGAATACTTCCATTCTATCTCCTCTATCAACTGCTGTGTGGCTACAAAAAAATTGTTGTAGACACTATCAACACAATTTGTTAGATGTTTACCCTCACTAACTAACTGGTGGGAAACCTATATATTCATTAGTTATAGTTTTTGGTCCAGATCCCACCAACCCCTCCAGACACACCCCAACCACTTTAAGAAATATAAAAACACTAGAAAAAATAATTTTTTGGAAAAAGAAAGAATAAAATGAATATATGGTTGTACATGAAAATACCAATGGGATGTGAAAATTCTCCCCACCATTTTAAAGAAAAAAAATTCCATTTAATTTTTTTAATTAAATTGGAATTTTACGAGTCTGTGAAAATTTATGATGTGTGATTCTAATGCCTGGTGTGCCCGGAATGAATTTCTGATCTTTTTTCGGGTACATTCAATAAACGTGCAAGCGGGTTTTTCTAAATTTTGAACTGGTGCTCAGAATTGAAATCTGAGGGCATCGTTGAACTCTCAGCGCCGGTATTCGCTTAAGGAGACTTTCACCTTGATGGCAGTTGGTCGAGGGTGAAAGATAATTTTTGGGTTTTTCATGGAAATAATAAAATAAAATAAACACATATTTTATTTTATTTTTTTGTAACCACCCTCTTGTGGATATTTTGGAGGTGGGGACCACAAGAGTTTTATTCTCCAAATTTAATGCTCGGTGGTCGGAACCACCTGAGCTAGTAAAACCTCCCATGAGGGGTTATGGTGGTGGGGACCACCCGAGGCTTGAAACCCTCAAACTTCATATTAAATATGTGGGAGCCTCTTCAACTCCTCCAACTTTTATTATGAAAAATCCTCCCCTTTAATTAATTAAGACATATAATTTAATTAAATGTTCCAATTTAAAATTATGCCAAAATATTTTATTATATTGGCTATCTCTTATTTTTGGTGGGTTGGGAGAAATTAATTGTTGGCAAAGGAAGGAGCCTTGGGAGAAAAGCTCTCCATGAAGAAAGCCAACGAAGAACACCGACTTCGACTCCGACTTCTTCTATGGGACATTCGATGATGAGAAGAATCTTTAACGTCAACGAACCAACAATCGAGGAAAATGTCGACGACACCGAAGTCCGTATTTTCCCAACTATTCATATTCTTCCTCACGACCTCATCGATGTCATCAAGCAAATGAGGTAGTTGTTTATTAGTGTATGAATAATTTTTCCAAGTTCTTCCCTTGAATTCTTTTTCGGGATTGGGAATAAATCATTGCGAGAGGTTGTGAAGCTTGATGTTCTTCTACAAGTTCTTGTTGATCCATATGCTACCACCCTAACATGGAGGGTACGGGCCAAACAAACATGGCCCGACCCATCTACAAATCTTGTGATTATTTGTGGTTTTGAACGCGACGAAGGTGACGGCGCAATGATAGCACCCTACGGCTCCACCACTCGCGGCCCCATTGCACCGCCCACAGTCGCCGCCATCCGGGCCGAGTTGCCACTGCCAACCGAGTCGAGCCACCGCCGTTGTCTGTCGAGCTGCCGCCGCCGACCGGGCTGAGCCACCGACGCCGTCTGCATGAGCCACTTCCACCATCCACCGAGCTACCACCACCGTCCGCCGAGCCGCCACCGCCATCCACCGAGCCGCTGTCGTCGTCTGTCGAGCTGTCATTGCCATCCCGTCAAGCCATCGGCCAAGCCTTCCCAGCCGCACTGCCTGCAACCTTCTGAGTCGCCTCGACTGCACCTCTTGCGGCCTTCCGCACCGCTCCGCCGGAGCAGCCCCGCGGCCGAGCCACTCCGGCCGATCCGCCCCACGGCCGAGCCGCCACGCGGCCGAGCCGCTCTGGCCGAGTCACTTCGCGGCCTAGCCGCTCCGACCGAGCCGCCCCGCGGCCGGCGGCCGAGCCGCTCTGGCCGAGCCGCCCCGCGGCCGAGTCGCTCCGGCCGAGCCGCCCCGCGGCCGAGCCGCCCCGCGGCCGAGCCGCTCCGGCCGAGCCGCCCTGCGGCCGAGCCGCTCCGGCCGAGCCGCCCCACGGCCGAGCTGCTCCGGCCGAACCGCCCTGCGGCCGTGCCGCTCCGGCCGAGCCGCTCCGGCCAAGCCGCCCCGCGGCCGAGCCGCCCCGCGGCCGAGCCGCCCCGCGGCCGCGCTGCTCCGACCCAGCCGCCCCGCGGCCGAGC